>CM066207.1:30484612-31684612 GCA_033675395.1 Rhodiola chrysanthemifolia | reverse complement strand
TGTGCTTACAGCTATACTAAGCCAAGAGTAAGCGGACATTATAAATTCAAATTTGCAGGTACCGACGACGACCTGTCAAATTTTGGCGCCGTTGCCGGGGAGCTACGCACGGTGAAATTGTTCTTTTCCCTTTTTAGTTTTGTTTTTAGTTTTTTTCTCTTTCTTTTTTTTCTTTTCCGGTATTACAACAAAACTGCAGGATTCAAGCTACTAGTGACCAAGTTCAGCCCATAACAACGAGGAGATCACAAATCACCAGCGTCGCTCGTGACACGCAGCGTTCTTCGTCCATTCGAGAATTTTGCGTAGGACTGCTATCCATCGGGGGTAGTTTCACAACTTGAATATATTGTGTCGAGAAAAATAAGCTTTCGTGGATTCTGTCACCAAGACTTACGAGTCTAAGGAGATTGGTTTTTAAGTGAGACCGTTTGTGACTTCACCAATTTCCTGGGAATCCTTCATTGTCTTAAATTTCTCTGACATAATCCTTTCATTTTGTGACGAACTCACGTTGCGATATAAGTTTCTGCCAAAAGACGGCGGGCGCGGTTGCACGGTTACCATGTCTCATGCAGGTAGCCGCGTAGGCGACAACATCAACGAAGAAGTGGAGCAGGGCATTCGAGATGTGGAAAGGCCACTTCCACCACATGACGAGCAGGGCCAGATTGGCCAGCACAGAGAAATCAGGGGGGCTGCCCAAGGACAACTTCAACACCAACCGGTCCAACAGTTCCAGCAACCACCACTCCAACAGTACCCGATGCTTCCACCACAGCAATACCCTCAGCAACAGCAGGTTCCACCGGTCCAACCGAGGAGACAAGCACCGGCCGCTCTACGACAGCCGATCAGACGACCACGGCAGCCGGTCTTCAACGACGAGTATGACGAGGAGTACGACGATCAAGAGCCCACCATGGGAGAGCTGTCTGCCCCCAACTTCTGCAACCAGTCTTGGTGCATATACGAAGGGCCAGACCTAGAAGCAATAACCATCAACACGGCGGTCGTACACCACCTACCCAAGTTCTCAGGAACCAAAGGAGAGTCGGCCACAGCTCATCTGTAGCGCTATCATGGGATATGCCAGAACCTCAGGCCATACGGAGTCGAAGTCGAGGACTTCAAGTTAAAGGCTTTCTATTTTTCACTTATAGACTCTGCTAACGACTGGTTTCTATCCTTGCCTGCAGGCAGCATCCATACATGGGATCAGATGCAGAAGAAATTCCTCAACAAGTACTATCCCGCAGGCCGAGCCATGCAAGTCAGAAGGCAGCTGCAAGAACTCCGACAAGGGGCCAACGAGACGATGTACGAGTATGTGGAGAAGTTCAACGCCTTAGAACAGAGCTGCTGCAACCTGGGACTCCCTGAGAAGCTGATAGTGGAGTACATGCTCGATGGACTAAGGAGACTCGACCGAAAACTGCTAGATGCCTCTGCTGGAGGCACCATTATGAACCTGTCCCCAGCTGGAGTACGGAGGAAGATCATAGAGGTGGTTGAAAATGCTAGGTTCCAAGACGAGTCAAACATGGAGGAAGAGTTCAGCCGGTCCAAGAACGTCTCAAAGGCCGACGCTCCATCAAGCTCAATGGCCGAAGAGATCAAGCAACTCAAGGAGATGATGTAGCAGGTGATCAGAAGGCAGCCGGTCCAGGTCAAGCCATGCGGTTTTTGTGCAGCCACAGATCACAAAACAGATGAGTGCCCAACCATAGTGGAGGACGACCAGGGCGTGGTGAATGCAGTAGGCGACTACCAGGGCTATGGCAACCGAGCTGGTCCAGTCCGACAGTATGGAGCAGCTGCACACGGGCAAGGGGCGAGCGGGCAACACTGGCGGAACGACAACCAGAACAATCATGCCCAAAGAGAGCCAGCACAGCCAGCCGCACCTCAGCATGCCCAGCAGTATTACCGGCCACCTCATCGCCAACAGCAGGGCAACTACAGTGGTCCGAGCCAGTACCAACAACGAGGGCCAAACCATAATCAGACAGGCCCGAGTCAACAAGGGTCGAGCAAATCACTGGAGGATGTGGTAAAAGAGCTGGCAGCTAGCACCCAGCAGTTGGCCACTTCGTTGCACCAATATCAGGCCAAGACCGAGGGAACTTTAACCGAGCTGACCAAGCAGATGTCCCAGATAGCCACTGCGGTATCCGAACTCAAGAATGAACCAGGACGATTGCCCTCACAGACCATACCCAATCCGAGAGGAAACATCAGCATGTTGGCCATGGTAGAGGACACAGGTACAGAGAACGAAGAAAAGGAGCCGGAACCAGTACAGATCGCATCCAAAGGAGACATTAGCTCGATGCTAATGTCTAAAGCGGACGCATCCATAATGTTAAAGCCGGACGTGGCCTGCACTGATGTACAAACCCGAGCTGACCCTTTGCCTTCGTTTTCTATGCAGGCTATTGCTCCTCAAAGACACATGATTGACAAGGATGAGCTAGGAGACAGATTGGAGGTGAGGCGTGAACAGAACAGCCCAATGATGGAGCACCCACTCGCTGCGAGTCATAAGGCACCGCCAGGAAAGAGTAACGACCCAGGTGCCTTCACGGTCACCTGTGGTATCGGTGAGACTCAAATACATCACTGTTTAATTGATTTGGGTGCCGCTGTTAATGTTATGCCGTATTCATTGTATTGCTCGTTGGGACTTGGTCCATTGAAACCGCCTAAGTTGTTAATTGAATTAGGGGATAAGTCACTTATTCGTCCTATTGGTTTGCTAGAGGATCTCACACTCCGAGTAGGAGACCTTTTTGTTCCTGCGGATTTTTATGTCTTGCAGATGGGAGATGCTAGAGACGACGATCCTCCAGCACTTATCTTGGGACGGCCATTCCTCTTCGCCACAAGGACCAAGATTGACATGGGCTCAGGCTTATTGTCACTTGCTTTTGGTGGCACGACATCAGATTTCTACATTTACGGGGATGATGACCGTCCATGCATAAAGAAACCACCGGACATAGTGAACACATCATATCTTGGTGCCCTAGTTCCTGACCTACCGAATGAGACGGCGCATGAGACTGGACCAGCAGCTATGGTCAAGGTGTCCTCGCGGATTCGAGGGAATGTGAAGGCGAACCCGCCTGATCAATGGAGAGCAGATCTGAGCACATCTTTACACGGCAATTTCGGGCACATTGGAGAAGCAGCTGAGAAGAAGTTTGACCTCACACGTCCATGGGATCCTAACTTGTGATCCCTAAAGAGGTAACGTCGAGCCAACGACGTAAAACAAAGGCGCTCACAGGGAGGCAGCCCTGCACTATCTGCATTTCAATTTTCATCATTTATTTTACTATGTTTTGAGTCTTTATTGTCACATTGTACCTTGGGAAGGAAGATGATTTTCATGCAGGGGCAGAGGCGGACGTATCCAAGATATTGCATAAGACTGCATCCAACGTGAGTAGTTCACACCTTGAATAAATTGTGTCAAGAAACATGAGCGTTTAAAGATTCTGTCACAAAGACTTACGAGTCTAAGGAGGTTGGGTTTTAAGTGAGACCATTGTGACTCCTCCAACCTCCTGGGAATCCTTTATTCGTCTTAATGTCATTGACACAGACCTTTCATTTGGTGACGAACTCACATTGCGATGCAAGCTTCGATGGTGCTCTCTTTGAGGACTCATAGGAGAATACTCAGTTATTTCTGATCGTCACGCATGCACGAGGGAAGTGCCTGTCCAACGTTACTCTCTTCTTATTTCCCTTATATTTATTGCATGCATTGTGAGTCTAGATTTGAGTCGTGCCGTGAGGACACGGCTTATTTCAAAAGTGTGGGGTGGGAGAGTCAGTCATTGAGTCAGCACGTCTATTTTACTGCACCCTGCACAGAGTCAGCACGTTTCCCATGATTTTTTAAAATTTTTGTACATGATACTTCACTATTTCCTAGACTTGCAGTATTGGATAATGATATGGTGAAATAGATAGAGCCGATTACATGCATGTCTTTGGTGAAAATTGATTTGTGCGACTAACATGTGATCTTAAAATCTTTGCGTGCCTTTGTTAGTTGAGATAAACAGGGATGTGGAGTTGATAGAAATGCCCTAGAGAGACTTGACAGACCATTCAAAGACCGAACTCAGGATATATGGTTATGTAGAGCTTGTGGATGCTAGCACTTCGAGGCAACATCGTACGAGTCTGCTCCGCCACTGCATCACCTTTGCGGTTGGTTGGGACGGGAATACTTCACACCGTCCAAACTCTAGTCCGAGTAGCCGAGAAAATAGACAAGCGACCCTTGGCTTGACCCGAGTCAAAGGACGATGATGAGTGAGAGCAAGTAGGTTCGAGCAAGTCACAATCCGCACCTCCAGCAACAAATCCATCATCTTTGTGATAGTTTACACCAAAATCGAGTGCCTTGTAGCTGATTGAAATATTCCATCCGTTGACACTATAGCTGGCCGAAAAGCACTCCATTACTTTGAAGCTCGAATCAATCACGTGCAAGAAAAAGCAGCAAAGCATAACCATATAGCAGCGAGTTCGAGTCCGAGAATGCAGTTCATGGGTCTAAAAGGGCTATCTCCAGATACATCCGAATTGATTTGCATCTCGACCCAAAGGTAACACGTATCTTTAACCCATGTTTTCGCACAAGGATATTAGTAACGAGCATGCATAGAAGGTGGGATCTAGAGTAACCGATTCATGTCCATGTAGCACGTCTAGGAAGACCGAAGCATTGTGGTGTTTGCATTTGTTTTCCTCTTATGACCAAGTTCTTGTTCGGGACGAACAAGTTTAAGTGTGGGGTGGTTTGATGAGCCGTATTTATACGACTCATCGAGTCAACAAATCCCACCATTTCCGACACTTTATCATGCAAACAAGTTACTTTTGGTGTTGTTTTGCATTTCAGGTGCTTCGGAAGCTCTAGGAGGAAACACGCTTAAAAGATGGCTTTCTGAGCTAAAAACATCACAAGGAGTCGAGCTGACCAACACTAAACTCAAGTTGCTCGGGCAAACGAGCTGATCTGACGAATCCACTTCGAGCAAAGTGATCAAAATGGCAAATAAGGTGGTCAATGTCGAAGAACCAAAGAAAACGCCCGAGCAGATTGGCAGTTGGCTCAATTCCAAAGGTCTTGCGCGCGCTGATAGGCACTGAAATCAATTCGCTCGACCAGACGGACTCCGATGAAAAATCTGACTCGACCAAGTTGCTCAAAATGGAAAACTAGTCGGACAATGTCACCAAGCCAAGGAGAACACACAAGTGGAATGGCCCAGGCGCAGCCGAGCAGAGTTCCAGGCCAGCGCCCGAAGGCCCTGTCGAGCAGACCAGCGCTGAATCCAAGTTGCTCGACCAAACGAACGAATCTAGCAAATCTGGCTCGACCAAAGTAATCGAAATGACAAATTACTTGGACGACATCACTTTCCAGACAAAACGCACGTGCGGAATTGGCCGAGATGAGCAAAACGACGATTTAAGGCCCCGCGCGTTGGGCCAAGTCAGTGGGCTCGAGTGAGGCGGTTTAGAGGCCTCCATGAAGTTCCCAGCAGGTTCTGGAAGGCCCTAGAAGGCGCTGGAAGACTTGCACAAGAAGTTAACTTGAAGATCAAGCAAAGTCGGTTTTAGGACATGTTTCCTAAAACCGTTTTTGGGCCAACCTCAATTTGGAAACTTCGAAGCCCCATTCTACACTATAAATACAGCCTCTCCTCAACCTTTCAAAGCATCCCATCATCCCAAATTCGAGCTCCCCACTCCTCTCACTCGGCGCCTCTTCCTCCTTCATTCGGCAATAGAGAAAGACATCGTTTCTTTACTTTTTATTGTTTTTTTGTTCTAATGGCTATGTGTAACTAAACTCATTATTCGGGCTAGGGTTTATATATTGTGACGATGTTTTTGAGACTTGACTCTTAATGCTATATTCATTGTTTTACTAATTCTCGTGCATGAATTCCATGAATTATTGCTAGACTAGGCGGATACTTTGTCGTAAAACCTAGTTGCGCATATTTCTATATTAATCATCTATCTAATACTTTGTCGTTTGGATAGGTAGCACGTCTAGGTTAAATAACACCTTTGTCGGGTTATTAAACCTAGGGGAATTAGGTCGTGGCGTAACACCTTTGTCGGGTTACTTGGGAAGTCACCTTTGTCGGGACAACCACACTTAAAACTATGAATTAGAATATTAGAAGTCGATGATAAAACAAGTCACAATCAAACCCTAGTCTGAATATTTCTCTCTGATATTTACACCCTTGCTTATTTCGTCAATTGCACTGTTTCTTAAACTGTTCACTCTCATCAACCGTTTCCTTTCTCTTTACAGAACAAAGTAGTAACCATCTAGCTTCCTTGGGTTCGACCCTTGCTTGCCACTGTACTAACCCACAGTTCAGAGTGAGGAAAATATAAATTCAGATATGCAGGTACCGACGACGCCTGTCAGAGGGTTGTCTTCGCTGGTCTCTCCCATTTGTATCACATAAAAGTCTGCAGCAACGACAAGCTCTCCCACATGGAGTATTACGTCTTCCAGCACTCCAACCAGACGGATGCACGATTTATCTCCTAGCTCGATATTTGTCCTGGGTGGCTTCAATGGACCAAGTCCTAACAAGTAATATAAGGAGGAGGGCATGGCGTTGACAGCAGCTCCAAGATCGACCAGGCACTTATGAATCTGAGTTTCACCAATACCGCAGGTGACTGTGAAAGCCCCTGGGTCTTTATCTCTTTCCGGTTGTGACTCATGATCTGAAGTGAGGGCTTTTGTAATTGTCGGGTCACTCTGCCCACTCCTTGACTTAGGATTAGTATAACTGGATCCCCTAATATTTTGCTCAGACGCATAAGTATCAGTTGGAGAGTTCCACCTTAATTTGTCAGTGTTATCCCATCCAGATGCTGGTACGTCGGAGTGTATATTTGGCGGTGGTGTTATGCAAACGGTGAATGCATATCGTCCATTGTCGGCATGCGTGACCCATGTTTTGCCATCATTGGGTCGGTCTTCCTCTTGATTCCAATCAGGACGATGCCTACGGGCGAAGTGCTTGTTCGTAAATTTGTAAGTTGGGGATCGTGTTACTTTTCCTAGCGTCGCCTTTTCGTTTGACCTTTTTATCATGCTAAGATTCGCCTTTGGGTTTTGGATGGTTTGTGAAGGGAGTCTGCCAGGTTCATTAGTGAGTGTTGAAATTACCGTGGCGAGCTGGGACATTTGTTTGGTTAATTCTGAAATTGCCCCGTCAGTTTTCGCCTGGTATTGGTGTAGCGAAGTACCCAATTGACTTATGCTTCCTGCGAGCTCCTTCATAGTGTCATCAAGCGACTTGGTTGGTTCTTGCTGATTATGCGGGCCGGTTTGGTACTGATTTGGTCCTCTTTGCTGATATTGGCCTGCTGATGGAGCGTTCTGGTTATACTGCCGGTGGGGGGTTTGGTAGAATGATTGAGCTAGTTGAGGGACAGCTGGTTGTGCGTACTTCTGAGAATAGTTATTGTTACGCCAGCTCGGGTTGGTTGCTTGACCATACTGTCTGTTTTGTCCGGCTCTGTCATTACTGTTGTTGTTGTATCCTTGGTATCCTTCTGCTGCATTCACTTCTGCCGGTTCCTCTTCTATTAATGTTGGACATGCGTCAGTTTTGTGGTCTGCAGAACCACAGAACTCGCAAGGTTTTATCGGAACTGGCTGCCTTCGTAGGATTTGAATCATCATCTCCTTTAGCTGCTTCATCTCTTCAGGCATAGAGCTCATCGACGTTTCCGCTCTTGCCACATTTTTTGTCCGGGAGAATTCTTCCTGCTGAGTTGTCTCTTCTCTGAATCGGGCATTCTCAGCAAAGTTGGTGATAAGATCCCTTATGCCACTTAATGATAGATTCATCATGGACCCTCCAGCTGAGGCATCCAGGAGCATTTTGTCTAAGGGTCTTAATCCGTTAATGAGATACTCGACGGTGAGTTTCTCGGGCAGTCCAAGGGTACAGCAGCTTCTCTCCAGGCGGTTGAATTTTTCCAGGTAATCGTACATGGTTTCGTTGGGTCCTTGCCTGATGTCCTGTAGTTGCCTCCTTACTTGCATTGCTCTTCCTGCTGGGTAATATTTGTCTAAGAACTTTTTCTGCATCTGAGCCCATGTTCTGATGCTTCCGGAAGGCAATGAAAGGAACCAGTCGTTTGCCGCGTCAATGAGGGAAAAATAGAACGCCTTTAACTTAAAGTCGTCTACGTTTACGCCATTCGGTTTGAAGTTTTGGCAAATCCCATGTAAGCGCTGGAGATGAGTCATTGCTGATTCTCCACGAGTTCCTGAGAATTTTGGCAAGTTGTGGGCCACTGAAGTGTTGATGACGATGTTTTCTAGCTCCGGGCCTTCATAGATACACCACGGCTGAACTCTGAAATCTGGTGCCGAGAGCTCTCTCAATGTAGGTTCGCGGTAGTTGTTGTTATCTCCGTAGTAGTCATCGAAAGCGGGTTCTTGTCTTGGCACTTGTCTAGGTTGTGGGGGTGGTGGATATCTAGAGGGTTGTCGTACTGGACCAGCTGCATTTCGGTCCTCGGGTGGTTCTTGGTTTCTTCTGATGGCTTCCCTATCACGAGCTCGTCTGCTTCGGATGAGTTGCTCTGGATCGTCCATAAATGGAAGTGGCACCTCATTGTTTCGATCGTACAGGTTTATCTCGTCGTCATCCTGGTAGTCATGATGACTTTCTTCGTGAGACATGGTTGTTTCGAGCGCGTATTGATTTAAAGAACTTATCCGATGGCTAATTCCCCGGCAACGGCGCCAATTTTTGATGGATGCACAGTCGTTGTGTGCAAACGTCAAGAATAAATTTATAAATGTCCGCTACTCGCGACTACACTACTGGGTAGTAAGTGGTAAGTAGGGGTCGAACCCAAGGGAATTAGGGGGATAAGTTATTCTTTAAGTTGGACAATTTTGGGATTGGTTGGTTGGTTTTAAAGCTACCAGCTAAGTGATTGATTGGTTGGTTGGTTTTAGTACTGGTAAGTAACTGATAATTATTACAATTAAAAGAAAGCGTTCGGTTTCAGGGGCCTTGTATTATATCCTGTTTATCATTGACCCTTAGTGAATCTTCTAAGTATTCAAACGTGTATCAAGGCCTTTTCCGGCGCTCGATTTGCCACACTGTCTAGTCTTTCGCAAAAGTGTTCGAAAGTGAATCAAGGCCATTTCAAGCACTCGACTTGCAACACTGTCTAATCTTTTGCAAAAAACGTAAAGCCCTTGTTCTACTTAGACTAGCACCCCATTTCAAGGTATACTAGCCTGTGTGCATCCATTTTGGGTTGTCTTTTCCGATTTACCCAAAATGGTGTTTGAGAGAGATCAAACTCCTCAGATAAGCTTTGCCATTTCAAGCAACCACTTACCCGAGTATGTTTACGAACTTCCACAGAAGAGCTTTGCCATTTCAAGCATCCACTCAACCTTGGAAGTTCTGATCTAATATATGGCACATAGAACAAGTTTTGAATACAAAGACGAGACACTAAATCAATAGTCTAAAACATTTTATAATACAAGTCCACCCCTTCTACCGAACGACTAGTTTAGCTACTATTTATCGCGCTAAACATTATAACTAAGGAATTGGAAATTAAAGACGGTAAATAAATATTGAAATACTTACTACCGTTGAAGCGCCAAGGGAGCAATCTTTTATTTCCAGAGCCAAACTTACAAAACTTAGAGAGATAAGTGAAATGTTGATTTTTGGATGATACAAATGAGAGGAGAATGGCTTGTATTTATAGCCAAAGGGAGGAGAAATGGAGGGTGGAGATGGCTTCCATGTGTTTTTGATCCAAGGGAGGAGGAGGAGGAGGTGAAGATGTGGTGGAGGAGCCACCACATGGCAAGCTTTCCATGGAGGAGCAAAAGCCGCCGGTCACCATGAGGGGAGGAGCCACGGTGGCCGGTCACCATGAGGGGAGGAGCTCCTCCCTTGGCCACCTCTTCTTCAAGTGGTCGGTCACCTTGGTCCATGAGTGCATTTTGACAGTTTTGTGCAGTCTTTTCACAAAACTATCAGTCCAATTTCGCTCCGTCTGACTTTGATTCCTCTTCTGCTTAATTTGTTATGAGTGATTCAACGTCAGGATCCTTGATATTTCTTCAGTCGGCATATGATCTTGACCTTGGAATGACTCGTAACATCTTTTATGCTTTAAAAGCTCCTCTTTAGTATGTATTCTCTCTAAGCTCTGAAATACCCTGTAGAAATATATCGGAACTAACAAGCAAAAGTTAAATAGACCAACAGCCTAATTTGGTGGGTTTTACTGTGTTTTTGATTCGTATAATTATGGTCCATCAACTACGCTTTATCAAAGCACGATTTCCTCGTTTCTAATCTTTTCATAGATATATTTATGGTTGATAGCCATGAATCGTGAGTAGTCGTTTTATTCCGGAATCATACGGATCTCGCGCTTGTACCTAACTCTTCATGTGATTTATAGAAACGCTTTCATTATTGCAATTCAAGTAATCAATTCTACTACGCTTAATTTTATCATTCTTGCATGTTATACATTGGTTTGATGTTTTCTTGTATGCACGAATCTAGGTTAAAACCAAAAGATGGATGGGTCAGAGGTTGTTAACTGGATCAAGTAGAACTGATGTTAGGTCGTAGTAGCTATGCTGATAGTATATGACCTAATTGGAGAGTTAATATTTATTGTTTCACTAGATTACGGTAGCGACGCTGGTAGTATGTAGGTATCTGTAAGTACAACGCACGCGCATCCGCGACGATGGTAAAACAAGTACGTAGTGGAATAATTAATGTTTTGGAAAACCCTAGGATTAACCAATTGAAATTGTTGATAATCCGTGGATGGACGGCGTTCAACAATCTAGGTTAATTTTGACAATGATTCGTGGATGGGCGGCTTGTCTAATGTTATTTTGGTTTATTTCCATATTTGATGGCATATTTGGATTGCATGATATTATCACATGAATTGTATGGCAGGCACGGGTGAAGTTTTATCTTGGAATTATTTCCCTAATTAAATCAAACATTTCCTAATTTCAGTGTCACTTAGGAATTACCCAAACGTTTTTCCTATAGGAGTAGCTGAACACATTACTTGCATACTAGTACACGTACGCGTCTGTTCCTTGGATCGACCGTCGACTTATCAAGGTTTATAAATTGTTTTTTACTGCAACTTGACCCCTAAAACTAATAACTTGACAACTATAAATGGTTAAAAATACGCTTGTCAACGACATATCATTTTCATGTGTGTGATGCTGGTTACGATTCGTTTTTAATTTCTTCGCCAAGAAGAGTCAAAGTATAATAGTCTCCAACAAATCTAAATGTGAATAAATGTCTCTCCAATTCTCGAACTGTCTTCAATTTATTATTTTTACACTTACTACAGGACACTACATCATATTGCCCAACAAATTTGTCCGTTTGCAATAGCAGTTTGTATAGAGACCCCGACACCATAATTAAATGCATCATTATTGTACGATTGGACATTCACCCTTTGATTGTACATCCAACTTCTTTCGCGAATGAGATTTTCCATACTTGTATACATAACTATGCGAATAGAGTATAAATATATTTTGTAGTTACATAAACTATATACGAAAATTGTAGATAACAGCAAAATTTGACACCAAAAATCGTTGAGCCATCGAGCAACAGTACCAAATCATCATGCTATACAATGAAGTAAATATATCAATAATTTTACAATCAAACTATATATGGTGAAAATCATAAAGTGAATGCGAATACAATTGATTTCGAGTTTACCTAGTCTCAAAGATATATAAGTCTCACCCTCAAGCTTTGAATTAGGGATGCACAAAATTGACACGGACCGGAAAACCGGATCGGAACCGACCGGATTTTACGGGTCGGTCCAGGACCGGACCGGATCCGGGTCGGTCCACGGGTCGTATTTTCTGAGATTTCTGGATTCCGGTCGGTCCCGGTCTGGACCGGAATAAACCGTTTTTTGTTTTTTTATTTCTATTCTATTTCTTGTATTTCCTTTCGTATTCGGAACCGGAAACATAAACCAAACCGCTAAACCTAACGAAGCCGAACGGCGAACGCGACTCCCGTCTCCGGTCTCCCAGTCTCCCACTCCGACTCCAAACGCGATTACGATTTACGAATCTCGAATCAGGCACGGTTGCGACTCCGACTCCAAACGCGACTCCCACTCCGACTCCAACCGGTTGCTTCGCTCAACCACTCTCGAATCAGGCACGGTTTCGTATTCGCACCAGCGCTCGTTTGCCACAACCGAGCCGACCATCATTGTCGCCGCCTCCATCCGCCATTCCATTCGCTCCACCGCGGTCCACTCTCGAAGTAAAAAGCAAAAATGTGAGCTAGGGTAGCCTAGGGGCTACCCGACCTAAGTTGCTCGTGCAATCCCTCGTGCACCCTATCGTCTACCCGATCAAATTCCTCGTGCACCCTATGGGCTACCCGACCCACGTTACTTGCAAACAATTTTCAGTCCGGTCCCATTTTCGGTCCGGTCCGTTCCCGGTTTCGGTCCGACCCGAATATACCCGGTCCGGTCCGGGTTTCGGTCTGAGTTTTCGCACAATTTCCGGTCCCGGTCTATAATTATCCGGTCCGGTCCGGTCTGCGGTCCAAGATGTTAAAAAATTCCGGTCCACCGGTCCGGCCCGGACCGGATGTGCATCCCTACTTTGAATAACAAAAATGTTACTCAAATATAGAGAGTAAACATGAGAGGGAGCATGAGTGATTCTGAGAAATCTGAGTTTGATTGTTGACATTTGAAGGGAAAAAGATGTATGAATGGACATGACGAGAAGAGAGAAAAGTGAAAATGAGATAAGAAGATAAAGGGAGTGTAGCTCACATTTGCTAATTTTTGTGAACTACGCAAAATCCTGGTAAAACTATCGCAAAATGCTGTGGTTTTATTGCAGGATATTGCGCGCATAATGTAACTAACTTGTGATCGCAAAACCATTGTAAAATTTTAACAAAATACGAAGATATTACTGCACTACGCAGCGTCGCAAATAGTGAATGATAAATTGTCATAAAACTGTGGCAAACCGGTCACAAAATATGACCGTTTTACCACTCTTCAATGTGTCGTGACAAATCATTAGAAAACCGCGGTAAAATAGCCGCATATAATTAGTGGCAAGATTGTTGTAAAGTCATTGCATTTTGCGACGATTTATCTTTGTCACAAATAAAAATAAACAATCGTCCCATATATAATTCAGTTGCTTGACACATGTGTGGAAAAGTGTAGCAAATTTTATTACCTCTTATATTGGTGGTTTCTTACCGTTATTTGTACAAAATTGTGTACGGTTTACCTGGTAAAAATAAGATCCTTAAAATTCTCCATAGCTCGCGTATGGAGGTGGTCTACTTCTTTGACTGATGCCTTCATCAGTGCCAAATTAATCTCATTTTCTTTAATAATAGTAAAAACAAAAACATGTCGGACGAGGAGCACCCTGACGCCGCTGATTCATCCTCCTCCTCAGCCTCCTCTCCACCTCCTCCTCCAACCGCCGCCTCCGCCGCTTCCTCCTCCACCGCCCCACCAGTTTCGAGCACCAAAGTCTTGTCTGCAATCGAGTCCCTGTCCAACATCATCCCGACAACGCTCCCTGCTTCACTCTCAGCAAGCTCCAATCCAGCACAGGCTCTCCTCAACGACCAACATCTCTCCACCCAAATCTCCTCTCTGCTCCGCCACCCAGACTCCGGCGCCGGGGACAACAACCTCTGTCGATGGCTCTACGACACATTCCAATCCTCTGACCCAGATCTCCAGCTCGTCGTCCTCCGCTACATCCCCACCATCGCTGGAGTCTACCTTTGCCGCGTCGCCAAACGTAAGCCTCAAGCCGGATTCGAAGCTGTCCTCCTCGCACTATACGCTCATGAAACGACGTCGCGTAATGGCCAGGCTGTGACTATGAACGTCCCTGACCTCTCTCATCCATCTTTATACCACGAGACCAAGACCACTACCAAGAACAACTCAACCTGTCTCAACCTGGCTGTTGTCTCTCCCAGTCTCGAGCCTCACGGAACAGTCCGATCGACACGCCGCGCTCGCATTGTTGGTGTTTCATTGGAGCTCTACTTCAGCAGAATATCTCACATGCCTAATTCCTCAAAACTCGAGTTTTGCGAGTTTTGCACCATCTGGTCGGGAAAGATTGACCCCGAGGATAAAAAAATGGCGCAAGAAGAAAACGAGGGAGGATCAGAGTTCGGGAGAATACACTTGGCGTGGGAGCTGATACAGCCTATGCTGAGGATCTTGGGGCATTGTTTGTTGGGACCAAACAAGGACAAGGAGGTGTTTGAGGCGTCCATGAGAGCTTGTCGGAGTTTGTATTTGAGGGCTTTGCATGATATCGATGCAAAAGGGGTTTTGGCTACTGAGAGCTTGTTGAAGCTGGGAAAGATGAGTATTGATGAAGAGCATGAACAGGTTGATCACACTGAGATACCCAACTCCAATGTTATCAGTCTTTAGATTTGTTCACTTTGTTCCCTAGCCATTTGTCCCTTCTCAAAAAAGAATGTCTTTGAATCAAATCCAATATTTTGTCACTTCGGTTCACATGTTTCACTACACCATTTGGTCACTTGGATAACAGAGTTTCAGTTAGTGACACAAGAAAACTTATGCGACTATTCCTTATGTCTGAGATCGAAGTCTGTGACCTAAGTGTCCTTATGCGATGCACCTTATGTGACAGACCGAAGTTCGTGACATAAGTTTCCTTATGTGACAGAGGCTAATGTAACAGAGCCCAAGTCTATCATATAAGTGTCTTTACGCGACAGCGCTTGATTTGCGCCTCAACGTTAGTCATGCAGATAAATAGTAGAAGTACCACGTCAGCTTACGAAATTTGAAAAGCATTGACTATTTAGGATTGACCAGCTTATTATTGCATTAAAGGCGACAGGTACACCAACCCGTTACTTACGCGACTCCTTTAATGAAAGTGCGTCACATAAGAACTCGGTACTTAATGAAAAAATATAAACTTCTTCACCCACCTTTCTTCCTCCTCCCCGCTGGTTCTCTTCTCTCCCCCACGGCTGAACACGTTTTTCAGCAGCTCGTCTTTGACAAACAGCCAGGTAACTCTTTTGATATGTATTTTGAGTTTGCATTTTACAGTTGCGTACCGCTATACATTGATTTCCTTGAAAAAATGAGTTTTATGTTACCCAATTGTTGCTCTCTAGCTTGTATGGTACACACTATATCCCAATTTCATTATTAGTGTTTTGCTATGTAGCTCTCCACACATTGGCCGTCAAATTGTTCATCTGTGTGTAGTATTTGTGTATTTTGTAGAGTGTGCAATTGTTATATTATCAAGACTTATATTGGTTAAATTATTGTGTTGATTATTTTGTGTTATGATTATGAAAGTGAAGTCCACAATGTATAAAAGTTGGATGGGGTTAGAAAGGGGTAATACACGCTACATTCAATGGATTGTTGATTTGTTGAATTTACGAAGCAAAATGGAGAAAATACACATGTATGTCCTTGTAGAAGATGTTTTTTGGTTAGAGGAAGAATTTCATCGAAGGAAACGTTTATTCATTTGATTAATAACTGTATGATCAACGGTTACAATACGTGGAGATCACATGGTGAAAAGAGTAATGAACTTTGAGCATACGTGTTGAGACAACAATGGCTTACGGAGAGTCATGGAGAAACGAGTAGTGGTGTGATGCGTTATCAACCGAACCCCGCCATAGAGATTCTTCGAGATCAATTTCCTTTTTGGCATATGCATCAAGAGGATCATATGAATGTGAATTCAGATGATGGTGACTTAGGGAGTATAGGATGACTTATGAAAGGTATAACAGTCTTGTAGGCGAAGCCCAAGCTCCTTTATACAAAAGTTGTGACAAATCCGTTCTTTAAACTATTTTGAAGGCTATGCAAATGAAAGTTGAGAGTCGGATGTCGGACAAGAGTATCAATAAACATTTACAAATCACTAGAGAAATTCTTTCTCCTTTTAACAAGTACCCGAGTCTTATAAAGATGTGAATTTTTTTTTTTGAAAAATATGGGGTTGGATTATGAGACCATACATGCTTGCGAACATGGATGCATATTGTATTATATGAAAGAGTACAAGGATCTTTTTAGCTACCCCAGAGCATGGTGACAGATCGCTTGTCGTCGGAGCGATTTGTACAAATAAATTTATAATAGTCCGCTACTCGCGACTACACTACTGGGTAGTAAGTGGTAAGTAGGGTCGAACCCAAGGGAATTAGGGGGATAATTGTTCTTTTAGTTGGACAATTTCGGGATTGGTTGTTTGGTTTTAAAGCTACCAGCTAAGTGATTGATTGGTTGGTTGGTTGGTTTTAGTACTAGAAAGTAACTGATAATTATTACAATTAAAAGAAAGCATTCGGTTTTGGGACTCTTCTTGTGACACATCTATCATTGACTCCAA
Source organism: Rhodiola chrysanthemifolia (assembly GCA_033675395.1). NCBI lineage: Eukaryota > Viridiplantae > Streptophyta > Magnoliopsida > Saxifragales > Crassulaceae > Rhodiola > Rhodiola chrysanthemifolia. Next base: position 31,668,036 of record CM066207.1, on the reverse strand, counting down.
ATGATTTCTTTTACACTTCTAAGTGTGGTTGTCCCGACAAAGGTGACAACCCAAATACCCCGACAAAGGTGGTACTCCACACCCTTAACCTGTCAAGTTGTGATGTGGTTGTCCCGACAAAGGTGACAACCCAAATACCCCGACAAAGGTGGTATTCCACAACAAGCTTAACAAAGCTTTAGGCTTCTAGTCTTTCGCTAGTTTGAACAACCCGACAAAGGTGTTACTCAAACTAGATCTCAAAGACTAGAGAAGTGCAAAATGACATAAGGTGCAAGAGACTCAAGATGTGGGCACAAGGGTGAGAACCCTCAACCGAATATGGGTTTAGCTACTATTTATCGCGCTAAACATTATAAAAGCAGTAAATTAAATACAAAGAAAGACTTACAACCGTTGAAGCGCCAAGGAAGCAAGCTTTATTTCCAAAACCACACTTACAAAACTTAGAGAGATAAGTGAATTACAATTTTTTGGATGTTTGAAATGAGGAGGAGGAGGGTTGTATTTATAGCCATAAGGGGAGGAGATGGGTGGTGGAGATGGTGGCAAGTGTCTTTGATCCAAGGGTTGAGGAGGAGGAGCAAGGAGGAGCTGCCACATGGGGGAGGAGAAAGCCACCGGTCACATGGAGGAGGAGCCGCCGGTAGCAGGTGGTGGAATGGGGAGGAGCTCCTCCCTTGGCCACCTCCAAGCATGGTGGCCAGTCATCTTGTCCAAGCGTGCATTTGGATAGTTGATTTGGAATGGCCAAGTGATTCTAAGACTAATGGTCGAGCCAGATTTTCCAAATTCCATGGTTTGGTCGAGCAACTTGGTCTTGGTGCCTATGCGCGAGGCTTTTACTTGGAATTGGGCCAATCTGCTAATCTGCTCGGGCGTTTCGTCTGGCAAGCGAGATTGTCCGATTTGGTGGGCATTCCAAACATCTTGGTCGAGCCAGAATCTCCAGATGCATCGGTCGGGTCGAGCGACTTGGTTTGGGTGCCTAAGCGCGCCGGGCCTTTGCCTTGCAATTGAGCTAACTGCCAATCTACTCGAGCATTCGCCTTGGAGTCTCGACAACTTCCACCTTATGTTCCATTTGGAACATTTTGGTCGAGGTGGAATTGTCAGATGAGGTGGTTTGCTCGAGCGACTTGAATTGAGTGCTTGGTTAGCTCGGCGGAGAGCCTGGAACTGCCTCAACCGGTCGGGTGGTTTCTGCGGCATTTTCTCACCCGGTCGGTTGAGTCTTCAATGCAATTTCCTCTTTGACTTGATTTGTTTGGAGTGATTCCATGTCAGGATCCTTGAGATTTCTTCAGTCAGCGTCTGATCTTGACCTAGGAATAACTCTAAACATCTTTTCAGCGTAAAATCCTCTCCTTAGCGTGTTTTCTCTCTAAGCGCCAAAATACCCTGTAGAAATATATCGGTACTAACAAGCAAAAGTTAAATAGACCAACAGTCTAATTAAGGGGGTTTTACGGTGTTTATGATTCGTATAATTTGGGTCCATCATATCACCCCACACTTTTAGTTGTTCGTCCCGAACAATGCTATTAAAGGGCGGCACTCTAAGTTTGGTTTTGGATTATATGAAAATTAGACTGTGGGACTCGATTTATCCTAATTCACGCATTACTTACTTATTACCAAATTGAACTGTGTAAATAAATAGAAGAAACTTAATACTTGTACCTCCGTGCCGAGATGCAATTTGTTCCGGATGTCTCGGGAGATAGCCCTTTTTAGGTTCCTGGACTGCAACTTCGGGACCGTCTCGCACTATATGGTTTTCTTGTAGCTTTCTCTAGCACGTGATTTGGTTCGGGTTTCACTGGTTTGAGAACTTTGATTTTTCTTTTGGCGAGGGACTGCTTTTGTAGTGAATCGGCCTTTGGCCTTTGATTTGACTTTTTTAAGTACTTCACTTTTTTGTTCGGTTAAAACCTTCACAATGTTGGGCCTTTGGCTTCTTGAATTGCTTCTTTGAGCTTTTCGCCTTTTTGTGGCTTTGCTAGTCCATTTTCTCAAGCCTTTTTGGGAGGTCCAATCATCGCCCGCAAGCCTATGGAAATACCTCCCCGCTCCTCTCATCGTTGTTGTTTCGCGCGGGTCAAGATGAGGGTCGCTCATCTATTTTCTCGGCTACTTTAACTAGAGAGAGGACGGTCTGATTCCCGTCCTCGCCTTTTCTTTTCTTTTTGCATAAACACTGCATGGCGGAGATGACTTCAATCTTCATTGAAACCCGAAGTGCAGCCTCCACTGACTTCGAAAACCATATAGTTTGATCTGATCCTTTGATTGCTTCCCAAGCCTTTCTAGGGCGATTTATGTCAACTCCACATCCCTAGTTAATCTCAGCACAAAGGACAGATGAAAAGTTACGTTCTAAATTTTTAGACAGTTGAATTTTCACAAGGTAAATGCATGAATTTCGGTCTATCTTTTTCACATTCTTAAGTTCATATTTTCAAAAAGATACTATTACTAAAAAAAAAACAGCAAGCATGTTATTTATTTACAACGGTGGTTCTCACCCCACACTTTTGAACGAAGGCGTGCCTTAGTTCAAAAGTCATGCAAGCTAATATATATATGTGAGAATTATTAAGACAGAAAATTAAATGACAGAATTTAAATGACAGAAAGTAAGATAGTGTCGGGTTACCTCCCGACCAGTGCACTTGTTTAACGTCGTTGGCTCGACGATACCTCGTTGTGGATTACTGGTTTGGGTCCCATGGGTGGCTCAGGTCATATTTTGCCACCGTTCCTGTGTTGCTTTTTGCCTTGCCTTTACCTGATTTCTTGTGCGTGTTAGAACCCCATGGTTTTGGTATTTTTTCTCTCCATTGCTTCTGAGAAGGTGAAGGAACTTTGACCATAACTGCTGGTCTAATGAGTCGTGCCCGCTTGTTACTCCTTCCGGGTTTCCATTCTTTGGGCCCATGTCTTTGCCGCTTCTTCATGTATGGTCGGTTGGCATCCTTGCAGTTTCGGGAGTTCAGTCTTTTGCCAAGCGACCTCAAGCATGCGCCCTTGCTAACCCTCTTCTTTGTGGCAGAGATGATTGGCCATCCTTGGTCCTTACACCTTTCAGGAGGCTCTTCTTGGTTTGTAACGAGTGGGGCTCCTTCGTTGGCTGTTTTGGCTCATGATTCTCCTTCAACTCGCCTAGCACTGCATCATCATTGATCATCTCATCTCTGGTGGCTGTGATCTTTATAGAACATGAAGGGTTATGTAGGGGCTTCTCGGCCATAAGGACAGGGCCTTTCTCGAGCAGCTCTTCAGTGAGGACCGGGCTTGCCGTGATTTTCTCGGTCAGTTCGGCAGTGAGGTCCAGGTATGTCTCGGCTGGTTTGGTAGTGAAGTCCGGGACTTCATTTGGCTCGTCAAGTAGGGCCGGGACTTCCTCGGGCAGGTTGGTGATGAGGACCGGGCCAGATTTGGGCAGTTTGGCAATGCGGTCCCAGATCAGTTGTGTAGCCGCCCAGAATTCCTCATTTTCGACCTCATCTTGGTGTATCGGGGCACTCATTTGCTGGATGCTAGCTGCCATTTCTTCCCCCTCGATGCCTTCTGTATCTGATTCGTCCATCACTTCAGATGGTTCGGGAGTGATATCCCATGTAGGCTCTTCCTCGTCCCACACTGTATCGATTTCTGGTTCTAAGTCTTCTGATGGCTCGGGAGTGAGATCCCATGTAGGCTCCTCTTCAGTTATCCATGCATCCTCATCCTCTGTCAGCCTTGTGGGCTCCAATGTTGGTTCCTTTAGAGCTGCCTCCACATCCATTACTGCCCTTGTACTGATGTCTTCTCTCGGTTTTGTTGTGGGCAAGCTTATAATGGGTGTGGTGTCGGGCTTGTTCTGTACTGAGTCCACTTTCATCGTTAGTGCCTTATCTTCAGTTTGGTGCATTGGCCCTCGTTTTGTGCTTTTGGCCAAATCATTAATGAGGCCCCAGGCTTCATCTTCGCTTAATTCCATCATTGACCCTCCTGCGGCAGTATCTAGCAAGCAAAGCTCCGGAAATCTCATCCCAATAAGAAATGTCCGAAGAAGATATGAATCTGCGAATCCGTGGTGCGGGCAGCTCGCCATAATGGAATCGAAGTACGCCAAGTACTCGTCCAAAGTTTCGCCCCGGGATTGCGTAAGGTTGATGATCTTCTTGCGGATTTCAAGTTCGAAAGATGGTGGGGAAGACTCCTCATAGTACCAAGACTCGCTTTCGTAGTAGGAAGACATGGCGAATTATGTATAACAGAAAAAAGAACAACTATACATTTGCTAATTCCCCGGTAAAGGCGCCAATTTGACAGATCGCTTGTCGTCGGAGCGATTTGTACAAATAAATTTATAATAGTCCGCTACTCGCGACTACACTACTGGGTAGTAAGTGGTAAGTAGGGTCGAACCCAAGGGAATTAGGGGGATAATTGTTCTTTTAGTTGGACAATTTCGGGATTGGTTGTTTGGTTTTAAAGCTACCAGCTAAGTGATTGATTGGTTGGTTGGTTGGTTTTAGTACTAGAAAGTAACTGATAATTATTACAATTAAAAGAAAGCATTCGGTTTTGGGACTCTTCTTGTGACACATCTATCATTGACTCCAAATGATTTCTTTTACACTTCTAAGTGTGGTTGTCCCGACAAAGGTGACAACCCAAATACCCCGACAAAGGTGGTACTCCACACCCTTAACCTGTCAAGTTGTGATGTGGTTGTCCCGACAAAGGTGACAACCCAAATACCCCGACAAAGGTGGTATTCCACAACAAGCTTAGCAAAGCTTTAGGCTTCTAGTCTTTCGCTAGTTTGAACAACCCGACAAAGATGTTACTCAAACTAGATCTCAAAGACTAGAGAAGTGCAAAATGACATAAGGTGCAAGAGTCTCAAGATGTGGGCACAAGGGTGAGAACCCTCAACCGAATATGGGTTTAGCTACTATTTATCGCGCTAAACATTATAAAAGCAGTAAATTAAATACAAAGAAAGACTTACAACCGTTGAACACTACAAATTTGGGCAAAATATGCAGCAGTCAAAAACCACTGCAAATCCGCTGCAAAATCACCAGTAAAAGCAATTTGCAGTGGTTTTGCGGTGGTAATTTTGAACATCGCATTTTCGATCGCTGCATAAATATTTGCGATGGTTTTGCAGCGATTTTGCGATACAATTTACGATGATTTTGCAGCGGTTTACAAAATCACGCAAAACCGAAAGAAAATCACCGCAAAATCACCGCATTTTGCGATGATTTTGCAGCGGTTTTACAATGGTTTAATACTTTGGTTTTGCAGTGGGTTTGCGGTGGTTTTGCCAGGATTTTTTTTTATGTAATTGTAATTATATTTATTCAATATTCTAATACATTAATCAATTTTAAAACAAATATTTAATTTATTTAAATAAATACATTGAAAATTAAATTTTAAAAATAATACAAAAATGAAATGAAAAATCATTCATATTTAAACTAAAAATGTTAAATATTTACAATAAAACACTTAAAATGTTTAAGCAAAATAATACACTTAAAATTCACTGATAGTTTGCGCCTCTGTAGAGCCTACGGTAATTCGCCCCCTTCCTCTCCACGTGTGTCTTACCCTTTGCTGAGCCACCTCCGCAACCTTTAGGAGAATCCACAACTACAATAGAAAGAAATATATGAGTCAGAAACCGAAATGAAAAAACAAGCAACTGCTCATGAAACAAACAGAAAAATTACATACTTTCTGGTTATCAAAACAAATGGTCATGAAAAGTAGTCAGATAGTGAAACCAATGTGACTCAAATACGTAGTCAGATAGTGGATTTGATAAGCAAATCGGCGGTACTGAAGGACAGAAGAATGTTGCGAGCTATAAGGAGAATGCATTCATTCTGACATGCAAGTCTATGTTATACCTTATCCGCAAGCCTCCTCACGTTTTTTAGCAGCATCAGCTCTTTGTTGTCGTATGAGGGCCAATCGATCTGCTGAAGATTTTAAATTCAAGATATTTAGAGGGAAAAATACAAGTAACAAGCCAATAAATAATTAAGACCAGAATATTTTGCGAATTCCATAATACGTTGATAGTTGAGACATAGAAGTAGTATTTAATGAAAACCTTGAAAAAGATTCAAGGGTTGATGCCAATAAATAACTAAGACCAGAATATTTTGCGAATTCCATAATACGTTGAGAGTTGAGACATAGAAGTAGTATTTAATGAAAACCTTGAAAAATATTCAAGGTTTCATAACAAAAATAGCACACAAACCCAAACCACTTTATATAGCATAAGGTAAACACAACTCTTAGTTGTGCACTGCACTGTTGAGAATGACAGGGAATCCTTACCTTAATCTTTCTTTGCTTGTTCAGTTTTCCCTTGTTCCTGCATCTTCATGTATCGTTCATGTGCCTTCTGCTTTTCAATCTCCTCTCTTCATACATAAATTGAAATGATCATTTGACTGGAAGCACAAATATGATGTGAAATATTACATAGTTTTCAGTATGCACATACCTCTCACGCCTAGAAAGTGCAGTTGTTTTCTCGAGCTGTAAACGGTGTATATTGCAAGTCAGAAATAATCAAGAAACGGAAAGAAAGAAAGAAAAAAAAGGCATTTGACAGGTCTGAAAGGAAATGAAGGAAGTCTGAAACTAACATCAATATTTTTGGCTTTCAAAGTCTTAGGCTTCACCAAATTGGGATTTTCAATTTCAATGATACCTTGAGTTCCCTTCCTTTTCTGCACAAGTTTCCAGAAAAGCCCCTTTTACTTAGTCATGTCCAAATCGAAGAAGTAACAATATGAAACCTCGAAAAGCTCATATAAACCAACCTCATTCTCATCTTCAGACTTATGATTCTTCCTCTGACTGTTCCTCTTCCTCGACATCTTCTACAACTTCCTGATATAAGAAAGCTCATAAACAACACTAAATACTCATGCACCACATGATTCATAGAAAACCAAACAATTGGGTACCATAAAAACAGACACCAACCAGCCTGAATGTTCGAGGATGTGCAGATGATCCAGCAACTGCAACAATCCGAAAAGAAAAAGAAAAATGTCATCAACTGCTAAACAAAATAGACTCAAAACCAACCCTAAGAATGAACCACACTTCCATATCAGATCAAATACAATTATGTAATCTCATATACTGATCAAGCAAATACCTTCAGAAAAATCCAAACGACCATCAATTAACATCTCAACAATAACCTATTGTCCAATAACACACAATCAACAAAATATCAAGCTCCAGTAATCGAACTAGATCAAATTACACGGAAATTACCCATCTCTTCCTGAGTTGAGAACAGGCGCCGACCGGTCGACTTACCCTTGAACTTTCCTCTTCCCATTTTCGTTCGATTGGAGGCTTGATGAGCGAGCGAGTGAGTAGGTGGCGAGGATGTGGTCGACGGAGGAGGTGGCGGACGAACGGACGGCGAGTGAGCGGCGGACGAACTGACGGCGAGCGAGCGGCGAACGAGCGGCGAGAGGCGGTCGAAGGTTTGGTGCGTCGGTCGGGGGAGAAGGCAAACGAAGGATTTGAGATTTCGAAATGAAAAATGAAATCTGGGTTTACCTTTCGCCCAAAATTTTCAATAGATTTTAAATTAATTTTGTTTTTAAAATTTTGGGCCGAAAATTAGTAGGGCTACGGCCCAATTCTACAGGCCCATGCGCTTTATGCAGTGCAAATGCGGTGGTTTTTTTTTTCATCGCAATTTTTGTACTGTAAAACCGTTGTAAAACCGCCGCTTTATGCAATGCAAATGCGGTGGTTTTTTTCCGCTGCAAAACCATCGCAAAACGTATAAACCATCGCAAAACCGCTGCAAAATCATCGCTTACTTATGCGACAATAAAAAAAGCACTGCATAATGTCACCGTATAACATGCCCAAATTTATAGTGGAAGCGCCAAGGAAGCAAGCTTTATTTCCAAAACCACACTTACAAAACTTAGAGAGATAAGTGAATTACAATTTTTTGGATGTTTGAAATGAGGAGGAGGGTTGTATTTATAGCCATAAGGGGAGGAGATGGTGGCAAGTGTCTTTGATCCAAGGGTTGAGGAGGAGGAGCAAGGAGGAGCTGCCACATGGGGGAGGAGAAAGCCACCGGTCACATGGAGGAGGAGCCGCCGGTAGCAGGTGGTGGAATGGGGAGGAGCTCCTCCCTTGGCCACCTCCAAGCATGGTGGCCGGCATCTTGTCCAAGCGTGCATTTTGATAGTTGATTTGGAATGTCCAAGTGATTCTAAGACTAATGGTCGAGCCAGATGTTCCAATTCCATGGTTTGGTCGAGCAACTTGGTCTTGGTGCCTATGCGCGAGGCTTTTACTTGGAATTGGGCCAATCTGCTAATCTGTTCGGGCGTTTCGTCTGGGAAGCGAGATTGTCCGACTTGGTGGGCATTCCAAACATCTTGGTCGAGCCAGAATCTCCAGATGCATCGGTCGGGTCGAGCGACTTGGTTTGGGTGCCTAAGCGCGCCGGGCCTTTGCCTTGGAATTGAGCTAACTGCCAATCTGCTCGAGCATTCGCCTTGGAGTCTCGACAACATCCACCTTATTTTCCATTTGGAACATTTTGGTCGAGGTGGAATTGTGAGATGAGGTGGTTTGCTCGAGCGACTTGAATTGAGTGCTTGGTTAGCTCGGCGGAGAGCCTGGAACTGCCTCAACCGGTCGGGTGGTTTCTGCGGCATTTTCTCACCCGGTCGGTTGAGTCTTCAATGCAATTTCCTCTTTGACTTGATTTGTTTGGAGTGATTCCATGTCAGGATCCTTGAGATTTCTTCAGTCAGCGTCTGATCTTGACCTTGGAATAACTCTAAACATCTTTTCAGCGTAAAATCCTCTCCTTAGCGTGTTTTCTCTCTAAGCGCCAAAATACCCTGTAGAAATATATCGGTACTAACAAGCAAAAGTTAAATAGACCAACAGTCTAATTAAGGGGGTTTTACGGTGTTTATGATTCGTATAATTTGGGTCCATCACATGGCGATGCAAGATACGCGCAATGTGAAAGTAGAAATAAGGTTCCAAAGAAGGCTGTTAAGTACTTCCCTTTGACTCCAAGATTGCAGCGCCTCTATATGTCACAAAATATTGCTGGCCAAATGCGGTGCCAAGCTGAAAGAACGGTTACTAACTTGGATTACATTAGACATCCCGCCGATGGTGAGTCATGGCAAACATTTGACAAGGAATTTTCAGAATTTGCAATTGAGATCACAAATGTCCGACTTGGATTAGCAACTGACTATTTTAATCCCTTTGGAGCATCAGACCTCTCTAATAGCACTAGGCCTATTGTTCTTATTCCTTACACTTTGCCACCCCATACATGTATGAAAAAAGAGTTAAACATACTATATGTGTTGATATTGGATCCCAAGTCCACCCGGAAAATGCATGCATATTTTTATGAGGCCTCTTATCGATCAGTTGAAGATGTTATGGGAAGCGGGAGTTTAAACTTTTGACCAACCTGATGCCTCATCATTCATTATCAAAGCAGCGGTGATTTGGACTGTCAGTGACTTTTCTGGTCAAGGCATGTTGGGAGGCTTTATGACCAAAGGGTAAAAGTTTGTCCCTTATGTCTAGGGTGACATCGATGCTACACATCTAACGTGAAGGATGTCATCAAGGGCACCGAAGATGGCTCCAAAAAGATCATGACTGGAGGTTTGCAGCTCATAGACTTAATGGAAAGATTGAGTTTAGGGACCCCCAACATCACTTTCGGGTCCTGAAATATTCTACCAAATCTTGGGTGATGATTATCCCACCTTTAGCTTGCATCTACAGTTAAAGATTAGAGGCACCGCTGAGAGGCTTTGTTGGACACACATGTCTACATTTTATGAGTTGCCTTATTTGCAAACATTCTCTGAGCCCTATTCACTTGATGTGATGCATATTAAGAAGAATATTTTTGATAACATAATCGACACCATACTTGGACTTGAAGGTAAGACCAAAGATGATAGCAAGGAAAGAAGAGGGTTGGAAGAGCAAGGGGTACGGAGAAAGTTATGGTTTAAACCAACCAGGCCAACTGACGTTGGAATTTTTCGTATACACTTTTGAGGTGTATTAAAAACTTGTCAATTTTTTTTATTATTGGAAGTCCAAGTCGAACCCAAGGGAGCACATTTGATTATGCGCTAAGAAAAATTGTATATATTACTTGGCCACTGCTATCAAATTGATGTTTGATTGTGATTTAATATAAAAACTTAGCAAGCAAGTGTTTAAAGGGATTAAGATTGAATTAAAAGGCGTTTCAAGAGCTTACTCCCCTCCTTGGCATTTCCCAATGATCAACTACATGGATCCCAAGCACCATAAATAATGAATAGCTTTAAAACCGAGAATAAACTTAAGTGAACCAATTTTCATTGGTATCAAGCTTAAGTCTATGCTCTCTTATCTAGAGTCTAACTCTTCCAATATATTGACTCATTCGACTCCTCTTGGTTGTCCTTTCACTTTCATTAAAAAGACAACCAAGTAGGAACAGACATTTAAAAACTAGTTTAGCTTCCACAGCTTGAATACATTTTCATGGACTCTAGGTGTGGATCATTTTCACCCTTATAAGTCATCAAAAAGATGTTCAATACTTAATTTCAAGTTTAGATGTTAACATCTCACTTAGGCATTTTGTCAAACACTTAGTAGCATGTTAATAAATGAAGCTCTAGGTGAAAATGAATTCAAACACTCTGATTATGGAATCCAATAAATACATATGATCATTAAGTACCATGGAGGGTTGTACAACCCTCAAAACCAAGGGACTACTCACACATCATGTATGACAACATTGTAAGAGTAGTATTCATAAGAAAACAATAAGTAGAGAATAGAGATTATAGAGAAATATGATGATCAAGCCTAGTTCCTTCTTGAATCTGCTCTTCTTCTCCTTTGGTTGAATCCTTGATGATCACCTTGATTTGACCCTTTTTTCTTAGTCTTTTCTCCCAAAAACTCAGCACACCTTTGTCAAAATCTTCCGCTTCTATTTATAGTCCCGAGTCCAAAAATTAGGTACAACAGTGGTACTCGAGCGATTACCGTTCAAGCTAATCTCGTACTCGCCCGAGCACGAGCGTCAGCACTCGTGAACTCTGTTGACTCCATGGTACTCGGGCAAGTAAGGTTGCGTATATGGGCGAGTGACATACTCAAAAGAAATTCGATTTTTTAAGGCAGGTCGGTACTCGACCAAGTAGAGGCGACCCGATCCAGTCGTCCAGCTTTTGGCACATACTTCCTTACTCGGGCGAGTGACATGGTACTCGGTCGGGTACCATGCTCAGAGTGATTAAACTTGATCAATCAAGGCGTACTTGGCCGAGTACGGATGGAGTGAGTTCGTACTCGGGCGAGTACTGCTCCAAGGTGCTCTATTATTCCCAAATTTCTGACATTTTGTGCAAACTTAATCATTGAGGGCTTGACTTGATGGAGAGTCGTTTTGAACCTGAAATATAGGGATAAGGGTTAATGACATAAAAATAGTGCCGGAAACGAAACAAAGCTTTAATGAAATGAATAATAAGTCAAAAAATTGACTTATCAAACTCTCCACACTTAAGCTTTGTTCGTCCCGGACAAAGTATGCACATATGTCAAGGTCATGCAAAATGACGAAATGCTAGTGGTGCTATGTTTTTCGCCTATTTGCCTCAAGAGCTCATGGCAAGGCCACGATCACTATATCTAACTAAGCTAATGAAGAAAAATAAAAGTGAAATGTAATCTATCTAGCTCCTTTTTGTTGGCGTTACGAATGCATTTAGCGTATGCACTAAGCCTTTAAACCCCAAGGTTACCCTAGTGGAGTAGTTATAGTCTCGTGAAAGTTTTCAGAAAAGGGAATACCCACAAATCCCAAATGCAACTATCACATGAGAATGAATGTAAGAGTGGTCCACTAAGGCAAGTATCTTTGAAAACAATTCCCTTCCCCCAAACCAACACACCATCATTATGTTGTCGTAGGAATCATCGTACCATTTAAACTCCCAAGAATTGCACATTTGAGATCGTTAATACTAGGGCAATCGAATGTCTAGCCTAGACAACTATTCATTTTCAAGGTACACACAAAGCCGAGCCAATAGTGCTCACAATAGCGGTCAATCGCTGCCTATGCTAGCTAGGGCTAGTCCATGAGGTTGCGACAAAGAGCTCATTCCCAAGCATTAGGCGCCAAAGCCATAATCCATAAAGGAAGCAGAGCTCGACCATAATAGTTCTAAAAAAATATTTTAGACCAAAAGAAAACTCATGTGCGAGCACAAGGGTCGTCCAAGAGTCTAGGTCAATCAACGCACAAGCCTTAATGATGAAACTTGCACAAGTGAAGGATGATGGAAAACATAAGGTCAAGTTGTAAGTGCTTTTTCTTTTTAAATGGCTTTTGGCCAACAAATGCTTTCGAGGGGGAACTTTTCTTCCTAACCCCCGGCATTTGTATCTGGTTAAGAACCAAATTTATCTTTTCGGGAAAGTTTTAGTCGGGGTTGTTTTGTACCCTCTTTTGCCATAGCAAACTTTTTTGATGGGGCAATTTTTCGCCCTCTTTTGACTCCACACTTAAAACTTGACACTATGCTTGGAAAGAGTATGGAATGTGCGAGAGACAACCAACACAAGGCATTAATCGAGAAAACTCAAGTCACCTAGAAGTAATCAAGAGGCCTAAGTTTTATGTGATGATTTTCAAAGGTGTTTGCTAGAAACTAGGTCCATGTTATGTGATGAAAATACTTAGATAACTATGTAAACACAAGATAACCATGATATTGACTTGCAAGAATGTGCACTCAAAGGGAGCTCGTTCGGTTCTAGATTCCTCATCAAGCAAAATTGAAGTGTAGGTTAGATGCGACTTATAGTGACTTGAGGATTGACATTCACAAGCCTTATGGTGGGAACACTCACACACTAGGGATAGATAGCAAAATGCAAGTGTCCATATATAAATGCGGTGCATGGCATGAATATATGTGAACTATGTGCCTAACACACTCCACACTTAATTTGAGCTTACTCCATAAGCGCAAAGGATGAAAAAAGTAAAGGCAAAGGCGCATAGGAACTCCCCTCGTTTGAAGAATATATTTTCCAACCCAATAGTTCAACTCTTGGGAGTGAGAAATAGTCCATTGTTTGCAAATGAAGACAATGAAAGTTAATTTGCACAAGTGATGAACATATACATATTTGAAGAGCAATAGAAGCACAAGTGACAAAACACATTCAATCATCATAAGATTGAAATATTCAAACATGGACAAGGCAAGAGTCGATCATCCAAAATGCGCCCAATGGCGACTTTAACATCCACACTATCCAAGACATCAAAATGTAATACGAAAGGCTTGAGAAACAAGGGAGCATAGCAAAGTCTAAGGAGTAGTGGCATCGGCTCTCGTGGATGGTGGAATCTCCTCATCTTCCTCCACTCTCGCCGTGATGCCGTCATCAACCTTCGTAATAATGTGAGTATCCTCCTCCATGACATCGACAAATGGTGTGCTAGCTCCTTGAACTCTAGTAGATGGAGTGGTAGGCAAGGAGGAAGTGGCACGAGGAATAGAACACCCCGCGACGCGCATGGCGTGGCATAGGGAGTTCATGGCACTGCGCATCCACTCCGACTCTTCATGAGCAAGCTCCTTTAGCTCTCTAACCTCCCTCTTCACGTCTTCAAGATCCAAAGAGATGGTGTTCCGCCCAGTAGTCCAATCATCTCTAGAATAGGCGCTATCAACTTCGGGTTCGTTGGGAGCATGGCCCTCTGAAGGAGCAAGATACTCCAAGTCGGTAGGGGAAGGTGGTGGAATGGGAGAGGAAGGCGGTGAGGGTGTGAGTTCAATGAGTTGGTTTCGCTCCTTGAATATGTTCTTCTTGCTCCTCGCCCTTTCTAGAGTTTTATGATCCCATGGATCGGAGTAATGGGCCCAAGTTATTTGGTCGGCTTCGAAGAATTTCAAAGACTTCATTGCTTCTCGATATAGCATCCTTTTCTTAGGCTTGGGGCAAGTGTCATGATTGAAGGTAAAGTGACACTTCAAAGCTAACATTGTCACTAGAGATACACCACCAAGGCTTTGACTTTTTTCTTTTGGTTCACATAGGTCTCAAATCGAGATACGAGAATAGCACACCAATCAAGGGGCTTCCCTTCATCAATAGTCATCATGAGTAAGAGATCCGGGATGGTCACCGCTCGCCCTTCATCTTGACACGCATTAATCCCTATGGATATGATGTGGTGAATCACTTTCCACACCGGCTCCTTTATTGCGGCGGCACTATAGCATGATATGAACCATTCCTACCTTCCCAAAATATTCTCCCAAAACTGGGTTTGCCTATGCTCACTATAATAGGGGAGGTCTAAACCATGGATCAGGAATTTCAACCAATCACACAAAATCCTCCGTTTAATATCAAAAGGCATTCCTTCCAAGACAAATTTCCAATTCCTCACTACCTTCTTATCATCCCTCACTGCCTCAAAGGAACTTATAAACTCCTTCACAACCCTTTGGTAACTTCCCGGATCATCCATAAAGAACACTTCTAAACCACAACAAGAAAGTTTATAAACTACCTCCCTTTTGACGTCTAAGTCCTCTAGCACATCCAAATTCGAAAACAAGGTTGGAAGAGCATCCTTTCCCTTCCTCAATATGAACTCGTAGTTCCTTAGGTGCGTTTCATTTTGGAAGTAGAGGGTAAGGTAAAGGGGTAAGGGTTGGGTTGTGGTGGGGGTAATGCCAACGGTAGCTCAGGTGTAGGGGCAAGCACGAGTGCGCTAGTGGTTGGGGGTGGACTTGGTATAGGCGCGGCTCGAGAGGCATTAGAGGTGGTGCTCGCTTGAGGAATCTTTTGAGCCACCTTGCACTTCGAAGGCTTTGATGAAGTTGCGGCTTGGGAAGATTGTTGCTTCTTTGGTGGGGGTGGACTATACGAAGGGGTGTCCTTCTCCGCTTCTTCACTCGAGCTCGGGTCTATAAGGAGTTGTGTTTTGGCGGTGGTCTTCCTCTTTGGGTTGCTCCAAGTTGTAGGAGGTTCGCTAGGATTGGTGAGGTGTTTGGCAGGGGCCTTAGATTTGGATTTTCTTGCTAAATCATCATCCATAGTCATTGTATTCCTCTTGTTTTCGTGTTTGAAGTTTTGGGGAAAATTGCAACCCTAGGAATTTTCGTGTTTGAAGTTTTGGGGAAAATTGTATTTTTGATGGGGACGAGACTGGGGCACAAATTGGAGGTCGGAGGATGAATGGGGGGATTTTGAGCTAGGAATACGAGGGTTAGGGTTGGTGTAGATGAATTTCAGGCAGATCTCCGATAGGGTTTTAAGGTTTGGGCAAGTGCGAGTGAGATGGCGGATGGGGGTTCGGCTGTGCTTGGGTGAGTGAGGGTTGCTGGTGTTGGTGAGCGAATCGGAGTGGGTGAGTCTCATTCATGTTGTACCTAAAAAAAGGAGGAATAACGGTTATTAAAAATGAAAAAAATGAGTTGATCCTCACGCTCACCGTGACTGATTGGCAAATGTGCATTGCTTTTAGAAAACTCACCAAGGCTACAAAGATCCACTTTGATCAAATGCTAGAATGGTTATCCAAACATGAGTGTTTTTGTTATCTTGATGGCTATAATGGATTTTTCCAAATTCATATACGTCTACAAGATCAAGAGAAGATGACATTTACATGTCCTTAGGGAACATTCACCTACCAGCGAATGCCCTTCGGACTTTGTAATGCGCCATGCACATTTTAAAGATGCATGATGACTATATTTTTTGAATTCATAGAGAACACAATGGAAGTTTGCATAGATGATTTTTCGGTTTATAGTTCTTCATTGGATGATTGCTTGGATAATTTGGCAAAATTTGTAAATATATGCATTGAGACAAACCTTGTGCTAAATTGGAAAAAGTGCCATTTCATGGTGTAGGAAGGTATTGTGCTTGGACATTTGATTTCTAAGATAGGAATTGAGGTTGACAAAGCAAAGGTAGAGGTCATTGAGAAATTGCCTCCTCCTATAGATGTTAAAGGGATAAGGAGCTTTCTAGGCCACGCCAGTTTCTTTAGAAGGTTTATCAAGGACTTTTCAAAAATTGCAAGACCTTTGACAAACCTATTGTGCAATGATACCAAATTCCTTTTTGATGAAGAGTGCTTATTAGCCTTTGAGAAATTGAAGAAGGCATTGGTTTCAGCTCCCAATTTTCAACCTCCAAATTGGGACATGCCATTTAAGCTCATGTGTGATGCTAGCGACCATGCTATTGGGCGGTCTTGGACAAAGAAAGGATAAGAAACTTTATCCAATTTACTGCACTAGCAAGTTTATAAGTGGAGCTCAGGTTAACTACTCTACAACCGAGAAAGAACTCCTTGCTATTGTGTTTGCCTTTGACAAGTTTCATCAATATCTAGTGGGCTCAAAGACCATTGTTTTCACTAACCATGCGGCTATTAAGTATCTCTTGTCAATGAAAGATTCCAAGCCAAGGCTCATAAGGTGGGTTCTCCTTCTCTAAGAATTTGATATAGAGATTAAGGACAAGCGGGGAATGGAAAACCTTGTAGCCAATCATCTATCTAGACTTGAAGAAAATGAAGAGCTTGATGAAGACCATACCCTTGTTGACGACACTTTAATAGGAGAGCAACTCATGAGTATAGAAGCGGAGTCACTCTCTTGGTACGCGGATATGGTGAATTTTGTGGTGTGTGGGATGGTACCGCACAATCTAAATGCTCATCAAAAGAGAAAATTCTTATCCGAGGTGAAAAGATTTTTTTTGGGACAAACCCTTCTTGTATAAACTTTGCGTGAATGTCACATAAATAACTTGTGTAGTAGAGGATGATATGAGGAGTATTATACACCATTGTCATGCCTCACAATATGGAGGGAATGGGAGTGGATCAAAGACGGCGTCCAGCCTTGCAAAGTGATTTTTATTGGCCCATGCTCTTCCGAGATGCGTATGAATTACGGCTTGCGATCAAAGCCAAAGGATGGATAGTATTTCAAAGAGGAACGACATGCCCTAACAAAGCATTCTACATGTAGAAGTATTTGATGTTTGGGGTATAGACTATATGGGTCCCTTCCCATCTTCTTATGGAAATCAATTCATCTTGGTCACGGTTGATTACGTCTCCAAATGGGTAGAGGCCATTGCATATCCTACTTGCGATGCCAAGGTTGTCACGAAACTCTTCAAGAAGAATATTTTCCCTCGATTTTGGATTTCCAAGGACAGTCATTAGTGATGGAGGTTCTCATTTGAAGAAAAAAAATTCGAAGCCATGCTCCGCAAATATCGAGTTAGGCACAAGATGGCGACGCTGTATCACTCTCAAACCAGTGGTCAAGTGGAAATCTCAAACCGGGAAAACAAACCAATCTTAATGAAAACGGTCGGGAATTCTAGAAAAGATTGGTCATCGAAGCTAGATGTTGCATTTTGGGCTTATCAGACCGCATATAAGACTGCTATTGTATGTCCCCATATTGACTCATCTACGGGAAACCATGTCATTTGCCGGTCGAGCTGGAATATAAGGCCATGTGGGCAATTTAATATTTGAATATGGACCTACAAGAGGCGGGAGAAAATATAATCCTTCAACTCGAGGACCTAGAAGAAATAAGGAATGAAGCCTAAGAGAATGCAAGAATTTATAAAGAAAAGACCAAGGAATGGCATGACAAAAAGATTATATGTCGTGAATCCAAAAGAGGAGATAAGGTCTTGCTTTTCAACTCTAGACTCAAGCTCTTTCCGCAAAAACTAAGGAGTCGATGGAGTGGGCCCTTTAATTGTCCACGATCCTCATGAAGATGGCCATGTTGAGTTGATCAACGTTGAAGGGAAAATTTTAAGGCAAATGAACAAAGGCTCAAACATTATTTTGGACAAACTCGAGATGAGCGTGTTGCAAATTACTCCTTGACCGACACATGAAAAGACTACAATTTCTGTTTAGGAGGGATCTTAGCACAAGACTCCTCAAGTGTGCTTCTCCCTAAGAAGATTTAGCTCGGTCTTTGCCAAGACTTATACTAGGCCCTCTCAGGAGGTAACCCATTGTGAGTGTTAATTTTAGTTCTCCAAATCTATATGCTTGGTGTGATTATTGTGAGCTATGATTTGAAATCAAACGTATGGGAGTCTTGAGATGGAGACAAGGGCTTGTGTCATGATTTCGGTGAATTGGCTTTGAACTTAAATTGCTAGATGCTCTTAAATGCACGTATGGTGGTATGTTTGGGATATTGTTGATTGCATACTTGACTTTTGCTCATGAATGATTGAGATTTTTATTTGGTGGTGGTTGGGGAGCACATGTCAAGAGATGAATTATTGTCCCTTGTTCACAAAAATCTTGTGACTCCAATGTATTCTCAATGAATGCCATCCCGCACCATATCTCCTAGCTTTTTTTAGCTCACTCCCTCCCTCAATCCTATAAAAAGCCTTGCTAGTCACTCTCCTCATGCATCACATGGAGAGAATCCATTCCCACTTTTGAGATTTTTCTTCCTTTCATTCAACATGAGTGATGAACCATCGGTTAACCAACCCCCTAGAAGAGGAAGAACGAGGACGCGCCAAACTACCTTAACCGTACCCGTATGATGCTCTTACTCCCTGAGAGCAAGAGAAATTCCGGGGAATTCACTTCCAAGTGGAAGCAAATAGGTAATCATAGAATCAAGTCACAAGCCATTTGTCAAATTCCACTCCCCAAGCCACAAGTTTTAGGAGAAAGCACTTCCACTACCACTCCCGGACGAAGAAGAAACCATAATCACATCCTTGGTAGTGATTTCCTCGGAATTTCTCTTGCTCTTGGGGAGTAAGAGCATCATTCATCTCATGCATGGAGGGGTAAATAAGTGAAGGAGCATGCTGGGTAGGCTCAACGGGTACGGTTAAGGTAGTTTGGTGCCTCCTCCTTCTTCCTCCTCTCGGGGGTTGGTTAACCGATGGTTCATCACTCATGTTGAATGGAAGGAAGAAAAATATCAAAAGTGGGAATGGATTCTCTCAATGTGATGCATGAGGAGGGTGACTAGCAAGGCGTTTTATAGGGTGGAGGGAGGGAGTGAGCTTAAAAAAATCTAGGAGACATGGTGGGGAATAGCATTCATTGAGAATTCATTGGAGTCACAAGATTTTTGTGAACCAAGGACAATAATTCATCTCTTGCCATGTGCTCCCCAACAATCATCAAATAAAAATCTCAAGCATTCATGAGCAAAAGTTGAGTATGCAGTCAGGAATATCCCAAACATACCACCATATATGCATTTCAAAGCATCGAGCAATTTAAGTTCAAACCCAATTCACCGAATTCATGGCACAGGCCCATGTCTCCATCTCAAGACTCCCTAACGTTTGAATTGAAACCATAGCTCAGAATAATCACACCAAGCATATAGAATTGGAGAACTAAAATGAACACTCACAACGGGTTGATGTTAGAGAGAGCTTGTGCTCAATTCCTAGTAAGTACAAAGTTTATTTTAAAAAACGGGTACCTCCCAAGGGGGGCTAGTTTAACGTCTTGGAAAAGACCGAGCCGAATCTTTTTAGCAAGAAATACACTTTAGGATTCTTGTGCTAAAATTCCTCCTCAAGCGCAATTGTAGTCTTTTCATGAGTCGGTCAAGGAGTAATTTGCCCGACGCTCATCCCGAGTTTGTCCAAAATAATGTTTGAGCCTTCGTCCATTTGCCTTGAAAATTTCCCTTCATTATTGATCAACTCAACATGGCCATCTTCATCAGGCTCGTGGAAAATAAAGGGTCCACTCCATCGGCTCCTTAAGTTTCCCAGAAAGTGCTCTAGTCCAAAGTTGAAAAGCAAGACCTTATCTCCTAATTTGAATTCACGGCGGATACTCTTTTTGTCATGCCATTTCTTGGAATTTTCTTTATAAATTCTTGCATTCTCATAGGCTTCATTCCTTATTTCTTCTAGCTCCTCGAGTTGAAGGATTCTACTCACTCCCGCCACTTGTAGGTCCATATTCAAATATTGAATTGCCCACATGGCCTTATATTCCAGCTCGACCGGCAAATGACATGGTTTCCCATAGATGAGTCAATATGAGGACATACCAATAGGAGTCTTATATGCGGTCCGATAAGCTTTGATGACCAATCTTTTCTAGAACTTCCGATTATTTTCATCAAGATTGCTTTGATTTTCCGGTTTGAGATTTCCACTTGACCACTAGTTTGAGGGTGATACGGCGTTGCCATCTTCTGGCTAACTCCATATTTGTGGAGCAAGGCTTCAATTTTTTTTTTCTTAATATGAGAACCTCCATCACTAATGACGATCCTTGGAACTCCAAATCTCGGTAAAATAATCTTCTTGAAGAGTTTCGTGACAACCTTGGCATCGCAAGTAGGAGATGCAATGGCCTCTACCCATTTTGAGACGTAATCAACTGCGACCAAGATGTATTGATTTCCATATGGGGACGGGAAGGGACCCATATAGTCTATACACCAAATATCAAATATTTCAACCGGTAGAATGCTTTGTTGGGGCATTTCGTTCCTCTTTGAAATACTACCCATCCTTTGGCATTGATCGCAAGCCTTAACGAATTCATACGCATCCCGGAAGAGCGTGGGCCAATAAAAACCACTTAACAAGACTTTCAACGCCGTCTTTGATCCACTCCCATGCTTTCCATATTGTGAGGCGTGACAACGGTGCAGAATATTCCTCATATTATCCTCCGCTACACAAGTTCTATATGTGCCATCCGCGCAAAGCGTATACAAGAAGGGTTCGTCCCAATAATATATTTTCGCCTCGGATAGGAATTTTCTCTTTTGATGAGCATTTACATCGTGCGGAACTATCCCACACAGCACGAAATTCACCATATCCGCATACCAAGGGACGAACTCCGCTTCTACACTCATGAGTTGGTTTCCTATGAAAGTGTCATCAAAAAGGGTATGATCTTCATCAAGCTCTTCATTTCCGTCAAGTCTAGACAGATGATCGCTTACAAGGTTTTCCACTACCTTCTTGACCTTAATCTCTATATCAAATTCTTGGAGAAGGAGAACCCACCTTATGAGTCTTCGCTTGGAGGCTTTCTTTGACAAGAGATACTTAATAGCCGCATGGTTGGTGAAAACAATGGTCTTTGAGCCCACTAGATATTAATGAAACTTGCAAAGGCATACACAATAGCAAGTAGTTCTTTCTCGGTTGTAGTGTAGTTAACCTGAGCTCCACTTATAACCTAGCTAGTGTAGTAAATTGCATGAGTTTCTTGTCCACTCTTTGTCCAAGGACCACCCCAATAGCAAGGTCGCTAGCATCACACGTGACCACAAATGGCATGTCCCAATTTGGAGGTTGAAAAATGGGAGCCGAAACCGATGGCTTCTTCAATTTCTCAAAGGCTAATAAGCACTCTTCACCAAATAGGAATTGCGTATCATTGCACGTTAGGTTTGTCAAAGGTCTTACAATTTTTGAAAAGTTCTTGATAAACCTTCTACAGAAACCGGCGTGGCCTAGAAAGCTTCTTATCCCATTAACATATATAGGAGGAAGCAATTTCTCAATGACCTCTCCCTTTGCTTTGTCAACCTCAATTCCTCTCTTAGAAACCAAATGTCCAAGGACAATACCTTTCTGCACCATGAAATGATATTTTTCCCAATTTAGCACAAGGTTTGTCTCAATGCATCTATTTAGAACTTTTGCCAAATTATCCAAGCAATCATCAAATGCAGAACCATAAACAGAAAAATTATCCATGAAAACTTCCATTATGTTCTCTATGAATTCGGAAAATATAGCCATCATGCATCTTGAAAATGTGCACGGGGCATAACAAAGTCCAAAGGGCATTCGCCAGTAGGCAAATGTTCCATAAGGACATGTAATATCATCTTCTCTTGATCTTGTGGATGTATAGGAATTCGGAAAAATTCACTATACCCATAAAGATAACAAAAATACTCATGTTTGGCTAACCTTTCTAACATTTGATCAATGAATGGAAGTGGAAAATGATCTTTCTTAATAGCCTTGTTGAGTTTTCAAAATCAATGCACATTCACCAACCGGGGACAATTCGCGTGGGGATAAACTCATTTTTTTATTTTTAACAACCGTGATTCCTCGCTTTTTAGGTACAACATGAATGGGACTCACTCACTCCGAATCCGCTATGGGAAAAGTGATTCCCGCATCTAACATTTTGAGGAACTCCTTTCTAACAACTTCACCAAGATTAGGATTAAGTCTCCTAGCATGCTCCCTAGAAGGTACACTATTATCTTCCAAACGATTTCTATGCATGCATAAACTAGGATTAATCCCTTTCAAATCATCAATTGAATAGCCAATGGCGCTTTTGTATATTCTAAGCACATGCAATAATTTTGAAGCTCAATCTCATTCAATGAAGCATTCACAATACGGGCAAAGTAGAATTGGAACCCAATAATTCATACATTAGGCTTGTTGGTAGAGTTTTTAATTCTACCAAAAAAGACTCCTCACCTTTGTCGCCTTGTGGATTCCTCTTCGTCATCATCATTGGATAACGCCGAACAACCATCACTCTTAGGTATTTCACTTTCATCATTACAAGCATAAGTAGACATTTGTGAAGCATCATATAACTCACATTCATCATTAAAATCAACAAAGTTGCAACTCATGGTTGAACTAGGGCGTTTTTGTACTTTATCTACGTTGAACTCAATTACCTTATCACCTACTTTTATGACAATAGACCCTTTTTGTGTGTCAAACACCCCTCCCGCGGTGGTTAGGAAAGGTCTTCCCAAAAGAATGAGAATTTCCTTATCCTCTTTCATTTCTAACACCACAAAATCTCTAAGAATGTACAAATCTCCTACTCTAACCGGGACGTCATTAAGAATTCCCTTGGGAAATCTTGAGGAACGATCCACAACTCTTAAAGTAATTTGTGAAGGTTTAGGTTCACCTATATTCAATTTCTTGCACAATGAATAAAGCATCAAAGATATGCTAGCACCCATGTCACACATAGCACGCTCTATTTTAACACCACCAATAATACACGAAATGGAAAAGCTACCCGGATCTTCGAGTTTTTGTGGCATGGCACGTTAGAATATGGTGCTACACTCTTCCTTGAGAGTTACTGATGGACCATAATTGTATGAATCATAAACACAGTTAAACCCACCAAATTAGACAGTTTGTCTATTTAACTTTTGCTTGTTAGTTCCGATATTTATCTACAGGGTATTTTGGAGTCTAGAGAGAATACAGGCTAAGGAGGTGTTTTAAAGCTGAAAATGAATTACGAGTCAGGACACGACCAGATTCCGACTGTACAACTTTCATGGAACCGACTTGGAATCATTCAAATATGCTAGAACAGTCGGCGTTTGGACAAGAACGCAATGCAAAGGCACCAAGCCTGGTAAAAGCCAAACAAGGGCAATTTCAGCCGATTTGGGATTTCGACCATGTTCCAAGCAGAATTTGGCTTAGGTTCCTTCTTGAGATCATCTTAGAATGACATTTTCATTCAGAATACACTCTCCAAAATCCAAGAAGCTCCGGTCAAATTCCGGTCATACCGATGGCTTTTGAGAAACAAATATCTTCCGATGGCTTTTGGGAAGTGCCACCTGGGGGGGGGGGGGGGGGGGCGGCTGAGGAAGATGCATGTGTGTGGAGGAGTGTGGAGGCTTGTGGTTGGAGGAGAAATGGATGGCTTGGATGAATGCAAGTGTGCTCCAATCCAATGGTTCCCCCATAGATATTTCATCCCCAAAACTTAGCTCCCAAGTATCCATTTCCCTATAAATAGAGCTCCCCCTTCACTTGTATCATCATCCCATTGTGCCACAATCTTAGAGAGATAGAGAGCTTAACTCTCTCTTCACTTTCCATGTAAACACTTGTTTTAATCTATAATACTCTTGTTGGTTCTTGAGTATTCTAGTGTTCTTGAGTACTCTTGTCGGTTCTTGAAGTACTCAAGCTTGTCTTTACTTTTCACTATTCTTGAGTACTCTTGTCGGTTCTTGAAGTACTCACCCCTTTCCTTTACTGTCTTTTACTTTCGAAAACTTTACTTTCTGTCTTTCAAAAAAACCTTTACTTTTCAAGTACTTAGTTATGATGTCCTCTTCCATGGATAATCGTAGCTAAACCCTTCATTCGGTTGAAGGGGTGTAGTTGTATCATAAAATGTTTTAGACCCTTTTCTTAATACCTCTTTGTGTTCAACTTGTTCTAAGTGCCATATATTAGGTCAGAACTTCATTGGTAGAGTGGATGCTCGGAAGAGCAAAGCTCTACCATGAATTCGTGATCTCCGTGGATAAGTGGAGGCTCGGAAGAGCACATCTTATCTGTGGAGTTCAACCTCTTTCAAAGACCATTTGATTTATCAGGAATGATGGTCAAATGGATGCACATATTAGATCAAGAGTACTACGTCTTGCAAAGGACTAGACGGTGTGGCAAGTCTTGTGCTAGGAATAGCCTTGATACACTTTTGAACACTTAGTATGGTCATTAGCGGTCAATGATAAACGGACTATGATATAAGGCCCCTAAACCGAATCCTTCCTGTACTTACTTATTATTGCTCATGGTTACAAAAGCTCACGGGTACACAAAGCCCACAGGTACGTTTACTTTCCTTGTACTTGTCTTTACTTTCAGTATTTACTTTACTTTCAGTATTTACTTATAGTTCAGTATTACTTTCACTACTAAAACCACAACCAACTCCAATCGCATTTAAATTTCTGCATAAGCTTCAGTAAAGAACAACTAATCCACACTGACTCTCTTGGGTTCGACCCCTACTTACCACTTGCTACCCAGTAGTGAAGTCGCGAGTAGCGGACTTATAAATTTATTTGTACATTTGCTCTGACGACAAGCATCTGTCAAATTGGCGCCGTTGCCGGGGAGTTGTGAATCCGATTAGTTGTACTTTTTCTGTATATTCTCTTTCCCTTTACAGTCCATCATGTCGTTATACTACGAAAACGAGCCTTGGAACGATGAGGAGTTTTTCCCGCTATCTTTCCAACTTGTAGTCCGCAAAGAGATCATCAACATTAAGCAATCACGGGACGAAACATTGGACGAGTACTTATCGTACTTTGATTCCCTTGTGACGAGCTGCCCGCACCATGGATTCACGAACTTAGATCTTCTTCAAAGATTTCTCAATGGGATGATGCCATATGAGTGGAATTGGCTTAATGACGCGGCAGGAGGCTCGGTAAATAACTTAAACATGGATGATCTTTGGAAATTGATAAACGATTTGGCCGCGAGGTCAAGACCACGAGAAGATCAGGCCGAGCCACTTGAGGACGTTACAATGGAGCCGGCAGGGGATGAGGACTCACAGATGACCGAAGAAGAACCGGCCAACACAATAGACCAAAACCAGGCCGAAGCCGAGAAATCTTGGGCAGAGACAAAGGCGCTTATACAAAAATGTGCAAATCAGGTCAATGAGATGCTCAATGTGAAGCCAAGGTTCATCAAAGAAGAGCTTACAATAGAGCCCACCGAGCCACTCGAGGACAAGGAGGAAGAATTGGCAGCTAGCATCCAGCAAATGAGTGCCCCGATACACCAAGACGAGGTCGAAAATGAGGAATTCTGGGCAGCTACACAACTGATCTGGGACCGCATTTCCAAACTGCCCAAAACAGACCCGGACCTCAGTATGATTGCCCCCAGAGACCATATGAATGACGAGGATGAGGACCCATGGTTGCCTGAAGAAGAGCTTGATGAGTCGAGTTTTCGACTCATTTATCGTCATTCTTCACTATAGTTTTGAATCGTTTCTGACGATATTTTGATGTCATTTGACCTCTATCTCTACATTTCAGGTAGAAAACAAGTTTCCCCCATGGTCAATGCCTAAATGTGAAGATTGGTTGAGTTTCGGCGCAAAAACAAGGAGTTTCGGGGCAATACCGAGCATATTGACCTTTGCAACTTGTTTTGGACGCCCAGGGCGCATACGGTGTCCGAATTGGTTGATTCAAAGCTTGTTGGAAAGCTAACTCAAAGGGATACAACTCTCCAGTTGATGCCAAGACCAAATTCGGACGGGAGGACCACCATTCGATCGACTGGGAGTCCAGTCGATCGACTGTTTAAACAACTCAGCAGCTCCTCAGACTGTGTTCTTCGTGACCTTTGCAACTTGTTTTGGACGCCCAGGGCGCATACGGTGTCCGATTTGGTTGATTCAAAGCTTGTTGGAAAGCTAACGCAAAGGGCTACAACTCTCCAGTTGACGCCAAGACCAAATTCGGACGGGAGGACCACCAGTCGATCGACTGAAAGTCCAGTCGACCGACTCGATTGAAACTCAGGAGCTCATCATATCTTGCACATCCCAGTCGACCGACTGGGAGTCAAGCAAAGCCCAGTCGACCGACTGGATGAAAAACTCAGATTTCTGCACCCAGATTTCAGCCGAATCTATAAATAGAAAGAGGGCTTTTTGACCAAAGTGTGGAGGTTTTTGGGGAGAAGAAGATTAAGAAAAGAGGTCAACCAAGGTCATCAATCATCATCCAACCAAGGAGAAGTGAAGATCAAGGGAGTTCAAGGATTAATCATCCTATTTCTATCCCTCTTCTATTCTACTTGTTGTGTAAAAACCCTACTCACACCATGTTGTCTTACATGATGTGTGAGTAGTGGATCTTGTGTTTTGAGGGTCTTATGATCCTCCTTGGTACTCAATGATCATTGTATACACATTTGAATGGATTTATTGAAGTTGATTTCATTTTACTATGCTCTTCATGTTAGACATGTCTCTAAGTGTTTGATAAAATGCCTAAGTGACATGTTTGTGTTAGAACTTTGATCTAAGTATTGAAAGAGCTTAGTGATGGTTTGGATGTAGTAAAATTGAACTTAACCAACGTTTATGAGAGTAAATGCATGGTGAGAGGTAAACTAGAACTTTATGCATGTAGCATTTATGGGAGTAAATGCTATATAGTGGATCAATACTCTTTAATTAGTGAGATCCTAGCTAAGATGGCTTGACTAGGATTAAACATGCATGGTTTGTTCAATTCTAGTCTAAGCTAGGTTTTAAACCTATCAACCTCTTAAATGATTAAACTCTTGTATACATGATCATTGGAATTTGCCAAGGAGGGGAGTAACCCCTCGAAACACCTCCTACTTATCTTTTATCCCTAATTACTCGCCACATAGGATTTAGATATATACACCCTTTTACACATTTTTGGTTTAGAATAGCCGAATGGAAACACAATCTTAAATAGTGCGTGTGCTTGGCTTGCTCCCTTGGGTTCGACACCGGTCTTACCGGTCATTTATAAATTGTTTTTGACTAATTGCATTGCTAAAAATCTACAACGTCAAAATGGCGCCGTTGCCGGGGAGCAACTAGTTAGCACATCCCTAGATTAGATTGTGTGGAAGTTCCTACTATTCTTGTGAATATTTTTCTTTTTTCTTATACTTGTATATTTTTCTTTTTCTACTCATATTCCTTACTAACTTCGTTTATCTTGTTTTGCGAGGATGGATCACTACAACCAACAAGTCATGAACAATGGAGATTATTATGAAGAGGAACAACCAAATGCCCATTGTGAAGATTATTGGATGTACAACCACAACCAACAAGTCTTTTCTAATGAGAGATACCACCAAGAGGAGGAGCACATAAATTCTTATTATCAAGAGCATGACTATCCGACAAGTTACTACACTCCGAATTGGGATGATAGCCAATGCTATGAAGTTGAAGACTCCTACACTCCATACCCTCAACCTCCTCTACCCACAAGTGAGCCCTCCAATATAGAAGTCATGCTTGCTAAACTCCTTGCTAGCCAAAATGAGATGGGACAAGAATTGAAGGAAGTGAAGCAAACCCAACAAGATATGCATGGTCACATGGATATGCTTCAAGCCAAGTTGGCACAACAAGCCGTTGAATTTGAGAACTTAGAAGAGGAAGAGGAGGTATCCAAAGAAGAAGTCCTTGAATCTAATGCCTCAAGGGAAGAACGGGATCAAGAATTGGAGGATAAATTTTGGAGAGCCGCCACCGAAGCTTATTACAAGACAAGGGATGGTGAACCTTGTAATGAAGACGAGATGGAATGCAAAAGTGAAGCATCCTTCACTACTAGCACATCTCATGATCATTTGGATGAGAACGCACAAGAGTTCACCATTCCATTAACGCTCTCCGATGAGGAATTCTTCAATGATGATGCCTTTTGCATAGAGGAAACAACTTTTATTGGTGAAGAAGAACTCCTCCCTCCCGGCACAAGCAAGTTTGAATGTGAGCCCGAACTTCTTGATGAGGATAAGATAGAGGAAGAGCCTATTGAGAGAAAAGGATCTCGGGGGTATGAAGACTTTGTTGAGGTCTATATGGATCAAGCTAAAGAGTCTTCTCGCATACAAGAAAACACAAGCTTAGAAAGGGATATTGAGGAATGGGCACCCATGGACATCATTGAAAGATTAAAGGAAGGTGTGCCCATCAAGCTCGAGACAAGTTATGAAGACCCTTTCTTCACTATTTCGTCTCGAGACAAGTTTTGGAGCTTTGTGCCTTATTTTGCAAGATTTTTGGAAGGAAGCTCCCATGACCCCTTTGTTCTAAAGGGATCTTCATATTTGAAGGGGTCATGCTCCCAAAGGAAAGTCCATTGTAGGCTTGATGGGAAGAAATTCAAATGGGATTTGAAGGTGGATTGACACGACCAAACCCAAGGCCCCACGAGAAGGGATCCTAGCAAAGGACTTCTCGACGAGTGATTTTATGGGGCGCTTTGCTACGTCTTTGCCAAGACGGGAAAAACTAGGCCCCCGCGGGAGGTAACCCGGTTTGTAAGTTGTTTCATTCTTGTTCTTTTGTATGTTCAAGTGTTTGGCATGATTTTGAGTAGCTAAGGCTCTAAAATATGGAATGTGAAATGTGTGATTAGTGGCTAAAATTTTAAGTTTGGAGTGAGGTCTACTCACTCCAATTCCACTTCACATTGCCAAGCCCTCCACTTTTCCCTTGATCTTTCTATGCTTAATGATGTTGCCCATAGTGCTCATATGCTTTATTGGTGTTTACTAGAGTGGAACGAATTTGTGATATCATACTATGACTCTAGTTTCACATTTGGGGCACTTAGGAAACCTTGTGCATGTTTTAGAGGGTGTGGATCAACTTCCTTGTTTGAATTCTATGAAAATTGTGCCATGATGTTATTATGTGACTTGTGATGCTATCTTGCTCATACATGAGTTTTACATAACCTTGTATGTCACTTGTTGCTTTTAACCTCTCATGTGTTCTTGTCATCAAGGAAGTTATTCGCATCATGCACATTCAAGCTTAGCACAATGTCATCTTTTCTATTGGTGGGGCACATCTACAAACGAGGGGAGTTCCTATGCGCCTTTATCTCATTTTCTTCATTGTTTGCGCTTAGGGACTAAGCTACCTTTTAAGTGTGGAGTGGGTAGTCGCATAGTTCACTCATATTATGCCATGCCTAGCATTGTAGAATGAGCACTTGCATTCATGTATTCTATCCCTAACATGAGAGTGTTTTCAACCACATAGGCTTGTGACTATCGGCTCTAAATCCCTATAAATCACATCTAGCCTATTATTCACATTTATTGGATCTTGAACTTAGAACCGACCTAGTCCTATGAATGTGCATTCTTGTGAATCAATATAATTGCTATCCCTTGTCTATCCAATTCTCTATGTATTTTCGTTGAAATACCTTGGATTGAGTTTTATCAAGCACTTTTAAAATTTTCACGAAAAACTTAGACCTTTTGTTTGCTCCTTGGTGACTTGAGTTTTCTAATTTAGTGTCATGCTTATGATTGCTTCCCGCACATTCCATACACTTTTTGAACATATTGTCAAGTTTTAAGTGTGGAGTCAAAAGAGGGCGAAAAATAGGCCCCAACAAAAAAGTTTTTGTGGTCAAAGAGGGCAAAGCCCCGACTAAAAACTCTCTCAAAGTGCTAGAGAAGTTTCGCTTTAAAAATGATACAAATGCCGGGGGTTAGGAAGAAAAGTTCCCCCTCGAAAGCATTTGTAGGCCAAAGGCCATTTCAAAAAGAAAATAAGAAGCACTTAAAACTTGACTCTATGTTTTCCTCCATTCTTCATTTGTGCGGGATTCATCATTTGCATTGTGTGCTTGTTAGAATGACTTTTGGACGACCCATGTGCTTGCACGGGAGTTATCATTTGGTCTATGCTTGTTTATTAAGAACTCTAGTGTCGAACTCCTCTTCCCTTATGGATTATGGCTTAAGCGCCTAAAACTTGGGAATGAGTTCCATGTCGTGAGCCAATGGACTAGCCCTAGCTAGCATAGGTGAGCGGTTGACACTCTTTTGTGCAAAACTATTAACTTTGCTTCTATTGTATTGCCTTGAAAATGAGTAGACCTTTGGATGAGACATTTGATAGCTCTAGTATTAATGATCTTGAATGCACAACCTCATGGGTACTCAAATGGTTCAAAAGTTCTTTTGATGATATTGTGATGGTAGTCCTAGTTTGGGGTGATGGATTGGTTTTGAGAAATCCTCGCCTTGGTTGAGCACTCTTGCATTCATTCTCATGGGATAGGTGCATATGGGATTTGTGAGTATTCTCTTTTCTGAAAACTCTCACGAGACTATAACTCGTCCACTAGGGTAGCCTAGAGGTTTAAAGGCTTAATGCATACGCTAAATGCATTCGTAACGCCTACGAAAAGGAGCTAGTTAGATTGTACATACTTGTCATTTACCTTTCAATAACATGATTAGGAATAATGATCGAGACCTTGTGAAATCTAGTGAGGCAAATAGACGAAAAACATAGCACCACTAGCATTTCGACATTTGCATGACCTTGACATATTCTCATACTTTGTTCGGGACGAACAAAACTTAAGTGTGGAGTGTTGATGAGTCGAGTTTTCGACTCATTTATCGTCATTCTTCACTATAGTTTTGAATCGTTTCTGACGATATTTTGATGTCATTTGACCTCTATCTCTACATTTCAGGTAGAAAACAAGTTTCCCCCATGGTCAATGCCTAAATGTGAAGATTGGTTGAGTTTCGGCGCAAAAACAAGGAGTTTCGGGGCAATACCGAGCATATTGACCTTTGCAACTTGTTTTCGACGCCCAGGGCGCATACGGTGTCCGAATTGGTTGATTCAAAGCTTGTTGGAAAGCTAACTCAAAGGGATACAACTCTCCAGTTGATGCCAAGACCAAATTCGGACGGGAGGACCACCAGTCGATCGACTGGGAGTCCAATCGATCGACTGTTTAAACAACTCAGCAGCTCCTCAGACTGTGTTCTTCGTGACCTTTGCGACTTGTTTTGCACGCCCAGGGCGCATACGGTGTCCGATTTGGTTGATTCAAAGCTTGTTGGAAAGCTAACGCAAAGGGCTACAACTCTCTAGTTGACGCCAAGACCAAATTCGGACGGGAGGACCACCAGTCGATCGACGGAAAGTCCAGTCGACCGACTCGATTGAAACTCAGGAGCTCATCATATCTTGCACATCCCAGTCGACCGACTGGGAGTCAAGCAAAGCCCAGTCGACCGACTGGATGAAAAACTCAGATTTCTGCACCCAGATTTCAGCCGAATCTATAAATGGAAAGAGGGCTTTTTGACCAAAGTGTGGAGGTTTTTGGGGAGAAGAAGATTAAGAAAAGAGGTCAACCAAGGTCATCAATCATCATCCAACCAAGGAGAAGTGAAGATCAAGGGAGTTCAAGGATTAATCATCCTATTTCTATCCCTCTTCTATTCTACTTGTTGTGTAAAAACCCTACTCACACCATGTTGTCTTACATGATGTGTGAGTAGTGGATCTTGTGTTTTGAGGGTCTTATGATCCTCCTTGGTACTCAATGATCATTGTATACAC
Organism: Rhodiola chrysanthemifolia; assembly: GCA_033675395.1. Taxonomy (NCBI): domain Eukaryota; kingdom Viridiplantae; phylum Streptophyta; class Magnoliopsida; order Saxifragales; family Crassulaceae; genus Rhodiola; species Rhodiola chrysanthemifolia. The sequence goes on along the minus strand of CM066207.1, from coordinate 31,635,938 downwards.
ATTTGAATGGATTTATTGAAGTTGATTTCATTTTACTATGCTCTTCATGTTAGACATGTCTCTAAGTGTTTGATAAAATGCCTAAGTGACATGTTTGTGTTAGAACTTTGATCTAAGTATTGAAAGAGCTTAGTGATGGTTTGGATGTAGTAAAATTGAACTTAACCAACGTTTATGAGAGTAAATGCATGGTGAGAGGTAAACTAGAACTTTATGCATGTAGCATTTATGGGAGTAAATGCTATATAGTGGATCAATACTCTTTAATTAGTGAGATCCTAGCTAAGATGGCTTGACTAGGATTAAACATGCATGGTTTGTTCAATTCTAGTCTAAGCTAGGTTTTAAACCTATCAACCTCTTAAATGATTAAACTCTTGTATACATGATCATTGGAATTTGCCAAGGAGGGGAGTAACCCCTCGAAACACCTCCTACTTATCTTTTATCCCTAATTACTCGCCACATAGGATTTAGATATATACACCCTTTTACACATTTTTGGTTTAGAATAGCCGAATGGAAACACAATCTTAAATAGTGCGTGTGCTTGGCTTGCTCCCTTGGGTTCGACACCGGTCTTACCGGTCATTTAGAAATTGTTTTTGACTAATTGCATTGCTAAAAATCTACAACGTCAGAGCTCCATTCAGATTATCCCTGGGAGTTAGAAGAAGAACTGCCCAAATCAGGCCTGGTCCATATCACCAATCCATCCGAGGAAATCACAGTCCTAACTGCCGAACAAACAGAAGTCCCGAACCTAACTACCGAAGCGGCCGAAGAAATCAAGCCAGGCCCGGTCCTTGCGCTCGGAACACCCGAGGAAGTCCCGGACCTCATTGCCGAACTGTCCGAGAAAGATCTGGTCCTCACTGTCGGAGCACCTGAAACAGACCCACTCCTCATGGTCGAAATGCCCCAACTTAACCCTTCGTATTTTATGCCGATCATAGCCACCAAAGATCATATAATCAATAATGATGAGGTGCAAGGGGAGTTAGAGGCCGAGCATGAGCCAAAACAGCCAACAAAGGAGCTCTCTCTCGTCATGAGCCAAGAAAAGCCGCATGAAAACTCACTCATTCCAAGACAACCATCCATCACTGCCACAATGAAGAAGCGGCAAAGACATGGGCCGAAAGAATGGAAACCCGGAAGGAGTAACAAGCGAGCACGACTCATTGGACCAGCAGCTATGGTCAATGAAGCCTCACCCTCTCGGAGCAAAAGGGCAGCCGAGTAGAAATTCGACCTCACACGCCCATGGGACCCAACCTTATGATCCGGGAATGAGGTACTGTCGAGCTAACGACGTTAAACAAATGCACTGGTCGGGAGGTAACCCGACACCTATCTTACTTTCAGTCATTTAATTTCTGTCATTTAGTTTTTTTCATTCTCACCTTTCCTGTATATATTTGCTTGCATGACTTTTGAACTAAGTCGTGCTGAAAAGCACGCCTTCGTTCAAAAGTGTGGGGTGAGAACCACATGTGTACATTAGTTAAATAACATGTTTTTCTTTCTTTTAATATTATCTTTTTGAAAATATGAACTTGAGAATGTGAAAAAGATAGATAATAATTCATGCATTTACCTTGTGAAAATTCAACTGTTTAAAAACTTAGAATGTAACTTCTCATTTGTCCCTTTGTGCTGAGATAAACTAGGGATGTGGAGTTGATAGAAACTGCCCTAGAGGGGCTTGGCAAGCACTCAAAGGACTGAATTTCGCTATATGGTTTTCGAAGTCAGTGGAGGCTGCACTTCGGGTTTCAGAGAAGATTGAAGTCATCTCCGCCATGCAGCGTTTATGCAAAAAAAAAGGCGGGACGGGAATCAAACCGTCCTATCTCTAGTCCTAATAGCCGGGAAAATAAATGAGCGACCCTCATTTTGACTCGCGCAAAACGGCAAGGATGAGAGAGAGCGGGGAGGTATTTCCATATGCTTGCGGGCGATGATTGGACCTCCCAAAAAGGCTTGAGAAAATGGACTAACAAGCCACAAAAAAGAAAAAGCTCAAAGAAGCAAAAGCTCAAAGAGTCAAATCAAAGGGCAAAGGCCGATTCACTACACACACAAAAAAGCTGTCCCTCGCCAAAAAGAAATCAAAAGGCTCAACTCAGTGAAACCCGAACCGAATCACGTGCTAGAGAAATCTACAAGGAAACCATATAGTGCAAGACGGTCCCGAGAATGCAGTCCAGGATCCTGAAAAGGGCTATCTCCCGAAACATCCGAATTAATTTGCATCTCGGCACGAAGGTACAAGTATCAAGTTTCTTCTATTTATTTACACGGTTTAATTTGGTAATAAGTAAGTAATGCATGAATTAGGATAAATCTAGTCCCACAGTCTAACTTTCATATTTTAAAAGCTTACTTAGATAGTGTGTGCCGCCCTTTAATAGCATTGTTCGGGACGAACAACTAAAAGTGTGGGGTGATCTGATGGACCATAATTGTATGAATCATAAACACAGTTCAACCCACCAAATTAGACTGTTTGTCTATTTAACTTTTGCTTGTTAGTTCCGATATTTATCTACAGGGTATTTTGGAGTCTAGAGAGAATACAGGCTAAGGAGGAGTTTTAAAGCTGAAAATGAATTACGAGTCAGGACACGACCAGATTCCGACTGTACAACTTTCATGGAACCGACTTGGAATCATTCAAATATGCTAGAACAGTCGGCGTTTGGACAAGAACGCAATGCAAAGGCACCAAGCCCGGTAAAAGCCAAACAAGGGCAATTTCAGCCGATTTGGGATTTCGACCATGTTCCAAGAAGAATTTGGCTTAGGTTCCTTCTTGAGATCATCTTAGAATGACATTTTCATTCAGAATACACTCTCCAAAATCCAAGAAGCTCCGGTCAAATTCCGGTCATACCGATGGCTTTTGAGAAACAAATATCTTCCGATGGCTTTTGGGAAGTGCCACCTAGGGGGGGCGGCTGAGGAAAATGCATGTGTGTGGAGGAGTGTGGAGGCTTGTGGTTGGAGGAGAAATGGATGGCTTGGATGAATGCAAGTGTGCTCCAATCCAATGGTTCCCCCATAGATATTTCATCCCCAAAACTTAGCTCCCAAGTATCCATTTCCCTATAAATAGAGCTCCCCCTTCACTTGTATCATCATCCCATTGTGCCACAATCTTAGAGAGATAGAGAGCTTAACTCTCTCTTCACTTTCCATGTAAACACTTGTTTTAATTTATAATACTCTTGTTGGTTCTTGAGTATTCTAGTGTTCTTGAGTACTCTTGTCGGTTCTTGAAGTACTCAAGCTTGTCTTTACTTTTCACTATTCTTGAGTACTCTTGTCGGTTCTTGAAGTACTCACCCCTTTCCTTTACTGTCTTTTACTTTCGAAAACTTTACTTTCTGTCTTTCAAAAAAACCTTTACTTTTCAAGTACTTAGTTATGATGTCCTCTTCCATGGATAATCGTAGCTAAACCCTTCATTCGGTTGAAGGGGTGTACTTGTATCATAAAATGTTTTAGACCCTTTTCTTAATACCTCTTTGTGTTCAACTTGTTCTAAGTGCCATATATTAGGTCAGAACTTTATTGGTAGAGTGGATGCTCGGAAGAGCAAAGCTCTACCATGAATTCGTGATCTCCGTGGATAAGTGGAGGCTCGGAAGAGCACATCTTATCTGTGGAGTTCAACCTCTTTCAAAGACCATTTGATTTATCAGGAATGATGGTCAAATGGATGCACATATTAGATCAAGAGTACTACGTCTTGCAAAGGACTAGACGGTGTGTGATGAGTCGTAGTTGTACGACTATTTTATGTGTTTAAACCCCGTCTCTTAGTGTTATCTGTATATTATTTCACTACCTGTGTGTAGTTTTCTTTCTCAGGTACATTCGGAGATCATAGAAGGAATACCGGCTAAAGAGAGCCTATTAGAAGAAGTTTGGCGCGGAAAGAAATGGAGACCGAAGCACTTTGGAGTCTGAGTCAGCATTGCGCGGACGGCTTGAGGATTAAAGGCGCGGACGTCTGAATAATTACCATAATACAAGAGACGTCCGCGGATCATAAATTAAGGAAACGTCCGCACGGAATGCCAGCTGTCAAAATGTTCCAATTTGTGTTTTCTCGGAAAAAGAAGGAACGAAAAATCAGAGAGCCGCATTGGGGAAGAGGAGAAGGAAATCAGAAGTCGAGGAGTTAGAAGTTTCGGTTTGGAGAGAAGACTACTTGGAGTAGGATTTCGATTGAGGATTCGCTGTTGGGTTTGGATTTGGAGTGGAGCTGCAGCGTAGTGGAAGATTCGTCAACAGTATTTTCATTCCATTCTTATTGAAATACTTGATGATGTATTCCATTTCGATGAGTAGCTAAACTCATTTGTGTAGGCTAGAACTCCAAATTGTGATGTATTGACTTGAGACTTCTATCGATTCCTATGTTTTGCGTCATATTACTGTATAATATTCATGGAATTGATGTGCTAGCATGAGTGGAACCCTAGCGGGGGAGCTTTTGTTTGTTTGTTGATTTCGATTGTCATAGTTTACTAGCAACCTAGCGGGGATAGCAAACTAGGACACGAGTAATAGACCACTAGGATTAAACACCCTAGGACAACTTGTTCAATTCTTCATGCAACTCTAGCGAGTTAGGGTCTTGGTTATCGCTAGCGCGAGATTGAGTACTAGACTAGAACGGGGAGTACAACCTAGCGGGGAGCTCTAAGTTGTAAAACAATAGAAATCAATACGGATTTGTCAATGATTTAGTCTTGCATCACAGTGGAAAGTTCTAGCTTGCACTTCTCTTTGATATTACATACTCGAATTCGTGTGACTATTTCTCTATTGATAATTGATCGTGTTTTGATACTTGCATTTTTATTTGACTTGTTCGGAATTTACCCCCCATTGTTACTTTTATACTTAGTGAAACAGATTCTCACACCGATCTCTGTGGATACGACCCGACTTACCACTAGCTAGTCGGAATTACAAATGTTTTTGACGGGTACAACGATAGCCCGCCAAAATGGCGCCGTTGCCGGGGATTGGTAACGAAGAATCTCGCTAAGTATTTCTTCTTTTTAGTTTTATTTTACTGTCTTTTATTTTGTCACTTGATCATCTTCTGTTGAAGTTACAATGTCGCAGCGAAGTGTTGATCATGATAGTGATGAGCGAGGGAGTGTGCTTGGAGAAAATATGCAAGATCAGAGGCAAGGATTGCCTCCCGTGAATCAAAGAAGAGCACTACCCCCTATCAATCAACAGCATGTGAACAGAGATGCTAGGAACCGCGCAGCTAGACGCGACGAGTATGAGGATGAGCTGGATAGGGAATATCTCGATGGAGAGGATCAATATAGACAGCCAGCTAGGCGTCGGGATATGGGGCGCACTATGAGAGGAATTTCTGCGCCATACATCGATGAGGCACCTTGGTGCATTCGGGTGGATCAAGACGCGGAAAACATTGAGATAAATGGTGGGGTGATCCACCATCTACCCAAGTTTGGAGGGATGCCCGATGAGAACCCACTAAGGCACTTGAAGGAATTTCATGGAGTTTGCATGTCCATGAAATCAGCATTGGTTTCTGAGGAGGCTTTTAAATTAAAGGCATTTCCTTTTTCTCTAGTAGGACATGCTAAATCTTGGTTGATGTCTCTTTCTTCAGGTTCAATTTGGTCATGGGAGCAAATGCAAAGGAAATTTATGGATAAATACTACTCCCATTCGAAGGCTGCTCAAACAAGAAGGGAACTCTCAATGCTTAGACAAGGACGTGGTGAGACGTTGTTCGAGTATTTGGAGAGATTTAGGCTATTGGAAGAGAATTGTCCGAATCATGGAGTCCCACAAAGGATGTTGCTAGAGTACTTTATGGATGGCATGATTCTCATGGAAAGGAGAATGCTAGATGCCTCAGCTCAAGGGTCTATCCTTGACATGTACCCCGAGGAAATTTGGGAATTGATTGAGAAAGTGGCCGATGGCACCAGGTATTTAGAAGAGACACATAGACCCGCACCTGTTGCTAACGTTAATGTCCAATCTGAATTGCAGGAGCTAAGGAATATGGTGGCTCAACTTATGACGCAACAGCCACAAAACAATCAGCAAGGAGAATGCAAGGTAAACATGTCTACTAATATTTCGACTAACAGTGATGATTGCACTGTTTTTCAGGAAAGAACAGAAGACGTGAATATAGTAGGGTACATGAACAAAGGTGACCTACCGCCAAGAAGGAATGATGGGCACCAAGGCAACAGCAAATGGCAACCTAGGCAAAATGAAGGTGGGTGGCAAAGGAACAACAATTACGAGGTTGGGCAGTCTCAATATCAACAAAAGCAACCTTACAGACCACCACAATTCAGACAAGGGGATGATGAAGCTTCAATGTCTAAGGATATCAAGGAAATTAAAGAAGCAATGAAAGGGCTAGTGCAAAAGGTTAATCAACATGATGGAGCGATCAGTGAGATGTCCAAGCAAATGACTCAGATTGCTAGCGCCGTGTTCGAAAAGCGAGAAGACAAAGGGAAGCTTCCGTCGCAAACGATTCCCAACCCAAGGTCCAACATTAGCGCTGTGATGCTTAGGAGTGGAAAGCAGTTGAAGAATGGAGCAGAAAAGCTGAATGAAGATTCTACCTCAGTGGTGCAGGCGGACGTCTCAACATTTAATCCGCGGACGCCTGAGGAATTAGTGGAAAATAAGGAGACGTCCGCGGAAGATAAACAGAAGACCTCCGCGGGATGCAATAATTCAGGTATGGAATTTCCAATTTCTAACACTCCTTTACCATTTCCAATGCAGGTTTCTAAGTCAAACAAGAAGTCTATCACAGACCAGGAGGTTTGGGAGTTGTTCAGCAAGGTGGAAATTAACATTCCACTCATTGAGGCTATTCGGCAAATTCCAAGGTACGCAAAATTTCTTAAAGAATTATGTACTAACCGTAGGCGTACGACTAGGAATGAGCAGGTCATGCTAGGAGAAAGTGTATCGGCAGCGATACAAAGGAAGGTGCCCAAAAAGTGTAAGGATCCCGGAACTTTTACTATTCTATGTACTATTGGTAACATGAAGATCGAAAATTGCATGCTAGATCTTGGTGCTTCCATAAATGTTCTTCCTTACTCTTTATATTTATCTTTGCGTATTGGTCCACTTAAACCCGCAGGTTTGACCATTCAATTGGCTGACCGATCATGCACCCAACCTTTGGGTGTGATCGAAGATGTTTTGGTGCAGGTAGAAAATCTCATTTTTCCTGCAGATTTCTACGTGCTGAAAATGGAAGACGAGGGAGCACAAGATCAGCCACCAATTCTATTTGGTAGGCCATTTTTGAAGACGGCGAGAACTAAGATCGATGTGGATAGCGGCACACTTTCCATGGAGGTGGAAGATGAGGTTATAAACTTTAATATATATCAAGCTATGCAATATCCACCTGATGATGCAGGAGTACACGCCTTGGATGCGATCGATGAGCTAGTGGAGTCTTCAGATATTCCCTATAGGGATGATGTGCTTGAAATAATTTTGAGGGAGGCTATTGAGTCACGTGGCGCATCAATAGGGATGCTTCGTGATACTAGTGACATGCTACAGGAGCTGAGAGTTTCGCCGACATTAACCCCCAGGTATGAGGCTAATCAAGTTACTTTAATAAATAAATCTACACATGTACCATCTGTGGTACAGGCACCTGAGTTGCAGCTTAAGCCCTTACCCGAACACTTAAAGTATATCTTTTTGGGAGATGGTGAGACGTTGCCGGTCATAATCAAGAAAGGCTTGGAGCCTAATCAGGAGGAGAGATTGGCAGCGGTACTGAGGAAGCATAAGACTGCGATTGGATGGACACTTGCGGACATCAAGGGAGTAAGCCCTACCGTGTGCATGCACCGGATTTTACTCGAGGATGGAGCCAAACCTGTGAGACAGCCGCAGCGTAGATTGAACCCAGTGATGATGGAGGTGGTTCAAAAAGAGGTACAAAAACTTTTAGATGCTAACGTGATTTATCCCATTTCAGATAGTCAATGGGTAAGCCCCGTACATGTAGTACCGAAGAAGACAGGAATTACAGTGGAGCTTAATGCATCGACTATAGAAAGCTGAATGCAGTGACACGCAAGGATCACTTTCCTTTGCCATTCATTGACCAGATGTTGGATAGGCTTGCAGGTAAGCCTTACTTTTGTTTCTTAGATGGATTTTCTGGGTATAATCAAATTCCGATTGCAGCTGAAGACCGGGACAAGACCACTTTCACGTGCCCATTCGGTACATTTGCGTTTCGACGCATGTCTTTCGGTTTGTGCAACGCGCCCGGTACCTTCCAGCGTGTGGTAATGAGTATTTTTTCGGAATTGATTAGGGACTGTGTTGAAGTATTCATGGATGATTTTACCGTGTATGGAAATACTTTTGATGAATGCTTGCTTAATGTTGGTAGAGTGCTTGCACGTTGTGAGGAGACGAACTTGGTCTTGAATTATGAAAAATGTCATTTTATGGTCACTCACGGAATAGTATTGGGACATGTCGTTTCTAGTGAAGGAATACAAGTAGATAAGGCCAAAATTGATTTGATGCTTAGCTTGCCTTATACTACTGATCAGCGTGGTGTGAGGTCTTTTGTAGGACATGCAGGATTTTATCGCAGATTTTTAAAGGACTTCTCGAAGAGGGCGTTGCCTCTCTCTAGATTGCTGCAAAAGGATGTACCATTTGAGTTTACAGAGAAATGTAAGGCAGCATTCGATGATCTTAAGGCTGCACTAACTAGTGCACCCATCATTCAAGCACCGGATTGGACACAACCCTTCGAGATAATGTGTGATGCTAGTGACTACGCAGTTGGAGCGGTGCTCGGGCAAAGGAAGGAAAAGAAGCCTGTGGTGATCCATTATGCGTCTAGGACGCTTGACGCGGCTCAGCGAAATTATTCCACAACTGAAAAGAGCTTTTAGCTGTTATATTTGCTTTATAAATTTCGCCCATACTTGCTTGGTTCTAAAATTGTTGTATTTTCTGATCATGCAGCTATTCGCTATTTGATGACGAAAAAGGAGTCCAAGCCGCGGCTGATTAGATGGATCCTCTTGCTACAAGAGTTCGATGTGGAAATAAAAGACAAAAGGGGCATTGCGAACACCGTGGCAGATCACTTGAGCCGAATCGTGAGAGAGGAGGAAACTAGGGCTATAACCGAAACATTCCCGGACGAATATTTATTTGCTGTCCAAGAAACAGCACCATGGTACGCTAACATAGTTAACTACCTGGTGGGAGGTAAGTTTCCTTCGTCATTCACTATTGCTCAACGTTTGAGGCTTAAGCATGATTCGAAGTATTATATATGGGATGACCCGTATTTGTGGAAAATTGGTTCGGATCAAGTTGTTAGAAAGTGTATGCCTGATTCTGAAATTTCTTCTGTGCTAGCTTTTTGCCATGAACATGCGTGTGGTGGTCATTTTGGACCGAAGAGAACATCTAGGAAAATACTCGATAGTGGTTTCTTTTGGCCGCATTTGTTTAAGGATGCATATAGCCATTGCAAAGCATGTGATAGATGTCAACGCGTAGGGAATATTTCTGCTAGGAACGAAATGCCTCAAATGCCCATTGTTGTTGATGAGATATTCGATATATGGGGTATTGATTTTATGGGACCGTTTCCCCCTGCGTATAACTTTCAATATATATTGGTTGCAGTTGATTATGTATCTAAGTGGGTCGAAGCTAAGGCCACCAAGCATGATGATGGTAAGACGGTGGTGGATTTCTTGCGTACTAATATCTTTTGTAGGTATGGAGTACCAAAGGCGGTGATCAGTGACCAAGGGTCACACTTTTGCAATCGTTCCGTTGCATCGGTGTTCAAACACTTTGGTGTTTGTCATCGAGTATCCACCGCCTACCACCCACAAACTAATGGACAAGCTGAAGTGTCGAACCGAGAGATCAAATCCATACTAGAGAAGATGGTGAAGCCGTCAAGAAAAGATTGGCCAATAAGACTTGAAGAGGCATTGTGGGCTTACAGAACCGCCTACAAGACGCCAATTGGAATGTCTCCTTTTCGACTGGTTTATGGGAAGGCTTGTCATCTCCCGGTTGAGGTACAACATAAAGCTTTCTGGGTAATTAAAACATGCAACTTTGATCTAACCAATGCATGGGATGAAAGGAAGCTACAGTTGAGTGAGTTGGAAGAGCTCCGCTTAGAGGCTTACGAGAGCCAGTCTGACTACAAAGCGAGAGCGAAAATGTACCATGACAAGTACATACTGAGGCGCAACTACGAAGTCGGGCAAAAGGTACTTCTATTCTCCTCAAGATTAAGATTTATGCCTGGAAAATTACGTTCTCGTTGGACAGGTCCATACGTCGTTGTCAAGGTGTACAATCATGGGGCATTGGAATTGCGAAGCCCCGAAGGAGGAGAGAGTTTCAAGGTGAATGGGCAAAGAGTCAAGCCATACTATGATGGATTCGAGGCAGTCACAGAGGATGTTGAACTGGCGGAGCCGGTATATTCTACCTAGCAAGAGGTAATGTCCAGCCAAGGACGTAAAACAAAGGCGCTTACCGGGAGGCAACCCGGTGTGTTTTTTACTTTACACATGTTTTTTTCGATTAATTAGTTGAACTGGTACATTGATAATGCGCCCCGAGTGCATATTTGTTATTGGTGGTTTCAGGTGAATGAATGAAAATTGGAACACAACTCAGTCGCTCAGGCGCACATCTGAACAATTAAAGCCGCGGACGCCTCAACAATTAGGATAAATACGAAGACGTCCGCGGAGTGGTAATTCAGGAGACTTGCGCGGAGTGTCTCAGCACTTAAAACATATGTCATTTGCAGATCTGGTTTTTTTCAGAACAAAAAAAACAAAGAGCCGAGATTTTCTCTTCCACAATTCGCAGCAATTCTCACCAATTCTCACCACGATGGATTGAGGTAACGTCTTACCGATTGAGTTATTAATGGATTAAGGTTTGGTGCGGAATTGAAGTTATATTTTGTGTTGAATCGGTGGAAGGGAGTGCTGGATTGATTGGATTGGGTTGTTTGGAGTTTGGGATATTGGCGTATTAAGGAGGTGTGGTCGGATTCGTGACCGGGAATCGATCGGAGTCGGATCTGAGAAATTGGCAATTACGCGGACGTGTGAAGCATAAAGGCGCGGACGTCTCAAGTATTAGTGAAATTCAAGAGACCTCCGCGGAGGAGAAAATCAGAAGGGGTCCGCGGGTTTTTCAGGCAAATTCAGATTTTTGGCGTTTCAACTCAAGATGTCGCGCTCATCGAATCGTGCTAGTTCCTCCCGCTCTCGGAGAGCCCAGTCTCCGCCTGTTGATGATGAAGCACTAGTTCCGGATGTTGTCGAGGAGGGGCCGAGTACATTTGAGAGATTCATGACGGTTGTTCATAGGCAACCCATGTGGGTTGAGCAGTTCTTTCTGCAACATTGCGGACTTTTGGAGAGGTTCAGAGAGCTGATGGACAGGTGTGGTTGGCCTGGGTTGCTTACGCTCCGCAGCGATGCTGACATGGATGATACTTGTGAGTTCCTCACCGGTTACCATTACGTTGGACCCAGGGAATTTGAGGGATTCAGATACACCTTCAGAGGCGCAGAGCACTATTGCACGATGACGCGGTTGCGTCAAGTCTTTCGGTGGCCAGAGGTGGTAGATGGGACGTTTTGCGATTACGGCAATACGATGGGTATTAGCGACACTTACATGAGTCTTACGAGGACGAGACGCTACAGGCCGAGCGACGCTACAGCCTCAGCATTCACAGATCCTTTCTGGTACATGGTACACTTTATTTTGACGAGGACTTTGACTGCGAGGGCGAACGGCAATGATAAGCCGTCTCTCCGAGATCTGACGCTTCTGGGCTCTTTGGTGAGAGGGGTAGTCCCACACTGGGGACATTTTTTCTGTGAGCACTTGAAGCAGATTCGGCCTCGAGGGCCGCTTTGTGTGGGTGGCATGGTGACTTATCTGCTACGCAGTCTCCATCCGGACGTGGATGCACTTCCAGGCCACAGTATTCTGGCTTATGGACTGGCTGACAGTGAAAGAGTTGGTTCTGGGAGGACATTCAGGCTCAGCAGTGAGGGAGTAGTGCGTTGGACATATTTTGCTGATCCAGCTCTTAGGCCACCGCCTAGCCCACCGCGATGGAGAGGGCGACCGCCAGGGCGTGGAGGACCCGCAGGGGGAAGGAGACGTCAGAGGGACGGGGTAGAGGTCCCGCTGAACGTAGTACCACCAGAGGAGCAGGCGCAGAGACAGCCCGGAGAGTATTCACAGGCGCAGATTGACCATCTTTTTAATGTGAACAGGGCTATGATGATGGTGATGGGTAGCGGCTTCTATCCAGTTTCAGCTCCTCCAGGATGGCGCCCAGGAGATGCCATTCCTCCCGAGTACACACAGCCACCACCAGACTATTAGGGGAGTACCAGTTCCCTCTTTTATTTTTATTTTTATTTTGAGTCTGTTGAGTCTGTTTTGTTATACATCTCATCTCTTGAGTTGTACCGTGAGGACACGGATGAATTTAAGTGTGGGGTGGGGTGTTGTTGAGTCAGTTGTGTGTCGTGTCTGTTTTTAATTTTTTTTACGTCGCATGTTGTGTGTCGTGATGAACTGATGATGCACTGCTATATGCTTTTCTCATATGTCAAAAATCTCATTTCCAGTTTTTTATGACTATTGTGCTCATTTGACTAAAAATGCGAAATTTCAAAATTTTCGATGCTTTGTTCTTGTGAGTTGTGATATGCAGGGATGTGGAGTTGAAAGAAATGTCCTAGAGAGGTACGGCAAATTGCAGGAAGTTCTGAGTTTTTGGTTCTGATGATTGAAAAAAGCGGTGGAGGTTGACGCTTCACTAGCCTAATCCTGAGAGTCTGCTCCGCCACTGCAGTACTTATGCGGTTAGGTGGGACGGGAGAACATCACACCGTCCAATCTCTAGTCCGAGTAGCCGGGAAAACAGACGAGCGACCCTCGGCTTGACTCGCGTGAAAAGGACGAGGATGAGAAAGAGCAGAAGGCGCAAATGATTATGTGGACAAGAAACAAATTCAAAACCCGAAGGCAAACCATCAAGTGAGAAGAAAATCAGAAATCTGATTGATTCAAACAAAGATGTGTCATTTATCAAAGTCCAACTCAATGGTATGAAAGCAGTGAATTAATCGCGTGTCAGAGAAAGCCGCCGACTCAATCTAAAGACCAAAACTCAAAAGAGCATGCAATGTCCGTGGTACCTACAGGGGACTATTTCCCAAACATCCAAGGTCGTTTGAATTGCAACTCGCGACGTAACAAGTATCGAAACATCTATGTTTGCTCGCAGTGATAGAATTTTAAGCATGATAAGATTAGTTGCTGGATTTGGGATTGAGATGTAAAGATTAGCATGACTAGTGCATTGTAATTCATTCTATGGCTGTGTTCTTGTTCGGGACGAACAAGTTCAAGTGTGGGGTAGTTTGATGAGTCGTAGTTGTACGACTATTTTATGTGTTTAAACCCCGTCTCTTAGTGTTATCTGTATATTATTTCACTACTTGTGTGTAGTTTTCTTTCTCAGGTACATTCGGAGATCATAGAAGGAATACCGGCTAAAGAGAGCCTATTAGAAGAAGTTTGGCGCGGAAAGAAATGGAGACCGAAGCACTTTGGAGTCTGAGTCAGCATTGCGCGGACGGCTTGAGGATTAAAGGCGCGGACGTCTGAATAATTACCATAATACAAGAGACGTCCGCGGATAATAAATTAAGGAGACGTCCGCGCGGAATGCCAGCTGTCAAAATGTTCCAATTTGTGTTTTCTCGAAAAAAGAAGGAACGAAAAATCAGAGAGCCGCATTGGGGAAGAGGAGAAGGAAATCAGAAGTCGAGGAGTTAGAAGTTTCGGTTTGGAGAGAAGACTACTTGGAGTAGGATTTCGATTGAGGATTCGCTGTTGGGTTTGGATTTGGAGTGGAGCTGCAGCGTAGTGGAAGATTCGTCAACAGTATTTTCATTCCATTCTTATTGAAATACTTGATGATGTATTCCATTTCGATGAGTAGCTAAACTCATTTGTGTAGGCTAGAACTCCAAATTGTGATGTATTGACTTGAGACTTCTATCGATTCCTATGTTTTGCGTCATATTACTGTATAATATTCATGGAATTGATGTGCTAGCATGAGTGGAACCCTAGCGGGGGAGCTTTTGTTTGTTTGTTGATTTCGATTGTCATAGTTTACTAGCAACCTAGCGGGGATAGCAAACTAGGACACGAGTAATAGACCACTAGGATTAAACACCCTAGGACAACTTGTTCAATTCTTCATGCAACTCTAGCGAGTTAGGGTCTTGATTATCGCTAGCGCGAGATTGAGTACTAGACTAGAACGGGGAGTACAACCTAGCGGGGAGCTCTAAGTTGTAAAACAATAGAAATCAATACGGATTTGTCAATGATTTAGTCTTGCATCACAGTGGAAAGTTCTAGCTTGCACTTCTCTTTGATATTACATACTCGAATTCGTGTGACTATTTCTCTATTGATAATTGATCGTGTTTTGATACTTGCGTTTTTATTTGACTTGTTCGGAATTTACCCCCCATTGTTACTTTTATACTTAGTGAAACAGATTCTCACACCGATCTCTGTGGATACGACCCGACTTACCACTAGCTAGTCGGAATTACAAATGTTTTTGACGGGTACAACGACAGCCCGCCAGTGTGGCAAGTCTTGTGCTAGGAATAGCCTTGATACACTTTTGAACACTTAGTATGGTCATTAGCGGTCAATGATAAACGGACTATGATACAAGGCCCCTAAACCGAATCCTTCCTGTACTTACTTATTATTTCTCATGGTTACAAAAGCTCACGGGTACACAAAGCCCACAGGTACGTTTACTTTCCTTGTACTAGTCTTTACTTTCAGTATTTACTTATAGTTCAGTATTACTGACAGAGATGCTCGTCGTCGAAGCAAAACGTGCAAATAAATTTATAAGTCCGCTACTCGCGACTTAACTACTGGGTAGTAAGTGGTAAGTATGGGTCGAACCCAAAGGAATTAGGGGGATAAGTTGTTCTTTAAGTTGGACGATTTTGGGATTGGTTGGTTGGTTGGTTTTAAAGCTACCAGCTAAGTGATTGATTGGTTGGTTGGTTGGTTTTAGTACTGGAAAGTAACTGATAACTATTATAATGAAAAGAAAGCGTTCGGTTTCAGGGGCCTTGTATTATATCCTGTTTATCATTGACTCTTAGTGAACCTTCTAAGTATTCAAACATGAATCGAGGCTATTCCTAGCTCAAGACTTGCAACATTGTCTAGCCTTTTTAAGGTCGTAGAGCACTTATTCTACTTCAGCTAATTCCTCCTTCCGAAGTATCTTAGCTTTATGTGCATCCATTTGGTCCCTTTGGTCCAGTTTCCAAATGGTTTTTTAGATAGATCGAACTCCTCGGATAAGCTTGCCCATTTGGTCCCCTTGGTCCGGTTACAAATGGTTCACTTACCCGAGTATGATCACGAATCCCAAGGAAGAGCTTTGCCCGTCAAAGCGTCCACTCAACCTTGGAGATTCTAATCTTATATATGGCACATAGAATAAGTTTTGAATACAAAGACGAGACACTAAGTTAATAGTCTAAAACATTTTATAATACAAGTCCACCCCTTCTACCGAACGACTAGTTTAGCTACTATTTATCGCGCTAAGCATTATAACTAAGGAATTGGAAATTAAAGACGGAAAATAAATATTGAAATACTTACAACCGTTGAAGCGCCAAGGGAGCAATCTTTTATTTCCAAAGCCAAACTTTACAAAACTTAGAGAGATAAGTGAAATTTTGATTTGAGGATGATTTACAAATGAGATGGATGGGTTGTATTTATAGGCTAAGGGAGGAGAAACGGGTGGTGGAGATGAGGGGCAAGTGTCTTTGATCCAATGGAGGAGGAGGAGGAGCAAGGAGAAGCCGCCACATGGGGGAGGAGCAAAGCCGCCGGTCACCTAGAGTGGAGGAGCCGCCGGTTGCAGGTCACCATGGAGGGAGGAGCTCCTCCCTTGGCCACCTCCAAGCATGGTGGCCGGTCACCTTGGTCCATGCTTGCATTTGATAGTTGATTTGGAATGACTCAGTGATTCTAAGACTAATGGTCGAGCCAGTTTTTCCCAATTCCATGTTTTGGTCGAGCAATTTGGTCTTGGTGCCTATGCGCGAGGTTTTTGCTTTGGTCTTGGGCCAACTGCTAATCGGCTCGGGCGTTTTGTCTGGGAAGCGAGATTGTCCGCGTTGTTGGGCATTCCAAACATCTTGGTCGAGCCATATTTTCCAGATGCATCCGTCGGGTCGAGCGACTTGGTTTGGGTGCCTATGCGTGCCGGGCCTTTGCCTTGGAATTGAGCTAACTGCCAATCTGCTCGAGCATTCTCCTTGGTTTTCCGACATCTTCCACCTTATTTTCCATTTTAAACACTTTGGTCGAGGCGGAATTGTCAGATCAAATGGTTTGCTCGGGCAACTTGAATTTGGACTCGAATAGCTCGGCAGGCGCGCTGGACGCTGGGCGCTGGACGGCGGGCGCGATCTGGGTTTCTCGGTCTTTGGCTGGCCAGAAATTGCGAGCGATCCTTTTTAGCGTAAAACTCCTCTCCTTAACGTGTTTTCTCTCTAAGCGCCAAAATACCCTGTAGAAATATATCGGGACTAACAAGCAATAGTTAAATAGACCAACAGTCTAATTTGGTGGGTTTTACGGTGTTTATGATTCGTATAATTTGGGTCCATCATATGACCCCACACTTTTAGTTGTTCGTCCCGAACAATGCTATTAAAGGGCGGCACTCTAAGTTTGGCTTTGGATTATATGAAAATTAGACTGTGGGACTCGATTTATCCTAATTCATGCATTACTTACTTATTACCAAATTGAACTGTGTAAATAAATAGAAGAAACTTAATACTTGTACCTCCGTGCTGAGATGCAATTTATATTGGATGTTTCGGGAGATAGCCCTTTTTTGGTTCCTGGACTGCAACTTCGGAACCGTCTCGCACTATATGGTTTTCTTGTAGCTTTCTCTAGCACGTGATTTGGTTCGGGTTTCACTGGTTTGAGTACTTTGATTTTTCTTTTGGCGAGGGACTGCTTTTGTAGTGAATCGGCCTTTGGCCTTTGATTTGACTTTTTTGAGTACTTCACTTTTTTGTTCGGTTAAAACCTTCACAATGTTGGGCCTTTGGCCTCTTGAATTGCTTCTTCGAGCTTTTCGCCTTTTTGTGGCTTTGCTAGTCCATTTTCTCAAGCCTTTTTGGGAGGTCCAATCATCGCCCGCAAGCCTATGGAAATACCTCCCCGCTCCTCTCATCGTTGTTGTTTCGCGCGGGTCAAGATGAGGGTCGCTCATCTATTTTCTCGGCTACTTTAACTAGAGAGAGGACGGTCTGATTCCCGTCCTCGCCTTTTTTCTTTTTTGCATAAACACTGCATGGCGGAGATGACTTCAATCTTCATTGAAACCCGAAGTGCAGCCTCCACTGACTTTGAAAACCATATAGTTTGATCTGATCCTTTGATTGCTTCCCAAGCCTTTCTAGGACGATTTATGTCAACTCCACATCCCTAGTTTATCTCAGCACAAAGGACAAATGAAAAGTTACGTCCTAAGTTTTTAGACAGTTGAATTTTCACAAGGTAAATGCATGAATTTCGGTCTATCTTTTTCACATTCTTAAGTTCATATTCTCAAAAAGATACTATTACTAAAAAAGAAAACAGCAAGCATGTTATTTATATACAACGGTGGTTCTCACCCCACACTTTTGAACGAAGGCGTGCCTTAGTTCAAAAGTCATGCAAGCTAATATATATATGTGAGAATTACTAAGACAGAAAATTAAATGACAGAATTTAAATGACAGAAAGTAAGATAGTGTCGGGTTACCTCACGACCAGTGCACTTGTTTAACGTCGTTGGCTCGACGATACCTCGTTGTGGATTACTGGTTTGGGTCCCATGGGTGGCTCAGGTCGAATTTTGCCACCGTTCCTGTGTTGCTTCTTGCCTTGCCTTTTCCCGATTTCTTGTGCGTGTTAGAACCCCATGGTTTTGGTACTTTTTCTCTCCATTGCTTCTGAGAAGGTGAAGGAGCTTTGACCATAGCTGCTGGTCTTGTTACTTTTTCGGTCTCTTTTGGCAGGTCGGAAATCTGCGTACCGTGATCTGAGATAGGTATTATATCTGGCGGTTTCTTCGTATTCGTGCGGCTATTGTCAATGTAGAAATATGCAATTTTGCCGCCGAACTTAAGCGATAATGAGCCCTTGCCCACATCGATCCTTGCCTTAGTAGCGTAGAGGAATGGTCGTCCCAAGATTATTGTTGGAGGGTCGTCTTCGCTGGTCTCTCCCGTTTGTATTACATAGAAGTCTGCAGCAACGACGAGCTCTCCCACATGGAGTATTACATCTTCCAGCACTCCAACCGGACGGATGCACGATTTATCTCCTAGCTCGATATTTGTCCTGGGTGGCTTCAATGGACCAAGTCCTAACAAGTAATATAAGGAGGAGGGCATGGCGTTGACAGCAGCTCCAAGATCGACCAGGCACTTATGAATCTGAGTTTCACCAATACCGCAGGTGACTGTGAAAGCCCTTGGGTCTTTATCTCTTTCCGGTTGTGACTCAAGATCTGAAGTGAGGGCTTTTGTAATTGTCGGGTCACTCTGCCCACTCCTTAAATTGTCAGTGTCATCCCATCCAGATGCTGGTACGTCGGAGTGTATAATTGGCGGTGGTGTTATGCAAACGGTGAACGAATATCGTCCATTGTCAGCATGCGTGACCCATGTTTTGCCATCATTGGGTCGATCTTCCTCTTGGTTCCAATCAGGATGATGCCTACGGGCGAAGTGCTTGTTCGTAAGTTTGTAAGTTGGGGATCGTGCAACTTCTCCTAGCGTCGCCTTTTCGTTAGATCTTTTTATCATGCTAAGATTCGCCTTTGGGTTTTGGATGGTTTGTGAAGGGAGTCTGCCAGGTTCATTAGTGAGTGTTGATATTGCCGTGGCGAGCTGGGACATTTGTTTGGTTAATTCTGAAATTGCCCCGTCAGTTTTCGCCTGATATTGGTGTAGCGAAGTACCCAATTGACTAATGCTTCCTGCGAGCTCCTTCATAGTGTCATCCAGCGACTTGGTCGGTTCTTGCTGATTATGCAGGCCGATTTGGTACTGATTTGATCCTCTTTGCTGATATTGGCCTGCTGATTGAGCGTTCTTGTTATACTGCCGGTGGGGGGGTTGGTAGAATGACTGAGCTAGTTGAGGTACAGCTGGTGGTGCGTCTTTCTGAGCATAGTTATTGTTACGCCAGCTCGGGTTGATTGCTTGACCATACTGTCTGTTTTGTCCGGCTCTGTCATTATTGTTGTAGTTGTATCCTTGGTATCCTCCTACGCATTCACTTCTGCCGGTTCCTCTTCTATTAATGTTGGACATGCGTCAGTTTTGTGGTCTGCAGAACCATAGAACTCGCAAGGTTTTACCGGAACTGGCTGCCTTCGTAGGATCTGAATCATCATCTCCTTTAGCTGCTTCATCTCTTCAGGCATAGAGTTCATTGACGTCTCCGCTTTTGCCACATGTTTTGTCCGGGAGAATTCTTCCTGCTGAGTTGTCTCTTCTCTGAATCGGGCATTCTCAGCAAAGTTGGTGATAAGATCCCTTATGCCACTTAATGATAGATTCATCATGGACCCTCCAGCTGAGGCATCCAGGAGCATTTTGTCTAAGGGTCTTAGTCCGTTAATGAGATACTCCACGGTGAGTTTCTCGGGCAGTCCAAGGGTACATCAGCTTCTCTCCAGGCGGTTGAATTTTTCCAGGTAGTCGTACATGGTTTCATTGGGTCCTTGCCTGATGTCTTGCAGTTGCCTCCTTACTTGCATCGCTCTTCCTGCTGGGTAATATTTGTCTAAGAACTTTTTCTGCATCTGAGCCCATGTCCTGATGCTTCCGGAAGGCAATGAAAGGAACCAGTCGTTTGCCGTGTCAATGAGGGAAAAATAGAACGCCTTTAACTTAAAGTCGTCTACGTTTACGCCATTAGGTTTGAGGTTTTGGCAAATCCCATGTAAGCGCTGGAGATGAGTCATTGCTGATTCTCCACGAGTTCCTGAGAATTTTGGCAAGTTGTGGGCCACTGAAGTGTTGATGACGATGTTTTCTAGTTCCGGGCCTTCATAGATACACCACGGCTGAACTCTGAAATCTGGTGCCGAGAGCTCTCTCAATGTAGGTTCACGGTAGTTGTTGTTATCTCCGTAGTAGTCATCGAAAGCGGGTTCTTGTCTTGGCACTTGTCTAGGTTGTGGGGGTGGTGGAAATCTAGGGGGTTGTCGTACTGGACCAGCTGCATTTCGGTCCTCGGGTGGTTCTTGGTTTCTTCTGATGGCTTCCCTATCACGAGCTCGTCTGCTTCGGATGAGTTGCTCCGGATCATCCATAAATGGAAGTGGTACCTCATTGTTTCGATCGTACAGGTTTATCTCGTCGTCATCCTGGTAGTCATGATGACTTTCTTCGCGAGACATGGTTGTCTCGAGCGCGTATTGATTTAAAGAACTTATCCGATGGCTAATTCCCCGGCAACGGCGCCAATTTGACAGAGATGCTCGTCGTCGAAGCAAAACGTGCAAATAAATTTATAAGTCCGCTACTCGCGACTTAACTACTGGGTAGTAAGTGGTAAGTAGGGGTCGAACCCAAAGGAATTAGGGGGATAAGTTGTTCTTTAAGTTGGACGATTTTGGGATTGGTTGGTTGGTTGGTTTTAAAGCTACCAGCTAAGTGATTGATTGGTTGGTTGGTTGGTTTTAGTACTGGAAAGTAACTGATAACTATTATAATGAAAAGAAAGCGTTCGGTTTCAGGGGCCTTGTATTATATCCTGTTTATCATTGACTCTTAGTGAACCTTCTAAGTATTCAAACATGAATCGAGGCTATTCCTAGCTCAAGACTTGCAACATTGTCTAGCCTTTTTAAGGTCGTAGAGCACTTATTCTACTTCAGCTAATTCCTCCTTCCGAAGTATCTTAGCTTTATGTGCATCCATTTGGTCCCTTTGGTCCAGTTTCCAAATGGTTTTTTAGATAGATCGAACTCCTCGGATAAGCTTGCCCATTTGGTCCCCTTGGTCCGGTTACAAATGGTTCACTTACCCGAGTATGATCACGAATCCCAAGGAAGAGCTTTGCCCGTCAAAGCGTCCACTCAACCTTGGAGATTCTAATCTTATATATGGCACATAGAATAAGTTTTGAATACAAAGACGAGACACTAAGTTAATAGTCTAAAACATTTTATAATACAAGTCCACCCCTTCTACCGAACGACTAGTTTAGCTACTATTTATCGCGCTAAGCATTATAACTAAGGAATTGGAAATTAAAGACGGAAAATAAATATTGAAATACTTACAACCGTTGAAGCGCCAAGGGAGCAATCTTTTATTTCCAAAGCCAAACTTTACAAAACTTAGAGAGATAAGTGAAATTTTGATTTGAGGATGATTTACAAATGAGATGGATGGGTTGTATTTATAGGGTAAGGGAGGAGAAATGGGTGGTGGAGATGAGGGGCAAGTGTCTTTGATCCAATGGAGGAGGAGGAGGAGCAAGGAGGAGACGCCACATGGGGGAGGAGCAAAGCCGCCGGTCACCTAGAGTGGAGGAGCCGCCGGTTGCAGGTCACCATGGAGGGAGGAGCTCCTCCCTTGGCCACCTCCAAGCATGGTGGCCGGTCACCTTGGTCCATGCTTACATTTGATAGTTGATTTGGAATGGCCAAGTGATTCTAAGACTAATGGTCGAGCCAGTTTTTCCCAATTCCATGTTTTGGTCGAGCAATGTGGTCTTGGTGCCTATGCGCGAGGTTTTTGCTTTGGTCTTGGGCCAACTGCTAATCGGATCGGGCGTTTTGTCTGGGAAGCGAGATTGTCCGCGTTGTTGGGCATTCCAAACATCTTGGTCGAGCCAGATTTGCCAGATGCATCCGTCGGGTCGAGCGACTTGGTTTGGGTGCCTATGCGTGCCGGGCCTTTGCCTTGGAATTGAGCTAACTGCCAATCTGCTCGAGCATTCTCCTTGGTTTTCCGACATCTTCCACCTTATTTTCCATTTTAAACACTTTGGTCGAGGCGGAATTGTCAGATCAGATGGTTTGCTCGGGCAACTTGAATTTGGACTCGAATAGCTCGGCAGGCGCGCTGGACGCTGGGCGCTGGACGGCGGGCGCGATCTGGGTTTCTCGGTCTTTGGCTGGCCAGAAATTGCGAGCGATCCTTTTTAGCGTAAAACTCCTCTCCTTAGCGTGTTTTCTCTCTAAGCGCCAAAATACCCTGTAGAAATATATCGGGACTAACAAGCAATAGTTAAATAGACCAACAGTCTAATTTGGTGGGTTTTACGGTGTTTATGATTCGTATAATTTGGGTCCATCAATTACTTTCAGTACTAAAACCACAACCAACTCCAATCGCATTTAAATTTCTGCATAAGCTTCATTAAAGAACAACTAATCCACACTGACTCTCTTGGGTTCGACCCCTACTTACCACTTGCTACCCAGTAGTGAAGTCGCGAGTAGCGGACTTATAAATTTATTTGTACATTTGCTCTGACGACAAGCATCTGTCAGTTACCGAGTCGACTTCTTCAGTAGTTCTCCCTCAAGTGACAATGTCATTTAGAAATTTTGCATAAGAAGGAGCTTGTGTGATTACCTCGGTGAAGGGCAATGTGACAAAAAGTCTCCTCATCATCTCCGAGAACTTAGCAAATTGCTTGTCATTGCTCTTTTTCTTCAACCTTTGTGGAAAGGGGATAGGAAGTGTGTAAGGCTTTAACTCCTATTTTTATTTCTCCTTGTTGGTTAAAGGAATGAGAATCTCTTCTTCCAATTCTTCAATTTTGGCACTAGCTTGGCCTTTGTCCTTGAGTGGAATTTGCTTATCCTTTTTTGTTGAACTTCCTCCAGTTGCTTTCCACTCCTCAACGTTACCGTATTGCAATATTCTTTAGGGTTTGTGTTGGTTTTCGCCAGTAACTTTCCTTGTGCCCTTGTAGAAGACTCGGTTTGTTGGTGGGCTACTTATTCTCAAGCATCTTGAATTGAGCTTGCATATTTTTATTGGATTGTTTGATTTCCATTAATTAAGCTTGCAAATCTTTATTCATCCTTTCTCGGGTTGCGAGGAACGGAGCAATCTTGGAGTCCGTGTTAGAGGGCTCATTTGAAGTTTGAGGAGGTTGAGTGGCTTGTTGGTAAGGCTTTTGGGGTTGGACTTGGTATTGTTGCCCTTGGGGTTGGTTCCTAGGTTGCAATGGGTTCCTAGGTTGGAATGGGTTTCTTGGTTAGAAGGGTTGGTTATTTGAAGTAGGCCTAGGACAAAAGCCGGGAGGGGTAGGATTGGTGGTCTTGTACGAGAAGTTTGGGTGGTTTTTCCAAGCCGGGGAGTAATTGGCCGTGGTGTTATTGGATTGGGAGTTTTGGCCTTGAGAAAAACTAGCACAAAACTCTCTCGCTTGGTTTCCTCCCACAAAGTTAGCTTCTTCATATCCAAATTCACTCTCAATTCGTTGAACTAAGGGACAAGAGTCGGTTTCATGTTGGCTTGGTCTGCAAATGGCACATACTTGGGCCACCAAGCGGTCATTTGCCGAGAGTTGCAATCTATCAACCTTTTCCGAGAGATTATCCAATTTCTTGGTCAATGAGTCATACTCCCTTGCATCTATGGACTTTACTTCATACCTTCCCGCTTGTTTCCTTGGATTTCCTCTTTCGATCGCCTACATGAAGTATTTCTTTGTGATTTTCTCAATAACTTAATTTCCATTGGAAGGTTCTATCACCATGATAGCTCCTCCCGCGGCTTGGTCAAGGGCTTGGCGCGAAGGACCGTCAGTAGCATTGTATAACGTGTGAAAGAGTAGGAACGCATCCGAATTGTAGTGTGGGAGAAGCCTTTGGTATTCTTTGTATCTTTCCCAAGCTTGGTAGAGTGTCTCTCCAAGTTTTTGCCAAATATTCACAATTTGGCTTCTAATTTGAGCCGTCTTTGATTGAGGAAAATATTGATTAAGGAACGTCGTGGCGAGTCCTTCCCACATAGTAGTGCTTACCGTTGGTTGACTTCTAAGCCGATCTCTAGCCTTCCCTTTAAGTGAGAAAGGGAGACGCCTCAAGTTTACGGCGTCGTTTGATGCTCCAATCACCTTAAACGTGTCACAAATCTCAAGGAATGTGGTCATATGTGCTTTGGGATCCTCACTTGGTCCTCCCAAAAATTAATTTTGGTTCATTATTTGAATCATTAAGAGCTTCAAGTCAAAATCTCGGTTACCAATCGCGGGGGCAAGGATGTGGGATCTATAACGAAGAGCATTAGGGGCCACGTAGTCCTTGAGAGCTCTACGCGCTGAAGGGAGAGGGGCTACGGGATTAGGATGAGGAACCATGGGATTTGGGGGAGGAATTATGGGATTGGCGGGATGTCTAAGAGGTCTTTGCGCCATGTCCAAGATGGGTGTTGAGAGTTAGAAGATGATCCTTTTGACTTATTTGCCTTACTCCTTGTAAAATGGGGCTCGGTAATGTCCTTAAGTGGTTGATTCAAATCTCTATCCATAATCTCGGTAAGCTTTTTAGTCTTAGGTGGCATAAAAGAATGCACTCAAAAGGAGAAGAACAAGCAAGATATGTGAGGATAATATGGTAAACTCAAGAACCACAAGTAACTAAAATAGGAAAATTAAAGTGAAGAAGTCAAAGTATCATTAAACTATCCTAGGGATAATCTAACCATTGCTCCCCGGCAATGGCGCCATTTTGACATTGTAGTTTTTCGTATACACTTTTGAAGTGTGTATTACTTGGCTACTCCTATCAAATTGAACCCAAGGGAGCACACAGAATTATGCGCTAAGAGAAATTATATATATTACTTGGCTACTTCTATCAAATTGATAATTGGTTGTAATTTAATCTAAAAACTTAGCAAGTAAGCGTTTAAAGGGATTAAGATTCAATTGAATGGCGTTTCAAAGGCTAATTCCCCTCTTTGGCATTTCCCAATGATCAACTACATGAATCCCAAGCACCATAAATAATGAATAGCTTTAAAACCTAGCATAAACTTAAGTGAACCAATTTTCATTGGTATCAAGCTAGAATGTATGCTCTATTATCTAGAGTCTCACTCTTCCAAGATATTGACTCATTCTACTCCTCTTAGTTGTCCTTCAGCTTTCATTAAAAGGTCAACCAAGTGGGAATAGACATTTCAAAGCACATTAATGATTGTACCCTAGTGGTTGAATGAGTGCATTACATTTGACAGACTGAGAGCTAAAAAAATTAAAAACTAGTTTAGCTTCCACACCTTCAATACATTTTCATGGACTCTAGGCGTGGATCATTTTCACCCTTATAAACCATCCAAAAGATCTTTCAATACTTAATTTCAAGTTTAGATGTTAACATGTCACTATTTTGTCAAACACTTAGTATCATGTTAATAAATGAAGCTCTAGGTGAAAATGAATTCAAACACTTGATTATGAAATCCAATATATACATATGATTATTGAGTACCAAGGAGGGTTGTAGAACCCTCAAAACCAAGGGACTACTCACACATCATGTAAGACAACATAGCAAGAGTAGTATTCATAAGAAAACAACAAGTAGAGAATAGAGATTGTGAAGAAATAGGATGATCAAGCCTAGTTCCTCCTTGAATCTTCTCTTCTTCTCCTTTGGTTGAATCGATCACCTTGATTTGACCCTTTTTCCTTAGTCTTTTCTCCCAAGAACCAACACACCTTGGTCAAAACCCTCCTCTTCTATTTATAATCATGAGTCGGTCGAGTGACATGGTACTTGGTCGGGGACTATGCTCAGAGTGATTTAAATTGATCAATCAAGGGTGTATTCGGTCGAGTACGGTGGGGGCCAAGTTTGTACTCAGGCGAGTACTGCTCCAAGGTGCTCTATTGTTCCCGAATTTTTGACATTTCGTGCAAACATGATCTTTGGGGGCTTGACTTGATGGAGTCTTTTGAACTTGAAATGTAGGTATAAGGGTCAAATGACATGAAAATTGTGCCGAAAACAAAATGAATAATAACTTAAAAACTCGACTTATCAGCAACCTTGAGGAAAGAAAAGGTGACTAAAGCACCTTACATTGTCACTCCGAATGAGAAGGTAGAGATCCTTCAACTGATGAAAGATGCTAAGTATCCGTCTGGATATGCAGGAAGCGTGAGGAATAAGATTAATCTTGATGACAAAAAGTATATTCAGTTGAAGACACATGATTGTCATGTTATGTTACAACGCTTGCTGCTAGTTTTTCATTCGACCTTATTTACCATTTAATGTGGTTGACCCTCTTATATCATTCTCGTACTGTTTCAGAGAATTTGTTACATAGAGTTCGAAAAGGAAGAGGTGCGTTGAATGAAGTCCGACATAGTTCAAATTTCATGTCTGTTAGAATGCATTTTTCCATCGGATTTCTTCACCATAATGGTACATCTAATGGTCCATTTAGCGGATAATTTTTTTTCAAGGGGCATGTACAATATAGTTGGGTGTACCATATGAAAAGGTAAATTTTGAAGCTCTTTTAATAATTACTATCATTTGTACACATACAATTGTGTTTTGCATATGTTATATTTTATATTTTTTGTAGGCACCTTGGACAGTACAAGAAGTATGTGAGAAACACACGGTATCCTGACGGATGCATTGCTAAATAGTGTGTTGCTCAAGAGTGTGTCATGTACTGCAAACTGTACATGAGGGAGATTTAGGACACAACCAAATCATGATTTAGTCGAGGAAGATTTTTATGGCACGTTTCGAGTGTCATCAAGTTGACGGGGTATCTTATAGGAATACAGTTCGGTAATAATGACACTAATGTCATGCATTGGTGTGTCATGGACAGTTGTGAGGAGGCGAGAGAGTATATTAACAAACATGATGAGAACTTCAAAAAGGCAAATCTTTATGGTGATAATGATTCACGGATTGACGATTTTCATTTGAATTTGCTTGATTCAGTAAGTAGTTAACATTATAGTGAATAACTGTTCGTTTTTGTTTTCATTTCACAAAAGTGAACTGATGTTTATTTTGATATATTTATGTACAGATGATTGCATTACGCATCGAAGGATCTGACTCCTATTCCAAAGATCTTCACATTTTGGCTTTTAAGCCACAATTTCACACTTGTTACACACATTCAGTTGTGAATGGCTTGAAATTTGTTGTTTGGGAGAATGATCAAGATTTGAAAATCCAAAATAGTGGAGTAATGGTTCTAGCGGGTAATTATATTTTGGGTATGTTACAAACAAGTGCATTTCATTTATTTTAATTTTTGTGACATTACTTGTCTTGTCAGGATATGTTAAATACTACAGGTTTCTTCAAAATGTCCTTGAACTTAAGTATGCCGAAGGAATGCCGAAAATCATCTTCTGATGCAAATGGTTTAACGCCGATCCATTGAAGGGAAAAATTAAGATAGACCATGGAATACTCTCAATTGACACTTCCAACATTTGGTTTGATGATACTCCTTAGTGTCTTGCAAAACATGCACATAAAGTGTTTTACTTAGTAGATCCAAAATTAGGCGAAAATTGGAAAGTTGTCAATGTCGTTGCTCAAAGAGGCACTTATAGTGATTCTTGTCTATCTTGGGATGGAAGTTCACATGTTGTAGGGGAAGCATACCAAGAAGATGCCACAACAAATATTCCCCCTTACATGTCCATTGAAATTGATGATGATGAGATAGATGAAGGATTAGAGACTCCACGAATGATTCCTGCTTTATATTATGACTATGAAATAGAAACTGAGGATGCAATGGATATTGAAGAAGATGAAGATGATTTCGAAGATCGATGAAGACGAGGATAAAGATGGACTTGAATAAGAAAGTGATCATGATGGAAGTGAAGATGACGATAATAATAGTGTATCTTAGTGTTTTGGGCACTGAATGTTGCAGGATTTTTTTATGTTTGAAAGGGATGATTGTTGTAATGTGAAACATAAATTCTTCTTTTTATCACTGCGCCATCTTACGCGACAGAATTTATGTGTCTCAGTTACATGAGGTGTGTCAATTTTTAGGGGGGAAATTTTTAAGCAGGGTGGGACATATTAACCTTCTAAGCCCGAAATGAAATTTTCATTTACTTAATTATTCTCCTCAAGCGACTAAAAACAATTTTTTTTTGAAAGGGCTGGATATACAAGGGGTTAGTTAGTATCCGTTCGTGTCTTATGACAGCATGAGGAATCGAAACCAGGCGTGGCGTGGACGCTGGGTGAGTTTGCCCCACAATTGTAAGTCGCCTAAGGTATACTCGAATCATATCCACACATGTGTCCAAAACAGAAACATGTGTGCGAAGGAAAACAGAACCCAATAGAACTCAAGTAAGAACTTCGGGTTTCTTCTTTTCATACTCACCTTACACCAGCAGCTCGAACACACTTCTCCCTCACTCTCTCGCTTTCTGTCCGCCATGCCTCCCAATAAGAAGACCCTTGCCAAAGTAGTGGAAGTCACCAGCAAGACAGCCATAAAGCTGCACTCTCCTGGTAGTTGGAAACCAGCAAAGGTCCACACGCCGGAGCCATAGCCAAGAAAGGAGAAGCGCCAACCAAGATCCAGAAGAAGCCGTATTTGAAACCGCCACCGGCAACGAAATAATTGTCCAAACTGCCATCCAAACCGGTATCCGTCTCCTCCGAGCCTGAAGTTGAAACCCTAGTTAATGAAACAACCGCCAAACACACTTTTCTGAAGAAGAAATTGAAGTCCATCTGACTCCAACTCCGCCAAAGCCCTAGATATTTCTCAAAGCTTCGAGTCCACAAAACCCCAAATCCTGTTACTGAAACACCACCTCAAAAGACTTTCCTGATAATTTATTTCCCCCTACACTACACCATTTTGACACAAATGCAACGAGGAATGACACGCTGTCGCATATACTACGTAGCATAAGTCATCTCGCAACGACGACACATTTGTTACTTATGTAACGTGTTGCATAAGAATCAAAATGCAACACAAACAAATCCAGCGTACCATTTTGCGTTGCGTAATGTACTAAATGCAACACATACGTTAGCAGCAGACCGAGCTTTGTTACGAAAAATCTGTTATGGAACAGAAGCAATAGCAACATGTATGTAGTCGTCGCATAAGTGTAATCATACAACATGGTCTAAAGTAACCAGCGACATACGTTGCGTACTGTTATTTATGTAACTAAGTAAAAAGCAACGAGTACATGAACAAAAGTAATAAGTTCATTTATGCAACACAATAACGATTGTCCCTTGTTGCATAAGAAAACCTAATGTTACAATTTTAATGCAACATGATTGTATTAGTTACGTAAGACGAATAATGTAACATCCATATTTCGGAGAAGTCTGTATGGGTTGCCTAAGTAAGTGCATTTATTACCTCGTACGATTGAAATACAAATCATCTCTTTATAATTAATTGTTGGCACACTGTTTCTTCAAATGTCGATGGTTTAATACGGATCCAACCGGGAGAGGAAATATCAAAATTGATCGTGGACTAATCTCAGTAGACAGATCTACTACTTGGTATGAAGATTCACCGTACCCTTTTGTCTCGCCTTCACTGCAAAGCAAGTATTCTACATAGATGATCCGCAAGCTGGTGTGTTCAATTTCAATATCAAGTGTGTCGTGTGTTCAATTTCAATTTCAATATCAAGTGTGTTGTGTGTTCAATTTCAATACTAAGTTCACTTGAGCAACATCTCACGTTAATGATTGTTGCATAAGACAAATATGAATGGCGGGATGAAATTGAAAATGGAGTGACAATTGAAAATTTTGAGGGGGAAAGGAAATATATGGCTACAAAATTTCATATTTCAATCCCGCCAGATCCAATGCAACGGTCATACATGCAACAACGAAATGTTGTTGCGTTACTATGGACGAAACTTAATTTTCATTTCCCGCCTACAAATTTTCAATTCCCGCTTACCAACCCTCTGTTGCATATGACACAATGCAACTTGGTATTACAACCCTCTGTTGTATTTGGTTCGAACCATAAACCCTCCGTTGCGTAAGTGGTTTATTCTTAATTAACCCTCCTTTAACACACTCAAAACCCTTAACAAAACATTACAAATGCAACGAAAGACAATTGTTTAAGGTTACGATAATTGATTGCAAGCATGGATTAAACATCACAAATGCAATGAAAGACAAATGTTCAAGGCTATGATCTTGATTGCGAGTGATACACAAGCATGGATTATACCCTACAAATCATCTTATGTATTCAAATCAATGACAAGAATATATCACATGTTCATAGAATACATTCATCTTAACATATTCATATCAATGACAATATTATATTACATGTACATAAGAGTTATGTTATGCACTAATGAAATCATCTAATACATTCATATCATCTAATAAACCATCACAAATCCCTATCAAACACATTTGCTCATCACGTGTTCATAATATATACAAGGGTTATGTTATGAGATAGTAGTTAGATCACAAATACATAAGCTTGTAAACTTGGTTAAGCATGATACAAGCATATTCCCCTTAAAATCATCTAACACACATTCAAATCAAGTTATAAATCATCACAAGCACTATCAATCACAAATTTATATCATGTTTTCAATAGAATGTACATAATACCATCACAAATCCCTATCAAACACAATTGCTCATCATGTGTTCATAAATGTACACAATGGTTATGTTATGAGATAGTAGTTAGATCACAAATACATAAGCTTGTAAACTTGGTTAAGCATAATACAAGCATATTCCCCTTAAAATCATCCAATACACATTCAAATCAAATCAAAAATCATCACAAGCACTATCAATCACAAGATTATATCATGTTTTCAATATAATGTACTTAAGGATTACGTTATGCACTAATGGTTAAATATCAAATACATACATGAAGTTGTATTTTAACTTATCTACTATACAAATGCACTAATGAATTCACTAAAGAAATCCTCTAATTTACTCATCATATCATTTCATGAGGCCATGAGGGTTATGTTATGAGATAATAGTTAGATCACAACTACATAATTGTGTTAATGTTATTTAAATATTATGGTTAACTTGATGTAAATTAATGTTATGTTAATATTATGTTGGTATAAGATAACCTATAGATTTTTTATAAAACAAACTAGATTTATAACTTAAGAGTGATTTCATGACTAAGTAAGATTTAATGGTAATGAATAATCTGAAATTGATATAAAATCATCATTTAATTTTAATTTGATAAATGTAATTTAGGATTGCCGCCTAAACATCCCAAATATTCATTTTCCCTCTTCCCAAACCGACAAACCCTAAAAAAATTCATGTAATTCAATACTACCCCGTCGCTCACAATCCTCCCCTCGCTACACACGCCCCCTCTCCCGTCTCTGATCAATCCTCCCCTTTTCACACAATTCCTCACCGTCTCTCAATCCTCCCCTCGCTACACACGCTCCCTCTACCGGCTTCGGCGAAGTAGGTAGCGACTTTTCGCATCGTGCCGGATTGAGAAGCGGCCAACACGCCGATCTGGTTGACTAGGGTTTCGGCGAGTTCGAGATTCGATTGCTGAATCGCCTCCGCGCAGGCCATGAGCGTGTGGACCAGACAAACTCCTGCTTCACGGTTGCTTCACCCTAGTATCGTCAACTTCCAGATGCCAAATTCAAGCAGCCATTACTACTCTGGTTATGGTGTTGGTGGTGGTACTAATTTTATGAATCAAGTGGTGACCGACAACGGTTCGGTGATGTATCTAACGTCACTTGATCAGATTGGGATGGTGCGGGGGTGAGAAGGAGGAGGAGGAGGTGTTGGAGAGAGGATTCCGGTGGTTTTCGATTCAGTCCATGTGGTCCAAGGAAAGAAAGTAGTGGCAGCAGCATCCAAGAGGCTGAGACTTTTTGGAGTGAATATGGACTGCCCCATTTCATCAGACACATCTACATTTGCTGATGAGCTTGAAATATTGGCTTCCTCTTCTGCTATAACTCCAGTCAATAGCCCAACTGCTCATCTCAATCAGTAGCCTTCGTCATCGACATTGTTCCTGCCATCGTCGACAAGGTTATATAACAGCACCCCGGTTTCCAACAAGGGTAAGACGTTCCATGTCTTTGGATTTGGATATCTGAATGTACCGATCAGATTAATTCCTATGAATCGACTATGATGACAGGACGAGTGGAGGCCGTCAACGGAGCTTCTGATGCTGAAACAGTCGGCTTCAGCCGCTTGTTGGGGCGAGGTTGGAGCTAAGTACGTTGTTGAGTCCACTGGAGTCTTCACCGATAAGGACAAAGCCGCTGCCCATTTGAAGGTCTTTTATTTGAAATCATACTTCTTCCCTGAACTTTACCGATGCGTACTTGATCATCTTTATTTGTTGAGTTCATTATTTGATCATCTTCACATAGTTTTTGTTTCAATAACATCAAATGAAAAGGCCACTTCCTCACCAACTGTTTTTGTTTCTTTCAGATCTGAAGTTTGAAGCTTTGGGCATCTGTGCCCTGATGATGAGAATTGGGGTATTCAAAGCTGACAAGCACTGCAATGAAGGATTAGAGGGTGGGCAGAAACCCAATGAAAGTTAAGGGTTTAGGAGATTTGCGTCTTAGCCCTGTTTTTGTTTCAATGAAGGATTCAAGCAAAAGTGCTTATTTGATTCAAGCATCATTGCTTTGTTTGCATCTTTGGGTTTGCCGATGTTAAGACGAACGTGTCGAGTTAATCATTTTAGTCGTATATAAATATTGAAAGTGTATGAACTTTTGTTGAGATTATGAATGAAAATGTAGTCTTTTGGATGCTACAATAGACTGTTTGTTTGACGAGCGACGATCTTGTTGCACATATATGTTTCTGTTGCTGTTGCATATGTTTTAGTAATACTTGGTCTTCTAAACATCCGTTACGTAAGACGGCTGTTGCATTTTTCACAGCGCAACTAAATGCTTGTTGCATTAGACCACGTTGCATATGTCTTGTTGCAAAATCATATTTCAACGAGACTTTAAAATGCGTTGCTTAAGATTGATACTAATGCAACACAACTTTGTGTTGCACATGTCGTGTTGCATTAGTACTTCTTACGCAACAATAACTTTTTCGTTAGTTGAAATATGATTTTGCAACAAGGCATATGCAACGTGGTCTAATGCAACAGTGGAATTGTTGCGCGTGACTATTGCAACGTATTTTGAGTTAAAGCGACACATTTTCGCATGTAGCATATGTGTCAAAATGGTGTAGTGCTACTCTGAAATACCCTACTCCCACACTGAGTTCTACCTCCGACCACAGTTCAACTGGCGCCCCATACCCCTCCCTCACACCCACACTCGCTGTATCTGCTGTTACTCCAATGGAAGATGCTGATGAAGAAGGTGAAGATGTTAACAAAGTAATTGAGCAGGATCAATCACTTGATGAAGATTGCGATGCTGATGATGCCCCTGGTGAGAATATCCCTGTTGGCGAAGCCTATGGTGAAGCCTCTGAAGAACCAGAGGGTGATGAATGTTCATGTTAGTACATTGAGGGCTTGAGGCTATCAGCCATGAGGAACCCGTTGAAGAACCCCTGAACATCCGGTGCAAGATGTCCGTAGCCACTGGTAAGACGTAAGAGAGGAATTTAAATTGATATTTTATTATTATCTTCCTCATTAGTTTATATTTGGTGCCTGTTTTGATAAAATAATTTGTGCTTATTATTGTCATTGTTAATTTGTTTTCACATATTCCCCTGATGAACCCTGTAAAAAGCGAAAGCGTCAAAGTGCAGATCAAAGTGCAGTGCACCGTCGATGCCAATGGTCATATAAGCACAAAATATGGAAGCATGAAGACTCATTAAATTGGGAGTTGTGTAAGGGAGAAAGTGCCAAGGTTAGCCCCCACATACACCAAACTAGACCCCAAGCACTGGGTCATAGCTGGCAATTATACAACCGTAAGTTTAAGTTGTTTAGTAAGAAGCATTACAATTTTTCGTGTTCCTTATTTTAAAAAGTGACTTACTTACATGTTTATTTGTCCAGCCTCATTTTTTCCTACCAAAATATGACACTTTACTATGAAAGTTTATAATAAAAATTGCCAATAGCCGATACAGGGACTAGAAATGAGATAGCCGCTCTCACTATTTGGCTCACGGAGAGAAGCAACTCAAGGAGTTCATCCAACGAAAAGATGAATTGAAATGGCTTGTGCAACACTTTCAGGAGCCTGCTCAGCAGGTGATATTTTATAAGTGACATTTTTATGATCTTTAATATTTTTAAGTTGCTAATATTTTTCTTTGTTATGAAGGCAATATCAGCAATAATGAAAAATGCTAGGGAGAAAAAAAAGAATCACCATTCTAGAAAGACTTCATTCAGCATCCGAGCGGTGAAGCACTTGCAATAGGGACATAAAGCGTCCTTTGTTGCTGCATTTGAAGAAGTGTATTCTCAAGAGTCTGAAAGTGTTATTTTAGTCGTAATCTTCTAAATCTCGCTTTTCAGTTTAATTATGTCTAAATGAATAAATGGTTGGTTATGTATATGTTAATGATAGTGTATTAGGATTGTGGAATTGTCGCTTCGAATTTATGGCGTTGAGTAAATTAGTACAGATTGCTATATGCATTGGTGTACAATTTAATTAAGTCTCAAAATATGTTTTATGTTATGTGTTGCTAGTCCATTTTATTTATGTGGATTATGTTTTATGTTATGTGCTTTTTCACTATGTATGCATCAATGTGCGTTCTATTATTTGTGATGTACCTTGTTGATGAAAGTTCATAATTGTATTTAACTACCTTTTCGTTATTTGTTCAGTTAATTCCGTTATATTTTATTTTATGACTTTATTGGGACTTTTACATAGGAGATAGGAGGCTAAAGCATCCTATATATACAGCACAATGATAAGGATTGACATATCAAGAAGCAAAAATATGAACAGAGAAGCATATGAATGGTCTCTATTAGAATCGACCAACCATTTACTACATTTGCGACATTTCCAAGGTATGTCACATAAGAACAAAAAATTAAATGATAAGTACACAGCAAAACAGATTGCTGCATACGGCCAAACCTGGAATATAATGCTAGGCAGCTAGATAGAAGCTTCGTCCAAACCAAGCAATATGATTTTGGGAGGAACTTCATCGCTTAAGCTTGACTTAAGCTCATTTTCTTCGTTTAAGATCATCAAATTTATTACTAAATGTAAATTCAGTTCTTAGAGTTAATTTTAACTAGTGGAGCGCACGATTGAGAATCTCTCTCTATTTTGAGAACTTGCTAACTTCATCTACACCTTACAAAGTGCATGATCAAATCGTAATGGTGGTGACAAATGTTCTACTTATATATTCAAACTTGTTGGGAATTCTCATTTCTCGAAATGAAGAGGGAATGTGTTTTGAGCGTTCCTGATTTCAACTAGGTTTGTGTATTTTCTCATGAGTTCCTGATTTCAACTATATATAGTAGGTTTGTGTATTTTCTCCTGAGTTCCTGATTTCAACTAATATTAGGTTTGTGTACTTTCTCAAGTGTTCCTGATTTCAACTATATATATATTAGGTTTGTGTACTTTCTCATGAACTCCAACAATATTAGTAAATGTAGTTAGAATTATTTTGGAAGTTAGATCTTGTCAAAACCATTGTAGTTGTGTTGACTATATATGCTTGAGTACATATGTTTTACTCCATTATTACGTATTGGTGTGTCGGGATGAAATGGTGTTAGCATTTCTGTGTGTTAGCAAAAATGGTGTTAAAAATGGTGTGTAGTGATGGGATGATGATACACCATTGTAAAGATTTTTATTGTTTTACATTATTTGTTGTTAATTTTTCAGAGGAATCATGGATAAGAGTTAAATAGGATTGAAAAGGTGTTGGGTAGGATATTTTAAAGGATGACAATGTCATAGAATTTGTTACACAAAATAGGCTCGGGTGACATGTGTAGTTTTGCACCTCCATATATAACGATAGAGAGGTGTTGTATAGTTCATCAAAAATAATTTATATTGACCGATTAGACTGGGTCAAACCTAAAGGAGTAATTGTAAAGTTAGTGCATTGATGAAATTTTGTTTCAATCGATCTATTCTAATTGCGGAAGGTTAGTTTGGTTAAGTTACTAATGCTAAGCTAATTAACTAAGTCTAGAGATAGGTCGCTACCAAGGCTTAAGGTGTATTTTCGGGAACTACTTCACTTATAAGTATTTTTAAAATCCAAGAATTTAATTTCATACAAGATACTTGTCCTAGATGCTTAGATTAAGGCCCGTATTTTTAACAAGCCAAATTCAACTCTCGTTCCTTCTTTAGTTTGAGGAAGATATGAGGAGCGTTCAAATGAGGCAAGGCAAATAAGAATGAGGCAGTGATGCACGATCTGAGCCACACATCTAAACCCCCCGTGCATTTGTGGCGTGACACGTGTCCAAAAGTTGTGTTCAAAAGTAGTGTGAACACAAATGGCGGCTGTGACACGTGGCTTCGCCACGTGTCTCGGATCGTGCCTCACTGCCTCATTCTACCAACCCTGCCTCAACCGAGTGCTCCCCAGGAAGATATACCTTATACATACAAGTCTCAACCTCTCGGTCTATTGACTCACGTCAAACTCATACTCCTCCGTTACCAACTTTCGTTGCATGACCAAGTTATGTAAGTTTGCAATGCTCTAGCCTATCGCAATGCTAGGATGAACTCTCGTGCGCACCACCTAGCAAGGTGATTTACTTGTTATCTAGAACCTTCGGCGTCCAACTCTTGGTTGCATAGCTTAGAACTCGTTATTGACTCGCTATCTAGATACTTTGGCATCCACTTCTCGGTTCTTTAACAAAAGAATAATAGAAGTTAATCATCTAGACATTTTCTCAAACACCTAGAGTGCGTAGTTTGACCATTCAATCAAAGCAAACCACAATCATCCAAGCACATGGTATTCTAGCATTCATTCATAATGGATAAGGAGCCAATACACAAGGTTCATAGGACCCTAGAATACCAAGGACTAGTTCCAACTCATGTTCATGGACAAACACATTAAAGTTAAGTACAAAGAAGGTGATAATGCAAAAGGAAGATGAAAGCATTACGATGTGCCTCTTCTTTGACCTTAGAGAAATCCCTCTTCGATTTGTGATCCTTCATAGAAGCCCAAATCTTTTCTACTCTCTGGTGTGTCTTTCGTGCCATAACGTAATGTGATTTCTATTTTTCAAAACCCTAGTAAAAAGCTATTTCCCAAAAGCCTCATGTCACCGCGACACGGGTGATACGACCTCAAGATATCACAAGAGCATACCCATGTCAAAAAGTGACATGGGTGAAACGACCTTCAAAAGTGTCGAGGATCCTTTTTGCGAGTTTTATTCAGTAACTCCGACTTCGACTATCGTTGTGACCTCTTTAACGTCAAAAATTGCTTTTAGTGCAAACTACCAAGTTGTAGCCCTTAGAGTTAGCCATCCAACAAGCTATGGAGAAATTAATTTGGACACCATATGTGCTCTAGGCATGCACAAAAAGGTCAATATGTCTTGTTTTGTCCTGTTTTCGTCCAAATCTTCCCAAAATGCTTAGTTTTGCTTCAGATGAATTCTAACTTAGGTATATGATATACGACCCGATACACTAAAATAAGATTAAAGGATAGAAAACTATTAGGAAAATGTATATAGTCCCTCATCGAATGAAGCGAATAATAGATCGAGAATTCAAACGTTCGAAGCACTCCACACTTAGGATTTGGTCGTCCCGAACAAACATTTAACTCATGTCAAGAAGAAACAAATGGAAGAAATGATAGGGCACCATGTTTTATCACCCATTTGTTCTCAATATATCCTTCGAAGCAACAAATGGAGGAATTTGTACTCTCAAGTCCTTATTCCTAACTACTCTTGCATGCATATAGAATCTAAGAGAATAAAACTACTCCTAACTCACTTTCGTAGGAATCGCCAGTGCTTTAGAGTGTGAGCTGCCTTTAAACCCCCAATCTACCCTAGTAAACGAGCTATAGTATCGTGAGAGTTTTTAGAAAAAGAAATAATCACAAATCCAAATGCACTTATTCCACAGGGGTGAAAATAAGAATGTTGAACTATTAAAGCACATACTTCTCAAAACCAAAGTTAAGATCCCAAACTAGCGCTACAATCACAATTCCATCAAAAGAGTAATAAAATCACTTAAGAATATATGAGGATGCACATTCAAGGATGTCAACATTAAAGTTATTAAATATCTAACCTATCCATTCATTTTCAAAACAAGACAATAGAAACAAGGTTATTAGTTTGCACAAAATCATGTCAATCGCTCACCTATGCTAGCTAGGGCTAGTCCATGGGCTAAGCACGTAAAACTCATTTTCCAAGTTATAGACAATGTGTCATGATGCATAAGGAAAGAAGAATTCGACATTTAAAGTTTTTGATAACAATCAAAAACCAAATGATGTTTACATGCAAGCATGCGGATCGTTCTAGAGTTTATCTTGCAAGCACACAAGCAAATGTTAAACTTGCCCATGTGTCGATTCATGGAGGGGCATAAAGTAAAGGTTTAAGTGGTTTCCATTTGGCCATTGGCCTACAAAAGTTTTCGAGGAGGAATTTTTCTTCCTAGTTCCCGGCATTTGTATATTCAAGCACAAACCTTCTCTTTTCGAGAGAGTTTTTAGTCAAGGTTAACTTTTAACTCTTTGACCATATGAATTTTTGTTGGGGCTATTTTGCGTCCTCTTTTGACTCCACACTGAAAACTCGACAATATGTCTAATGTGAATATGGAATGAGCGAGAATAATCAAGTGCAAGGAGCTTAACAAGTAAAGTAGAGTCTCCTAAAAACAATCAGCAAGTTTAGGTTTTACATTAAGATATTAAACTCTGCCTTGAAAGCATGCAAGGGAAGTACTGACGCGCAGCATTTGACGAGTCAAATTAATTTGATTAATTTTCCTGCGAAAGTGTAGCGGTAAGCCTGGTCGAATCCAAGGGAACTGGTTGTTGAAGCTGTAATCTGTAGACAATTAAAAAGGGGGTTGTCATTGATTGTGAGTGCACAGAAGAATAAAAAGAAAGGTTTTACTATTCTAGAATAATATTCAGCTTAGGGTTTTCACTTGTGACATGTTCATCATTGACAGCTAATAATCATAATTCACGTTTATAAGTTTTATTATTCTGACAAAGGTAATAACCTAAAGTATCCTGGCAAATGTGATACACCACAACCTATTTCGGCCAAGGTAATAAGCTTCTAGATCTCCTAAGCACAATATTACGGCAAAGGTAATATCAAACCTAGGTATTTTGATCTATCTTTACGACAAAGTTTCTAGTAGATATTAACGATAAGAATTGGTTGTTAAATTAAGCTTTATGGCAAAGTTTCAACTTTATCTAACAATTCAATTCATGCGATGAAGAACTAGAACTAGGAAAACATGAATTAAGCATTAAGAATCTTAGTCTCAAAACATTCGTCACAAGATTCAACCCTAATTTGAAACATAAATTTAGCTACTCATCTTCATGGAAATTAAACACAAAAATATCTATGAATGATGGAGGTAGAAATTCTCTTAGTCTTGTTGTAAGCTTCGCGTTATTCGTCTTCTCAGGAGCCGTCGTCTAATTCTTAAAAATCAGATGAAAACCAGAGATATTCTTGATTGGGTTAAAAACTGATTTTAGGGTTTTCCAAATCTCGAATATGCTGACATCATCACTGCTGCCCGATGACATCATCGCGTCCACTCAAGACATTATGGTCGCGCCTGATGTGTAAATTAGCGTCGCGCGCTGCATAGCTAATGTATATGCAGGGCGCGATCCCCTTTGAGGTTCTTTTCCCCTTTATGTGCGTCAGTTCTGATTTCAACTCTTGATACCATCCAAACGCCCTTGGCTGCTCTCGATGTGAACTAGATAGTTGTAGAGAACTGAGTCAGCTACGCACCAACATCTAGCTCATGTTTTTCGGATCACTCATCAACTCCCAACACTTCTTTGAAACTCTAGAGGTCTGAAATGTCATGCGGTGATTTTGGCACGAAACGCCGTCTTTTACTGCACATTTTCTCCTAGATCTTCCAAAACACCTAAAATGCAACGATGCTAAAAGTAAATGTTCGCATATAAACGTGTCGAAATAAATTAGATTAGTTAGTTCGATGAGTCGTATAAATACGACTCATCAAATACCTAGATATTTAGATAGGAAGATAGCAATGCTATTGATTCACAAGAATGTGCATTCATTAGAAGTAGCTCACTTCTAAACTCTAGATCAAGCAATATAAAATGTAAACTAGATGTGACTTATAAAAGTTGACAAATAATGATCACAAGCCTTCAATAGTAAAAATACTCACGGAATAGGGATAAATCATATGAATTCAAGTGTCCATTCAAAAATAATAGGCATGACATCATATGAGTGAACTATCTCACTACTCACCCCATACTTGGAAGCCGACTTAGTCCCTTGATGAGTCGAGTTTTCGACTCGTTAATGCCCGTTTTCACTATAGCTTTAGTTTGATTCCGACTACTATTAGATGTCATTTGATCTTCTTTTCGTGCGTTTCAGGTGCAAAGCAAGATGTCTATGTGTCAAGAGCCATTGGAAGAAAACTCGGGAAAAATCGGTGTTTTAGAGCAAAAAGTGGCAGTATTTGGTCTTCAGTCGATCGACTGGGAAGCTCCCCTGCTCCAGTCGATCGACTAAACAGACTAACAGGAGGTGTTGCAAATCGACCAGCGCCAGTCGACCGACTGACCCATTCAGTCGATCGACTGAAGAGTCCCCTGCCCAGAGCATGCAGATCACGTGACCATCAGTCGATCGACTGGACCTCAGTCGATCGACTAAATGGACTCTCAGGAGGGGCTGCAAATCAAGTTATTCCAGTCGATCGACTGGGAAGCTCCCCTGCTCCAGTCGATCGACTGAGAATCCACTTTCCAAGCAACTCATCTACCTCCAGTCGATCGACTGGGCCAACAGCCCAACGCCAGTCGATCGACTGGACTGCTACAGTACCGAATCTTTTCCGAAGCTATAAATAGAAAGAGGCAAAGTTGACCTAGCATCTTGGATTTTTCTGGAGAAAAGACAAAAGGAAGTGAGCCAAATCAAGGGTTTGAACATCATCTAATCAAGGAGGATTGAAGATCAAGGGAGTTTATTAGGATCATCAATCCTACTCTTTCCCTCTTCCTTTCTCTTAGATTTTTGCTAAAAACCCACACATCATGTTGTCTTATATGATGTGTGAGTAGTCCCCCTTGTGTTTTGAGGGTTCTATGAACCTCCTTGGTACTCAATGATCATTGTATACACATTTGAATGAATCTATTGAAGTTGATTTCATTTTACTATGCTCCTCATGATTGACATGTCTCTAAGTGTTTGATAAAATGCCCAAGTGACATGTTTGTGTTAGAACTATGACCTAAGTATTGAAAGAGCTTAGTGATGGTTTGGATGTAGTAAAATTGAACTTAACCAACATTTATGAGAGTAAATGCATGGTGAGAGGTGAACTAGAACTTTATGCATGTGGCATTTATGAGGGTAAATGCTATATAGTGGATCAATACTCTTTAATTAGTGAGATCCTAGCTAAGATGGCTTGACTAGGATCAAACATGCATGGTTTGTTCGATTTTAGTTTAAGCTAGGTTTGAAACCTATCAACTCATAATTAATTAAACTCTTGTATGCATGATCATTGGGAAATTGCCAAGGAGGGGATTAGTCCCTCGAAACTCGCTTTTAATTGAATTTAATCCCCTAAAAACCATTTCATTCTTGTTTTGAATCATTGATAACTCAACCACACTTGAATTTTAGGAATTAGCCGAGTAAGAAAACTTGATAGAACTAGCGTGTAATCCGT
The DNA here is from genome assembly GCA_033675395.1 of Rhodiola chrysanthemifolia. Lineage (NCBI taxonomy): Eukaryota > Viridiplantae > Streptophyta > Magnoliopsida > Saxifragales > Crassulaceae > Rhodiola > Rhodiola chrysanthemifolia. The sequence goes on along the minus strand of CM066207.1, from coordinate 31,593,713 downwards.
TTGCTCCCTTGGGTTCGACACCGGTCTTACCGGTTGAATTACAAATTGTTTTTGACTAATTGCATTGCTAAAAATTACAACGTCAAAATGGCGCCGTTGCCGGGGAGCAATAGCTAGATTACCCCTAGGAAAATCATTTAGTGCTCCGACTATTCCATGTTTTTCTTTATTCTACTTGTTACTTGGATTTCTTGAGCTTATTCACTACGCTTACTTGTTTTAATTGGCTTCTCTTATAGGTTCACTTCTTTTATGCCACCCAAGACCAAGAAACTTTCTCAAATAGCGGATAGAGATTTGAACCAACCTATTAGAGAGCTAGTTAATCTTCCCGTTACAAGGAGTAAGACTAAAGACAAAGGACAAGCCTCCAACGCTCAAGGAAATCAAGAAACCATCGCTCAAGGCATGGGTGATAGAGACAATAGACTCCCTCCTCCACCTCCACCTCCCCAAGGTCACCTACCACAAGTCCCTCAAGCTAGAAGGGTTCTCAAGGATTATGCTACCCCTACGGCCTATGGATATCGTTCCCCAATCCTCGTACCAACGGTTGATAACCGAGATTTTGACTTGAAGACGTCCACTATTCAAATGGTTCAATCTAACCAATTCTCGGGGAGGGACAATGAAGACCCTAATTCTCACTTGACAACATTTCTTGAAGTGTGTTCCACCTTCAAGATCAATGGGTTCTCGGAAGACGCTAAGCTCCTAAGACTCTTCCCCTTCTCCCTCACGGGAAGAGCAAAGGATTGGTTGAGGAGTCAAACTCCCGATAGCTTCACGACTTGGGAGGAGCTCGCCGTGGCTTTCTTGAACAAATACTTCCCTCCCTCCAAGACGGCTTTCTATAGAAGTCAAATTACAAATTTCTCACAATTGGATGGGGAGAACCTCTATGAAGCATGGGAGAGATACAAGGAATACCAAAGGCTTTGCCCTCACCACAACCTCGATGATCTCCAAGTCTTCCACACCTTCTACCACGGTGTCGATGGTGCCTCTCGACTTGCACTTGACACCGCCTCGGGAGGAGCTATTATGGAACTAGAACCGCATGAAGGATATGCGGTGATAGAGAAGATAACGAAAAACTACTTCATGTGGGGAAGCGAAAGAGGAAACCCGAGAAGAAGACATGAAAGGCATGAGGTTAAAGCGGTGAGCACAAGTGATTATGATGCTTTGAGGAAGGACTTTGATAGCCTCTCGGATGAAGTCTTCAAGTTGAAACACCCGGAAAGGGAATCTTCGACAAAGCAAGGGTGTGATATTTGTGAGGTCTACGAGCATGAGACCGTTTCTTGCCCCTTGGTGCAAAGGGATGTGCAAGGGCAAGGCTATGGAGAGGTGAATTTTGTGGGAGGAAACCAAGGAAGAGACTATGGAGGGAATGCCAACCAAGGGCAAGGCTCTCAAGCGAACTACACTACACCAAAGTTCTCTTCGGGATGGAGAAATCACCCCAATTTCTCCTACAAGACCACTAACCCCACTCGTCCCGACTTTGGATCCACACCTCCCGGATTTGGTCCTAAGCCTACTCAACCGAATCAAGCATTCCAACCTAGGAACCAATATCAAAGTCAAGGACCGGCTTTGCTTCAAAGGAATCAAAACCAAGGGCAACAATATCAAGCTCAAGCTCAAAGACCCTACCAACAAGTTGAAGCTCCTCCACAACCCTCTAGTGAACTATCTAGTGTTGAGGCAATGTTTGCAAAGCTCCTAGCAAACCAAAATGAGATGAGGCAAGAGTTGAACGAGGTTAAGCAATCGAATCAAAGGCTAGAAATCCACAACAAAATGCTAGAAACTCAAATTGCTCAACAAGCCGAATCCTCTACAAGGGCACAAGGTAAATTACCGGCTAGACCCGAGCAAGGACAAAGGGAGCATTGTAATGCGGTTACTTTGAGAAGCGGGAAAGAGCTAGAGGGAGAGCTACCAAAGAAGAAGAAAGTCTCCTTTGATCTAAGAGGCCAAGCTAGTGCCGAAATTGAAGAGTTAGATGAAGAGGTTCCTAACCCTCAAGTTGAGAAAGATGGTGAAGTGGAAAAGGAGAAAGACGAACCTAGAGTATACACTCCTCCTATTCCATTTCCCCAAAGGCTAAAGAAGAAGAGCAATGACAAGCAATTCTCCAAGTTTGCCGAGATGATGAGGAAGCTCTATGTCACAATGCCCTTCACCGAGGTAATAACTCAAGCTCCATCTTATGCAAGATTTCTAAAAGATGTTATTACGTGCAGGAGAACAATCGAGGATGTTGACACGGTGTCTCTCAATGGCGAATGTAGTGCCATACTCCAACCGCGCATGCCCCCAAAGCTCGAGGATCCCGGTAGCTTCTCCATTTCATGCTTTATTAATGATATTAAGATTGAACGTGCTATGTGTGATTTGGGTGCAAGTATATCGTTGATGCCTTATTCTTTATGCAAAAAGTTGAATATGGGTGAGCCTAAACCAACTAACATGATTCTAAGGCTCGCGGACCGCTCCTCAAGATTCCCTAGGGGGGTTCTTAAGGATGTCCCGGTTAGAGTAGGGAATTTCTATATTCCGGGGGATTTTGTGGTGTTAGAGATGGAAGAGGACAATGAAATTCCCATTCTTTTGGGAAGGCCTTTCCTCTACACCGCGGGGGCTATATTTGATACTACTAAGGGGTCAATCACCATGAGAGTAGGAGATGAGGAAATTGAGTTTAATCTTGAAAAGGCACAAAAAGGTCCTAGTCCTACAATGACTTGTAATTATCTTGACCTAGTTGATGCATATGAATTGTATGATGTGCCTAACCTCTACATGAGTGGAATTGACCTTGATAATGAGCTTCCCGACATTGCCAATTGTTGGGCTATCTTGGAGGAAGAAAACGAAGAAGGAACTCTAAGCGACAAAGGTAAGGAGTCTTGTTCGGTAGAGCTAAAAGCTCTACCAACAAGCCTAAGGTATGAGTTCTTAGGCCCAAATTCTAGCTTGCCTATCATTGTGAATGCTTCTTTGAATGATGTTGAGACTTCTAAATTGCTTGATGTGGTTAGAGAACATAAGGATGCTATTGGCTACTCTATTGATGATTTGAAGGGAATAAGCCCAAACTTGTGCATGCATGAAATCAATCTAGAGAGTGATAGTATGCCATCTAGGGAGAGAGCTAGGAGGTTGAATCCTATTGTTGGGGAAGTAGTCAAAAAGGAGGTTCTTAAATTGCTTGATGCGGGAATCATCTTCCCCGTTGCGGACTCTAAATGGGTGAGCCCCATTCATGTAGTCCCCAAAAAGGGAGGGATGACCGTAGTTAAAAATGAGAAAAATGAACTAATCCCCACAAGAACGGTAACCGGGTGGCGTATGTGTGTGGATTATAGGAAACTAAACCAAGCCACTAGAAAAGATCACTTTCCCCTCCCTTTCATTGACCAAATGTTGGAAAGACTAGCTAAGCATGACTATTTTTGCTATCTTGATGGATATAGCGGATTCTTCCAAATCCCTATACATCCACAAGATCAAGAGAAAACCACCTTTACATGTCCCTATGGAACATTTGCCTATCGGCGAATGCCTTTTGGACTATGTAATGCGCCGGGTACCTTTCAACGTTGCATGATGGCTATTTTCTCCGAGTTTATTGAAAAGATTATGGAAGTATTCATGGATGACTTTTCTGTGTATGGTTCGTCTTTTGATGATTGTTTAGCTAATTTGGCTAAAGTGTTGAAAAGATGTATTGAGACGAACCTTGTACTTAATTGGGAAAAATGTCATTTTATGGTGCAGGAGGGGATAGTTCTTGGTCATTTGGTCTCTAAAAGAGGAATTGAGGTGGATAAAGCAAAGATAGAGGTTATGGAAAAATTGCCACCCCCAAAGGATGTCAAGGGCATAAGGAGTTTTCTAGGCCATGCGGGGTTTTATAGGAGATTTATCAAGGATTTCTCGAAGATTGCAAAGCCTTTAACAAACCTTCTATGCAATGACACCAAGTTCCGGTTTGATGAAGATTGCTTGTTGGCCTTTAAGAAGTTGAAAGAAGCATTGATTTCGGCTCCAATTATTCAACCCCCTAGATGGGACTTGCCCTTTGAGCTTATGTGCGACGCAAGTGATTATGCCGTTGGGGCGGTTCTTGGGCAAAGGGTGGACAAGAAACTTCATGCCATTCACTACACAAGCAAAGTGCTAAATGGAGCTCAATTGAACTACACTACAACCGAGAAGGAGCTCCTTGCTATCGTGTATGCCTTTGACAAGTTTCGTTCATACCTAGTGGGATCAAAGGTTATAGTATTCACCGACCACGCGGCAATCAAGTACCTCTTGGCAAAGAAAGATTCCAAGCCAAGGTTGATAAGATGGATTCTATTGCTCCAAGAGTTTGATATCGAGATCAAAGATAAAAAGGGAGTAGAAAATGTGGTAGCCGACCACCTATCAAGGCTAGAGGAAAATGAAGAGATTGAAGAGGATACTAGACCCGTGAATGACTCATTTATTGGAGAGCAACTCATGAGAGTTGAGGCGGAGGCCCTCCCATGGTACGCGGACTTTGTAAACTTCGTGGTTTGTGGGATCATTCCTCACGATATGAACCACCATCAAAAGAGGAAGTTCCTATCCGAGACCAAGAGGTATTATTGGGATGAACCCTATTTGTATAGGCTATGCGCGGATGGATTATATAGGACTTGCGTCGCCGAAGAGGAAATGAGAGATATTCTACACCATTGTCACTCTTCCCAATATGGAGGACATGGTAGTGGAGCAAAGACGGCGTCCAAGGTTCTACAAAGCGGTTTTTATTGGCCAACTCTCTTTGGTGATGCTTACGAATTTGTGAAAGCTTGCGATCAATGCCAAAGAACGGGAAGCATCTCAAAAAGGCATGAAATGCCCCAACAAAGCATCCTCCCAGTCGAGATATTTGATGTATGGGGCATAGATTATATGGGTCCTTTCCCATCCTCGTATGGGAACCAATATATATTGGTCGCGGTTGATTATGTCTCCAAATGGGTTGAGGCCGTCGCTTCCCCTACTTGTGATGCCAAGGTGGTCACAAAGCTCTTCAAGAAGATTATTTTCCCTCGATTTGGAGTTCCAAGGACCGTCATTAGTGATGGCGGTTCACATTTCAAGGAAAAACATTTTGAGGCCTTGCTTCGCAAATATGGAGTTAGTCACAAGGTTGCTACGCCTTATCACCCACAAACTAGTGGGCAAGTGGAAATTTCGAATAGAGAAATCAAGGCAATCTTGGAGAAAACCGTGGGAAGCTCAAGGAAGGATTGGTCATCGAAGCTAGATGACGCATTCAAGACCCCTATTGGAATGTCTCCCTATCGCCTTATTTATGGGAAGCCATGTCACTTGCCGGTGGAATTGGAATACAAGGCGATGTGGGCAATTAAGATGTTAAATATGGACTTGCAAACGGCGGGAGACCATAGGGTGCTTCAACTCCACGAGTTGGAAGAGATAAGGAATGAAGCCTACGAAAGTGCTAGGATCTATAAAGAGAAGACCAAGAAATGGCACGACAAGAGAATATTTCGTCGTGAATTCAAGAAGGGAGAGAAGGTCTTACTCTTCAATTCTAGGCTCAAGTTATTCCCGGGGAAATTGAGAAGCCGGTGGAGTGGTCCATTTATTGTCCACAAGCCTCACGAGGATGGACATGTAGAATTGCTCAACAATGATGGGACTACCTTCACGGCAAATGGGCAAAGGCTAAAGCATTATAGAGAAGAAGTTCGGGATGAGCAAAATGTGACCTACTCTTTAACCGACCCTTAGAGAGCCTCTATCCGCTTGAGGAGGGATCCTAGCTATGGACTCCTCAAGTGTGTTTCTTAGTGAGAAGAGATTCGGCTCGGTCTTTGCCAAGACGTTAAACTAGGCACCTCACGGGAGGTACCCCGGTTTGTGAGTTGTCTATCTATGCACAAGTAATTTTCATATATGTGTAGCATGCAAATTGTGAACTTGTCATGTGGCTTGGTGATTGGGATGATTCTAAGTGCATAACTAGGTGTGTGTGACGTGATATAAGGCTTGCATGAAATTTCTTGATGATGGTGGCATTCTAAGTGTGGAGTGTTGATCCTAGCTTGTTTGTTTGAAAATCGTATGTTTACGTGCTAGTGATTGCATAGAAGAGCGTGCCTTGAATATATGTGATATTTTGAGTGGTGTCCACTTGATTTTGAGTAAAAATTCAGAGTGTGGAGTCGGGATTCATTTAGAAGAGGAAAATATTTTTCAAGCAGAAATTCGTTCTCAGTCGATCGACTGGAGGCAAGCTTCATCTCAGTCGATCGACTAAACGTTGTTTCAGGAGCCCTTGTTTTGTGCACATTCTCAGTCGATCGACTGGGCTCTCAGTCGATCGACTGAGCATCTCTTATCTAAAACTTCATTTTCTTTCCTTCTTCTTCATTCGACCGAAACCGCCCAAACCCTAAATTCGAATTTTCATCCTCCGATCCGAACCTCCGACCACCACCATTCCTCGCCATCAGCTCGCCGTCCATCCGTCCGCCCGTCCACCGCCCAGCAAGCGCCCAGCCAGCCACCCTCACGCATCTTCGATTTCCGATCGGAAATCCAAGCCTTGTCCGATCTCCCTCGTCCGGCCATCTCAGCGCCCGCTCCAACCGCCTATCTACTCCTCACTGCCCCGCCTTCCAACCCCAAGCATCAATTTCACCTCCCAAAGCCTCCCGGAAAAACCCCAGATTTTGCCCTAAACCCGACAGATTTTCCCCTCCCAGTCGATCGACTGAGACATCAGCAGCTAGCCAGTCGATCGACTCGATCAAGAGTTCAGTGCAGTTTTGAGTTTTTGCTCAGTTTGGCTCAGTTGTGCATCATGGGTCGCGCCGGTACCTCCTCCAGTTCCAAATCGAAAGGCAAGGGGATTGCTCGAGAGCCCTCGCTCGATGAGCAAATCGACGACTTTACCCTCGAGGACGAGGATGATAGACCTCTTGTTCCCCGCAAGAGAAGGGCATTGAGAGCTTCGCTAGCCGACCATGTCTCGGGCTCAGATGACGAGATTGAAGCCGTGCCGGTTTCCCCAGCGCCTCCAAAGAAGAAAAAGCCTCAACCGAGGAAACCGGCACCGAAGAGGAAAGCGCCAGTGCCTCCTACCCCTCGAGCTCCTTCGCCCCCGCGCCCTGCTGCCGCGCCTACATCGACCGCCATTGTGCCGGTTGAGCCTCACGAGGGGCCTTATGAGGGACCGATGCCCATACCGGTCCCGTACCCGTTCTCGGCCCCCTTGGTCTTCAAGGAAGAGAAGCACCGGACTCGTCACACCACTATCACTACGAAGAGGAAGAAGGCCATCCCGACATTGTACCTAGACATGGGCTTGCTTCGTAGCATCGACGAAGTGGTAGCTATTGAGGTACAATCTCGTCTCACGCAACATGGTTTGCCTTTTCTATTTTGTGATGATCCGGGCTCCTACCAGAGACTAGTTGAGGAGTTCTTGTGCTCGTTTGAGTCGGTGAAGGAGAGAGTGGGGGAGGATGGATCCTCAGTTTATTATTGGAAGTTTGTTTTGGGGGGTAGAGATTTCCGGATCAGGGAGAGTACGATCCGAGAGTGGCTTGGTTTTCCACCGCCTGCGGCATCGCCCCGGGTATTCACTGAGCACGACCAGTCCAGGCTTTGGAAGAGGATATCCGGTAGGAATGAGTGGTTCGTGTCCTCATATAACTCTTCTGCGATCGTTGACCCGGTTTGGAAGATTGTGCACCACGTTATTGCTATTGATTTTAATACGAGGACGGAGAAGGGTAGGAAGGTTACTTTCCCGGATATGGACCTCATGGTTGCCATGGATCACGGGGAGATCATTGATTGGCTAGTGGTTCTTGCAAACCGGTTTGAGGCCGTTGTAAAGCCGAGTACGAGGAACAAGAGCATGGGAGGGGGCTCCTTGATTACATTGATAGCCCAAAGGTGTAACTTCACCTTTGGCCACGAGGGTTGTGAGGCCCCTTCTAGGAGCAAGCTTGACTTAGACTTGATGAAGAATATGCATATGGTCAAGCGGGACGGCAGGACATGGAGCAGTGACCCGTCGCCTCATGTGGAGGAGCTTGTGACCGCCGCTGCTGCGCGGAGGAGAGCCTTCAAGCAACAACGCCCGCTCTATTCCCTTGCCCACCTCACCCCCTCACCCGCTCCCTCGCCTCCTGGCTCGCCTCCTCCTCCCCCTTCCGCAGATGAGGAGCTTCCTCCCGCAGCTGAGGAGCTTCCCCCAGTGGAGCCCGCTGCCGAGATTCCCCCTCATGTCGCCGATGATTCAGCTGAGTGGCGACAGAGGATCACCTCTGATATTGATGACCTGAAGGGCGGCGTGGCTGATTTGAGGAGTGGATTGACTCGCCTCGAGGACTTCGTCCGAGAGTCTGATGCGAGAGCCAGCCGAGAGTGGGAGTGGCTCAGATCTACAGTCCAGTCCTTCATCAGTGGCCCCAGCGCTCCTCTCATCCCTCCTGCTGTCCCAGAGTTCTCTGCTCCACGTGGCGCCTCCCCCTTGCCTACCACGCCAGCTCCTAGAGCAGGGGAGGCGGGCACGTCACTCCCAGAGGGCTCGCGCTACACTGGTGCCACTATTGAGCGAGCAGATTCTGCTAGAGAGGAGGGAGTTGGAGATTCCACTAGAGACATCACTCGAGGAGGCGATGAGGCTACATCTTGAGCTTGCATTGCATTTTGCTCGTACTTTTGTCTATCATTTGGTGCTTTCTCGCTTAGATCATGTACTTGGATGTTAAGTCGCCTTTTGGCGCAATTTTGGATGATGTATGCCATCTTGTGTGATATACTCTTGATTTGCCTTTGGTTGTATGTCACATTTTCTATGATATTGACGGTGTTTACCATTTATGTTGCTCAATCCACAGGATATATATTTCCATGTTCTCACCATGCCCATATTCGCCGTCTTGATCTACATTTGCAACCACAAGGTTACTTCTCACTCCCGGGAGTCTTATCACCGAGTCTACAAACGAGGGGAGTTCCTATGCACCTTTGCCTTTGTTTTATCATTCTTTGCGCTTAGGGACTAAGCTTGAATTAAGTGTGGAGTGGTTTGATGCGCATAGTTCACATTATTGCATGCCATACATATCATTTCTAGATGGACACTCGCATACTTGCACATTGTCCCAACATGAGAGTGTTTTAACCACAAAGGCTTATGATTTTCAACTCTAAATCCCTATAAATCACAACTAGCCTATTTGCCACATTTACCGACCTAGTCCTTTGAGCATACATTCTTGAGAATCAATATCATGGCTATATATTGTCTATCCAACTTTTTAAGTATTCTCATTGCAACACCTTTGATCAAGCTAGCAAACACTTTTAAAATATCATCTTGAAAAACTTAGACCGTTTGAATGCTCTTTGGTGACTTGAGTGCTCTAACATAGTGCTTTGTTCATGATTGATTCCCGCGCATTCCATACACTTTTTGAACATATTGTCAAGTTTTAAGTGTGAAGTCAAAAGAGGGCGAAAAATAGGCCCCATTAAAAAAAAAAAAAAAAAAAAAAAATGTTTGCGGTCAAAGAGGGCAAAGCCCCGACTAAAAACTCTCTCAATGATCATGGGAAGTTTTGCTCCAAATATACAAATGCCGGGGGTTAGGGAGGTAAGTCCCCCCTCGAAAGCATTTGTAGGCCAAAGGCCGTTTCAAAAAGAAACAAGAAGCACTTAAAACTTGACTATATGTTTTTTTCCCTCCATTCTTCATTTGTGCGGGATTCATTCATTTACAATGTGTGCTTGTTATAATAACTCTTGGACGACCCATGTGCCTTGCACGGGAGCCTTCATTTGGGCTATGCTTGTTTATTGAGAAACTCTAGTGTCGAACTCCACTTCCCTTATGGATTACGGCTTGAGCGCCTAAAACTTGGGAATGAGTTCCTAGTCGCGAGCCCTTGGACTAGCCCTAGCTAGCATAGGTGAGCGGTTGACGCTCTATTGTGCAAACTATAAGCCTTGCCTCGATAGTGTTGCCTTGAAAATGAGTAGAATTTGGGATTAGACATTTTATAGCCCTAGTGTTGATAATCTTGAATGCATGTCCTCAAAGGTACTCAAAAGGTTGAGAAAGTTCTTTTTATGATATTGTGGCGCTAGTCGAGCTTGGGGTGAGGGATTGGTCTTGAATAATCGTAGCCTTGGTTGAGCACTCTTGCATTCACTCTTATGGGACATGTGCACCTTCGGGATTTGTGAGTATTCCTTTTTCTGAAAACTCTCACGAGACTATAACTCGTCCACTAGGGTAGCCTAGGGGTTTAAAGGCTTAATGCATACGCTAAATGCATTCGTAACGCCTACGAAAAGGAGCTAGGTAGGTTGTACATACTTGTCGTTTACCTTTCAAATAACATGTTTAGAAATGAAGATCGAGACCTTGTGAGATCTAGTGAGGCAAATGCACGAAAAACATAGCACCACTAGCATATCGACATTTGCACTTCCTTAGCATATTTGCATACTTTGTTCGGGACGAGCAAAGCTTAAGTGTGGAGTGTTGATGAGTCGAGTTTTCGACTCGTTAATGCCCGTTTTCACTATAGCTTTAGTTTGATTCCGACTACTATTAGATGTCATTTGATCTTCTTTTCGTGCGTTTCAGGTGCAAAGCAAGATGTCTATGTGTCAAGAGCCATTGGAAGAAAACTCGGGAAAAATCGGTGTTTTAGAGCAAAAAGTGGCAGTATTTGGTCTTCAGTCGATCGACTGGGAAGCTCCCCTGCTCCAGTCGATCGACTAAACAGACTAACAGGAGGTGTTGCAAATCGACCAGCGCCAGTCGACCGACTGACCCATTCAGTCGATCGACTGAAGAGTCCCCTGCCCAGAGCATGCAGATCACGTGACCATCAGTCGATCGACTGGACCTCAGTCGATCGACTAAATGGACTCTCAGGAGGGGCTGCAAATCAAGTTATTCCAGTCGATCGACTGGGAAGCTCCCCTGCTCCAGTCGATCGACTGAGAATCCACTTTCCAAGCAACTCATCTACCTCCAGTCGATCGACTGGGCCAACAGCCCAACGCCAGTCGATCGACTGGACTGCTACAGTACCGAATCTTTTCCGAAGCTATAAATAGAAAGAGGCAAAGTTGACCTAGCATCTTGGATTTTTCTGGAGAAAAGACAAAAGGAAGTGAGCCAAATCAAGGGTTTGAACATCATCTAATCAAGGAGGATTGAAGATCAAGGGAGTTTATTAGGATCATCAATCCTACTCTTTCCCTCTTCCTTTCTCTTAGATTTTTGCTAAAAACCCACACATCATGTTGTCTTATATGATGTGTGAGTAGTCCCCCTTGTGTTTTGAGGGTTCTATGAACCTCCTTGGTACTCAATGATCATTGTATACACATTTGAATGAATCTATTGAAGTTGATTTCATTTTACTATGCTCCTCATGATTGACATGTCTCTAAGTGTTTGATAAAATGCCCAAGTGACATGTTTGTGTTAGAACTATGACCTAAGTATTGAAAGAGCTTAGTGATGGTTTGGATGTAGTAAAATTGAACTTAACCAACATTTATGAGAGTAAATGCATGGTGAGAGGTGAACTAGAACTTTATGCATGTGGCATTTATGAGGGTAAATGCTATATAGTGGATCAATACTCTTTAATTAGTGAGATCCTAGCTAAGATGGCTTGACTAGGATCAAACATGCATGGTTTGTTCGATTTTAGTTTAAGCTAGGTTTGAAACCTATCAACTCATAATTAATTAAACTCTTGTATGCATGATCATTGGGAAATTGCCAAGGAGGGGATTAGTCCCTCGAAACTCGCTTTTAATTGAATTTAATCCCCTAAAAACCATTTCATTCTTGTTTTGAATCATTGATAACTCAACCACACTTGAATTTTAGGAATTAGCCGAGTAAGAAAACTTGATAGAACTAGCGTGTAATCCGTTTGCTCCCTTGGGTTCGACACCGGTCTTACCGGTTGAATTACAAATTGTTTTTGACTAATTGCATTGCTAAAAATTACAACGTCATCCCTAAGCACAAAGAAGTTTGAAACTGAGATAAAGGCGAATAGGAACTCCCCTCGTATGTAGGTGTGCGTACCCATTGAAAAGATGTCCAAGTGCCAAGGTGGGTGACTTGAGGTGTAAATAAGTTTCTTGTTGATAGTAGAGCAAATGAGCGGTTAAATGCGACAAGTGTTATAGATATCAATAAAAGAGTTAAGCATGGACAATATGTCAACACGAGTCATCAAATAATATCGTAGCATTAAATTAATAGTGATCAAACAAGGAAAATAAAATACAACCTCCAAACGTGCACAAGGCGTCTAAGGTACCCAAAATGTTAAACTGGAGTCATAGCAAATGGTTCTAATATAACGAAGTCAAATGAGGCACATTAACACTAAGGCGCGACAACATCATTCAATGGGAAATAAAGGGAGGTGGAGGGGCTCGGGTGATATGAATTGAGATTTGAGTGAGGGAACTAACTCACCGCTTATAATTTGACACACTAGTCAGAAACTTCACACTTCACACTTAGAGCGTAAGCCACACAAGATCATAGCAAACACCCAAATATGCAAAACGAGAATGGACAACTTACAAACTGGGTACCTTCCGCAAGGGCCTAGTGTAACGTCTTGTCAAGACTAGCAAAGTGCCCCATAGAGTCACTTAGGAAAATTCGTTTGTTTGAAGAACTTCTTGCGAGGCCATAGGTGCTTGAGGTGTCAATTCACCTTCATATCTCATTAGAATTTGCATCCATAAAGTCTAATATGGACTTTGAAATGTGAGTTCAACCCCTTCAAAAGTATTGTTCCCTTTAGAAATGGGGAGTCATGGGAGCTCCTTTCTAACGATCTTTAAAAATAAGGTAGGAAGCTCCAAAACCTATCTCGAGACGACGAAGAAGGGATTTTCGAAATTTGTCTCGAGCTTCATTGTCACACCCTTATTCAGTTCTTCAATTAGGTCCTTGAGTGCCCAATCTTTAAACTTGTATTCCCTTGTATGCGAGGTTGCTCTCAAGTTGAGTCCATAGACACCTCAATAAAGTTTTCATACTCTTGGAATCCTCGTTACTTCATATGCTTTTGCTCTTTCGTCTCCATCAAGAAATTTATGCTTACATTCAAGCTCACTTACCATTGGTGGAGGTGAAAGTGTCTTCAGAGTGTAGTCTTTTATACTTGAATCATCTTCATCTAGCTTGACTAAGCTTTTCAAAAGAGTCGTTTGACTATTTTTTGTCACTAGATTCAATGACTTCTTCTTTAAAAAACCTCTTCCTCATCCAAGTTCCCATTCTCGATTGTTCGTCGTGCCAATATTCTTTCTAACACTTGGTTTTGGGCAATGAGTTCATCCTTGCGTTGGTTTAAAGATTGGAAAGCGTAGAGTGTGTCTATGTTGTCTTGGTAACCTTTTCATGGTAAGCTTGACTGGAGAGTCCATTGACGGGCTGAGGATCCAACGGATATTGAGGGCAGGAGTCTTCTACGAATGAGAATTGGCTATCATTCCAATTTAGAGTGTATGGATGTGTTGGATAGACATGATCTTCCCAATAATCATTTGGTGGCTCATCCTCTTGGTCATATTCTTTATTGTACATGACTTGTTGGTTGTATTGGTACATCCTTGGAAAAAAAATTAACATAAGCTAGCAAGGAATACGAGTAGAGAATTTCCTAAAGAAAAAATATTTACAAAAATAGTTTAGACTTTCACATAATCAATTCTGGTGGCTCAAGCTAACGCGTTGCTCACAGGCAATGGTGCCATTTTAACGTATATAGTTTTGCACCTCTAAATATAACAATAGAGAGGTGTTGTATAGTTTACCAAAAATAATTTACATTGAGTGGTAAGACCGGGTTGAACCCAAATGAGCAATTGTAAACATAGTGCACTAATGAGATTTTGTTTCCACTATGTACTCTAATTGCGGAAGGCAAATTCCTTATTTGAACTTATACAAATTGTTGCCATGATGTTATTTTTGTGACTAGTGATGCTTCTTGCTCATACATGAGTTTCATATTACCTTGTCTATCAATGTTTACTTTTAACCTCTCATGTGTTCTTGGCATCAAGCAAATTATTTGCACCATGTACGAGCAATTTTAGTGCGTTGGCGTCTTCTCTATTGGTGGAAAGAATCTACAAATGAGGGAACTATTCCGTAAGTATAGGGTGGATAGGCATATAGTTCCCTCATTTCATGACATACACAACATTATAAGATGGACACTTGCACTTGTGAACTTTATCCCTATTTTATGAATGTTTTTACTATTGAAGGTTTGTGATTGTCATTTCTCGAGAGGTCCGAGCGTGATGCGCGCATAGAGGTGCAGGAAAGAACCGGTAGAGGCGTGCGGCAGCATCACAAATCTATAAGGTACCCAGAACATGACATTGTCACTAAATTCAGCACCTTTCATGGATCACACGGTGACATGGCAAAATCATGTATTCATGGTGCTGGAAAGGAGATGGAATAAGAAATGATAGAAGAATACGAATCGTCCTATAGAGAAAGAAGCTGAAATGAGAAACGTTACCATAATAAATGTCGTCTTAATGCGTGAGAATGCGCATATATATATAGATGAGCGCTCAAATGAGACCCCCCATGTTGGTGAGGTCGTAAGGCCCCAATCTTAACCATTAGATCAACTCCATCAAACTCATCTGGTGACGACACGTGTCCCACTACCAAAATCCATCAAAAGCAAAAAAAAAAACACTATTCCCTGCACCTTTAAATCTCAACCGTTAGATCAAAATGATCTAAAGGTGTGAGATGGGGCCTCACGACCTCACAAATAGTACCCAACCTCATTTGAGCGCCCCATATATATATATATAGGAGGAGCGCTCCGTTGAGGCAAGGTTGGTAGAATGAGGCAGTGAGGCACAATATGAGCCACTCATTGTGGTGATGTGACAGAGAACCGTTTTTTTTGATGCTACAGAGAATAGTTTTTTACTGTTTACTTTTTGCTTTTTGGTAGTGGGACACGTGGCACGCCCACAAAACACGGGGTAGATGTGTGGCTCAGATCGTACTTCACTGCCTCATTCTAATTTGCTTGCCTCATTTACGGGGTAGATGTGTGCCTCAGATCGTGCTTCACTGCCTCATTCTAATTTACTTGCCTCATTTGAGTGCTCCTATATATATATATATATAGGGGGGGCGTTCAATTGAGGACATGTCTTATGGTGAGGGTGTAGGGACTAATCTTGGCCATTGGATGAGGTTCATCCAATGATCCACAAGCTGCCACGTGTCACATGTGGTAGTGGGTTTTACACAAAGCACGGGGGGTTAGATGGATGATGATCTAATGGATGAGATTTGTCCCTACGTCCTTACCAAATTTGGGTGTCCTCATTTGAACACTCCTCTATATATATATATATATATATAGAGGAGTGTTCAAATGAGGACACCCAAATTTGGTAAGGACGTAGGGACAAATCTCATCCATTAGATCATCATCCATCTAACCCCCCGTGCTTTGTGGGTGCGCCACGTGTCCAAGTACCCAAAATCCAATAAAGCAAATAGTAAAATCCCACTACCAAAAAGCAAATAGTAAAACCCACTACCACATGTGTCACGTGGCAGCTTGTGGATCATTGGATGAACCTCATCCAATGGCCAAGATTAGTCCCTACACCCTCACCATAAGACATGTCCTCAATTGAACGCCCCCCTATATATATATATATATATACATAGAGGAGCGTTCAAATGAGGCACTCAAATTAGAATGAGACTGTGAGGCACGATCTCAACCACACATCTAACCCCCCCGTGCTTTGTGGGCGCGCCACGTGGCAAATAGTAAACCCACTACCAACAGTAAAAAGCAAAAAGCAAATAGTAAAATTCCACTACCACATCTTTAAATCTCAACCATTAGATCAATATCATCAATGGCCAAGATCATGCCTTACAGCCTCATTCTACCAACCATGCCTCAACCGAGTGCTCCCCTATATACATATATATATATATAGACGGGCGTTCAAATGAGGCACGCTACAGTAAAGTGAGGCACGTGAGGCACGATCTCAACCACACATCTAACCCCCCGTGCTTTGTGGGTGCGCCACGTGTCCAAATAGTAAACCCACTACCAACAGTAAAAAGCAAACAGTAAATCCCACTACCACACCTTTAAATCTCAACCATTATATCAATATCATCAATGACCAAGATCATGCCTTACTGCCTCATTCTTATAAGCCTGCCTCAACCGAGTGCTCCCCTATATATATATATATAGAGGAGCGTTCAATTGAGGACGGGTCTTATGGTGAGGGTGTAGGGACTAATCTTGGCCATTGGATGAGGTTCATCCAATGATCCACAAGCTGCCACGTGTCACATGTGGTAGTGGATTTTACTGTTTGCTTTTTGGTAGTGGGATTTTACTATTTACTTTATTGGATTTTGGGTACTTGGACACGTGGCGCACCCACAAAACAGGGGGGTTGGATGGATGATGATCTAATGGATGAGATTTGTCCCTACGTCCTCACCCTAAGAGGGTGTCCTCATTTGAACACTCCCCTATATATATATATGTGCGCTCAAATGTTATGGGTTGTTAAAGTGTTATATGTTACTTTATTGTGCACCTTTAGATCTTTTGATCTAAAGGTCCAGATTACATCTTGCACTTTTGTCTTTTAGGTAAAAGACAAAAGTGCAAGATGACAAACAACTTGGTCACTTTTTGACTTTTATTTTGCACTTTGACTTTATTTTGCACCTTTAGATCATTTGATCTAAAGGATGAGATTGGTGTAACACATAACACATTAAGAAGGCCATAACATTTGAGCGCTCCTATATATATATATATATATATATATATATATATATATAGAGGAGTGTTCAAATGAGGACACCCAAATTTGGTAAGGACGTAGGGACAAATCTCATCCATTAGATCATCATCCATCTAACCCCCCGTGCTTTGTGGGTGCGCCACGTGTCCAAGTACCCAAAATCCAATAAAGCAAATAGTAAAATCCCACTACCAAAAAGCAAATAGTAAAACCCACTACCACATGTGACACGTGGCAGCTTGTGGATCATTGGATGAACCTCATCCAATGGCCAAGATTAGTCCCTACACCCTCACCATAAGACATGTCCTCAATTGAACGCCCCCCTATATATATATATATATATATATATAGGATTTGGTTCACGTACAAACAATGAATAGTAGAGTGAGGCAGTGAGGCACGATCTGAGCCACACATCTAACCCCCCGTGCATTTGTGGCGCGCCACGTGTCCAAATAGTAAACCCACTACTTTGTAGTGTGAACGCAAATGGCGGCTCGTGCCACGTGGCTTCGCCACGTGCCTCTGATCAACTCCATCAACGGCTCAGATCGTGCCTCACTGCCTCATTCTTATTTGCCGTTTGTACCAGAATCGAACCCATATATATTGTACGAATGCAATCAGTAATAAAAAAGTTGAATTTGCCAAACTCTTTTCACCTCTCATCTTCTACTTCCCTTCCTTACCTGTTCCTTTTCCCTAATCCTCCTCTCATCTCCCCCAACCTGCATTAACTGGTGCTTTCATCCAATTCTCAAGAATGCCTGAAACTCGTATCACATGGGAAGCAATCGCAACACTAACCCAAAATTTGGAGGAAGTCACACAGCGACAAGCTGATGAGGCAGCTAAACACTATGACGGTTTCACCGAATGAAGGAGATGTTGGCAGCACTACGCGGCGAAATCATATAGATCCAAAAAAGTGTAATAAACACCGAGAAGCAGTCAATAGATGGTGGATCGCCATCACAAACTAAAGGACAACTCCTCCCAACACCACCTGGAGCTCAAACCCTAGCTACCATAGGGTCTACCTCACGAGGTCTTTTGATTATGGGACAACATGGTGGGATGCCAAAGCCATCGAGAACCCGTCCAATGGCCATAACAGGATGCCTCGTGTTGAGGTACCGATATTTTGCGGCAATACAGTTGAGGAATGGATCTTTCAGATGGAAAGAATCTTTGAGTACAGTCACATACCCATGGATCAGCAGCAACTTTCGGTTGATACGTTCTTTATAACAGTAGAGACGCTTAAATGGTGTCAGTGGCTTTACACCACTTACCAATTGACTGACTGGACCAAGTTTGTGGGTGATGCCAAGGCACGATTTGGCCCGTCGGCTTACTAGAACGCCGAAACCATGATCAATAAATTGCTCCGAACCACTTCTGTTTCAGCTTATATTACTGAGTTTGAATCATTGTCGACTCGAACCCTGGGCCTCACACCTGATAATTTGTTCCACAGATTCATGGCCGGCTTGAAGGATGAGATACATCGTGAAATTGTGTTGCTCTGCCCCGTGAATCTACAAACATCGATGGGTATGGCGCGTGTTGCTGAACAGAAGGTGCATGCCTCTAGAGGTTGGTTTTCAAGACCAGCCCCAAGTCGTTCCCGGATCACTACACCAAACCTAGTAAACAACAACTGTCCCACACCTCACCATCCATCACCTGGACCAGCCTCAAGGGGCTTTGCTTTAACTGCGAAGAAAATTTTGTCCCGAGACATCGATGTAAACTAAGATTTCAATGCTTTTTGCTCGAAGATGCTTGCTCAATGGAGGAGTTGTTTGAGCCAACCTCTGAAGATCAATTGCAAACAGAGGTGTGCGAGGGCATTGAGGAACATGAATCTGTCACTACGCCCACAATTTCTTTTCATGCGATACAAGGCCGCCTCGCTCCTTGCACTCTTCGCCTAGAGGGCCAATTGAACGAAATGAAGATCACAGTGCTAATTGACAGTGGTTCAACGCACAACTTTTACAAACACGAGTTGCTCGCCACGCCAAGCTGCCTATTGAGCCATCCAAGTATTTGAATGTTACTATCGGCAATAAGGATGCGCTTCAAAGCAAAGGCCTATGCCAGAACATGTCATTGCACATTGGTGAGTCTACATTTCATGTTGATTTTCATTTGTTACCTATCTATTGTGCACATGCAGTTTTGGGCGCGCAATGGTTAACGGATATTGGTCCTGCTTGGTTCGACTACAAGGAATTATGGATGACTTTCATTCACAATGGGAATTCAATTAAATTGCATGGACTGAGACCTCAAGGTCAGTTTGCTCATCATTAGGCCAATTAGGAGGGCTCGTAAAATAGATGCTATAGCATCATTCTTTCAGTTAACAGCAACCAAAGTGACAAATCAAACCACCACTCCGACACTTCCAGACCACCCTGAGCATTTGAGTGTTCCTCAACGGGATGCACTTACTCACATTTTGGAGCAACACCATGAGGTATTTTTGAAGCCCAGAGGCCTACCACCAGCACGACAAGTGGACGAACATATCCCATTGCACCCAGGAATAGCCCCGGTGAATGTAGGAACCTATCGATATCCCAAATATCAGAAAACTAAGATTGAAAAAATGGTGCAAGAGATGCTTAATGATGGAGTGATCCGGCCAAGTTCCTCCCCATTTTCCTCACCTGTTTTATTGGTCAAGAAAAAAGATGGTTCATGGCCCTTTTGCATCGATTATCGAACCCTAAACTCATTGACAATCCGCGACAAATTTCCTATTCCTACGGCTGACGAACTATTTGACGAACTTCATGGCGCCAGTGTATATTCTAAGCTTGACTTGAGAGTTGGTTATCAGCATATATCAGAATGGCCGAATTCGATATCCACGAAACTGCGTTTTGAACTCATGATGGGCAGTAGCTCATCATTGTTACTATGTTAAACCAGTCAAATGTGAGCTTGCTAGGCAGCAGATACATTACTTGGGTCACCTTATCTCTGCACATGGTGTCGATGGTGATCCGGAGAAAGTAAGGATATCCGCAATTGGCCAGTTCCAACATAAGTGAGGCAATTGAGAAGCTTTTTGGGCTTGGCAGGCTACTACCGCCAGTTCATTAAGCAATATGCTTTGATCACATCACCCTTAACCAATTTGCTGTGAAACGATGCTTTCATATGGGATGACAAAGCTTCAGCGGCATTCGAACAGATTAAACAAGCTCTCATACAAGCTCCCACTTTTAATACTACCTAATTTTACTAAACCATCCAAGGTATACACTGATGCCTCAAGTCAAGGAATGGGTGCCGTCCTCGCTCCAAAACAACCGCCCTACAGCTTTCTTTAGCAGGCAATTTAATGCAACAATGCAGTGGGCGTGTACCTATCATCGTGAACTTTGTGCCTTGGTCACATCTGTTCAAAAATGGAGACATTATCTACACGGAGGGCGTTTTACAATTCACACAGACCACCAGCCTTTGCGCACAATGCTCTGCCAAGTGATTCTTACGCCCGAACAGCACAAATGGATCGCCAAGCTAATGGGATATGACTTTGAAGTGGTTTATAAATCTGGAAATAAAAATGGGGTAGCGGATGCCTTATCTCATACACTAGCAGCCTCATATAGTGCACTGCAAGGGCACTCTCGGCCTGAACTAGGCATCCTACGAGCTCTACGCCATGCACTTCGAGCTGATCCTAACACACGTGATCTCTTGCAAGCTATTCAAAGTGACCCAGGCCAACATCCTTTGTATCAGATTCATGATGACATTGTGCTTCATAAAGAGAGACTTTTTATGACAGCAAACCAAACATTATGCCAATTCATCCTTCATGAATATCATGACACACCCTTGGGTGGCCACGCAGGTGTACAACGCACCCTTGCTCTTGTTAGTGCACAATTCTTTTGGCCCCATATGGCCGATGTTCAAGATTATGTCAAGAAGTGTGCTAACTGCCACCAAATTAAACAAACCTCAGGAACTCCAACAGCCGCTGCCATTATCCAAAGGAATATGGGCTGATTTGTCCATGGATTTTATAACTCAACTGCCAGCTTCTGGAGGGTTCACAGTAATTTTCGTGGTAGTGGATAGGCTATCTAAAGTTGTCCATTTCAGCCCCATGAAGGCTGGGTTCACTGCAGAAACAATAGCTCAGGTGTTTATTCAAGACATTTGCCGCCTTCATGGCATCCCGCGCAACATCGTATCTGTTAGAGATCATGTATTCATGAGCACTTTCTGGCGTGAATTGTTTAAGCTTCAAGGCACCTATTTGCTACTTAGCAGTGTGTATCATCCCCAAACTGATGGGCAAACCGATGCGAGAAATCCGACCCTAGAAGAGTATCTACGTTGTTATGTTCATGACAATCAACAAAATTGGTTGGAGCTACTTCCGTGGGTTGAATTGCGCTACTTCCGTGGGTTAGAAGAGTAATCAAAGACTATATGCCAAGGTTAGCTAAAAATGCAATTGTTGACCGCATCTTGACAATGCACACCAAACTTGGGGACCAATTCAAAACCAACTTATGTCGTGCACAACATCATATGCAACAACAAGCTAACAACCATCGTAGTGATGTGGAATTCTCAGTCGGCCAATGGGTTTATAAGAAACTCCAACCAAATCGTCAGAAAATTGCTCGTGATCAGAGGTGTTCCAAACAAGCAAAACAATTTTATGCCTCTTTTCACATCCTTGAGCGCATATGCAAAGTTGAATACCGGTTGGAGCTTCCTGTGCATTCCAAAATTCACAATGTATTTCATGTTTCAATCTTGAAGAAGTGCCATGGTGACCCACAACCGGCAACCTATTCATGGCCAGACCACTTCAATAAAGGACATCCAGTCCTCCAACCGGAACGCATCCTGGCTGTTTGGCAAGTGAAGAGGCAGTGGAAAAATCGGCCTGTCGAGGAGGCTACTTGGTAACACATTGCCACAATCAAACAACAATATCCAGCACTGAACCTCGAGGACGAGGTCCTTCTTGACGGAGGGGTCCTGATACGTGCATAGAGGTGCAGGAAAGAACCGGTAGAGGCACGCGGCCGCATCACAAATCTACAAGGTACCCAGAACATGACATTGTCACTAAATTCAGCACCTTTCATGGATCACACGGTGACGTGTCAATATCATGTATTCATGGCACGGGAAAGGAGATGGAATAAGAGAGGATAGAAAAATACGAACAGGGGGATATATGAATGGGGCTTTTGAGTCATATTTGTGTTCTTCAATTAAGCTTCTGATTAACTTCAGTAAGACAGACTTAATTACCTCAAGAATATGTATTTTGAATTTGAGTCGGATACAATTTGGTGTACGCTTTTAGTTGATGATATTTTATTGTGTTGTCGTCTTGCTTGGTTTGGAGATGAAACACAAGTTATGGTTAATGTGTATATTACGGTTCAGTGAGAGTAAGATATGATTTTCATACGTTATGAAACTTGTGGTACACATTAGCAATTGAGACATGTGTGGTCTCAATTGCTTAGTGAAGTATGTATGCATTCGGAAGTTGCATACATGATGTTGTTGTGCAGATATTAAAGGAATTCGCCGTTGAATTCATTAGTTAGAGAACATATGGCGAACATGCTCATGTGTTGGATGTCAGGGTGGCTAGATGTCACGCCCCGCCCGCCTAGACAGTCCGCCCAAGGCCTTCCTAGCCGACTCATGCTCAATAGGTGTCGCTCTTGGCCAATGAGAAGAGGAGGTTTAACCTTGTCTCAAGAAGCTTCCGGAGGACACATGGATCCAATGAAGCATGACGGTTTAGCTTAGGCAAATATCTAGCTAAATATCCCATAGTTTAGATGACTCACTAGTTGGGTCTTGTGCATAATATCCTAGCCTCCACGTGTGGCGGTTTAGAGGGTAAATATCCGTCCTTGAGTGGCGGCTTAGATGCCTATAAGTAGGGGAGAATCCCTCCCATAGATAGGATCACCTTGTAATCTCTCAACAATTGTGAATACAAGCTTTAAGCGACAAGCTTCGACACATTGTGTTTTTCGCACGAGAGATTGAGTGAGTTGAGAGGCTGACTTAGCACGAGGTGTTAAGGCCGCACGCGTCTTATTAGTCGAGAGAAATAAGGGCGTGACAGTTGGTATCAGAGCAAGGTTCGACGTGTTGCTGTTTCGAACAAGATGGTTCGTGGTCATGCGAAAGGCATGAAGGGATCTGCTCGTGACGTCGAGGCAGGATCCGGCCAAGAGGATGTTCCAGTCGGGACAGTCCAGGCGGAGATAGCGCAGCCGACTCGGGAGAGCTCGCAAGGTCGTCCTCGTAGGGAGAGGTCGAGGGATTGGATCCCAATCTTTGACTCTCGCCTCGCTCACTTGGAGGAGAAGGATGGCGAGTTGGGCGACCAGTTCGAGGAACTGGAAGCCAAGGTGGACACCTTAGGCGCTCGGAGCGATCGTATAGAGGAGGAGGTCCCAGCCATCCACGAGTCGCTGAATTTGCTACTATCGTCTTTCAAAGCTGAGGTTAGGGGCGAGTTCATGGGCGAGCTGGCCAAGCAGCGCGAGGCAATCGAGTCGGAGCTTCGCGTGGCGCACGAACGGATCGAGGGTCTTGTTGCGGAAATGACCTCGATGCGCGAAGACCACGAGCACGAGACCAATGTCGTTCTCAAGCACCTGGAGGACACGCACAAGGAACGGAGGTTCGGTGCTCCTTCAGGCCCGATGACCCAGACTTCGGAGACTCGACTGATCGATGCGCCGAAGCCGAAAAGCTTTGGTGGCACGCGCAACGCTCGAGACATTGACAACTTCTTATGGGGGTTGGAGCAATACTTCGAGGCGACGGGCGTGGAGAACAAGTCCGTAAAGATAAGGACTGCGGCCCTGTATCTTACGGACACCGCCATGCTGTGGTGGCGTCAGAGACGTGGGGACATTGATGGACCCAAATTATACGAATCATAAACACCGTAAAACCCCCTTAATTAGACTGTTGGTCTATTTAACTTTTGCTTGTTAGTACCGATATATTTCTACAGGGTATTTTGGCGCTTAGAGAGAAAACACGCTAAGGAGAGGATTTTACGCTGAAAAGATGTTTAGAGTTATTCCAAGGTCAAGATCAGACGCTGACTGAAGAAATCTCAAGGACCCTGACATGGAATCACTCCAAACAAATCAAGTCAAAGAGGAATTTGCATTGAAGACTCAACCGACCGGGTGAGAAAATGCCGCAGAAACCACCCGACCGGTTGAGGCAGTTCCAGGCTCTCCGCCGAGCTAACCAAGCACTCAATTCAAGTTGCTCAAGCAAACCACCTCATCTGACAATTCCACCTCGACCAAAATGTTCCAAATGGAAAATAAGGTGGAAGTTGTTGAGACTCCAAGGCGAATGCTCGAGCAGATTGGCAGTTAGCTCAATTCCAAGGCAAAGGCCCGGCGCGCTTAGGCACCCAAACCAAGTCGCTCGACCCGACCGATGCATCTGGAGATTCTGGCTCGACCAAGATGTTTGGAATGCCCACCAAGTCGGACAATCTCGCTTCCCAGACGAAACGCCCGATCAGATTAGCAGATTGGCCCAATTCCAAGTAAAAGCCTCGCGCATAGGCACCAAGACCAAGTTGCTCGACCAAAACATGGAATTTGGAAATTCTGACTCGACCATTAGTCTTAGAATCACTTGGCCATTCCAAATCAACTATCAAAATGCACGTTCGGACAAGGTGAGCGGCCACCATGCTTGGAGGTGGCCAAGGGAGGAGCTCCTCCCCATTCCACCACCTGCTACCGGCGGCTCCTCCTCCATATGACCGGTGGCTTTCTCCTCCCCCATGTGGCAGCTCCTCCTTGCTCCTCCTCCTCAACCTTTGGATCAAAAGACATGTGCCACCATCTCCACCACCCATCTCCTCCCCTTATGGCTATAAATACCAACCTCCTCCTCCTCATTTGTATCATCCCATTCTCATCCAAAAATCACTTATCTCTCTAAAATTGTAAGTTTGGCTTTGGAAATAAAGATTGCTCCCTTGGCGCTTCAACGGTAGTAAGTATTTTAATATTTATTTACTGTCTTTAATTTCCAATTCCTTAGTTATAATGTTTAGCGCGATAAATAGTAGCTAAACTAGTCGTTCGGTAAAAGGGGCGAACTTGTATTATAAAATGTTTTAGACTATTTTAGTATTTATTCTCTGTATTCAAAACTTGTTCTATGTGCCATATATTAGGCCAGAACTTCCATGGTTGAGTGGATGCTTGGAATGGCAAAGCTCTTCCGTGGAAGTTCGTAAACATACTCGGATAAGTGGATGCTTGGAATGGCAAAGCTTATCTGAGGAGTTTGACCTCTCTAAAACACCATTTGATTGATCGGGAATGACTGATCAAATGGATGCACACAGGCTAGTATACCTTGGAATGGGGTATTAGTCTAAATAGAACAAGGGCTTTACGTTTTCTGCAAAAGTCTAGACGGTGTGTGCAAATCGAGTGCTTGGAATGGCCTTGATACACTATCGAACACTTTTGCAAAAGACTAGACAGTGTGGCAAATCGAGTGCTTGGAATGGCCTTGATGCACGTTTGAATACTTAGAAGATTCACTAAGAGTCAATGATAAACAGGATATAATACAAGGCCCCTGAAACCGAACGTTTTCTTTTAATTGTAATAATTACCAGTTACTTACCAGTACTAAAACCAACCAACCACCCAATCAATCACTTAGCTGGTAGCTTTAAAACCAAACAACCAATCCCAAAATTGTCCAACTTAAAGAACAACGTATCGCCCTAATTCCCTTGGGTTCGACCCCTACTTACCACTTACTACCCAGTAGTGTAGTCGCGAGTAGCGGACTATTATAAATTTATTTGTGCAAATCGCTCCGACGACAAGTGATCTGTCAAATTGGCGCCGTTGCCGGGGAATTAGCCATCGGATAAGTTCTTTAAATCAATACGCGCTCGAAACAACCATGTCTCGCGAAGAAAGTCATCATGACTACCAGGACGACGAAGAGATAAACCTGTACGACCGAAATGAAGCTGGTCCAGTACCACCCCCTATACGTCCCCCACACCTTCAACCTCGACTAATGCCTAGGCAAGAACCTGTCTTTGACAACTATTATGGGAATAACAATTACCGCGCACCCACTATGGGAGAACTCAATGCCCCAGACCTCGAAACGCAGCCGTGGTGCATTTGCGAGGGCCCTGAACTAGAAAACATTGCCGTCGACATGTCCGTGGTCCACAATTTGCCAAAGTTCTCAGGAACTAATGGAGAATCAGCAATGACTCATCTCCAGCGCTTACATGGGATTTGCCAAAACCTCAAACCGAATGGCGTAAACGTAGACGACTTTAAGTTAAAAGCGTTCTATTTTTCCCTCATTGACGCGGCAAACGACTGGTTCCTTTCATTGCCTTCCGGAAGCATCAGAACTTGGGTTCAGATGCAAGGGAAATTCCTGGGCAAATACTACCCAGCAGGAAGAGCAATGCAAGTAAGAAGACAACTGCAGGACATAAGGCAAGGACCCAACGAAACCATGTACGATTACCTGGAAAAATTCAATCGCCTGGAGAGAAGTTGCTGTACCCTTGGACTACCCGAGAAGCTCATCATCGAGTACCTAATTAATGGACTAACTGAGTTAGACAAAATGCTCCTGGATGCCTCAGCTGGAGGATCCATGATGAATCTATCCTTGAGTGGCATAAGGAATCTTATCACCAACTTTGCTGAGAATGCCCGATTCAGAAAGGAGACTACTCGTCAAGATGAATTCTTCCGAATAAAAAACGTATCACAAACCGAGACATCAGTAAACTCCATACCAGAAGAGATGAGACAACTGAAGGAAATGATGATGCAATTCCTACAAATGCAGGCAGTTCAAGTAAGACCTTGCGAGTTTTGTGGCTCTACGGACCACAAGACTGACGCATGTCCAACACTACTCGTTGAGAACCCGGCAGGAATAAATATGCTAGGAGGATACCAAGAAACACAACCAGCTGTCCCTCAACTAGCCCAGTCATTCTATCAACCTCTCCACCAACGGTACAACCAGGATACCCAGTCAGCTGGACAGTACCAAGCAAGCTCGAGCAACCAACAAGAGGGACCAAACAAATCTCTTGAGGACATGTTAATGCAATTGTCAGGTACCGTGCAGCAGTTGAATACTACTATGCATCAAAACCAAGCCGAAACAAAGGACTTGAAAAATCACATCTCTCAACTCGTTGCCTCAGTATCCGCACTCGCTAATGAGTCCGGCAGACTCCTTTCACAAACCATTCAAATCATGCAGAAAGATGTGAGTGCCTTGACTCTTAGGAGTGGAAAAACGCTTGTCGGCAAACCTTTGGAGCAAAAGGACAAGGACCCAAGATTACCCGAGAAAGAACAAATGGGGCCCGAGTCTCTCGAAGCTCTAGAAGAAGAAGCAGCCGATAAAGACGTCGGCATGTATGAGGAAGAGCAGGACGTTACCGAAGAAGAAGGGGATACGTCCAAAGAACACATACCTGGCCCGGTGCCCAGAACCGAAACCCCTAAAAACAGCGCAACACTTCCATTTCCAGTACCGGCTCACGTCCAAAAACAACATGTCATGGATAAGGACGTATTTGAGTTGTTCAGTAAGGTCGAAATCAACATTCCCCTTTTGGAAGCTATCAAGCAAATTCCTCGATATGCCAAGTTTTTAAAAGAACTTTGCACCAACCGGAGAAGGAGTACTAGTTACGATCAAGAGCTGATGAGTAGAAACGTGTCGGCTGTCATACAACGAAAAGTGCCCCCCAAATGTAGAGATCCAGGAACTTACACCATTCCATGTACGATTGGCAACATCAGAATCGAGAACTGCATGCTAGACCTTGGAGCATCAATCAATGTTCTTCCCTTCTCTATCTACTCATGTCTTAAGATTGGGCCGCTCAAACCCACCGGTCTCACTATTCAACTAGCAGATCGGTCATGCAAACAGCCCGAGGAAAAAATTGAAGACGTCTTGGTTCAAGTAGGCAAATTAGTATTTCCAGCAGACTTCTACGTCTTAAAAATGGAGAATGGCGGACCTACTGATCATGCACCCATCCTTCTCGGCCGTCCATTTCTTAAAACCTCAAAAATGAAGATAGACTGTGGGAGTGGGATGCTATCAATGGAAGTAGAAGGAGAGGTCTTCAGCTTCGACATATTCAGAGCAATGAAGCATCCCATGGAGTTCGAGGAAGTACACGCTCTCGACGCTTTGGATGACCTAGTCCAAAAGGTTCAACCAGGACTAAGAGCAGATCCCTTAGAACTCATACTCAATAAAGCCGAGAGCTCTTATGACTTGGTCGAAGGCCTGCATAAAACACTAGTCCACTTATCAATCTCGGAACCTCTCACACCAAGATATGAAGTCAACGAGGTAAAATTATTCAAATCAAATACTTTTTTACCCTCAGTGATTCAAACTCCCAAAATAGAATTGAAGCCCCTGCCCGGACATCTGAAGTACGCTTTCCTCGGGGATAATGACACACTCCCAGTAATCATCAAGAGTGGTTTGGAAGCAGGCCAGGAACAAAGGTTGATAAAAGTACTAAAACAGCACAAGTTAGCTATTGGATGGACACTGGCCGACTTAAGAGGAGTCAGCCCGGCTGTATGCATGCACCGTATTTCACTCGAGGACGAAGGAAAACCATCAAGAGAACCTCAGCGACGACTCAATCCAATCATGATGGGAATCGTCCAGAAGGAAGTACAGAAGCTCCTGGATGCAAATGTAATCTATCCAATATCAGATAGCCAGTGGGTGAGTCCAGTCCACATAGTTTCGAAGAAAATTGGAATCACAATCGAGGAAGATGTCGAAGGAAAAATGGTGACAACAAGGGTCAAGAACGGCTGGAGAATGTGCATCGACTACAGGAAATTGAACGCCGTCACAAGAAAGGACCATTTCCCTCTGCCATTCATCGATCAAATGCTAGACCGACTGGCGGGCAAACCGTACTTTTGCTTCCTGGACGGATTCTCAGGCTACAACCAGATTCCCATTGCGCCTGAAGACCAAGAAAAAACCACATTCACCTGCCCATTCGGCACATTTGCTTTCAGAAGAATGTCGTTCGGTCTATGCAATGCTCCGGGGACTTTCCAAAGAGTGGTGACCAGCATCTTCTCTGACATGATCGGAGTATTCATCGAAGTCTTCATGGATGACTTCACCATCTATGGCGACACATTCGATGCTTGCCTAGCCAACTTAAGCACGGTTCTGGCACGATGTGTCTCGATGAACCTTGTGCTCAATTATGAGAAGTGCCATTTCATGGTAACTCATGGAGTGGTCTTAGGGCACGTCGTCTCACAAGAAGGCATAGAGGTGGATAAATCTAAGATAGACCTGATCATGACTTTACCATACCCCTCTACTGTCCGAGACATCCAATCCTTCCTTGGGCATGCTGGATTTTACCGACGGTTCATCAAGGACTTCTCCAAAAAGGCATTACCTCTATCCACTCTCCTTCAAAAAGAAGTGCCTTTTGAATTCACCAATACATGCAAGGAAGCCTTTGATGAGCTCAAAAAGGCCCTCACTAGCACACCTGTCATCCAAACTCCGGATTGGAAAAAACCATTTGAGATCATGTGCGACGCAAGCGACTTTGCTGTAGGAGTGATTCTCGGCCAAAAGATTGACAAGAAAGCAGGTGTGATCTACTACGCCTCACGAACCCTAGATCCTGCCCAACGGAACTACTCCACCACCGAGAAGGAACTCCTGGCAGTAGTATTCGCTCTAGAAAAATTTAGATCCTATTTGCTTGGAGCAAAAGTGATAGTTTATTCTGACCATGCTGCCATCCGTTACCTAATGAAGAAAAAGGAGGCCAAGCCAAGGCTCATTCGGTGGATCTTGCTACTACAAGAATTCGATGTGGAAATAAGGGACAAAAAGGGAATCGAGAATACTGTGGCCGACCACCTAAGCAGGATTGTCCGAACGGAAGAAGAAGGGCACATAACTGAGTCATTTCCAGACGAGCATCTCTACGCCGTCTCAACCAAGGTGCCGTGGTATGCCTCAATCGTCAACTACCTTATAGGAGGTACATTTCCTCCTTTTACTAAAGCACAATGCATGAAACTTAGGCATGATGCTAAACATTACTTATGGGATGATCCTTATTTATGGAAAATAGGAGCAGATCAAATACTTAGGAGATGCATCCCCGATAATGAAATAGCTTCTGTTATTAGCTTTTGCCATGAGTTTGCATGTGGAGGACACTTTGGGCCTAGGAGAACGGCTAGAAAAATCTTAGATAGCGGCTTTTTCTGGCCAAGTATATTTAGTGATGCCAATAAAAAGAGTAAAGAATGCGATAAGCGTCAAAGAGTAGGAAATGTGTCAGCTAGAAGTGAAATGCCTCAAGTTCCCATACTAGTCAACGATGTTTTTGACATTTGGGGTCTTGATTTTATGGGACCATTTCCAGTTTCATGCGGTTACACTTATATTTTAGTTGCTGTAGATTATGTGTCAAAATGGGTAGAAGCCAAGGCCACAAGATGCGACGATGCAAAGACTGTCATAGAATTTTTGCGCACTAACCTGTTTTGTAGGTACGGGGTACCCAAGGCCATAATAAGCGACCAAGGAACTCATTTCTGCAACCGCATGATGGCTGCTACTTTAAAACGCTTCCATGTCCGCCACCGAACATCCACGGCATATCACCCTCAAACCAATGGTCAAGCAGAAATCTCCAACCGCGAAATCAAAAGTATTCTAGAAAAAATGGTGAAGCCAGGTAGGAAAGATTGGAGTCAGAGACTAGACGAGGCTCTTTGGGCTTATCGGACGGCATACAAGACGCCAATTGGGACCTCTCCATTTAGACTTGTTTATGGAAAAGCATGCCACCTTCCGGTGGAATTAGAACATAAAGCCTATTGGGCGCTCAAGCAGTGCAATCCAGATTTAAAAGCTGCAGGACTGGATAGGAAGCTTAATCTGTGCGAGCTTGAGGAATTACGACTTAAAGCCTATGAAGGGCAAACGGACTACAAAGCTCGGACAAAATTATATCATGACAAATTCATCCTCCGACGCTCATTTAAGGAGGGACAACAAGTGCTGGTCTTCTCCTCGCGACTGAAATTAATGCCCGGGAAGCTTAAATCTAAATGGACAGGCCCTTTTACAATAACTAAAGTATTCAACCATGGGGCAGTTGAGTTGGAGAGCCCGGACGATGGAAGAAAATTCACAGTAAATGGGCAGCGAGTCAAACATTACCATAACGAAGTCAACTTGATAACACAGAAATTTGACCTGAGCCACCCATGGGACCCAAACCAGTAATCCACAACGAGGTACTGTCGAGCCAACGACGTTTAACAAAGGCACTGGTCGGGAGGTAACCCGACACTATCTTACTTTCTGTCATTTAAATTCTGTCATTTAATTTTCTGTCTTAGTAATTCTCACATATATATATTAGCTTGCATGACTTTTGAACTAAGGCACGCCTTCGTTCAAAAGTGTGGGGTGAGAACCACCATTGTATATAAATAACATGCTTGCTGTTTTCTTTTTTAGTAATAGTATCTTTTTGAAAATATGAACTTAAGAATGTGAAAAAGATAGACCGAAATTCATGCATTTACCTTGTGAAAATTCAACTGTCTAAAAACTTAGGACGTAAATTTTCATTTGTCCTTTGTGCTGAGATTAACTAGGGATGTGGAGTTGACATAAATCGCCCTAGAAAGGCTTGGGAAGCAATCAAAGGATCAGATCAAACTATATGGTTTTCGAAGTCAGTGGAGGCTGCACTTCGGGTTTCAGTGAAGATTGAAGTCATCTCCGCCATGCAGTGTTTATGCAAAAAGAAAAGAAAAGGCGAGGACGGGAATCAGACCGTCCTCTCTCTAGTTAAAGTAGCCGAGAAAATAGATGAGCGACCCTCATCTTGACCCGCGCGAAAAAACAACGATGAGAGGAGCGGGGAGGTATTTCCATAGGCTTGCGGGCGATGATTGGACCTCCCAAAAAGGCTTGAGAAAATGGACTAGCAAAGCCACAAAAAGGCGAAAAGCTCGAAGAAGCAAATCAAGAGGCCAAAGGCCCAACATTGTGAAGGTTTTAACCGAACAAAAAAGTGAAGTACTCAAAAAAGTCAAATCAAAGGCCAAAGGCCGATTCACTACAAAAGCAGTCCCTCGCCAAAAGAAAAATCAAAGTACTCAAACCAGTGAAACCCGAACCAAATCACGTGCTAGAAAAAGCTACAAGAAAACCATATAGTGCGAGACGGTCCCGAAGTTGCAGTCCAGGAACCTAAAAAGGGCTATCTCCCGAGACATCCGGAACAAATTGCATCTCGGCACGGAGGTACAAGTATTAAGTTTCTTCTATTTATTTACACAGTTCAATTTGGTAATAAGTAAGTAATGCATGAATTAGGATAAATCGAGTCCCACAGTCTAATTTTCATATAATCCAAAACCAAACTTAGAGTGTCGCCCTTTAATAGCATTGTTCGGGACGAACAACTAAAAGTGTGGGGTGATATGATGGACCCAAATTATACGAATCATAAACACCGTAAAACCCCCTTAATTAGACTGTTGGTCTATTTAACTTTTGCTTGTTAGTACCGATATATTTCTACAGGGTATTTTGGCGCTTAGAGAGAAAACACGCTAAGGAGAGGATTTTACGCTGAAAAGAGGTTTAGAGTTATTCCAAGGTCAAGATCAGACGCTGACTGAAGAAATCTCAAGGACCCTGACATGGAATCACTCCAAACAAATCAAGTCAAAGAGGAATTTGCATTGAAGACTCAACCGACCGGGTGAGAAAATGCCGCAGAAACCACCCGACCGGTTGAGGCAGTTCCAGGCTCTCCGCCGAGCTAACCAAGCACTCAATTCAAGTCGCTCGAGCAAACCACCTCATCTGACAATTCCACCTCGACCAAAATGTTCCAAATGGAAAATAAGGTGGAAGTTGTGAGACTCCAAGGCGAATGCTCGAGCAGATTGCCAGTTAGCTCAATTCCAAGGCAAAGGCCCGGCGCGCTTAGGCACCCAAACCAAGTCGCTCGACCCGACCGATGCATCTGGAGATTCTGGCTCGACCAAGATGTTTGGAATGCCCACCAAGTCGGACAATCTCGCTTCCCAGACGAAACGCCCGATCAGATTAGCAGATTGGCCCAATTCCAAGTAAAAGCCTCGCGCATAGGCACCAAGACCAAGTTGCTCGACCAAAACATGGAATTTGGAAATTCTGACTCGACCATTAGTCTTAGAATCACTTGGCCATTCCAAATCAACTATCAAAATGCACGTTCGGACAAGTAGACCGGCCACCATGCTTGGAGGTGGCCAAGGGAGGAGCTCCTCCCCATTCCACCACCTGCTACCGGCGGCTCCTCCTCCATATGACCGGTGGCTTTCTCCTCCCCCATGTGGCAGCTCCTCCTTGCTCCTCCTCCTCAACCCTTGGATCAAAAGACATGTGCCACCATCTCCACCACCCATCTCCTCCCCTTATGGCTATAAATACCAACCTCCTCCTCCTCATTTGTATCATCCCATTCTCATCCAAAAATCACTTATCTCTCTAAAATTGTAAGTTTGGCTTTGGAAATAAAGATTGCTCCCTTGGCGCTTCAACGGTAGTAAGTATTTTAATATTTATTTACTGTCTTTAATTTCCAATTCCTTAGTTATAATGTTTAGCGCGATAAATAGTAGCTAAACTAGTCGTTCGGTAAAAGGGGCGAACTTGTATTATAAAATGTTTTAGACTATTTTAGTATTTATTCTCTGTATTCAAAACTTGTTCTATGTGCCATATATTAGGCCAGAACTTCCATGGTTGAGTGGATGCTTGGAATGGCAAAGCTCTTCCGTGGAAGTTCGTAAACATACTCGGATAAGTGGATGCTTGGAATGGCAAAGCTTATCTGAGGAGTTTGACCTCTCTAAAACATCATTTGATTGATCGGGAATGACTGATCAAATGGATGCACACAGGCTAGTATACCTTGGAATGGGGTATTAGTCTAAATAGAACAAGGGCTTTACGTTTTCTGCAAAAGTCTAGACGGTGTGTGCAAATCGAGTGCTTGGAATGGCCTTGATACACTATCGAACACTTTTGCAAAAGACTAGACAGTGTGGCAAATCGAGTGCTTGGAATGGCCTTGATGCACGTTTGAATACTTAGAAGATTCACTAAGAGTCAATGATAAACATGATATAATACAAGGCCCCTGAAACCGAACGTTTTCTTTTAATTGTAATAATTACCAGTTACTTACCAGTACTAAAACCAACCAACCACCCAATCAATCACTTAGCTGGTAGCTTTAAAACCAAACAACCAATCCCAAAATTGTCCAACTTAAAGAACAACGTATCCCCCTAATTCCCTTGGGTTCGACCCCTACTTACCACTTACTACCCAGTAGTGTAGTCGCGAGTAGCGGACTATTATAAATTTATTTGTGCAAATCGCTCCGACGACAAGCGATCTGTCAGACATCGAGAAAGGTACTTGCTCTATCGATCTCTTTGTCGATTTTAAGAAAGACTTGAAGCGGCAATTTTATCCGGAGGATGCGGACGAGGAGGCATGGTCTCGACTCCGCAACCTTAAGCAAAGAGGGTCGATCCGAGAATATGTCAAAGAGTTCACGACTCTGATTCTGGAGGTCTCGGATTTGTCCGACAAGGAGGCCCTGCGGTACTTTAAAGACGGTCTTCTGTCGGGGCCCAAAATGGAGCTGAAGCGCCGAGGGGTCCAGGACCTGGCGTCTGCAATAGCTACGGCCGAGGGCCTAGCTGATTATTCAGTTGCCGCACCAGCCATGGCGAGACCAGTGCCGAGAAGGACGTATCCAGCGAAGAGTGTGGGAGAGAGGACCCAGCGCCCGGATACGTCGCATGGCTCGAACTTGTCCCGACCCACGGACAAGGGCAAAGCCAAGGAGACTATCCGCAGTCCAGGCAAGCCAAACAACAATCGGTGTTTCCTGTGCGACGGGCCTCACTGGGCGAGAGATTGTCCGCAAAAGAAGGCGCTCAGCGCAATTTTCTCGAGCCAGGCCGAGGCGCCGAAGAAGGGAGCGACCGGATCGCACATGGGGTCGATGCGACTGCTCAACGCAATCCACTCGATGCCCAAGGTCCAGGACAGAGGGTTACTCTTTGTCGACGTGGTGCTCGAAGGTCTGCGTACCTTGGCCATGCTCGACACTGGGGCGACTCACAACTTTCTGTCGAGCAAAGAGGCGGCGAGACTTGGAGTCAAGACGACTGAAGGCAAGGGCTCGGTCAAGACCGTCAACTCGCCTGCCAAGCCCATCCTAGGAGTTGCTAGGGGTGTCGAGACCCGGGTGGGGACTTGGTCGGGGAAGCTCGACTTCACCATAGTATCGATGGATGACTTCGAGGTCGTCCTTGGGCTAGAGTTTCACGACCAAGTCAAGGCGTTCACGGTGCCATTTAACAACACGATGTGCATCTTGGACGGGCAGCAGGCGTGCGTTGTGCCGACAACGAGGAGCGAAGTAACTCAAGGCAATATGCTGTCAGCCCTGCAGTTCAAGAAGGGCGTTCGAAGGGACGAAGAGTCCTACTTGGCCATTCTCAAAGAGTATGACGACGAGGCTGTCGAGGGTCAAGTTGAGCTGCTTCCGCCCGTGGCGAAAGTCCTCGAGGAGTTCGAGGATGTCATGCCGAGCGAACTACCCAAGAAGCTGCCGCCCAGACGAGAAGTTGATCATGCGATCGAGCTGGAGCCCGGGGCAAAACCACCTGCCATGGCTCCCTACCGCATGGCGCCTCCCGAACTGGCAGAATTGCGAAGGCAACTCAAGGAGCTGCTCGAGGCGGGTTTTGTTCGACCTTCGAAGGCCCCGTTCGGTGCCCCGGTTCTTTTCCAAAAGAAGAAGGACGGAGCGCTGAGGATGTGTATCGACTATCGGGCGCTCAACAAGGTCACCATCAAGAACAAGTACCCCATTCCCCTCATTGCCGACCTGTTTGACCAGCTGGGTCATGCTCGAGTCTTCACCAAGCTCGACCTACGCTCGGGTTACTACCAGGTGCGGATTGCCAAAGGGGATGAGCCAAAGACTGCTTGCGTGACGAGGTATGGCTCATTCGAGTATCTTGTCATGCCTTTTGGACTAACAAATGCCCCAGCCACGTTTTGTACTTTGATGAATAAGGTGTTTCACCCTTATTTGGATCGATTCGTGGTGGTCTATTTGGACGATATCGTGGTGTACAGCCGGACCTTGGGCGAGCATCTCCAACATTTGCGCGAAGTGTTTTGGGTGCTAAGGGAAAACGAGCTGTACGTCAAGAAGGAGAAGTGCTCCTTTGCCCAGCCGGAAGTGCTGTTCTTAGGGCACAAAATTTGCGACGGCCAACTCATGATGGAAGACTGCAAGATTCAAGCCATCCGGAGTTGGGAGCCGCCTACCAAGGTCCCGGAAATGCGATCTTTCTTGGGGCTTGTGAACTACTATCGTCGGTTCATCAAAGGCTACTCAGCGCGCGCCGCACCCCTCACTGTCCTACTCAAGAAAGCGAAGGCGTGGGCGTGGACCGAGCAGTGCCAAGAAGCCTTCGACAGTTTGAAGAGGGCCATCTGCGAGGACCCGGTGCTGAAGTTGGCCGACCACACCAAACCCTTCGAGCTGCACACGGATGCTTCGGATTTTGCCATTGGCGGAGTACTAATGCAAGATGGACATCCGATAGCCTACGAGAGTCGGAAGCTCAACGACACCGAGCGGCGCTACACGGTGCAAGAGAAGGAGATGTCCGCCATTATCCATTGCCTAAGGGTATGGCGACACTACTTGCTCGGAGCCAAGTGCCTAATTCTAACCGACAATGTGGCTACTAGCTATTTTCAGACCCAGAAAAAGCTAAGTCCAAAGCAGGCTCGATGGCAAGACTTTTTGGCAGAGTTCGACTACGTCATGGAGTACAAGCCCGGCAAGACGAATGTGGTCGCAGATGCCTTGAGCCGCAAAGCTGAACTGGCGAGTATTTCCCAAGTAACGAGTCCCTTGTTGGGGAAGATCAAGGAAGGGCTTGGAGCTGACGAACAAGCACAAACCATCCTGACCTTGATCAACGAGGGAAAGACGAGGCGATTCTGGGTAGAAGATGGGCTGATTTACATCAAAGGTCGCCGCATCTTCGTACCTCGATGGAGCAATCTGCGGAGGGAGCTTATCAAGGAATGCCATGATTCTTTGTGGGCTGGCCATCCGGGATTCAGGCGCACTCTTGCTCTGCTGAAGGCTGCCTACTACTGGCCGAGGATGCGCGAGGGAGTTGAAGAGTATGTCCGGACTTGTCTCGTGTGCCAACAAGACAAGACGGTACAGCGCCAGCCGGGAGGCCTGCTGAACCCTCTGCCCACTCCGGGAAAACCATTCGAGAGCGTCTCAATGGACTTCATTACGAGCTTGCCGAAATCCGAGGGATTTGGAAGCATCATCGTCGAAATCGACCGGTTCAGCAAGTACGCAACCTTCATTGCCGCATCTTCGGAGTGCTCAGCCGAGGAAACCGCGCGTCTGTTTTTGGGCAACGTCGTCAAGTTGTGGGGCGTTCCGAAGGACATCGTCAGCGACCGAGACCCAAGGTTCACTGGGCGATTCTGGACGGAACTTTTCTGAATGCTCGGGACGGACTTAAATTTCTCGACGAGCTTCCACCCGCAAAGCGACGGACAGACGGAGAGGTTCAATGCGCTTCTGAAGCAATACTTGCGACACTACGTGAGTGCCAACCAGAAGGACTGGGCCAAGCTGTTGGACGTTGCGCAGTTCTCCTTCAATCTGCAGCGGAGCGAGGCCACTAGCAAGAGTCCATTTGAGGTTGTCCTAGGCCAACAACCCAACACTCCTCTCTCCATAGCCACACCTTACCGAGGAACTAGCCCAGCGGCGTACAAGTTTGCCAAAGCATGGCACGAGCAAGCTGAGTTGGCTCGCGCATCTTTGCACAAAGCCGCGTCGAGGATGAAGAAACGGGCGGACAAAAAGCGGCGAGATGTGGAGTTCAAAGACAGGGACCTCGTGCTCGTAAAGCTATTGCCCTTGCAATTCAAAGCCTTCCGAAGGGTTCATAAGGGGCTAATACGGAAGTACGAGGGCCCTTTGAAGTGATCAAGCCCGTGGGCAACGTCTCTTACAAGCTCAATCTGCCGCCCAAGTTAAAGATTCATCCGGTCTTTCATGTGAGTATGTTGACGCCATATCACGAAGACATCGGAGAATCTTCGAGAGGAGTCTCGCATCGGGCTCCGACCGCAGTCATTACATCCTTCGACAAAGAAGTGGAGCAGATTCTGGCGGATCGTCTCGTGCGACGGTCGGGCATCCCGAGTTACAAAGAGTACCTCGTCAAATGGAAGGGTTTGCCCGACAGTGAATCTAGCTGGGAGTCCGAAGACTTGCTGTGGCAGTTCAAGGACAAGATCCGAGGCTACCATGAAGTCGCGACGAGAGCGTCGCGAGATTGAGTGTGGGAGAATGTCACGCCCCGCCCAGTCTCGCCCGCCTAGACAGTCCGCCCAAGGCCTTCCTAGCCGACTCATGCTCAATAGGTGTCGCTCTTGGCCAATGAGAAGAGGAGGTTTAACCTTGTCTCAAGAAGCTTCCGGAGGACACATGGATCCAATGAAGCATGACGGTTTAGCTTAGGCAAATATCTAGCTAAATATCCCATAGTTTAGATGACTCACTAGTTGGGTCTTGTGCATAATATCCTAGCCTCCACGTGTGGCGGTTTAGAGGGTAAATATCCATCCTTGAGTGGCGGCTTAGATGCCTATAAGTAGGGGAGAATCCCTCCCATAGATAGGATCACCTTGTAATATCTCTACAATAGCTTTAAGCGAGAAGCTTTGACACATTGTGTTTTCCGCACGAGAGATTGAGTGAGTTGAGAGGCTGACTTAGCACGAGGTGTTAAGGCCGCACGCGTCTTATTAGTCGAGAGAAATAAGGGCGTGACATAGAGATCACTTGTGTTACTGACTCCAATGTGATGCCTAATAAGATTATGATAAATCATATCACTTGCTATGTCAGTTCTGAATAGCATATTTGGGGCATCAATTAAGGATTATGGTTTGTGTTTATTTTCGCTATAAAACTTCCGATTTCGTGTTGCGAATGAATTTTTATATTGATATGTGACAAGTTTGATTATACAATATTCTGTTGACAACTAGAGATAATCAATGTGATAGCATTGATATCCATATGCTAGTTGTAATTAAGAGACGCATAGTGAAGATACAGAGCATTTCGTATCAAACTCCGTTTCAGATCCGCTTTATAAAAGGGATTTCTATCCGAGGTCTTTCAGTGACATATTGATCATACGCCAGTTACCTTATTTGAGGATATTCAGATTTGGTGGAGTTTGCATTGTGTGTTGCTCCATGTTAGGTATAGATTTTAATTATATTATCTAATTATATTCTGAAGAGTTGTTGTTGCACTATGTATAATGTTGTTGATCTCATTTTAGGGACCAGTTAGAAATAGACATGTAAGATCATGGTTCGTGTAGTTTCCATGCTGCACACTGATGAGTCGTATTTATACGACTCATCGAGTCATCAATTCCCACCAATTCCGGCACTTTATTATACGAACAGTTACTTCTTAGTGTTGTTTTGTATTTCAGGTGTTTTGGAAAGTCTAGGAGGAAACGCGCGTTAAAGATGGCATTTTGTGCCAAAAGACATCGCAAGGCAGTTTTTGGCCACTCTGGCCCGAGCAGATCCAGGCCCCCAGCCGAGCTGTCCAGCACCAAATTCAAGTTGCTCGGGCAAACGAGCTGATCTGACGAATCCACTTCAAGCAAAGTGATCAAAATAGCAAATAAGGTGGACAATGTCGGAGAACCAAGGAAAACATCCGAGCAGATTGGCAGTTGGCTCAATTCCAAAGGTCTTGCGCGCGCTGATAGGCACCGAAATCAATTCGCTCGGCCAGACGGACTCTGATGACAAATCTGACTCGACCAAGTTGCTTAAAATGGAAAACAAGTCCGACAATGTGACCAAGCCAAGGAGAACGCACGGATGGAACGGTCCAGGAGCAGCCGAGCAGAGTTCCAGGCCGCGCCCGAAGGCCCTGTCGAGCATACCAGTGCTGAATCCAAGTTTCTCGACCAGACGAATGAATCTTGCAATTCTGGCTCGACCAAAGTGATCGAAAGGCTGAATTACTCGGACGATATCACTAGCCAAGCAAAACGCACGAGCGGGATTGGCCGAGATGAGCAAAACGACGTTGAAGGCCCCGCGCGTTGGGCCAAATCAGTGGGCTCGAGTGAGGCGGTTTAGAGGCTTCTATGAAGTTCCTAGAATGTCCTGGAAGGCCCTAGAAGACGCTGGAAGACTTGCACAAGAAGTTAACTTGAAGATCAAGCAAAGTCGGTTTTAGGACATGTTTCCTAAAACCGTTTATGGGCCAACCTCAATTTGGAAACTTCGAAGCCCCATTCTACTCTATAAATACAGTCTCTCCTCAACCTTTCATACCATCCCATCATCCCAAAATTCGAGCTCATCCATCATCCCATCAGAGCATCATTGACAGGCCGTCGTTGTGACCTGCAAATTTACAATTTATATTTTCCACTACTCGTGGCTTACTAAAAGATTAGCAAAGCAGTAAGTAGGGGTCGAACCCAAGGGAGTATGGCTGGAACTAGTTGTTCTTTGAAAAAGAAAGAAAATAAAGACAATTGGGGTCTTGTTGAGGTTTTAGTGCTGGAAAGTAAAGTGCGTAGTGTAAATGACTGAAAAGTAAAGGTGCGGAAAAGTAAAGACTTGAAGGACCAAGTCTGAGACAATAAGTAAATGTGCGAGAAATGTAAAGTGCTTGAAGGACCAAGTCTTAGACGATAAGTAAATGTGCGAGTAAGTAAAGTGCTGAAATTAAGGACAATAAGTAAAATGCGAGGATGAAAATTGAAAGGAAACTTTGTGAGAGAAATATTCAGTCTAGGGTCTCAACTTGTGATACTTCCATCATAGACTTCTCATGATCTCTTTTACATTTCTATGTGTGATTATCCCGACAAAGGTGATAACCCAAATACCCCGACAAAGGTGGTATTCCACACTCTCAACTTGTCAAGGTGTCATGTGGTTGCCCCGACAAAGGTGACTTCCCTAGTACCCCGACAAAGGTGGTACTCCACAACAAGCTTGACAAGCTTAGAGCTTCTAGTCCTCTACTAGAACGAACAACCCGGCAAAGGTGTTGCTCAAACTAGGTGTCACTATCTACCTTTGCCGCAAAGCATCCAGTAAATATTGACTATAGGGATCATTTAGCTCGGCTAAGCTTTGTGGCAAAACATCCACTTAGCCTTGCCGAATGATCCTTGAAATGAAATTGAGGACTAGAGAAATGTAAAAGGCATTAAGAACTCAAGTCTCAAGAAGTCGGCACAAGGATTGAAACCCTATACCGAATATGAGCTTAGCTACTAGTATCCATTGAAGGGAATACCATAGCTTGAGAAAACAAAGATTTTGGAATGAAACAAGTGCAAGTAAGTAAATGCAAAATGTAACAAGATCAAGTAGAGAGAAGTTGGAGCTTTATTCAAATGCAAGTGCTACAAGCCGACAAAGGAACTCTCACTCGTCACAAGCCAAGGAAAACCGCCTGAAAACTCACTCGTTCCAAGACAACCATCCATCACTGCCACAATGAAGAGGATTGGCAGAGGCGCATGCTTAATGTCGCCTACATTTAATGGCACAAAACCAAACTTCCAAACTCGCAAAGGTGCCAACTATTCAAACATGAAGAAGCGGCAAAGACATGGGCCGAAAGAATGGAAACCCGGAAGGAGTAACAAGCAAGCACGACTCATTGGACCAGCAGCTATGGTCAATGAAGCCTCACCCTCTCGGAGCAAAAAGGCAGCCGAGAAGAAATTCGACCTCACACGCCCATGGGATCCCACCTTATGATCCAGGAATGAGGTACTGTCGAGCTAACGACGTTAAACAAATGCACTGGTCGGGAGGTAACCCGACACCTATCTTACTTTCAGTCATTTAATTTCTGTCATTTAGTTTTTGCCTTAAGTCATTCTCACCTTACCTGTAAATATTTGCTTGCATGACTTTTGAACTAAGTTGTGCTGTGAGGCACGCCTTCGTTCAAAAGTGTGGGGTGAGAACCACCTGTGTACATAGTTAATTAACATGTTTTTCTTTTTCCTTTTCCCTTAATATTATCTTTTTGAAAATATGAACTTGAGAATGTGAAAAAGATAGATCTAAATTCATGCATTTACCTTGTGAAATCTCAACTGTATAAAAACTTAGGATGTAACTTCTCATTTGTCCCTTTGTGCTGAGATATACAGGGGATGTGGAGTTGACATAAACTGCCCTAGAGAGGCTTGGCAAGCACTCGAAGGATCGAATCTAACTATATGGTTTTCGAAGTCAGTGGAGGCTGCACTTCGGGTTTCAATGAAGATTGAAGTCATCTCCGCCGTGCAGCGTTTATGCAAAGAGGCGGGACGGGAATCAAACCGTCCTATCTCTAGTCAGAGTAGCCGGGAAAATAAATGAGCGACCCTCATTTTGACCCGCGCGAAACGGCGAGGATGAGAAAGAGCGGGGAGGTATTTCCATATGCTCGCGGGCGACGATTGGACCTCCCAAAAAGGCTGAGAAAATGGACTAGCAAGTCACAAAGAAGTAAAATCTCAAAGAAGCTAATCAAAGGCCAAAGGCCAAAATTGTGAAGGTTTTAACCGAACAAAAGTGAAGAAACTCCAACTCAATATCAAAGGCCAAAGGCCAAAGGCCGATTCACTACAGAAGCTGTCCATCGCCAAAAAGAAATCAAAATGCTCAACTCAGTGAAACCCGAACCGAATCACGTGCTAGAGAAAGCTACAAGAAAACCATATAGTGCGAGTCGATCCCGAGAATGCAGTCCATGAGCCTGAAAAGGGCTATCTCCCGAAACATCCGAATTAATTTGCATCTCGGCACGAAGGTACAAGTATCAAGATTCTTCTAAGTATTTACACGGTTTAGTTTGGTAATAAGTAAGTAATGCATGAATGAAGATAAATCTAGTCCCACAGTCTCACTTTCATATTTGAAGTTTTTACTTGGATTGTGTGTGCACACCCTTAAAAAGCATTGTTCGGGACGAACAACTAAAAGTGTGGGGTGATCTGATGGACCATATTTATATGATACATTAACACAGTTAAACCCACCAAATTAGACTCTTCGCCTATTTAACTTTTGCTTGTTAGTTCCGATATTTATCTACAGGGTATTCTGAAGTCTAGAGAAAATACAGGCTAAGGAGGAGTTTTAAAGCTGAAAATGGATTACAAGACACTCGAGGCCACAATCAGATTCCGATTGTACAACTTTCATGGAACCGACTTGGAATCATTCAAATATGCTAGAACAGTCGGCGTTTGGACAAGAACGCAATACAAAGGCACCGAGCCCGGTAAAGGCCAAACAAGGGCAATTTCAGCCGATTTGGGATTTCGACCATGTTCCAAGCAGAATTTGGCTTAGATTCCTTCTTTAGATCATCTTAGAATGACATTTTCATTCAGAATACACTCTCCAAAATCCAAGAAGCTCCGGCCAAAGCTCCGGTCAGATTCTGGTCAAACCGATGGCTTTTGAGAAACAAATATCTTCCGACGGCTTTTGGAGTGGTGACTCACCCCGATGGCTTTTGCTCTCCTCTTGCCATGTGTTGTGATCTCCTCCACATCTCCTCTCCTCTTGCCATGTGTTGTGATCTCCTCCACATCTCCTCCCATTTTGTGACATGTGGTGGCCTCTCATCCACCTCCATCCCTTGCCCT
This sequence comes from Rhodiola chrysanthemifolia, assembly GCA_033675395.1. NCBI lineage: Eukaryota > Viridiplantae > Streptophyta > Magnoliopsida > Saxifragales > Crassulaceae > Rhodiola > Rhodiola chrysanthemifolia. The sequence goes on along the minus strand of CM066207.1, from coordinate 31,549,785 downwards.
TAGCCTATAAATAGAGATGCCCTCTCCTTGTAAATGTATCTCATCCACAATCCACAAGTCTTTAGAGAGATAGAGGGCTTAACCCTCTTCTCTTCACTTTCAATACACATTTTGTTCTTCATTTTGGAGCTACTTTTCCTTGCTTGGATCTTGCTTAGGAGCTCCTCTCCTCCACTTATTGTAGGTACAAAAGCCACGACTTTCCCTTTCCTTACTTGTCCTTTACTTTCCGTATATATTGTTCTTACTTTAAAGTTATTCTCCTTTTCGGTATCCTTGTTCAAGGCCATGGTTTGCTTGTATTTGATGGACCCAAATTATACGAATCCTAAACACAGTAAAACCCCCTTAATTAGACACTTTGTCTATTTAACTTTTGCTTGTTAGTTCCGTTATATTTCTACAGGGTATTTTGGCGCTTAGAGAGAAAACACGCTAAGGAGAGGAGTTTACGCTGAAAAGATATTAAGAGTCATTCCAAGGTCAAGATCAGACGCAGACTGAAGAAATCTCAAGGATCCTGACATGGAATCACTCCAAACAAATCAAACCGAAGAGGAATTTGCATTGAAGACTCAACCGACCGGGTAGGAAAAATGCCTAAGAACCACCCGACCGGATGAAGCAGATCCAGGCCCTTTGCCGAGCTGACCAAACACTCGATTCAAGTTGCTCGAGCAAACCACCTCATCTAACAATTCCGCCTCGACCAAAGTGTTTCAAATGGAAAATAAAGTGGACAATGTCAGAAAACCAAGGAGAATGCCCGAGCTAATTGAGAGTTGGCCCAATGCCAAGCAAAGACTCCGCGTACACTAGGCACCATGACCGAATTGCTCGAGCCAACCGACGAATCTTGCAAATCTGGCTCGACCAAGATGTTTCGAATGCCCAACAAGTCGGACAATCTCGCTTCCCAGACAAAACGCTCGAGCAGATTGGCAGTTGGCCCAATTCCATAGTAAAGGCCGCGCGCATAGGCACCAAAACCAAGTTGCTCGACCCAAACATGGAATTTGGAATTTCTGGCTCGACCATTAGTCTTAGAATCACTTGGCCATTCCAAATCAACTATCAAAATGCACGTTCGGACAAGGTGACCGGCCACCATGCTTGGAGGTGGCCAAGGGAGGAGCTCCTCCCCATTCCACCACCTGCTACCGGCGGCTCCTCCTCCATATGACCGGTGGCTTTCTCCTCCCCCATGTGGCAGCTCCTCCTTGCTCCTCCTCCTCAACCCTTGGATCAAAAGACATGTGCCACCATCTCCACCACCCATCTCCTCCCCTTATGGCTATAAATACCAACCTCCTCCTCCTCATTTCAATCATCCCATTCACATCCACAAAACTTGTAATTCACTTATCTCTCTAGAAATTGTAAGTTTGGTTTTGGAAATAAAGGATTGCTCCCTTGGCGCTTCAACGGTAGTAAGTATTCTGATATTTATTTCCGTCTTTAATTTCCAATTCCTTAGTTATAATGTTTAGCGCGATAAATAGTAGCTAAACTAGTCGTTCGGTAGAAGGGGTGGACTTGTATTATAAAATGTTTTAGACTATTAACTTAGTGTCTCGTCTGGGTATTCAAAACTTATTCTATGTGCCATATATAAGATTAGAATCTCCAAGGTTGAGTGGACCATTTGTAACTGGACCAAAGGGACCAAATGGGCAAGCTCTTCCTTGGGGGTTCGTGATCATACTCGGGTAAGTGGACCATTTGTAACTGGACCAAAGGGACCAAATGGGCAAGCTTATCCGAGGAGTTCGATATATCTAAAAAACCATTTGGAAACTGGACCAAAGGGACCAAATGGATGCACATAGGCTAGTATACCTTGAAATGGGGTGCTAGTCTAAGTAGAACAAGGGTCTTACGTTTTCTGCAAAAAGTGTTGCGAGTCGAGTGCTTGAAATGGCCTTGATTCACTTATGCACACTTTTGCAAAAGACTAGAAAGTGTGGCAAATCGAGCGCTGGAAAAGGCCTTGATACACGTTTGAATACTTAGAAGATTCACTAAGGGTCAATGATAAACAGGATATAATACAAGGCCCCTGAAACCGAACGCTTTCTTTTAATTGTAATAATTATCAGTTTACTTTCCAGTACTAAAACCAACCAACCAACCAATCAATCACTTAGCTGGTAGCTTTAAAACCAACCAACCAATCCCAAAATCGTCCAACTTAAAGAACAACTTATCCCCCTAATTCCCTTGGGTTCGACCCCTACTTACCACTGACTACCCAGTAGTTAAGTCGCGAGTAGCGGACTTATAAATTTATTTGTACAGAGAACACTGCACCTTAACGACAGTGCAGTGCGCTCCGTCAAATTGGCGCCGTTGCCGGGGAATTAGCGAATGGATAGTTGTTCTTTTGTCTGTTATACATAATTCGCCATGTCTTCATACTACGACATAGAACCTTGGAATGATGGGGGCAGCAACCTTATGTTTGAGATGCTTAACCGTCTCCCCAAATTCGGAGGTGCTCTTGGAGAAGATCCCATGAAGCATACACATACGTTTCACTCCATATGCAGCCACATGAGGCCTAAAAATGAATCGCTAGAGGGGTTTAAACTTAAATGCTTTAAATTTTCTTTAACTAACTCCGCAATAGAATGGTATTACTCATGTGCTGCTTATGAAGGCGATTATGGGGATCTACGAGCCAAATTTCTAGAAGAGTTTTCCCCGCCATCTCTCCGACTTGAAACCCGCGAAAAGATTATCAACCTTGAGCAATCCCGGGACGAAACTTTGGACGAGTACTATACGTACTTCGATATCATTGTTTCGAGCTGCCCGCACCATGGATTCACGAACTTTGTTCTTCTCCAAAGGTTTCTTCGTGGAATGAAGCCACTTGAGCGGTCTATCCTTAATGATACATCGGGAGGTTCGGTGATGAATCTCACCATGTCTCAAACCTGGGACCTCATTGATGATTTGGCCGAGAGCTTAAAACGAGGGCCAATGTACCAAACTGAAGATAAGGCACCGACGGTGAAGGCGGACTTAGTGCAGAACGAGCTCGAGGAAGAAGCACCCGAGGAAGTCACTGCCGAGCTGCCCAAATCAGAACCGAACCTCACAGCCGAGCTGCCTAATTCAAACCCGGACCTCAGTATGATTGCCCCCGGAGACCTTATGAATGACGAGGATGAGGACCCATGGTTGCTTGAAGAAGAGCTCCACTCAGATTACCCCTGGGAGTTAGAAGAAGAACTGCCCAAATCAGGCCAGGTCCTCATTACCAATCTACCCGAGGAAATCACGCCAGTCCAGCACCTCATTGCCGAACCAGCCGAGTCTTACACGGTCCTCATTAGCGAGCTGGTCGAGAAAAGCCCGGTCCTCATGGCCGAAAAACCCCAACTTGACCCTTCATGTTTTATGCAGATCATAGCCACCGAAAATCATGGAATCAATGATGATGAGGTGCAAGGGGAGTTGGAGGAAAAACAAGGGCAAGAAAAGCCAATGATGGAGCGCTCACTCACCACAACTCAACAAAGCGGCCCGGAAAACTCACTTGTTCCAAGACAACCCATCTCCGCTGCCACAAAAAAGAAGCTTGGCAGGGGCGCATGCTTGATGTCGCCTACATTTGAGGGCACAATGCTGAACTTCCAAACTTGCAAAGGTGCCAACCATTTGAACATGAAGAAGCGGCAAAGACATGGGCCCAAAGAATGGAAACCCGGAAGGAGTAACAAGCGGGCACGACTCATTAGACCAGTAGCTATGGTCAAAGCTCCTTCACCTTCTCAGAAGCAATGGAGAGAAAAAATACCAAAACATTGGGGTTCTAACACGCACAAGAAATCGGGAAAAGGCAAGGCAAGAAGCAACACAGGAACGGTGGCAAAATTCGACCTGAGCCACCCATGGGACCCAAACCAGTAATCCACAACGAGGTATCGTCGAGCCAACGACGTTAAACAAGTGCACTGGTCGGGAGGTAACCCGACACTATCTTACTTTCTGTCATTTAAATTCTGTCATTTAATTTTCTGTCTTAGTAATTCTCACATATATATATTAGCTTGCATGACTTTTGAACTAAGGCACGCCTTCGTTCAAAAGTGTGGGGTGAGAACCACCGTTGTATATAAATAACATGCTTGCTGTTTTCTTTTTTAGTAATAGTATCTTTTTGAAAATATGAACTTAAGAATGTGAAAAAGATAGACCGAAATTCATGCGTTTACCTTGTGAAAATTCAACTGTCTAAAAACTTAGGACGTAACTTTTCATTTGTCCTTTGTGCTGAGATTAACTAGAGATGTGGAGTTGACATAAATCGCCCTAGAAAGGCTTGGGAAGCAATCAAAGGATCAGATCGAACTATATGGTTTTCGAAGTCAGTGGAGGCTGCACTTCGGGTTTCAGTGAAGATTGAAGTCATCTCCGCCATGCAGTGTTTATGCAAAAAGAAAAGAAAAGGCGAGGACGGGAATCAGACCGTCCTCTCTCTAGTTAAAGTAGCCGAGAAAATAGATGAGCGACCCTCATCTTGACCCGCGCGAAACAACAACGATGAGAGGAGCGGGGAGGTATTTCCATAGGCTTGCGGGCGATGATTGGACCTCCCAAAAAGGCTTGAGAAAATGGACTAGCAAAGCCACAAAAAGGCGAAAAGCTCGAAGAAGCAATTCAAGAGGCCAAAGGCCCAAAATTGTGAAGGTTTTAACCGAACAAAAAAGTGAAGTACTCAAAAAAGTCAAATCAAAGGCCAAAGGCCGATTCACTACAAAAGCAGTCCCTCGCCAAAAGAAAAAAAATCAAAGTACTCAAACCAGTGAAACCCGAACCAAATCACGTGCTAGAGAAAGCTACAAGAAAACCATATAGTGCGAGACGGTCCCGAGATTGCAGTCCAGGAACCTAAAAAGGGCTATCTCCCGAGACATCCGGAACAATTTGCATCTCGGCACGGAGGTACAAGTATCAAGTTACTTCTATTTATTTATACAGTTCAATTTGGTAATAAGTAAGTAATGCATGAATTAGGATAAATCGAGTCCCACAGTCTAAATTTCATATTTCAAAACCAAACTTAGAGTGCCGCCCTTTAATAGCATTGTTCGGGACGAACAACTAAAAGTGTGGGGTGATATGATGGACCCAAATTATACGAATCATAAACACCGTAAAACCCCCTTAATTAGACTGTTGGTCTATTTAACTTTTGCTTGTTAGTACCGATATATTTCTACATGGTATTTTGGCGCTTAGAGAGAAAACACGCTAAGGAGAGGATTTTACGCTGAAAAGATGTTTAGAGTTATTCCAAGGTCAAGATCAGACGCTGACTGAAGAAATCTCAAGGATCCTGACATGGAATCACTCCAAACAAATCAAGTCAAAGAGGAATTTGCATTGAAGACTCAACCGACCGGGTGAGAAAATACCGCAGAAACCACCCGACCGGTTGAGGCAGTTCCAGGCTCTCCGCCGAGCTAACCAAGCACTCAATTCAAGTCGCTCGAGCAAACCACCTCATCTGACAATTCCACCTCGACCAAAATGTTCCAAATGGAAAATAAGGTGGAAGTTGTCGAGACTCCAAGGCAAATGCTCGAGCAGATTGGCAGTTAGCTCAATGCAAAGGCAAAGGCCCGGCGCGCATTGGCACCCAAACCAAGTCGCTCGACCCAACGGATGCATCTGGAGATGTTTGGAATGCCTACCAAGTCGGACAATCTCGCTTCCCGGACAAAACGCTCGAGCAGATTAGCAGATTGGCCCAATTCCAAGTAAAAGCCTCGCGCATAGGCATCAAGACCAAATTGCTCGACCAAACTATGGAATTTGGAAAATCTGGCTCGACCATTAGTCTTAGAATCACTTGGACATTCCAAATCAACTATCAAAATGCACGTTTGGACAAGATGACCGGCAACCACCCTTGAAGGTGGCCAAGGGAGGAACTCCTCCCCATTCCACCACCTGCTACCGGCGGCTGCTCCTCCATGTGACCGGCTGCTCCTCCACCCCCCATGTGGCAGCTCCTCCTTGCTCCTCCTCCTCAACCCTTGGATCAAAGGACACTTGCCACCATCTCCACCACCCATCTCCTCCCCTTTTGGCTATAAATACAACCCTCCTCCTCATTTCAAACATCCAAAAATTGTAATTCACTTCTCTCTCTAAATTTTGTAAGTGTGGTTTTGGAAATAAAGCTTGGTTCCTTGGCGCTTCAACGGTTGTAAGTCTTTCTTTGTATTTAATTTACTGTTTTTATAATGTTTAGCGCAATAAATAGTAGCTAAACTAGTCGTTCGGTAAAAGGGGCGAACTTGTATTATAAAATGTTTTAGACTATTAACTTAGTGTCTCGTCTGTGTATTCAAAACTTATTCTATGTGCCATATATAAGATTAGAATCTCCAAGGTTGAGTGGACCATTTGTAACTGGACCAAAGGGACCAAATGGGCAAGCTCTTCCTTGGGGGTTCGTGATCATACTCGGGTAAGTGGACCATTTGTAACTGGACCAAAGGGACCAAATGGGCAAGCTTATCCGAGGAGTTCGATCTATCTAAAAAACCATTTGGAAACTGGACCAAAGGGACCAAATGGATGCACATAGGCTAGTATACCTTGAAATGGGGTGCTAGTCTAAGTAGAACAAGGGTCTTACGTTTTCTGCAAAAAGTGTTGCGAGTCGAGTGCTTGAAATGGCCTTGATTCACTTATGCACACTTTTGCAAAAGACTAGAAAGTGTGGCAAATCGAGCGCCGGAAAAGGCCTTGATACACGTTTGAATACTTAGAAGATTCACTAAGGGTCAATGATAAACAGGATATAATACAAGGCCCCTGAAACCGAACGTTTTCTTTTAATAATTATCAGTTTACTTTCCAGTACTAAAACCAACCAACCAACCAATCAATCACTTAGCTGGTAGCTTTAAAACCAACCAACCAATCCCAAAATAGTCCAACTTAAAGAACCACTTATCCCCCTAATTCCCTTGGGTTCGACCCCTACTTACCACTTACTACCCAGTAGTGTAGTCGCGAGTAGCGGATATTATAAATTTATTTGTACAGAGAACACTGCACCTTAACGACAGTGCAGTGCGCTCCGTCAGCCTTTGATTAGCTTCTTTGAGCTTTTACTTCTTTGTGACTTGCTAGTCCATTTTCTCAGCCTTTTTGGGAGGTCCAATCGTCGCACGCAAGCATATGGAAATACCTCCCCGCTCTTTCTCATCCTCGCCGTTTCGCGCGGGTCAAAATGAGGGTTGCTCATTTATTTTCCCGGCTACTCTGACTAGAGATAGGACGGTTTGATTCCCGTCCCGCCTCTTGCATAAATACTGCATGGCGGAGATGACTTCAATCTTTACTGAAACCCGAAGTGCAGCCTCCACTGACTTCGTAAACCATATAGTTAGATTCGACCCTTCGAGTGCTTGCCAAGCCTCTCTAGGCAGTTTATGTCAACTCCACATCCCCTGTATATCTCAGCACAAAGGGACAAATGAGAAGTTAAATTCTAAGTTTTTAAACAGTTGAATTTTCACAAGGTAAATGCACGAATTTAGATCTATCTTTTTCACATTCTCAAGTTCATATTTTCAAAAAGATAATATTAAGGGAAAAGGAAAAAGAAAAACATGTTAATTAACTATGTACAAAGGCAGTTTCTCACCCCACACTTTTGAACGAAGGCGTGCCTCTCGGTATAACTTAGTTCAAAAGCCGATTGCAAGCAAATATTTACAAGAAAGGAATGGGTGAGTACGACTTAAGGCAAAAACTAAATGACATAAAATAAAATGAATGAAAATAAGATAGGTGTCGGGTTACCTCCCGACCAGTGCATTTGTTTAACGTCGTTGGCTCGACGAAATGGGATCACAAGTTTGGATCCCATGGGCGTGTGAGGTCGAACTTCTTCTCGGCTGCTCTTTTACTTTGCCCAAAGAACTCATGGAGTGATGTGCTCGGTTGGGTTCTCCATTGCTTCGGCAAGTTCTTCTTTACATAGCTCAGAGAAGGTGAGGACTTCTTGACCATAGTTGCTGGTTCAATGAGCCGTGGTCTCTTGCTACTCCATCCCGGCTTCCATTCCATCAGGCCATGTCTTGGTCGCCTTTTTATGTATGACCGGTTGGCATCCTCGCGAGTTTGGAAGTTCAGAATCTTGCCATCAAACATAGGCGACATCAAGCTTGCTCCCATGTTAACCCTCTTCTTTGTGGTAGGGATGAAAGATTGTCTCAGAACGAGTGAGTTTTCAGGGCCGCTTCGTTGACTCGGAGTGAGTGAGCGCTCCGTTGTTGGCTTTCCTTGACCTTGTACCGCCTCCAACTTGCCTTGCACCGCATCATCATTGATTACATGATCTTCGGTGGATGTGATCTGCATAGAAAATGAAGGGTTAAGTTGGGGCACTTTAGCCACAAGGTCCGGGCCTTTCTCGACCAGTTCGGCAATGAGGAACGGGACTGCTTTGGGCAGCTCGTCAGTGAGGACAGGGACTTCCTCGGGCAGTTCGGTAATGAGGTCCGTGCATTTCTCGACTGGCTCGGCAATGAGGACATGGTATGTCTTTGGCAGCTTGTCAGTGGCGACCGGGACCTCCTCTTCTGCCAGCTCGGTAGTGAGTTCCCATGAAGGATTTTCCTCGTCCCACACTGGATCGGTTTCTGGCTCTAGGTCTTCTGATGGCTCGGGAGTGATCTCCCATGTAGGCTCTTCCTCGTCCCACACTGGATCGGTTTCTGGCTCTAGGTCTTCTGATGGCTCGGGAGTGATCTCCCATGTAGGCTCTTCCTAGGTGCTTCCTGTTTCCGATCCGTCCATCATGGCCTCTGTGATGTCTTCCATGACCTGCACTGGATCGGCTTCTATCGTTGGCACCTTATCATCAGTTTGGGGCATCGACCCTCGTTTTGAGCTCTCTGCCATATCATCTATCAACTTCCACAGTTTAGACATGGTTAAATTCATCACCGATCCTCCTGCCGCAGCATCAAGTATATTCCGATCATGTGGCATCATCCCACCGAAAAACCTCTGAAGAAGATTAAAGTTCGTGAATCCATGGTGCGGGCAGCTCGTCACAATGGAATCGAAGTACGATAAGTACTCGTCCAATGTTTCGTCCCGGGATTGCTTAAGGGTGATGATCTTCTCACGGACTTCAAGTCGAAAGGATGGCGGGGCTCTTTGACAGGGATCGGTGCGATAATTTGACAGGGAAAACTCTTTTAGAAATTTGGCTCGTAGATCCCCATAATAGCCTTCATAATCTGCATATGATGAGTAATACCAAGATAGTGCAGAATCTGTTAAGGAAAACTCAAAACATTTTAACTTAAACCCCTCCAAGGACTCGTCCTCAGGCTTCATGCGGCCGCAGATGGAGTGAAATATTTGTACATGTTCCACAGGGTCTTCTCCGATGGTTCCTCCAAACTGGGGAAGATACCGAATCATCCATGAAGACATAGTGGATTATGCGAAAGGGAAAGAAAAGAACAACCATCCGATTACTAACTCCCCGGCAACGGCGCCAATTTTGACGGATGCACAGTCGTTGTGTGCAAAAGTCAAGAATATATTTATAAGTCCGCTACTCGCGACTTTACTACTGGGTAGCAAGTGGTAAGTATGGGTCGAACCCAAGGGAATTAGGGGGATAGTTGTTCTTTGAGGAATGTACTGAGAGGGAGCGTGATTTTAGGTGGATTGAGGTTTTAGCGATGAAAAGTGAGTGGTTTGTTGGTTTTAGTTTTAGTACAGATCAAAAGTAAGTGGGTTGGTTGGGATTTTAGTGCAGAAAGTAAAGTACTGAAAGTAAAAGGAGAAGACTTACAGCAAGTGGGATGCTTGAAGGATAAGTCTTGCGGAGAGTAAGCGGTTGATATTGCAGTTGATATTGAGACTGAAAGTAAAGTGCAGATGATGTTTTAAGTTAAGGAAAGTATTCGGTTTTAGGGGCCTTGTATCATAGTCTGTTTATCATTGACCTCTAATGATCATACTATGTATTCAAAAGTGTATCAAGGCCATTCCAAGCACTTGATTTGCCACACTGTCTAGTCCATTCCAAGACATAGAGCACTTGTTCTATTCAGGCTAATACCCCATTCCAAGGTATATTAGCCTTATGTGCATCCATTTGATCAATCATTCCCGATCAACCAAATGGTGTTTTAGAGAGGTCAAACTCCTCAGATAAGTTTTGCCATTCCAAGCATCCACTTATCCGAGTATGTTTACGAACCCCACGGAAGAGTTTTGCCATTCCAAGCATCCACTCAACCTTGGAACTTCTAACCTAATATGTGGCACATAGAACAAGTTTTGAACACATAGAGGCATTAAGAGTAGGGCCTAAAACATATTAAGACACAAGTACACCCCTTCAACCGAATGAAGGGTTTAGCTACGAATATCCATGGAACAGGACATCATAGCTAAATACTTGAAGGTTTTCAAAAGACATTAAAGTAAAAGGAGAATACTCAAGAACCAACAGGAGTATTATAGATTTAAAACAAGTGTTTACAAGAGTAGTGCCCAAAATCTAGAGAGAAGCTAGAGCTTTGTGATGGAGGATGTTTTGAAATGAGGATTGTGGGATGATTTACAAAGGGAATGAGATGTCTTATTTATAGGCTAAGGAGAGTGAGGAGAGGCCAACACTTGGCACAAGATGGGAGGAGGCTTCAAAAGCCATCGGAGTGACTCATCACTCCAAAAGCCGCCGGCCACATGGAGGAAGGGGAGAGGAGAAGCCCTTAGCCGCCGGCTAGGTGGAGGAGAAGGAGTGGTGGAGTGAGTTTGTGATCTCATTCCCAAAAGCCATCGGTCCTTTCAGCTCCGGACTGACTCTGGTTGCCCTTTGGTTGGACTTGTTTTGAGTGATTCCTTGTCAGGTTCATGAGATTTGTATAGTCGGAGTCTGGTCGTGACTTGGAATGACTCGTAATTCATTTTCAGCTTTAAAAACTCCTCCTTAGCCTGTATTCTCTCTAGACTTCAAAATACCCTGTAGATAAATATCGGAACTAACAAGCAAAAGTTAAATAGACAAAGAGTCTAATTTGGTGGGTTTAACTGTGTTTATGATTCATACAATTATGGTCCATCAGGCTATCATCCCAATTCGGAGTGTAATAACACTACTATAGAAAGGGGAATATGCATCGTTTCCGTGTTCCACGTTTCGCATCGGTTTCGACATTACGCATCGGTTTGTCCAAAATCGATGCATAAGCTCGACCTTATGCATCGGTTTTTTACCAACCGATGCGTAATGTCGAGCTTATGCATCGATTATGGACCAACCGATGCAACCGATGCATAAGCCTTACCATTACGCATCGGTTGGTCCAAAACCGATGCGTAATTGTAAAGCTTATGCATCAGTTTTGGTCGAAACGTTGCATATTATGGAAGTTCAATATTTAAGCTAATTTAGGGTTTGCTGCTTTCTCTCTCCTTCTCCCCTAATGTCACCTTCGTAGTCGCAAACGGCAAGGCGCGATTCACAGATCCAAAAACTCCTAGCTCCTAGCTCACCTTCGTAGTAACATACGGCGAGGCGCGATTCACACCGCCAAGCAGGACCAGAGCCGGCACCACCACCTCCACCGCGACCTCTGGAGTTGTCGGATCCGGACTTCGTCGGTCTCGGATAGATTCTTATCGTCCACCGTAGATCTGCTCTTCTGGTCGGAGACACCTGTTCCGGACGCCTCCTCCACTCCTGCTTCCCGATTTGCTGTACGCTCACACCAGGTACGGCATTCGGATATCCAGCATCTGATTTTGTGACCTGTTTAAACAATTAATATTTGTTTTACAATAATTGATTTGTGATATTTAGAGTTTTTTTATTTCTTTTGAATTTGTTTATGGTTTACAGCCATCGGATGGGATCAGCAAAGTAGTTTTTGGAGGCCAGGTGACTGATGAGGAGGTGGAGAGTTTGAATAAGAGGTGAGATCTGATGAACCAGTTCCGCATATATCATTTCCAATTCAATTGTGCAGCCATCTAATTGTCATAACATTTAGACTGGTTGCAATATGAGTCAAGGAAAATTGAGTATGAAATAAGCTAGATGAGTAACAATGTTTTATTTGCTATGACCACATCTTGTAATCTATTTCGGCACAAATTTTAGCTTGCATCTGCTAGTTGTTTCTACTCGAATAATTTATAATGGATTCTGTGAAACTGGTATTGTAAATAATATTGTTCCTTTGAGGTATTTAAATTTGTAGCAAATTGTTTCACCTCTATTATGATCTTTCTATGGCCTAATTAATTGTACTTTGAATTCCAGGAAGCCATTAACTGGGCATAAACTAAAGGAGATCACAGGTAGTGGTTTATGTACTTTGAATGGTGGTGTCTTGTGTGTATCTCGGCACCATACATTCCAGCGTTGTGGTTTATGTTGAATCTTGAATTTGACTTGTTGATCCTTCACTCCATGTCTTGCAGTTTGCAAAGAATAGTGGCAAGTATATCAAAGAAAAGAAGCTGCGAGTGGTTAACGAAAACTCAGAGAAAGGATTACAAGAGAAAACACTCTATCAAATAATTTGTCAATGCAAGCACCTTGCCCACATGTATGCAGCTTCACTAGAAAATAATAGTTCACCTTTGTTCCTATTGTTGTTTGTTTATAATGTTTCAGTTTTTCATCAATGACAATATGTTTTTTCATCAACATCATTTATGAAATGTTGTATCTTGGTTGAATAAAAAGTATTTTAAGAAGAGTATGTGTATTTATTAATTTTATTTATGAATTTTCAGAATTATTTGAGCTATTAAAAGCTAAAAATGTCAAAAAAATCACACATTATGCATCGGTTTTGTGCCAGAACCGATGCATAAGGTCCGACCCTTACGCATCGCTTGATTATGCATCGGTTCAAAACGGATGCATAATCCCTTCGAAAACCGATGCATAATCCCCTGTTTGTAGTAGTGTAACTTGTCGGATAGCCATATTCTTGATAATAAGAATTTAGTTGCTCCTCGCCTCCTCTTCATAGTATTCTCCATTAGACAAGACTCGTTGGTTGTAGGGGTCCATGCTCGTAAAACAAGATAAACGTAAGTTAGCAAGGGATATGAGAGTGAAAAGAATATACAAGTATAAGAAAAAGAAAAATATTTACAAGAATAGTCGGAACATCAACACAATCTAATCTAGGGATGTGCTAACTAGTTGCTCCCCGGCAACTGTGCCATTTGACAAACTAATCATTTTAGCCTCTAAATAGTATCAATAAAGAGAGGATCGAATGTAGTCAAAACATTTATAATAACGGGTCGAACCCAAAGGAGCAAGCCAAACACATGCACTATATAAGATTGTGTTTCCGTTCGGCTATTCTAAATAAAAATGTATAAGAGTGTGTCTAAATCCTAAATGGCAAGTAATTAGAGATAAAAGGGCGTTTCGAGGGGTTACTCCCCTCCTTAGTGTTTCCCAATGATCACATACACAATATTCAAACATTTCATGGTAGTCAAATAGTTTTGAACCTAGTTTAGACTAAGGTAGACCAACTCTCACGTGAATCTATTCTTAGCAAAACCTTCTTAACTCGAACCTCACTCAATCGAGATTGTTGGTTCATTATGTTGCCTTTATCATCCTATGGTTGGGAGATAAATGCACAAGAGAAAATGAAATCAACAATCAATCATATGAATATCAATGTATATTTGTGATCAAATAGTACCAAGGAGGGTTGTAACACCCTCAAAACACAAGAACTACTCGCACATCATCATGTTACATGTTTTCAATACAAATCAACAAGGGGGAGAAAAGATAAGTAGAGAAATCCCAAGTGGTAGACGGTGAGCAAGCTCTAGAATCCTTCCTTGGTCTTCTCCCTTCTCCCCAAGCAAACCTTTGATGATGGTGTTCCTTCCTTAGCCTTTTTCACACTTTTTCTCTCTAAAAACCACCACCCTTAGGTCAAAACCCTCACGTTCTATTTATAGACTCGGCTGAAAAACCCTGATGTAGCAGGTCCAGCCGGTCGGCTGGTCCTGATGCTCCAATCCCAGTCGATCGACTGGCGGCTGGAAATCCATACTGTTTCTACTGTGAACGTCCAGCTGACCGGTTGGCCAAATGAGCTGACCGATTGGATATGTCTTTAGGCGAGCATTCTGAAGTCTTTCGCCAGCCGGTCTGTCGAACTCTCAGCCGACTGACTCGATGTGGGCGATTGTGAGCACTTCTGAAGCATTCACCAGCCGGTCGGCTGGTGAGTCCAGCTAACGTGTGTAGTTTTGCAAGTCTTTTTAGTCAAACGAATTTATAGAACCGGTAAGACCGGTGTCGAACCCAAGGGAGCAATTGGATTGTACGCTAAGAGTTATCAAATTTTCCACCTGGCTATTCCTACGAATCAATTATGAGATGGTTTTCAAGTCAACACTAACAATGGAATGGTTTCAAGGGGTTTTAATTCAATTCAAAGAGAGTTTCTAGGGGTTACTCCCCTCCTTGGCATTTCCCATGATCACGTATACAAAAATTATGCACATTCAAGGTGTCAAATAGTTTGGAACCTAGCTTAGACTAAGGTGGACCAAATTTTCATGTGAATCTATTCTTAGTCAAACTCTTTTAGCTCGAACCTCACTCTATCAAGATTGTTGGTTCATTATATATCATTTATTAGCCTTGGAACATCTCCCAATGCAATAAATGCAATGGACATAGGGACAGGTTCACTTCCTACCCATGCATTCATCATCATAAACACTAGATATGATATTATTTACTACATCCAAACCTTTCCTAAGGTCTATCGATACTTGGGTCAAGTTTTAAGATCAACATGTCACTTAGGAATTTCATCAAACACTTAATTGCATGTCATACATGAAGAGCATAGAAAATATGAATTTAACACCATAAATCATTCATTCAATATGTGTATACTTGATCAAGAGTACCAAGGAGGGTCATAAGACCCTCAAAACACAAGGGGGCTACTCACACCTCATGTAAGAGAACATGGTGTGAGTAGGGTTTGAAGAACACAACAAAGAGAATGAAAAAAGGTGTAGAGGAAGTATGATGGTTAGTTCTAGAATCTCCCTTTGATCTTCTCTTCTTCTCCTTGGTTGGATCTTTGGTTGATGACCTTGGTTTGAAAAAGGTGTAAAGGAAGGATGATTGTTAATCCTTGAATCTCCCTTTTAAGCTTTCGTTGGATCCTCCTTGATAGCCTTGATTTGATCTCTTTTTCTGAGTATTTTTCCCCAAGATGCCAGCCCCCTAGGTCAAACATCTCACTTTCTATTTATAGCCTCGGGTAGAATTTCTGATGTAGCAGGTCCAGCCGATCGGCTGGTCCTGAAGCTCAATTCCCAGCCGGTCGGCTAGTTGCTAAAATCTAGTCTGTTCTGTAGTAATCATCCGGCCGATCGGCTGGATTGGCCAACCGACAGACTCGAAACTGAGAGATTGTGAGCCTTTTGAGGTCCTTCTCAGTCGACCGGTTGAACTTCTCCGCCGATCGACTCAAGGTTGAGCAATAATGAGCATCCTGAAGTCTCTTTCTAGTCGGTCGGCTGATAGGTCCAACAGACCAACTCGATGTGGGCTGTTCGTTGCTCTCTAGTCTGAAGTCTTTCACCAGCCGACCGGTTAGTTCAGGGGAGATTTTCAGTCGGTCGGCTGGGAGTCCTTTTTGCTCCAATCTTTGGTTTTTACCCGAGTTTTCGTATGTAGGCTTTGACATTGAGGAGGGCTTGTTTTCTACCTGAAATGTAGGGTAAGAGGTCAACTGATACCAAAATATCTTCGGAAGCGAACCAAAGCTATAGTAAAAAATAGCTATTAATAAGTCAAAAACTCGACTTATCACCAGCCGACCGGCTCAAGTGGCTAGTTGCTCTTCAAGTCTGCTCTTCCATCTAGCCTACCGGCTGGTGCAGGGTGAATTCCCAACTGGTCGGCTGGGAGTCAATTTTCTGCCCACTTTTGCTCTATTCTTCAGGTTTTTCAAGCAATCTTGATATTGAGGTCTTGAATTCCATAAGATATCCTTTTGTACCTGAAATGTGAAGGGCAAGGGTCAAATGACATCAAATAATGTCGGAAACGACTCAAAGTTACAGTGAAAAATGGCTATTAATGAGTCGAAAACTCGCCTCATCGGGTTTAAATAAGAGAGTGGTTGATTTGCGGAAGGATATGTTGAAATTTGAGTGATGAGCTTGAAAGCTTCTAGTGAGGCAGAGGCCAAGTCACGTCTTAGGAGTGGATACAGAAGGCGAAGAAGCTTCATAAAAAAGAAGAAGATGATAAGAGCAGTCCAGCCAAAAAGCATCAAAGATCACAGAATGTAAACTGATTATTACATATTCAGTTTAAGGGAGAGTGTTAAATATAAGCATTAAGATTGAGTCAAATGTTAATTACACATAGTGGCTAGGTTAGTGGTGTAGCGCTCGTAAAATTAGCTAGTTTGTTATTTAAAGTTACGTGTGTATACTATAAATGTCTATTGATTCTCATTTAATAAGTATAACAAGTTTGAGTATTTTCATATATCTTCATTGAGTTCCAACATGCAAATGGTAGGCTTCGATGGTTTAGGAGGATTGAAAATGGTGAAAAAGAAATAGACAATCCGATATCTATAGTAATTTTGAATTTTGTAACTTTGGGAAATGTGTGGCGGATTTCCAGCGACTCTTTCAAGATTTAAATTTGTCGATTTCGATGCTTTTCTGGCGTTGTTCCGGCACCCATATGAATGTTTCGTTTCTGAAATATTCGGGTAATTTATGGAGAACATCTGGGGAAAGAAATACTCAGTTAAAGAAATCAAACCATGTTAATTAATATTTACTAACACCAAACATTTTGGTGCTGATGAGTCGAGTTTTCGACTCATTAATGGCGATTTTTTCACTATAGCTTTGGTTCGTTTCCGATGATATTTTGATGTCATTTGACCTCTATCTCTACATTTCAGGTAGAAAACGAGTCTCCCTCAAGGTCAAAGCCTAAATACGAAAACTCGGGGAAAACCCGAAGATTTAGAGCAAAATTGAGCAGATTGACCTTTTCGGCTTATTTTGCATGGCCAGATCGCATACGGTGTCTACATTAGGTGATCTTTATCTTGTTGGAAAGCTAACGCAAAGGGCTACAACTTTCTAGCTGATGCCAAGACCCAGCTCGGACGAGAAGACCACGCAAAAGCCCTGGGAAGTGTCAGTCGACTGACTGAAATCAGCAAGTCGACCGACTGAATAAAACTTCAGAAGCTGATCAGATTTTACACATCCAGTCGACCGACTGGGTATCAAGCCTAGTCCAGTCGACCGACTGGATCAAAAACTCAGAATGCTCTCAATCTATCATCATCGAGTAGGTCGACTGGACTGTCCAGTCGATCGACTGGAACTGCTACAGTACCGGATCTCACCCGAGGCTATAAATAGAAAATGATAGTTTTGACCTAAGGGTGGAGGTTTTTGGCGAGAAGAAGATTGGAAAAGAGGTCCAACCAAGGTCATCAATCATCAAAAGATCCAACTAAGGGGAAGAAGAGAAAACAAAAGGAAGTTCAAGGATTAACCATCCTCCTTCCTCTACATCTTTTCCATTCTACTTGTTGTATGCTATAAATCATACTCACACCATGTTGTCTTACATGATATGTGAGTAGTAATCTTGTGTTTTGAGGGTCTTATGACTCTCCTTGGTACTCTTTGATCACAAATATACATTGATATTCATATGATTGTTATTGATTTCATTTTCTCTTGTGTTATGAAATGTTATGCACTCTAGGTGTTTGTTAAAATGCCTAAGTGACAACTTAGACAAAAACTTGAACCTAGGACTTGGAAACCCTAGGGAATAGTTCTAGGATGAAGAAAATGATCTACATCTTAAATCATGCAAATGAACCTTAGGATATGGATGCTTGACTTGGATTGAATGTTTGATTCATTGGAGTTGGTCGATTAGCAAATCATCAATTAACCCCATCAAATGGTGTCAAACTCATGTTCACTATGCTCTTTATACATGTCAGGCTACTAAGTGTTTGATGAAATGCCTAAGTAACATGTTGAATCTTAAAACTAGACCTAAGAATCGAACGACCTTAGCGATAGTTTGGATGTAGTGAACATGATCATTTCTACGGATATGAAGTGAACTAGTCCTTCATGCCTATTTCATATATTACCTTGGGAGATGTTCCAAGCATAATAAAAGTTATAGAGTGAATCAACATCTCGATCGAGTGAGGTTCTAATTAAGAAGGTTTGGCTAAAAATAGATTCACACGAAATTGTCTACCTTAGTCTAAACTAGGTTCTAAACTATTTGACTACCATGAAATGTTTGAATATCATGTATGTGATCATTGAGAAATTGCCAAGGAGGGGAGTAACCCCTCGAAACACCTCTTACTTATCTTTTATCCCTAATCACTCACCACATAGGATTTAGAATATACTCACCCCTTTATACATTTTTGGTTTAGAATAGCCGAACGCAAATACGATCTTACATAGTGCATGTGCTTGGCTTGCTCCGTTGGGTTCGACCCGATACTTTACCGGTCATTATAAATGTTTTGACTCACTACATTCGATCCTCTCTTCATTGATACTATTATAGAGGTGAAAAAGAATTAACTCGGCAAATGGCGTGGTTGTCGGGTGATCAGTCGATATTTTGACTAATTATTCACTACATTCGATGAAGGATAACACTTGTTCTCCCGGAAAATTGTCCCTATTTGATGTCTTTCTCTAGTGTTTCAGGACAAAAATCCTTATCATCGCTCCTTGGACTCGAAGTGCTAAAAGAACGGAAGAATCGACGAAAAAGGCCGGAAAAGAGCTCTGCACCAACAGTAGCCCGTGACATGCCGTGACATCTCATTAGTGCCACGGGTGTCACGGCATGCTTTCGACTCAGTAGCTATTGGCCAGGCCGTGACATGCCGTGACATCCTCATGGTGTCACGGGTGTCGCGGCACCCTTTCAACACAGTGGCTTTTGGAGCATGCCGTGACATGTTCGAATGTCACGGGTGTCACGGCACCGTCGGAAGGTCGAATTTTCAATTGATTTCCTAATCCGTTTTTGGCAAGTTCTGGTCCTTTTTGGGAATTCATCAATTTTTGGGCTATAAAAGAGAAACGACCAGAGTGTTTTAAGTGCGCTTGACTAGAGATTGAAGAACCCTAACTTGGGAGAGAAGACAGAGAACATCGCGAGAGATTGAGGATTCAACGAGCTTCATCGTCACTACGGTTATATCTTCCTTAATTTCTATTATTACACTATTCGTGGTTAACTTACCATGAGTAGTGAGTAGTCTTCTTAATTGTGGGATCCTACGGATCCCGTGCTATGTACCCAACTCTTCATGTGATCAATTAAACGTTTTTCATTACTACAATTCCAATATTCAATTTCATCGTGCTTAATTTTATCGTTCTTGCAAGTTTTACATTGAATGAGATGTTTGCATGCTAGAACGTATTTAGGTTAATTACCGAAAGATGGATGGGTCGTAGGTATTAATCAAATTGCATGAAATTGATGTTAGGTCATGGTAGCTACAATGGTAGTACATGAATTAATAGAAAAGTTGACTTTCGTCTGAAAAACCCTAAGTTTAATAATCGAGATCGTTGATAATCCGTGGATGGGCGGCGTTCAACGATTGAGATTAATCTAGACAATGATCCGTGGATGGGCGGCTTGTCTAATTTTATTTCGGTTTATTTCCATATTCGATAGAATGATGAATTTACGTGACATGATTGCATGATTAGTGGGGTTAGCACGGGTGAAGTTGATTTCGGGATGTTTCCGAAGGAATTTTGTTTCCCTAATGTTCTTTTTGAGGGTTTAACTCATATGGACCAAAATAGAGTATAAAAAACAAGCAACAACAGACCAAAGATGACCAAATGCCACGCTTACTTAGCAGGCACCGCCTTGAGGGAAACACTTTCTATCATCCGTCATTACCTCCTTAGAAACCTTGAGCTCCCGTCAATATGAAACCAAAGGTCGAAGTAACCTAAAGAGCATGGAGGCCTAGCCTAGTGGAGGCGCCACGCCTCTGATGATTTTTGTGACTATAAAAAGGAGCTCAAGGTTCATTCCAAAAATAACTTGAATTTGATATATATAAAAACCCCTTCATCAAATACGGCGAGCAAATTCCACTAGAAGAGGCGAAACACTCAGGAGCACTGAAGAAGCGTCCGGGCAAGAAGGGAGAGTAGTCCCAACATTGATCGGTTGCAAAAAGTAAGGTTGTACTTAATAGCTAGATGTGATAAGACCAGAGGTTCTTTACTCGCCTGCTTGTTGTTAGAATAGAACTCACATTGGAATTCTAATCATATGACTTGTTGCAGTACTTATTTTGCTGGTAAGATTGACTCGAATTGGCATATCGTGACATATTTAGTAGTCCCTTACTTGCATTATCTTGTTGCGCATTGTTCGTTCCTTAGTTTAGGTCAACGTGGGCGATCGAAGTGGCACCTACCCTTGCCTAGTGATTAATCTTGTGCACATGTTTGTTAGTTTTCATACAGTTGAGAAAAAACCACAACCAAACCAAAAGTGTGGTTAAAAAATATCAGTAGAAATAAACACTGCCTTAGTATGAATATTAATAGCTCTTTAGACCACCTAGACTTACGGAGGCTACTATAAATTATTTTTGATCGAGTAAAATATAGCAACGCCACGTACCAATTTCTATATAAAAAGTTATTTCCACCTTTCATTTCCTATTAGAGCTCCCACTCCTACGTCTATCTTCGCCCAAACCTCTCCAGTCTCTCTTCTCCTAAACCTCTCCACCGGTTTTGAGGATTCTAAGGTGCTAGAAAGTGTTTTTGAGGTAAATTGTTTGGGACTTGATGTTTGAAATGAATTATAAGTATAGTTTTTTAGTTTATTTAGTTGAATTGTTGAGTTGGAACGATTATATGTGCTTGTGTTTGATATTTCATGTTACATTAGCTTGAATTTGTGGTTAATATGTTTTGCTTGATGCTTTTTGTAAGGTTATAAAAATGGAAATGCCTTGTTCATATGCGATGGTTATGCCTATGTATGATACATAGGATAATCACGTGATGGACGAGTATTATCGAGATAAAACGTCGCTGAAGATGATGAGTTTTCTCGAGTAGATACTTGATGTATTTTGGACCACCCGACATTTGATGATTTTATGGTGTTGGAAATAAATAAGCCACTCAATGAGTATTTGGGAGGAAATTACGATCGGTATTTCTCACTTGTAGTGAAAACTACATTCCATTCAAAAGATGAAGCCAAATATGATGTGATGAAATGATTCATACTGAACCTTGTCGAATTTATGGTAAGGGAGTCCAAGCTTAACATGGTAGTTCTTCAATGTCAACAGGCTGAAGACAATTGTCCGTGGCGCATTCGCATAGCCAAAATAAGGAAATCTATTACTATGAGTTATTATAGTACCAAGCAGATCACGTATGTCAAAAAGATAGTATTTCAAAAGGCATCATACATTTGACCAAAACATTCGTAGGGCGAGAAATTGGAGAGTTCGAGCCTAACACGTTAGTTCTTCATTGTCGATATGGTGGATATAACTGTCCATAACGGAATTGCGTAGCCAAAATTAATCAAATTAC
Organism: Rhodiola chrysanthemifolia; assembly: GCA_033675395.1. Taxonomy (NCBI): domain Eukaryota; kingdom Viridiplantae; phylum Streptophyta; class Magnoliopsida; order Saxifragales; family Crassulaceae; genus Rhodiola; species Rhodiola chrysanthemifolia. Next base: position 31,528,068 of record CM066207.1, on the reverse strand, counting down.
TGGGAGGTTCTTTCGTACCAAGTAGCTCACATACGCCGGAATAACAATATTTTAAAAGACATCATCCATTGACCCAAAATTACGTAGCAAGGAAAATACGGGATGTAATGATGAGGTTTAGTCCTCGGGAGATACTAGCAAGAATTTCTTTCAATTACGGGCTTAAAATATCATACTCGACGGCTTAACATGCTAGGGAACAACCAATGAAAGACTTATTTGGAGATTGAGATGAGTTATTCAAAAGTTTCCACATTTGATGCAAGCTTTGGGATTCCACTTTAGATTTAAATGTGAAGTGGGATCGAACATTATTTGAAGGCGGGGTGATCTAGGTGAATCGTGTATTTGGGCTTTTGAAGAAGCTATTCATGCATATAAGTATTGTTGTGCCATGTTATCTATTGACGACAAAAATCTGTATGGTAAGTACGACGGGAAGTTATTGGTTCTTGTTGCTTTGAACAAAAACAATTACATTTCGCCTATTTCATTTGCCTTAGTCGAGACCAAAAATATATTTAGCTGAAAGTGGTTTATGTCTTGCATTCAAAAGGGCGTCACTTCACCGTAAGGGTTAGTCCATGATTTCTGATAGACACACTGGAATTTCAGCTGCTATGTGTGAACCTGAATAATCGCCTTGTGTATGCCTACCATTGTATCTGTGTTAGACACTTGCATAACAACTTCAATACAAAAAATGAAAGACTCAACTTTAAAGGCAAAAATTGATATATTGGCACACCAGAAGAAAAAATTGTAGTTTTTGAATATGCAAAGTTCATGGACCTGTTAAAAGACAGTGACAAATGGGCATTGACATATGACGACGATGGGATGAGATGAAGTTCAATGACCATGAATTCTTCAGAATGTTTCATCAACATTACTGAAAATATGGCAAACTACAAAGTTTTACGGGATAAGAAATAATGATTAGATTACCTCTAAAAAATGGACCGAACTCTCTTTTACCCATGGGTTTGGACTGATTATGTCACCTAATTTATACAAACCGGTCCATCAGAAGGTCACCTAATTTAGAGGTGTCTAGTCGCCGCGTAGACCCGCCTAGTTGTCGCATAATGTGTAGACCCGACCGACTTCTTTATCAAATTTCTCTATTTTTACTGAATTTATTGGACTTTTTTAATATTTGATAAACTATCAGGATACTTCTACTTAGTGATTTCTTTTTATGTATTAAAATACAATAAATTATAAGAGAGTATTTATATAATTATTTAATACTTTTTATGCGCCAAATACTTTTACCTTGCATATCATTAAGATTTAGATATTTCGGATGCATTAAATTGATTGATAGAATTGAAATCCACCAATAATTAGCCGAAGGGTACGCAGTGAATGACATCATCAACGACATCAACACAATTAAAAAATAAAAAAAGACGGAAATAGGGACGACCAGCAACCACATCAATGGGTGTAGAGTTAAATCTGAAATGTCAAGGTATTTTTGTCACCATTAACAATCAAAGATTCTGTTCATCTCTCTCACCATCTTCTTCTTTATAATCACAAGTCACACCAAACTTAGCAAGCAAGCAAGCAAGCAATCTGGAGCTACAAACTTGGTTTACTTCCATTCCAGACTGCGATTGATTCTGACATCGTCGGTATCCATACATAATAAGAGCCTTCAGGATGCATGGTTTCGGCGGTGGCGGTAGAGCTGATCGAGTTCCCTTACTCAGTCATGGGGTGGGTAGTTCAATCATACTTTTCATTTCTAAAATATATCATCCACCCACTAGTTGATTTTGATGATATAGGGAGGTAGAAAAAGAAATGGAGCATCTGAAGAAGACAGAGACTTAACAGATCTTGAGCGTGGAGATACTCTCCCTGTAACTTCTTTATTTATTGTTTTTTTTTCTTTTCAATTTCATGAGACCTGCTCACTAGTTAACTGTTGAATGGCTGAGTTGTTTCAATTTTGTAGGCACCAAATGTCGGATTCTGGAGGGTTCTTACTCTTGTAAGTCAGATGCTTCATTTGCTTATTTTTGTAGTGTAGACACCTTTTTAGCTGATCACCGATTCCACACTTTTTCAGGCCAAGCCAGATGCAGGGAAATTACTGATAGCTACAATTGCTCTGTTGGTCGCCTCCACGTCAAGCATATTAGTTGTTAGTATTCCTTCTGCCTCAACTAGTCAAACTTCTAGTTTCCCTAGAGTCGATAAACACCTTTCTCAGTTACAGTTTTTCTTTTGTTCCGTTCTTAAGCTGATCTATTCTGTTGCTGCAGCCAAAATTTGGTGGGCGAATAATTGATATTGTATCTAGAAATATTACCACACCTGAAGAAAAGAATGAAGCTTGGAATGATGTTAAGAGCACTATTTTGTATATATTTATAATCGTCATTCTTGGGTATGTTTTATCATTTATGTTTCTACAACTATCACAATGATTTTTGCAACATGTCTAGATGACTCATCTCACAGTTGACGATTTTCAGGTCAATATGTTCTGCAATTCGAGCATGGTTGTTTTCTGCTGCAAGCGAGAGAGTTGTTGCGAGATTAAGAAAGTCTTTATTCAGCCACCTTCTACATCAGGTTAACTGTTCTTCTAACACTCACAATTCTTACTTAGTTACTTTTTCTGTATTGTCTTCATCAATGTCTATGTCTTATGTACAAGTTGTGATTTCGCTTCCTTCTCTTGTAGGAGATAGCCTTCTTTGATGTCACTCGTACGGGAGAGCTCTTAAGCAGGTTGTCTGAAGATACTCAGATAATAAAAAATGCTGCAACCACGAATCTGTCTGATACTCTAAAGAACCTAACAACAATCTTTATTGGTCTTGCCTTCATGTTCTCCACCTCCTGGAGATTGACGGGTAAGAGCTTTTAGAAGATAAAATAACATAACAAGCTTTTTCGAATTAAACATACGATTGTGGTATGCTGTTTATGTAGGGCTGGCATTGGTTGTTGTCCCAGTTACTTCTGTGGCTGTTCGTCAGTTTGGCCGTTTTCTTCGTGAATTAGCTCACAAAACTCAAGCTGCTGCTGCTGTTGCTTCCTCAATTGCTGAGGTTTGGTTTAACCATTGCATTTTACTTATCTCTAGCCTATATTCATCCAAATGACGCCGCTGTATAATTACGCTTCAGCACATACTCGTCAAGAGTATATGATAAATTGCCAACTTGCTTAGAGAACTGTGACTCGAAGTATGTGATGTGAAATAAGAGCTTGTTAACAGAAAAGTTAAATCTGTCTAGGAATCTTTTGGAGCCGTACGCACAGTAAGATCTTTTGCTCAAGAAGGTTATGAAATTTCAAGATACTCTCAAAAAGTCGATGAGACATTAGACCTTGGACTTAAAACCGCCGTGAGTTTCCCCCCTCTTCACCAATAACTGAAGTGATTCTCTCTTTGTTTCGTTTGCATATAATTCTAGATGTATGCTGCAGAAAGTGGCAGGACTGTTTTTTGGAGGTCTAAATGCTGCATCAACAATATCGGTTATTATAGTGATCATATATGGGGCAAATTTAACCATTTACGGTTCCATGACAACAGGAGCTCTGACATCCTTTATTCTCTATAGTCTTACAGGTAGGTCCAGTTAGACTTGTGCAGGTAGGTCCAGTTAGACTTGTGCGGATACTGACATGTCATTTACTCATCTTTCTCACGCTGTGTTTTAACTTTTACTGACTCTTATGGAACAGAAAATGTAACATAGATCTCACTTTGCGCACTTATATCCGCAGTTGGGGGGTCTATATCTGGACTTTCTGGGTTGTATACAGCAGCAATGAAAGCTGCAGGAGCTAGTAGACGTGTGTTCCAGCTCCTTGATCGCGTCTCTTCAATGCCTGAATCTGGAAAGCAATGCCCACTAGGGTCAGTTTTTCAACTTTGGTGACTCATCATTTTTATGCTTCGAGTCTTGCCAATTCTTTTACTTGACTGCAAAAAATGTTACTGGTTGCTGCAAGCATTTCCAAATTTCATAAATTTATCTACTGATAAACAGACCAATTCTCGTTTGGTCGTGGTTCCGTGCAATTCCTGGAAGGAAATTGCATTTAGATGAAGTCATCCACTTTAACATGATAATTATTTTTAGTATAAGTAGATTTTGTCATAGGGGGGGTCATTATGGATATATCATTGATTCTATTGGATTATTCTAACAGCTCATTAATTTTCTCAAGCATGGTCCATTTCAAATTCTAAGAGGAAGTTTATTTGATGAGCTTTGTGCAAATTGTTGTGTAGTGATCAAGATGGAGAAGTTGAGCTGGATGATGTCTGGTTTTCGTATCCTTCTCGGCGTAGTCATATGGTGCTCAAGGTAATATGCTTCCCTTGACATGGATATGGATCAATTAAAAGTCGTGTCAATACTTATGCTATCTTAACATCTCAGGGAATAACACTGAAACTACAGCCAGGCTCGAAAGTTGCTCTTGTTGGTCCAAGTGGTGGTGGCAAGGTCAGATTTCCTTTTTTATTTTCATATCCTAACAATGTGTGCAGGATGATATAAATCCAGAATGGTGTGAAATCTGGTTTATTAATCTCTTTCCGCTCTTACCTGTATAAGTCATTGATATATACAAATCTGAAATATACTCAAGTGTATATATCACTGGCAGACTACAATTGCGAATTTGATAGAAAGATTCTACGACCCGATCAAGGGGAAAATATTACTTAATGGGGTTCCTCTCACTGAGATATCACATGAGCATCTGCATCGGAAGGTAATTTAGTGTCTACTTATTATTTTCACTTGTATGCAATATTCACATATGAGATGAGAAACACCGAGACTATACATCCAGGCAGCTAAAACAACATTTGCGTATTTATATATTGTAAAAAACGATTGATATTTTGATGTCCGGTAACAGATAAGTATAGTAAGCCAAGAGCCTACACTATTTAATTGCTCAATAGAGGAGAACATTGCATACGGGGTGGAAGGCAAAGCCAGTAGTGCCGACGTTGAAATTGCAGCTGTAAGCTTGATTTTGTGTAGTTTGGGATGCCTAACAATATACGGTGTATGATTTACTGATTTGTCTAAAATCTGATGGCAGAAAATGGCCAATGCCCATGAATTCATATCAAATTTCCCTGACAAGTACCAAACCCATGTTGGGGAGCGTGGTGTGAGGCTTTCAGGAGGGCAGAAACAAAGAGTAGCCATTGCGAGGGCTCTGCTCATGAACCCAAAAATTCTCTTGTTAGATGAAGCCACAAGTGCGCTTGATGCTGAAAGTGAATACCTAGTTCAGGTAGGTTTTTTTTTTAACGAAAAAAAAAAAAAATCTTCTTTGCTTCGGCCTTTTCACTATCGGCTATATATTTTGCTTGATTTTACTTGAATACTTACAAAAATCATTTTCATGGTCACTTATAGGATGCAATGGATTCTCTAATGAAAGGAAGAACAGTTCTTGTTATTGCACACAGACTCTCAACAGTCAAGACAGCCGATACAGTGGCAGTTGTTTCAGATGGACAGGTAGTAGAGAGTGGGACTCACGATGAGCTCCTCGCCAAAGATGGTATCTACACGTCACTAGTTAGAAGACAACTTCAAGTACCAAAGACGGAGTTATAAAACGAACCATACCACAACCACGCAGCAAAAACAATCCGTTGCTGGTTGTAGATTTTTTTACCCTTTCCCCTACTCAAAGCATCGATGACTATAATGTAACAAATTCATACGATCATCAACTAAAATGCTTAACCGTAGATGTTCTGTAATCTTCCAATAAATGAGATGTCTTTGGCTTATAGTTAAACTGTAAACATACAACAATAATTGCAAAACTTTTTCATCACGAAGTGTCACAGATAAATAACCCAAAGGAACATCTTGCTACCGTCTCCGCTTCTGTTTGGCATCTTTACTTCTGTCCTTCTTAAACTTGGAGGCGCTGCTGTTAATATTTAAAGGCACTTTCGGGGGTGATGGGAAACCAAATGAGGCAGCAACAGCCTGCAAATCAAGCCGGTGAACGTTGAAGATATCCTTTGCGGAGTGGGCGCTGTATGCCAATAAGTAGGACTTATACGCTTCTTTAGCAGATTCAGTTAGAGCAGGGTTGCTGGCAACTAAGCTCTCCAATTCAACTTGCCTGTCAATTAGTTTACTTTGATTGAACTCATATTCCTTGACCGGAACCTTAGCCTCCTTTAGATAGTCGAGAAATTTCTTTTCTTCTTCTATTAAGAAGAGTAGTGCATTTCCTTTAGAACCCTCACCACGAGCTGTGCGACCAACTCGATGAATGTACTCGGTCGGATTATCCGGAGGATCATATTGCACTACGCAATCCACACCAGGAATATCAAGTCCACGACCAAATACATCAGTGCACAACATAATACCCTTCTGCACACTACAAAAATCAAAGAAAGTTTTTGTTCGCTTGTTTTGCTCCAGATCACCATATATGTAGGAACACTCAACATCAATATATCCAAGCAGCTGTGCGTGATACTTAACCGATGCTTTTGATGAGAAGAACACGAGGACTTTCTTGGACTTATTTGTTTTCAAGAATGTATACAAAACTAAGAATCTCTTCTCACACGGGACAACACAATACCCTTGTTCTAAACCAGAGTTCGTCACACTCTTCCTCCCATAATCAACACTAATGTAAACAGAGTTTCTAAGGGACAAAACCGCAAGATCTCGAACCTCTTCAGTCTGAGTAGCTGAAAAGAGAGCTGTCTGTCTCTCTTTCGGCAAAATGCGAAGAATTTGCTTCATTTCCTCGTCAAAATTTTGTTCCAAAATCCTATCAGCCTCATCAATAACCAAAAACTGCAAATTCTTATAAATAAAATCCTTGGTACTCTGTAGGTGATCGAGCAAACGTCCAGGTGTAGCTACAAGCAAATTGATACCTTTAACAAGCAGCTCAGACTCCTTTTTTCTATTGGCTCCGCCAATCACCAATCCCACAGTCTGAGTGTGATGCTTCAAGAGCATAGCAGCAGCCTTACGCGTCTGTATAGCGAGTTCTCGTGTGGGACAAAGGACAATTACAACAGTACCATTGCGAGAAGAACAAGCTAAATTGCGTAAAAGCTCAACTGCAGGAACTAGGAAAGCATGAGTCTTACCAGCACCAGTCCTGGCAGCTCCAAGTACATCCCTGCCGAGCAGCAACGGCGGAATGGCCTTGGCTTGGATTTGAGTCATGAGACGAAAACCGAATTCCTTGATACCGTTTATGGTTTGTTCCGATAAACCTAAAACCTCAAATGAATCGGCACTCATCATCGAATCCTCCTTGTTGGCTGCGGCTGCATCTTCTGACTCATGAACGTTCGTTACAGATTTGTAATCGGCGGTGCGTTGTTCAATCTCGTCGTTGTAGTCACTGCACTGATTCAGGCCTTGTTCACCGTCAGCATTGTTTTCCGATGCTTTTTGTGCTATTTTTGTCTCAAGCTTCAATTTCTTCTGCTTCTTCTTCTCCTCTTTGACCTCCATTGCAAGCTGCTTGAATTTATTAGCTTTGGAGTTGACAACTTGGATTGCTTTTTGTAAGGCTTCAGGATTATGATTTCCTCCATTGCTTGCTCTGTGCTTCCTCTTCTTCTTCGTATTCGATTGTTCGATTTTCATGGCTGGTAGATTGTCTTCTTCCTTCAGCACAGCCATGATGATGATGGAAGGTAATTAGAATTAGGGTTTTGTTTCCATTGTTTAGAGTTTTTGGGCTTTGGGCCAACTGTAAGAATAGATAAATGGGCCGCCGAGTTCATCCACCCTTTCTCGAAATTAAAAATACGCCTCCAATCTCCCAATCACATTTTTCCACATCTTAGTAGCGGTGCCATTCTTGGAGAGAATTGCCAACGTTCGACAACGAATGTGTATGCAGCAGTGCCGTTCTCGGAAAGCTTGCTTGTTGGGGAAGATTTTCAGGAGCGAAAGTTCGCACAGAGATGCTTTGGGAGAACGATAGGGAGAATGTGCTGTGCGAGTGAGAGATGAGCTTATTGTGGATGATAACGGCCCAATTTTTTTTTTTTTATAGTTAAAGCGGGACGGTGCCAGCGCATTTATAAAAATAAAGATCCAAATAGCCTGGATCGTAGCGAATACAAGAAAAGCCCCCAAGCGCCAGGGGGAGTTATAACCTCTAACCCTTAAAAACGCCGAACAAGCTGAAACACACAAGATCCTGAAAAAGACCATACAACGACACAAGGTAAACCTGCTAAAATAACTACAAAACACAAAACAGTGCTGCCATAATAAAACTTGGTAGCACATAGCAGTATCATCCGAAAACCTCATAAGCTCCTGTCGAGTCACCCAGGCCATAACCAACATCAAACATCTGAGCACTGAGCCAAAAACAACCAGCAAAGCACTGAGGCCATAACAGCCATCAACCAGACTAAGCACTGAAGACATAACAAATATCAAACAATCTAAGCACTGAGACATCACACAATAGATTATCAAACAAAATAAACCCCAAACAAAAGGATCCTGCTGAGGCATTGAGGCCAAACCAGATACCAAACAAGATAAGCACAGAATAAGTGTCTTAATCCTTAAAGATGATGCCAGCATAGTTAAGGTGATGGTGACGATTTTTAGCAGCATAGACACAGAGGCGGCACTTATGCAATTCATAGCATATACACTGAGAATTCTCAGCCATTCCATCCTTTCTACACCATATAGGTAATCTGAGATAATTTCCCATCAAGCCATGTCTTACAGTAGGAGGAAGGTCTTTAAAAGAGTGGAACTGCTTTAAACTGTCCGGGCTATCAATATAAGTCAGTGCAATGGCCGGGTGGTTTAAAGAAGGCAGAATCTGTTCCACTAGACTGTCCTTAATTTTCTCCCTAGCTTTTCTCCAACATTGGAAGAATTCCCAAGGCCCTGCGAAACAATTAGATTGCATCAGATGGAAGTCTTTATGGGAGCAGTAGATATAATTAATAGAGAAGCCTTGATTTAACACATTTTCCATCAACTTAGAAACAACTGAGAATATCTCATCTTCAGCAAATTTCATGACCATGGCCAGCTTGAAGGATCCTTTGTTGTCTTTAACAATACCAGCCCCATTGTGATTATTGAAAGCGACAGATAAGGACAGGCCTGCGGTACCTGGAATCCAGTGATTCCAAGACCCTTTTGTTGTGAAAACAGGCTTCCTAACTTGCAGAATATCCAGGGAGATATTGCTTGAGAACGACCTCTTGTAATTCTTCTTGGTAAGGTCAGCACATATAGATGCCCATACCATAAGCTTTCTCTGAATATTGGGCGCCTCCTTATCAAACATAATGCAATTCCTGTAATTCCAAATCTCCCAAATCGCGCAACAGGCCATAGCGAGAGCGAGACAATCAAAAAAATCCTTGATCTTGACATCAATGAACCAATCCTTCTTAAGCCGAAGGATACTAGAAGGAGGTTTCTTGCCAAAGATCATACTCAAGAATTTCCAAGTGTTGTTAGCCACATCACTATCAATAAAGAGGTGATTAGAGGATTCCTTACTGGGATGGGAGCAACACCTGCATTTAGATATAACTGGGATTCCCAGCCTAGAGATGGCATCATCAGTGGGCAATCCCCTGCACCAGAGTTTCCAAACAAGACCACTGAGCTTAGGAGGAATCCAGCTCTGCCATATATTATCGAAGAGTTTACTTTTTGGCATGTTTCTTCTTTTGTAATTGTAAAAGGCCTTTGCTGTGAAATTACCACCCGGGTTAACTCTCCAAGAAAGCTTGTCAGGCTGATCACTAAGTTGAATATTGGGAAGAATATCTCTAGTGATGGACGGAAACCATGTAGAGAATTTGTTCCTTTTCACCTCATCATTGATTATATCACGAGCAGTCCACAATTTGGCATCTTTAGGTGTAGTGAAATCCAGCCATTCACAGAAATGCGAGATAGGAATGTCACCTTTACCAATGGTCCAGTAAGACTCTCTTTTCAGGCTATTAACAAGGGGCATAACAGAAGACCAGATGCCAGGCTTTCTAGCTTTGTTAAGGTACTTATTTCTGCTAAGCTTGGCCCAACATGATTCATTGAGAAGAAATCTCCAAGCCACCTTCCCCAGCATAGCATCCTTCACCCCTTTTAAATTTCTGATGCCCAGGCCCCCTTCATTTTTGGGCAGACAGATATTATCCCAAGAGACCCAATGATGTTTCCCATCCCAAATGAAGTTAGCAAACAACCTTTCCATGCTCTCTATGCAAGTTTTTGGCACTGGAATAATGGCAAGAGTGTGAATACTGAGCGAACTCAGAACAGAAGAGATAAGAGTGGCCCTCCCACTTATATTCAGAAAATTCTTAGACCACCCAGAAATTTTACTTCTAATGACATCCTCCAGATATTTAAAGTAGGATATCTTAGATCTTCCTGGGAAAAGAGGAGCTCCAAGATACTTGGTAGGGAACGAACCTTCAGTGAATTTCGTATTCTGCAGGATATTTTTTTCCTTTCTATACCGATAAGATTTGAGAAGAAAACTCTGCTCTTCTCTGAATTAATTTTCTGTCCTGAGAAGTCACAGAATCTGTTGATAATCTTCATCAGATTGGTAATGGATCTTATATGACCATTTGAGAATATAAGCAGGTCATCGGCATACATGAGATGATGAATAGGAGTGCTGCACCCTTTAATTTTATAAGCACTGAGATCCCCTCTTCTAATAGATTCATTAATAAGTTGACTAAGATATTCCATGCCAAGAATAAAGAGGCTCGGAGAGAGAGGATCCCCTTGACGAACTCCTTTATTAGATTTGAAAAAACTATAAGAAGAGCCATTCCATACCATAGAGTACCAACAGTTAGATATGTTCCTGTAAATCAAGTCGATCCATGTCTCTGAGAATCCCATAGCAGACATCATCTTTAGAATGAATCTCCAAGAAATTCTGTCGTAGGCCTTTGACATATCAATCTTCATCATGATATTCCCACCAAAGCTTTTAACATTAATGTCGCGCACTGGCAGAGCACGTCGTTGAGTGCTAAGCAAAATGAATTTATAAGTGTCCACTACTCATACACTTTACTATGGATTAGTAGAGCGGTAAGTAGGGGTCGAACCCAAGGGAATTAGTGGACAGTTGTTCTCTCGAAAAGAGGAAAATATAATAAGACAGTTGCGGGGTTGGTTGTGGTTTTAGTACTGAAAAGTAAAGTGCTGGAACAGTCAAGTTCAATATCAACTGATCCGCATACTTTTGGTTAGTCGCACGCTGTGTCTCAAGCGCATTCCACCAAATTAGGATTGATATTGAACAGGTCTGTAGTAAGCGTACTGAAAAGTAAATTGCGGAAAAGTAAATGACAGAAAGTAAAGTGCTGAAAATAAGTGCTTGATGGACAAGTCTTGCGGAACGTAAATGCTTGAAGGACAAGACTTGCGGAAAGTAAGCAGTTGATATGTGACTGAAAGTAAAGTGACAGGTGATGTTTGAATCAAAGGAAAGATTCGGTCTCAGGGGCCTTGTATCATAGTCTGTTTATCATCGACCTCTAATGATCATACTAAGTGTTCAAAGATGTATCAAGGCTATTTCTAGCACATGACTTGCCACATCATTTAGAACACTTGTTCTATTTAGACTAATTCCTCCTTTCGAAGTATCTTAGCCTTATGTGCATCCATTTGATCAATCAGTTACGATCAACCAAATGGTGTTTAAAAGAGGTCGAACTCCTCAGATAAGCTTTGCCCGTTAAAGCATCCACTTACCCGAGTATGTTCATGAACCCCACGGAAGAGCTTTGCCCGTTAAAGCATCCACTCAACCTTGGAAGTTCTAACCTAATATATGGCACATAGAACAAGTTTTGAACACAAAGAGGCACTAAGAGAAGGGTCTAAAACATTTTATGATACAAGCACACCCTTTCAACCGAAAGAAGGGTTTAGCTACGATTATCCATGGAAGGGGACATCATAGCTAAGTGCTTGAAAAGTAAAGGTTTTTGAAAACAAGTACAAGAGAAAACTTGAGTACTCAAGAACCAACAGGAGTAGACTCAAGAACAGTAAAGAGTAAAGAAAAGCTTGAGTACTACAAGAACCGACAAGAGTACTCAAACTTGGAGCTTTCAATATCAAAGTAGTGTGTTTACATGGATGGTGTTGTAGAATCTAGAGAGCTTCTCTCACTAACCAAGAACTATGGGATGTTGGGAATGATTTACAAAGGGAAGGAAGCTTGGTATTTATAGGCTATGAAGAAGAGAAGATGTGGAGGAGGAGAAGACACTTGGCAAGAGGAGGGTGGAGAGCTCAAAGAGCCGCCGGGGTGAAGTGGAGGGGAGGGGAGCCGCCGCCCATGTGGCAAGGGGAGAGTGGTGGAGAGTTTTGAGATCTTTTCCCAAAAGCCATCGGGTCCTTTCAGCTCCGGTCTGACTCTGGTTGCCCTTCGGTTGGACTTGTTTTGAGTGATTCCACGTTAGGTTCATGAAAGTTGTACAGTCGGAATCTGGCCGTGACCTGGAATGACTCGTAATTCATTTTCAGCTTTAAAACTCCTTTTTAGCTCGTATCATCTCTAGACCTCGAAATAGCCTGTAGAACAAAAGTGGAACTAACAAGCAAAAGTTAAATAGACAAAGAGTCTAATTTGGTGGGTTTAACTGTCTTAATGAATCATATAAATATGGTCCATCACGCACCATATCATGTGCCGTCCCAATACAATCATGTATATATCTCCTTCCAGAAAACCAGATTGTTCTTGGCTAATCACCTTTTTAAGAATAATGGTTAGCCTGTTATTAAGAATCCGAGATAAAATCTTGTGCACGAAGTTACACAAACTGATTGGTCTCACTTGGTCAAACTTGCCAGCTTTAGGGACTGTAGGAATCAGAACAATACTGGTAGAAGAAATAATTTTAGGCAATTGCAGACCTTCCAAGAAAGCAGTGACAGCAGCCTGTAAATCCTCTTTAATAATATCCCAACAGGAGGTGAAAAACTTCCCTGTAAATCCATCAGGACCTGGAGAACTGCTAGCATTCATGCTGAAAACATTGTGCTGAATCTCTTTCAAATCAGGTGTGGCTGTGAGTCTGGCATTATCATCATCAGAGACAACCTTCTGAACAAGGTCAGTCAGATGAATATCCCCTGATGCAGGGAGTTCTCCGAATAGATTGCTAAAATATTGAGATGCTTTTAGGCCAATAACCTCGCCATCCTCTGTTATGGATCCATCCTCCAACTCCAGTTTGATCGAGTTTTGAGCCCTCCTTGCTTTAATAGAGGCATGGAAGAAACTGGAGTTCCTATCTCCATCCTTATACCAAGCAACTTTGGCTTTCTCTTCCAACATTCCAAGCTGAAATCTCAGCAAGTTATTAAGGGTCTGCCTGGTTTCAATAACTTGGGAATTAATGTTATCGCTCCAGCCATTCTGTAATTGATATTCCAAAGAGTCCAGCAACAATTGAGATTCTTTAATTTTTCTATTGACATCACCGAAGGTTTCCCAGTTCCAGGTGTTCAGGGCAATTGTCATGCCCATTAGACAAAACCGTAACGGGCAACTGATTTGGAAGTAGATTATATCTGAATCCGATCTAACGGTCCAAATTGATTTACAACAGGAATATATCAAAAAAAATTGAAAAAATAAAAATAATATTTTCAAAATCTACTTAATTTTTTTTTATATATACCTTTCATTTGAACTACAATTCACACCAAAATTGTTCACAATAAGTTTTTTTTTCATTCCTCTCATAATCTTTCTCATATACTTTATTTACTTTCAATTTCATTTATTTTGAAAAAATGTCTAGCAATTGGTCAATGTTCAAAGATGTACAATTGTGCATATCTTATTGTCGTCAATCTGTTGATCTAGTTTCTGAGAACAAACAAAAAGTCGATAAGTTGTGGAAAAAAATTTAACATCGATATTAAAGCAAATTGGGTCATGGGAGCGGATGAAATACTTATGACTGATGCTAGGTCTCATTATGCTCTTGCGTCTTGTTTTGCTAAGTTGAAGTCGAATTTGGCTCATTGGGGCTCTTGTGTTTCGTACGCTAGATGAAATCCGAAATCGTGATGTAATTTCTGAGAGGAGATAAATTATTCGAGTAAATTTTTTAATGCAACTTAATATTATAATATGTTGACTGTCAGTGTAAAATTTGAATATTTAATGAATAAATAAGGAAAGCAAAAGTAAAGTATGTGGCCAAAAATCATCAAACATTTTGATTACCGAAGCAAATACTCTCCTTCTTACATATATCAAGCAAGTTTGGTAGGAATTGCATACATGTGAAGTACCCCCAAGTCGATCTTTGAAGATCCGGGATTTCTACACCCGAAAGCAACCCCTGAAGTTCCTCGAGTCCAATAGGTCGCCCGGAGTAAAGGCGGCCAAGGAAGCTAGAAGAAAAGGTAAGCAAGTCACAACTTCGATTACCAATGAGGCTTTGTTGAGCATTGCAGAAACTCAAAAAAATTCTGGATTTGATCCAAAAGCAAATGGAGAATGACTGGAAATTGCAACAATTAGGTTTTTGGTTCTTTCAAAATGGAGGAAGCACGAAGATCATGCAAATGAATACAGACATAATGACTCCAAAGTCTAGAAGAATTTTCTCGAAGATGAAGGCTACCATCATGCGACAGTATGAGGAAGAGGAAGCTAGCAATGACAAAGATGCTTCTGGAGTTTTTTCAGATTGGTACTGTCCGACCTTTTAATTTATGTATTTTCAATTCCTTAAATGTGATTTTAATTTCTTTTAAATTTATGTAATGACAAGAACTTTTAATAAAACACACTTGAATTATTCATTAAAACTGAAAATACAATACAGAAATTCAAGTACAACACATAGATTCAAATGTCATACACAAATTGAAATACAACACACAAATTCAAGTGCAAATCATTTAAAACAACACAACTTAAATGATGCTTCCCCTTTCAAAGAAAAAAAAATGATGCTTCCATGTTGATAACATAGTTCATAAATTGTTCACCGGTTTCCATAAACCAATTATGCTTCACCAGATCATTTTGCAACTCTGTGTGGAGATATGCAAATTGAAGACTTGTGAAGGGATGACCAAATGCTTCTGACTGTGGAGCTCTTCCAATCGGATCATCTAGAATTCGATTACCATTTTGATTTGTCGGGGCATCATATACCGTGAAAGCACCATGCGGATTATATGGATCTTCCTTTTCAACTTCCATAAATTCATCGTCTATAAATTCTTCTTCAACAATCATGTTGTGCATTATGATGCAAGCCAACATAATTGTTTTCAAAATACTTTTTCTATGACACTTATCTACATGACGGACTATCGCCGAACGGGATTGCAAGATCCCAAGCGCCTCTTGACATATTTGCGGTACGGCTCCACTTTCTTTGCAAATAATTTCTCAGGAGCACCTTGTAGATTGGAAATTGTTTTGATAAAGGAGGAGTACCTTGGATAAGTCCCATAAGCTAAATAATAATAGGTGTCATATGTTTTTCCATTAACTTTGTATGTCACTTAAGGGCATGTTCTAGCGAGGTAAGGGTAAAAAATGTTTGATTAATACAAGACATAGATATTATTCTGTGGTTCAGGTATACCAATAAAACTACGCAATATCCATGTGTTTTACGGTGCTACTGCCTCTAAAATAATGGTTGGACGACCTTTAGGACCTGAGTATGCCCCTTGCCAAGACGTTGGTCAGTTCTTCCACTCTCCGTGCATAAAATCGATGCTTCCAATCATACCAAGGAATCATCGTTGCTCCGCCCTTTGTAACCGTTGACTTAGGTCAGCTGCATTCGAAGAGCGTAGATAACAGCCTTTGTAATGATCAAACTACTTGAGCACACAACTTCTTCATGCACTATAGGGTGGTTGATTTTCCCATCATTGTGACCTCGGCACACTGATCGGCACATGAACCGTATGCCAACATACGTATAGTACCGGTAATCTTCTGCTCTAGAAGGAGACTAAGTACTCCAGCGGCATCACATTGTTGATGCCAATATTTATCATGATTGCAAATTTTAATCTTGATACGGTTGAATAGGTTGCTGCTCATTTGGTACCTTCAACGGAAGTCAACTACGGAGAAAATTAGATGATCGACGAGGCAATCTTTCAACAGTTTCTGCCCCCTTGATCCCCTTTGCCTTTATCGGTTTGATTGGTGACGGTGTGATGCATCATCTTCGTCACCCGTTGTTGCAACAACAATGGCATTCATAACAAACGAGTTAGCCGTCTCATTCTTCTCCTTCTTTGTCTGGACTGTAAAAAACTTTCATTGAAATTGAAAGGATTCCTTATACAAGTGAGTGACTAGCAAGAATATTGAAGAAAGTGAGAAGAGTGAAGCAAGTTTTGGTGACAATGAGAAGAGGAACCTTGTTTTTATAGACATTTGGACTTTATCTACGTGTACACGTGTCTGGTAATAATTGGTCGAAAATCTTATCGGAATTTGGCTACATTATTGGTCAATAATTTAGATAGGACCGATTTTTTTTATTACAATTGTTAGTGGGTTATGTTAGTATGAGGATTCGAACAAGGGATACCACATGGCGCCCGGCGAGCCAGCTCCACTGAGCTGTTGCTCAATCCTCAGATAGGACCGATTTGGTGGGGAAAATTTTCAAATTTTTTTTTCGTGAGTACTAGTTGGAAGTCCTCTGTAGGATGGCATTGCTGCACAGAACATACAAAAATACTTCAATGAATAGTTAAAGAAATTGCTCCCTGAGAAAGTCATCGAGGAGATAGAAATGCTCCAACGGGTGCAGTTGCTCTTATTATTGTCATGATGTATTAAATAGAAATTACAGTAAAATTAAGAACGACCGTCATTCCTTGAAATATGATCTCCAAAAATGCATAAATGATATTCTAATCATAAAGATCCATACTTAAAACATATAAAAAGTTAAATGGTCAATCAAGTTTTCACTGTGCTACCTCTAACTTATAACTATTAATCATAACGTTACATCATTTTAATATTTTATGATCAATCTATGTGTTCAACCTTATGGCTTTATGTGTTCAAAATTAAGGCTCATAGAATCAATCAACTTATTTTTTTACCAAAAATTATATGTCACAAAATATAATATGTATTTTACAAGTCTTGCCACATTTAATGTCTTATGTTTAACTCCTCACATGTAAACATATAGGTTAATCTCTGATAATATGTAAACATGTGACATCGTTTGTCCTACAAAGTAATACCTTCAAATTTAAGTGTAAAACAATCATTACTAGCTCCAAATAGTGCTAGAACAAGTTTTTCCATACGATTTTAATGGTCTCCAAACACAAGTAATAGACTTTGGACTTGGTGAAAAACTTAATCAAGATTATTTATTGAAGTGTCACTATAAATCAAAGTTAGCAGATAAGATAGCATACGATACGAGCAGACATGAGCATTTATTATTAACAAATATTCACTTATCTCTCGAAGGTCAATCCAGTAAGTAAAGCTACCAATTTTCTTTCGATGTGGGTAGGATACCAGACAATCATACGAGGATGTGATTCACGTAAAATGATGAAGGTGGGTATTTTTGAAGTGAAAGAAAGAGAAAGAATAGAAACAGAGGATACGAGAAAAAGAAATTTTGATTAACTTTTTGCAGAGTTCTTCTTCTACTACAAGCAGATTTTAAAGGAAAATTAATTAAACTACTTCTACCCACTAA
This sequence comes from Rhodiola chrysanthemifolia, assembly GCA_033675395.1. NCBI lineage: Eukaryota > Viridiplantae > Streptophyta > Magnoliopsida > Saxifragales > Crassulaceae > Rhodiola > Rhodiola chrysanthemifolia. Next base: position 31,510,286 of record CM066207.1, on the reverse strand, counting down.
ATGGACACGTCCCCACTATGCGTGCACTCCATGTTCACTCCTTGTGCGTCATTGCCATAACAAATTCACTACTGGGATATCTTGTGGACTAGGTTTTGCGTCGCCTAATTTTTCGCAGCTCATGGTGACTTGGCGGATGCGCAGATTCACATCATTACTCTCCCCGTCAAGCAAAACCTCGTCCTCGAGGTTAAATGTAGGGTACTGCTGCTTGATGAGGCCTAGATCTTCTCACGAAGCATCCTTGGCTACTTGGTTCTGCTATTGGACGAAAACCTGTGGAACTTGCTGCCCTATGTGCTAAATTTGTCGGACTGCCAACACTCTGTTAGGTTGAACGACTGGATTAGAACCATTGAAACATTCTGGCCAGAGAATTTCCTCATAGGGTACAGGCCCTCGGTAGCGTTTAAGTACCGAAGCATGGAAATTGTCATGTATGCGCGCATCTGCTGGGAGTGCTTGGCGATACACAACCTTTTGCGATGCGAGCTACAACTGGTCCATAAAATCTTTTGGAAAGCTTTGAGCATGGTTGGTTTTGAGCTGACCTTTAATTTGTCGATAAGGACGAAGTTTCACATGCACCGAATCATCAACATTAAACTCTGCATCGGTCCTATGCTTGCTTGGCTAACCATTCTGTTTCGCGATCTCTGTAGACTGTGATTTAGGTCGACTAGAAGCTTGGTGCGTTGGGACAACATGTGGTCAACAGTGACTACTGAAGTCATTTCCGGATAATAAGCCTTAAGGGGTGGATGTGGCTGCCCATAAACGGCTTCAAACGACGTTATCATTGTTTGGGACTACTGAGATGTGTTGTAATGCAGTAGCCCACTTAAGTAAATCCGTCCAGTTCCGTTGGTTGTCATGAACATAACAACATAAGTAATCTTCAAGGATGCGATTCATCACCTCAGTTTGCCCATCGAGTTGAGGATGATAGAAGCTACTATGCGCTAAACTGGTTCCTTGCCATAGAAGATTTCCCTCCAAAAGGTAGACACAAAAGCTGGATCCCGATCCGATAGTATACTGGATGGGATCCCATGAAGTGAAAATATGTCGCGAATGAAAACCTTGGAACCTCTAGCAGCTGTGAAGTTGGATGTCATGTGGCTGAAATGTACATATTTCGATAGCCGATCGACAACGAAAAGTATAACAGATTGATCGCTCGAAAGTGGCAAGTAAGTCACGAAATCCATAGAAAGATTTGTCCATAAGCCGGCCGGAATTGGTAAGGGTTGAAGTATGTATTTGCTGGGTCGTCGCCTTCTTCTTGGTAGTCAACAACAAAGTAACTAGCAGAGATTGATGGCAGCTTCTTTTCGAAGATGAAACTTCCGAAAGCAGTAAACTTCAGTAGTAATAAATAGGTCGCTTGGATATCAGATTGAATTGCATAAATTCGCTTTCCAAAATCGATATTTCCACCCTTGTATGATTTGTCTCGGGTTACAGAAAACTCGAAGTGGGATGATCCAAATAAATACACTGTTATTCCAGGCAATAGAATAACAACAGGCTTAGGGTTTGAGGTATTTTGGAAATCAAAGATGGATTTCTTGAGGGTTTCTGATTATTTCAGAGTGTTTCTCATCAGTAATAACGTCTGATATTTATAGTGAAGCAATCATACATGAAGAATGGGTGCGAACCTAGGCAAACATCCGCGTCTGTAAAATAGATGCCGCACGCCGAGCGTTGACGTTACGCCTTACACAGTGTAGACATTAACGTTAAGACGCGGCTCAACTAATGTTAACGTAGGCCACGACGAACTTGCAGAATCCGTGCGTCTAGCTTTAACATTAGCATCACATCCAGTGTTATCGTTATCATCCGCGCCCAAACACTTAATGTGTTCCTAGGGCGCAAAACTCAATGTTGCAGAGTTCTGACTTTGCTTAATTTCATCCCGATTTGACTCATTTCATTAGAACAGATTGTCCTAATGGGTTTAAGCATGTTACCATACTCATACACCCTAAAATTACCAACAATCCTCTCCCTTTTTAGGGTTTCTCTTTGTTCCACAAAGCACCTTTGTTTTTAAGTAAAACACTCATAAACGGAAATGTTGAGACGATTGAATTTCCGCATAGTGTAATTATGCATACAATGCACCCGAAAATCATGGTGTCGTAACGATTGAACCATTCAATCCATTTGGGTACTTGACGGTAACACACGCATAAGTTACTTCATAAACCGTTAAGCTAACTTGACTCTTAATGGTCCTTGAGTCCCTATCCATTCGTAAACCTACTGAGATCGAACCCGAAATCTCATGAAGCGACCAGCAAATTCACGTTTATATAGGTAGATTCTTTAGTGGGTCACTACCCGATTGTGCTCCTACAATTAGCACTTTTTCAAAGAATCCATTAAGAAGAGTCCCTCTTCAACCTTAGCACTTGTAGGTAATGAACACACACTCGGGGATGATTATTTGTGTTCATCAACTTTCTAGGAATGGGCTTTCCACATTGAATTCAGCTCCAATGCTAGTTGGATGTGAGTTAGGTGTCCCACGACTAAAATTTATTTATATGGGTTTTAGTCCCATCCCCTTTACAGACTTAGAGACTAAGTCTCTAGCCAATTCCTTCGTCAAGTGAGCGGCAAGATTTTGTTGAGACTAAACAAAATCCACTGATATCACCCCATGTATAATGAGCTCTCTTACTGCACTATGTGTAACACCTAAGTATCTAGACTTTCCATTGTATACATGGCTATATGCCTTAGCCAATGTTGCAGCGCTATCACAATGTATCGATATTGGTGATATCGGTCTTCCCCACAATAGAATTTCATATATCATGTTCTTTAGCCATTCTGCTTCTTTCGAAGCTGCGGCTAAAGCAACAAACTCTGATTCCATTGTTGAACTTGTGATGCAAGTTTTTTTCTTAGATGCCCATGAAATGGTACCTCCCCCAAGTATAAATATACATCCACTTGTTGAGGAATGATCCTCCTCATTAGAAATCTAACTTGCTTCTGAATATCCTTCTATAACTAAAGGAAAATCAAAATATACAAGACCAAAGTTCATTGTTCCCTCAAGATACCGTAGCACCCTATGAACCGCTTGCCGATGATTCACACTAGGATTACTAGTATAGCGACTTAACTTGCCCACCGCAAAAGCGATGTCGGGTCTTGTACTTGTCATTACATACATCAAGCTTCCAATGACACTTGAATATTCAAGTTGAGACATGGGATTTCCCTTATTAGGGAGTAGGCGAGTAGAGGAGTCAAAATGAGTATTTGCCCGATTGAAATCAAAATACTTGAACCTCCTTAACACTTTCTCAATATAATGAGATTGAGTTAGAGCTAGAGCTAGACCTCCTTCTACTCTCCTTTATCTTATAAAAAGAATAATCTCCGCCTCCCCCATGTCCTTCATGGAAAACTTAGATGATAAAAAGTCTTTTGTTTGATTTATGCACTCTAGGTGAGTGCCGAAAATCAACATATCATCCACATACAGACAAATGATAACTCCATTTCCGGAGTTGTCAAACTTGCTATATACACATTTATATGATTGATTTAAGATAAATCCATTGGACAATACCACCTCGTCAAATTTTTGATGACATTGCTTAGGTGCTTGTTTAAGCCCATATAGCGACTTAACAAGCTTGCATACCTTATGCTCTTGTCCAGGCATAACGAAACCTTCTAGTTGTTTCATGTAGATCTCTTCCCTAAATCACCGTTGAGGAAGGCGGTCTTTACATCGATTTGATGAACTAGCAACTTATGAATAGATGCTAAAGCAATCAACAATCTAATTGTTGAAATTCTTGCAACTGGTGCATAAGTGTCAAAGTAGTCCATACCATATTTTTGTCTAAAGCCTTGGATAACTAATCTTGCTTTAAACTTATCAATAGTACCATCTACTTTCATCTTCTTTCTGAAGATCCACTTATTTCCCAAAGGTTTATGCCCTGGTGGTAAATCTACCTCCAAGTATTATTGCCCATCATAGTCTATTTCATCATTTATGGCCTCTTTCCAAAATGATACATCTTGGGATTTCATGGCTTCATCAAATGTCTTAGGATCATTTTCAATACCATGACAATACATGTATTGTGAGCCAACATCATCCCTTGTTCCTTCTACTAGGTAGATAAGAAAATCATCACCAAATGATTTTTCTTTTCTTGCTCTTTACTTCTTCTAATTTCATAAAATTGGGTGTCATTTAATTCTTGATTTGCACTAGGCACAAGATTCAAATCTTTAGGCATGCTATTGATGAAAATCTTTTTTCATCAAATATGGCATCTCTTGATTCAATAATGCATCGATACAAGCCTATTAGGTTCTATGACATAGAATCTATAAGCCAAAGAGTGTTAGACATATCATATTAATATGCATTCAACTTCTTTTTCTCCTAAAGTTTTATGTTTAGGGATAGGTAGTCTCACTACCGCCATACAACCCCAAACTCTAACATGCTCCAAATTTGGTTTCTTATTGTGCCAAATTTCATAAGGAGTTAGGTTGCTCCTTTTGCTAGGAACCCTATTTAATAAATAGCAAGCCGTTAACATGGCTTCTCCCCAAAATCCATCATTTAAACCCGAGTAAGAAAGCATGGAGTTAACCATCTCTTTCAATGCTCGATTCTTCTTCTCCGAAACACCATTTTGTTGTGGTGTATAGGGAGCCGTTGTTTCATGAATGATACCAACGCTTTGGAAATAATATGGATTAAAGTATTCCCCACCTCTGTCGGTGCGCAACCTTTAAATCATGGTTCCCTTTTGAAGTTCAACTTTTCTCTTATTTATCAAGAGCTTCATCATTTGAATGCTATAAATAAACATAGCAAAATCTAGAACAATCATCTATGTATGTTACTACATATTTCTTGTTTCCTAGAGATGGTGATGCATGAAAATCACATAAATCGCTATGTATTAATTCAAGTAAATTACTTTCTCTTTTAACTTTATGAAATGGTTGCCTAGTAATTTTAGTAAGCATACAAATTCTACACTTATCAATATTCATGTCAAATGAGGGGATTAAATCATGCTTGGACATTTTGCAATCTTTTGTAATGAACATGTCGTAAGCGTGTATGCCAAAGTGTAGAAATATCAACATGTGAATTTGTAGACTTAGAAGAGATTTCAGACTCACAATTCATAGAAAGAGAAGAAACAACATTATTAATGCTAAGCTTGAACATTCCATTACACAAGTATCCTTTTCCGAGAAATACACCACCTTTTGATAAAATATAGTTATCGGCTTCGTACACTTGCCGATAACCTAATTTATTCAAAACAGTACCCGATACAATATTTTTTCTAATATTTAGTACAAACAAAACATTAGTAAGAACAATAGTCTTCCCCAAAGAGAACTCTAATTCTACTTGGCCTTGTCCTAGAATAGAGAGGGTCGACTCGTCTCCCATGTGAAGAACTCTTCCTTCACTTGTAGCGACAAAGGACTTGCACATTTCTTTGTCTCTACAAACATTTGTCGTAACACCGGAGTCAACCCACCATGAAATCTCATTATCCTGTAAAACAAACATTTCAAAAAAATTAGAAACATAATCTATATTAGATGATGTATCAAACTTAGTTTCTAAACTTGAAACTAAACTTTTCTGACCTTGATGAGATTTTAATTTGCTCTTTGTTATTAGCACCAAAAGCATTGCCTTGAGCCTTCTCGATCTTCCCCTTTCCTAAGCGGTAATCTCGCTTGAAATGGCGAACTTTTCCGCAAATCCAACACATGTTTCCTTTAGGAGGATGCTTCTTGGTTGGACCGTTGCTAGCTTGATTGTAAGGCCTCTTCTTACCCTTGTTCTTGTTCATCTTTTGTGAATTTGCTTCCATCATATTTACCTTAGGTAAATTTGGAACTTCTTCTTTCTTGTCACGTTCTTATGCACGAAGCTCCTCTTCGATTCACAATTCTTTACCAAGTTCCACAAGAGACATTTCTTCTTTCTTGTCCTTCAAAGTACGCTTGAAGTCTTTCTAACTTGGTGGTAATTTGTCGATTATACTCGACACTGAGATGGGCTCATCCATCTTCAACTTGTGTTGGGCAAACTGGCCAAAGATACGCTGTATCTCATGGAATTGCTCCATCACCGGCCAACAGTCCACCATCTTGTAATTATTGAAATTACTTACAAGAAACTTGAAGCTAGAAGCGTCCTCGGCCATGTACTTGGTCAAGTGAATCCCATAGTTCCTTTGCTGACTCTGTGTTTTGATAAACATTGAAAAGGGTATCGAACATACCATTGAGGATATAACCTCTAGCGATGTAGTCGAAGTTCTCCCACTTGCTTCGTCTCCAGAACACCTCCATGGGTCCATCATTCTCCAACTTCAGGGCATGGTGTAGACAACACGTACACCACTTTCAAGTTTGTCAGTAGAAAGTGCATCTTCTTCTGCCAACGCCGAAAATTAGTGCCTTCAAACTTATCTAGCTTTTGGAAGTGATGAGTCATCTCTCATAGGCTTGCCATCGATCAGAATATCGATTTCGTTTGTATTTACTGGGTCGTCTTCTTCTTCTTGGTAGTCAACAACAAAGTAATTATCAGGGTTTGATGGCAACTTCTTTCCTCTGATGAAACTTTCGAAAGCAGTCAACTTTAGTAGTAGTAAATAGGTCGCTTGGATATCAGATTGGATCGCGTAAATTCGTTTTCCGAAATTGAAATTTCCACCCTTGTATGATTTGCCTCGGGTTACAGGAAACTCGAAGTGGGATAATCCATTGAAGTACACTGTTATTCCAGGCAGTAGAATAACATCATACTTTAGGATTTGAGGTTTTTTGCAAATCAAAGATGGATTGCTTGAAGGTTTCAGAGTGTTTCAGAGTGTTTCTCATCAACAATAACGTCTGATATTTATAGTGAAGCAAACGGACATGAAGAATGGGTGCGACCTTGGGCAAACAGTCGCGTCTGTAAAATAGTTGTCGCGCGCCAGCGTTGACCTTACGCCTACGCCCATTGTGGACATTAATGTTAAGATGTGGGTCGGCTAATGTTAACGCAGGATGCTACGGACCTGCAGAATCCGCGCGTCCAGCTTTATTATTAGCATCGCGTCCAGTGTTATCGTTATCATCCGCGCCCAAACATTTAATGTGTTCCTTTGTTGCGAAACTCAATGTTGCAGAGGTCCGACTTTGCTCGATTTCATCACAATTTGACTCATTTACTAGAACAAATTGTCCTAATGGGTTTAAGCATGTTACCATGCTTATAAACCCTAAAATTAGCAACAAAGCCCTGAAGAGCTCGATTAACGTCCTTAACTTGCTGACAAACTCCACATTTGCGCGCATATTCTTTGATATCAGCTCGCAGCAATGCCAATAAAAGTTGGAAGCAATCTTTGCAAATGTTCGTTGGATACCTAGCATGTCCACCTGTACTCCCATCATGATATTCTTGGGATCACTAGGGACAAACAAACGTCCTTGGTAAAGTATTAACCCATCACGTATATGATACTCAGGATGCGGGTGTTCCATGATGGCTTGAAATAGTTGGCGGGGCTGGCTCTTCTCTCTGAATTAGACGCCTCAACATTTGAAGAATGCCAAAAACAGGTCGTGTGTAGCCTTTTAAAGTTGCGAGAGTTGCGCATGGACAACGTGATAACGCGTCGGCTGGAGCATTCTCGCGCCTTGGCTTGTATACTACTTCAAAATCAAAATCAGAACCCATCAGTTTAGCAATCCATCTTTGTTGATCCGGTGTATGCATAGTTTGGGTGAGGATGTTGCGAAGAGGTTCATGATCCGTTTGAATGACAAACCTCCCCCTAAAAGATACTGCTGCCTCCATATTTGAACCGCCATGACAACTGCGCAAAGCTCCTGACAGCAGGTGGATGACTGTTTCATGGCGCTTGTGAATTGGCTGCTATAATAAACAATGGGTCTCGAGGCTTGTGTTAATACAGTCCCCATTCCCTCATCTGATGCGTCAGCTTGTACCGTGATAGGTAGGCGCGCTTCAATTCTTCAAATGCTTTAGTACCCAACTGATGAGTCATATTTATACGATTCGTCGAACTAGCTAATCTCATTTATTTCGACACTTTTATATGCGAACATTTACTTTTTAGTATGATTTTGCGTTTCAGGTGTTTCGGAAGCTCTAAAAGAGAATGCGCAATAAAAGACGGCGTTTCATACCAAAAACACCACAGCGGCAAAATCGGACCTTGGGAGGTTCGACGGAATGCTGGGAATTGATCAGTGATCAAAAAAATATGAGCTACATGTCGATGCGTAGCTGACTGAATTCTCTACAACTCTCTAGTTCACACTGAGAGCAGCAAAGATCGTTCAGATAGTCAAATAAAGAGTCGAAGTCAGAACTGCTGCGCAGAAAGGTGAAAACATGGTCAGTGGGGACCGCGCTCAAGGAAGACATGTCCAAATGGTGTGTTCAAGGCAAAAATTAACTGAGACTAGAACACCTTAGTAGGCAGTATCCAATGTCTATTCAAGGCCAGATCCAGATGGCGTTCTAACTGAGACTAAAACACCTTAGCATGTAGTATCCAAAAGCAAACATGCTAGCACACATGATATATTTCCCAGTTCGGCAACGAGCCTACTCTGAGGGCTTCCCACGCCTTAAAGGGTAGCAAATCTTATTGAAAAGTCTAGAGCTATCGATGGTCTTACACTTACAATCTCCCGAATGTAATCGCCTAGTCTCTAACACTTCTTCTCCTTGATTTACTCCCCCTCAATCCCCTGAGTTCGAGACTCCCTCTCGAACCTTGCTTGAACTTCTCCCTAAGCTCAGAGTCTTCTCCCGAAGAAAGACACCTTCACCTGAATGCGTGATCTCAGTGGTGTGTGTGCAGTGGTTGGTTCCACGGACAAGTCTGATCAGCACACTGAACAGACTGTCACAGCGCCGTTCGTTTTCTGATGAGAAAAACCTAGCCGGGCGTCGCTCCTCCTCTTCTTCTCAAGAATCTCTTGTGTGTTTTTCTTCTCCTCAAGCGCATGCTGATCTGGGAACCCTAGCTGTGTATTTATAACCCTCGGCAGCTTCCCAAATCAGTCCGAGATACTATCAATTATTTAGGAAATATTCCTAAATATTCTCTAGATACCTTATCCAATCTTTAGGAAGTCCTTCTAAATATCTTCCTTCCTACCCACGGCATGCCGAAGATCTTCAACTGATTTTGTTGATATTCTTTTGAATATTCAGTCCCGACTTTCTTGTTAACCGACTCCAACTCTTGATATCTTTGATATTTGGGAATCCCGAATTGAGGAAACTTCCATTGTTCAGTTCTGTACAAAAATACGAAATAATAGTTCAAACATAAGAGCAGAACTAAAACAAAAATTTCAAATAGTACGAAAAAAATGTTTAAAGGTTAGAACTGATTGAGATGGAGCTTTAAACCTTCATTCGGAGGAGTCCTCGTCAGCCTCGTCTTCTTCCTCCTCAGCCTCGTCATCGCTAGGATATCGCAGAGCACGCACCAGTTGGTTTGTCCTTTTGTTTTGATCCTGTAGAGTATTCATCATAGCCTCGAGCTCGCCAACGATCCTTCCTCTTTCTTTGTTACTATTCTTCTCAAGAATCTCTCGTGTGTTTTTCTTCTCCTCAAGCGAATGCTGATCTGGGAACCCTAGCTGTGTATTTATAACCCTCGGCAGCTTCCCAAATCAGTCCGAGATACTATATCAAATATTTAGGAAGTATTCTTAAATATTCTCTAGATAGCTTATCTAATCTTTAGGAAGTCCTTCTAAATATGTTCCTTCCTACCCACGGCATGCCGAAGATCTTCAACTGATTTTGTTGATATTCTTCTGAATATTCAGTCCCGACTTTCTTGTTAGCCGACTCTAGCTATTGATATCTTTGATATTTGGGAATCCCGAATTTAGGAAACTTCCGTTCTTCAGTTCTGTACGAAAATAATAGTTCAAACATTACGAAATAATAGTTCAAACATAAGAACAGAACTAAAACCAAAATTTCAAACAGTACGAAAAAATTGTTTAAAGGTTAGATCTGATTGAGATGGAGCTTTAAACCTTCATTCGGAGGAGTCCTCGTCAGCCTCGTCTTCTTCCTCCTCAGCCTCGTGATCGCTAGGATATCGTAGAGCACGCACCAGTTGGTTTGTCCTTTTGTTTTGATCCTGTAGAGTATTCATCATAGCCTCGAGCTCGCCAACGATCCTTCCTCTTTCTTTGTTACTATTCTTCTCAAGAATCTCTCGTGTGTTTTTCTTCTCCTCAAGCGAATGCTGATCTGGGAACCCTAGCTGTGTATTTATAACCCTCGGCAGCTTCCCAAATCAGTCCGAGATACTCTATCAAATATTTAGGAAATATTCCTAAATATTCTCTAGATACCTTATCTAATCTTTAGGAAGTCCTTCTAAATATCTTCCTTCCTACCCACGGCATGCCGAAGATCTTAAACTGATTTTGTTGATATTCTTCTGAATATTCAGTCCCGACTTTCTTGTTAGCCGACTCTAGCTATTGATATCTTTCATATTTGGGAATCTCGAATTTAGGAAACTTCCGTTCTTCAGTTCTGTACGAAAATAATAGTTCAAACATTACGAAATAATAGTTCAAACATAAGAACAGAACTAAAACCAAAATTTCAAACAGTACGAAAAAATTGTTTAAAGGTTAGATCTGATTGAGATGGAGCTTTAAACCTTCATTCGGAGGAGTCCTCGTCAGCCTCGTCTTCTTCCTCCTCAGCCTCGTCATCGCTAGGATATCGCAGAGCACGCACCAGTTGGTTTGTCCTTTTGTTTTGATCCTGTAGAGTATTCATCATAGCCTCGAGCTCGCCAACGATCCTTCCTCTTTCTTTGTTACTATTCTTCTCAAGAATCTCTCGTGTGTTTTTCTTCTCCTCAAGCGAATGCTGATCTGGGAACCCTAGCTGTGTATTTATAACCCTCGGCAGCTTCCCAAATCAGTCCGAGATACTCTATCAAATATTTAGGAAATATTCTTAAATATTCTCTAGATACCTTATCTAATCTTTAGGAAGTCCTTCTAAATATCTTCCTTCCTACGCACGGCATGCCGAAGATCTTCAACTGATTTTGTTGATATTCTTCTGAATATTCAGTCCCGACTTTCTTGTTAGCCGACTCTAGCTATTGATATCTTTGATATTTGGGAATCCCAAATTTAGGAAACTTCCGTTCTTCAGTTCTGTACGAAAATAATAGTTCAAACAGTACGAAATAATAGTTCAAACATAAGAACAGAACTAAAACCAAAATTTCAAACAGTACGAAAAAAATGTTTAAAGGTTAGAACTGATTGAGATGGGGCTTTAAACCTTCAGTCGGAGGAGTCCTCGTCAGCCTCGTCTTCTTCCTCCTCAGCCTCATCATCGCTAGGATATCGCAGAGCACGCACCAGTTGGTTTGTCCTTTTCTTTTGATCCTGCAGAGTCTTCATCATAGCCTCCAGCTCGCCAACGATCCTTCCTCTTTCCACCCGAGTCATTCTTTCCCTATCACTGGTCCGCCTTATTGACGATTCTGGTACATCTGTCTTCTTAGGCACTGGATCCTTTAGATCATTCATATGTCGTCCCTTGAATAGCTTGTGATCAACTCCTAGTTTCAGTGGAGCTTTTGAGAGTCTGTCCTGATCGGTCTGTGATCAACTCCTAGTTTCAACTCTGGGTTCTGGTAGATGATCAACTCATATAGGATCGAAGGGAAGACAATTTGGTGAAGGGAATTGGTGGATGTGGCGTGTTCAGCAATCTGTTGGAACATAACCCGTCCCATGTTGATCCTCATCCTATTTCCAATGTGATAGATCAGCTGCCCCAAGTTTTTGCTCACCGTTGTCCTGTGCGAGGTAGGCTTCCAGTTGACTATGACAATGAAGAAGAGCATTGAATAAAAAGATTGTCAGGTCTGCCACTGGAATAGAAGCTCATGCTTCTTCAAAGACTTTGAGCTCTTTTTGGGCTTTCAGTTGGGACAATAAATCTGGGCTCATAAACCTGGATTTGCTTAAATCCACGGTTCAGTTAAATTATTAATTGAAACGGCGTCATAAACTATGAGAAGTCATTAATTAGGGATACAATTATCGACGTTCTAATCATTACTTTAATATCATCATTAAATGTTTAATTTAATGTTTAAAAGCCAATGATTATATTTGGGTACTATAATTCCCATAAAAAAAATAAAATAATTGGGTACTATAATTAAATTAACACCCTCTTAGTAATAAGTAATTCAATTGTGATATGAAACAAGCCGTTACAGTTTCTCTTAAGCTCGATTTTGATGTCTGACTTGAACGTTCAACGGCCACATATATCTCCAACCAATGGAAGAATGACACGTGTTAATGAAACACTGTAATTCAAATTCTTAGTCGTTTCGCTAATACTCAAACAAATATAAACGTTTCAAAAAAAAACAAATATAAACGTTAACTTTGTTTCTCTTCCTCGTCCCTCGGATAATCCTAAAGCTCGAATTGTTGGAAATCGCTTCTTCTGAGCTCTTTAAGAAAGAAATCTTGATGGATGACTAGTCGGGTTTGGATGTCTGCGTGTCGTAGATCCTCGCGCGAGGCTGTCCGTTCTCTTTCCATTCCATATCCAGTTTCGATAAACTCTAGTCGACTCCGACCGATCGAAGCTTTGGGGAACGATTCGGACTAGGTAAGAGAGAGAGGTCGACATGCGCACAAAGACAGTGACAAGCCAAGGGACGAGTGTTAGCGAAATACTTGTAAGTTGTAACAATGGCTTTCCCCCTCTCTTCGTCTCATCAGCTTGCGGATCGTTTCAGTTGGTTTAGAACTTGCATTTGGGGTATCAAATTGGCGTCTTCTTGGAAGTTGGAAGGGTAGTAGAATAGGGACGATTTGTTATATGTTTTTCTGCGGATCTGAGTTTATGTTTTCTGCTTGACGGTTTTCTTTCATAGTTTTCTGAATCTTGGTTCAGAATGGGGAGTATGTGGTTCTGCCTGATGGCTTGAGTGTATTGCTTGTATGCTTTTCACTTTCAGTCATTGAATATATTTTTCCCCTTAAGAGAGATATTCCAGATTTATGCGCAAATGATACCTTGGGGTTCTTTATATAATGGTATCTTTTGATAGTTAGGGATATGTGGATACAATGATGAGCAATGTTCGCAACCTTGCATTGAAGGTCAAATGTTGTCCTAAAGAATACGCAAGATAAATCAGTACACGGATAATATATATGACTGAAACATTATTCTGACTGATGTATCGGAGCCTTTTTATAGTGGTTGGATAGCCCTTTTTTATCGATATTGGTTGGATTGCCCCGTAAGAATCCAGATTTATGTTTGTTATGTGTTTTGTCTGCGGATATGAGCTTATGTTTACTGCCTGATGGTTTTCTTTAATAGTTTTCTGAATCTTGGTTCAGAATGGGGAGTATGTGGTTCTGCCTTATGGCTTGAGTGTATGGCTTGTATGCTTAACTTTCAGTCATTGAATATATTTTACCCATTAAGAGATGTTTTACAGATTTATGATCACATAATATAGGCTGACACTTTTCTTATGTCGCTACAACATGAAAAGAGTATTCTTATATTCATTTTTTCACTTTGATCTTGAAATCTGTTATGGGATTCATCTCCTCACGTAATTATTGTTGATGACTTCTTTAGCCAGTGAACAGTGAGACAATGCAATTTGATGGTGCATAAATGGATAATAATTCGTTAGAATGGATGCATTGCCTTGTGGAGCTCCATCAAGTGCTACAGACTTGAGTGTAAGTGGTCTACAAAATGAATTTTTTCACAAGGGAGTCTTTTCTACAAGTTTGGAGACATATTTCAACAAGGCAATGGTTAATTGTTCTTCATCTTTTTCAGATTGGTCGTGGCCCAAAAATTTATGTATCTAAATCAGATTTGGAAACATTATGTTGTGGCTAGAAGAAATAAGTTAGTGGTTGCATGGAGCATCCAGGACCAGGCATCCTGCATTGGCTGGTGCAGTCTCTAAAGACAAGTTACTCTTTGGAGAGAATAATGGTAAAGCTGCTTAGGGTCTCTTTGTTGGGCCACCAGGTAATTTTTTGGGTTAAAAGGATACAAATGCAATTGTTAAATTTTGATCTTTCAGGTAGAGGCACTCTTGTTAGTTCCATGTCTTTCCAAGTTCGCGTGCTTTACGAGAGCTTTTCATTAATTGGGCCAAAATATGTTCAGATTGCCAACTATGAATGGTCAACTATGAACCCTGAACACACAACCAAACTGGCCATTCGTAGTTGACCATTTATAGCTCGGAGTTCTGTAAAGTTGGTAATGATTCCTGCCTTATATTAAGGGATGCTCGGGTTTGAATTTGAGCTAATCTTTTTTGTCCAGGTTGGTGGTTTCCCTTGTTGATAACTTTCCTATTCTTCCATGTTCAGAGGGTTTGTGATGTGATCAATTTCATATTTGTCTATGATTAATTTTTGTATAATCACATTTGAGTGAAGTTTCAATTTGTTATTATTTTTGCTGTTGTATCACATTATTTACTATAGGCGTGAAATTCACAATATCCCTAAGTATTATAGTTTAGTGTGAGCATCTCCTCATGTAATCGTTGTTAATGACTTCTGGATGTGATTTAATAGTGGAGACATGAATCGAAACTAGTTACTGTGGATCCATCTCCTTGTGGAGCTCCATGGTGCTATAGACCTGAGCATAAGTGGTATTGGATTATTTTAGTATTGTTTGAAAGTTTTTGTGTGGTTAACTTCTTAAGTGATTTTTATTGTGAATGATGTTTTGATAAATGTTGGTGTCATTATGTAGATGCTTCTTAACTTGGCATTTAAAACAGCTTTTCAAACGGTAAGTTCCTACATAACGATGTCGAGAAGCTGATAGGTATATTTATCATGTATTGGTGTTTCATTTGTGTTACCTTTGAAATTGCAGTAATCTTAAATTTGATCTTGCAATTTCGTTTGTTATGTCATTGCGATTTTTGATTGATCACTATCGTTGATGGTTTCATTATTATGCGATTATTTGTTGAGTGGCTGTTATACTGGCTGGTTCTTCCGACTGGTTTATGCTTATTGATCTGCTTTTTATTAGGTTTGTTGCGGCTGTAAGCAATATTTGCTACGAAACTGAGTTTCAAGAAATTGTATTACCATTCTATCAAAAAAAAGAAATTGTATTACCTTTGGTATACGTTATTGGCACCAGTATCTCATGTCACTGGGTGATGCCTATACATCATCATAATAATCATCATCATACATCGCATCATCATACATCAATATACATCATACACCATCATACGTAAGCACACATCATCATACATCATACACCATCATTATCATACATCAATATACATCATCATCATACATTATACGTCATCAATCATCATACATTATACGTTATCATACATCATCATAGAGGATACATCATCATCATCAGTGTACGTCATCATACATCACCATGCATCATCTTTATCATCATCATACATCATCATCATACTTCATCACCACCATCATCATACATCAGCATACGTCATCATTCATCATCATCATCATCATCATCATCATGTTGATCATCATCATCATATCATCATCAACATCATAATCATTACCATCATCATAACATCATCATCATCACATGCATCAGTCATCATCATCGTCATCATCACCGTCATCATGTGGAGCATCATCGTCATCATCACCATCATCATCATCAACATTTATCAATTTTTTATGTATGTGATCATAAGTAGACAATTTATAGCAATAAGCAGTAAAAGTATTTGTTATCCACTAGACGATTTTTACTGCAACTCATTTATCTTCATTTTTGTCATCCGCTCCCCTCACAATTCTCTCTTTTCTAACATTTCCTCAATTTTCTATCAATTGCGCATTTGAATTTCTATTTATAAGGTTAACCGGAGTAAGGTTCTTGTTTACTAAATACCCCAATGGAGTTTTTTAGGTAGTGATGCACTGCTCACCTTTGGGCTTTCATACTGGAAATCCATGTAACTTTTGCATTGTGATTATTTGACAAGTATAAATCCAATTTGTTGGAGCAGATGTGGCATTTCCTTGTATTAAATGTTATCTGGTAACGTTTCCACGTATTATTGTTTTTGCTGTTGTATCACATTAGTTACTATACGCGTGAAATTCGCAATATTCCTTAGCATTATAGTTAAATGTGAACATTTGGAGAACCTGTGGTTTCCTCCTTGATGTGTGGTATTTTGTGTGTCAAAAACAATTTATAAGCCGGTAAGAACCGGATCGTCCAAGGGAGCAAGTGTAAACTTGTGCACTATGTAAGGTTATGCTTCTATTTATCCTAGTCTAAAACTTTTTTTGTTTGGTTTTATAATCTCAAATAACAATAAAGTAAGAAAAGGTTTTGACGAATTTCGAGAAGCATTTCGGGGAAGTACTTCACTTACCCAACATTTGAATCGAGTTATTAACAAGCATGCAAGGATTTGCTTAATTTTATTGGAAAATAGCCACACACTCCACGTATGAACCTCACCCTTTCGGCGCTATTGGTTCGAATCAAGAAACTCGCTGATGTTTACCAACTCTCGTCGCGTAAACATGGGGAGTCATTCTCATAAAATGAGCCTTTCCCGTTAAAATGAGTCATTCTCGTAGTCACCAAGTTCGTAACGTGTATTTTACTTAATAGTCGGACGTTTAGCCTCATCCTTTCGGCGCTATTGGCTTAACGTCTCAAAGCAACACACTTAGGAATTTTCTCAAACACCTAGTATGCATCGCTATCAGTGAGCTTGAATGTGAATCACAATTTCTTGATGAGGATAAGATAGAGGAAGAGCATATAGAGACAAAAGGATTTCAAGGGTACAAGGACTTTGTTGAGGTCTACATGGAAGATACTAAAGTACAACCCCGCACGCAAGAAAATAAAAGCTTAGAAACGGATATTGAGGAATGGGCACCCAAGGAAATAATTGAAAAACTCAAAGAAGATGTGCCCATCAAGCTCGAGACTAGTTATGAAGACCCTTTCTTCACTACGATGTCTCGAGACGAGTTTTGGAGCTTCTCGCCCTATTTCGAGAGATTATGTGGAAAAAGCTCTCATGACCCCTTAGTTCTTAAGGGATCCTCATTATTGGAGGGGTCATGCTCCCAAAGGAAAGTCCATTGTAGACTTGATGGGGGGAAATTCAAATAGGATTTAAATGTGGATTGACACCCCAAATGTCCAAGGCCCCGTGAGAAGAGATCCTAGCAAAGGACTTCTCAACGAGTGATTCTATGGGGCGATTTGCTACGTCTTTGCCAAGACGGGAAAAGCTAGGCCCTCGCGGGAGGTAACCCGGTTTGTAAGTTGTTCACTCTTGTTCTTTATGTTTAAATGTTTGGCATGATTTTGAGTGGCTTAGGCTCTAAATATGGAATAAATGTAAAATGTGTGATTAGTGTGTCAAATTTTAAGTGTGGAGTGTGAGGTCTACTCACTCCAATTCCACTTTACACCGCCAAGCCCCTCCACTTTTCCCTTGATTTCTCAATGTATGATGATGTCGCCCCTTAGTGTTCATGTGCCTTCTTTGAGTTTACTAGACGAGGACTATCTTGATATACCATGCTATGACTCTAGTTTCACATTTTGGGCACTTAGGAACCCTTGTGCATATTTTGGAGGTTGTGGGTCAACTTCTTTGTTTGAACTCTATCAAACTTATGTCATGATGTTATTATGTGACTTGTGATGCTCTCTTGCTCATACTTGCGTTTTGCATGACTTTATCTGTCACTTATTGCTTTTAACCTCTCATGTGTTCTTGTTATCAAGGAACTTATTTGCATTATATATTATCAAGCTTAGCACAATGGTGTTTTTTCTATTAGTGGGAACGAGGGGAGTTCCTATGCGCCCTTATTCTCATTCTCTTTATTGTTTGCGCTTCGCGCTTAGGGACTAAGCTACATTTTAAGTTTGGGTGGGGTAGTCGCATATTTCACTCATTTCATGCCATGCCTATCATTGTTGAATGACCACTTGCATTCATGTATTCTATCCATAACATGAGAGTGTTTTGAACCACATAGGCTTGTGACTATCAATTCTAAATACCTATAAATCACATCTAGCCTATTTATCACATTTATTGGATCTTGAACTTAGAACCGACCTAGTTATTTGAATGTGCATTCTTGTGAATCAATATCATTGCTATCTCTTGTCTATCTAGTTTTCTAAATATTTTTATTGAAATACCGTGGATTAAGTTTTAGCAAGCACTTTTAAAAAAATTCACGAAAAACATAGACCTCTTATATGCTCCTTGGTGACTTGAGGCTTCTAATTTAGTGCCTTGTTTATGATTGTTCCCGCACATTTCATACACTTTTTGAACATATTGTCAAGTTTTAGGTGTGGAGTCAAAAGTGGGCGAAAAATAGGCCCCAACAAAAAAAAATTGTGATCAAAGAGGGCAAAGCCCCGACTAAAAACTTTCTTGATGTACATGAGAAGTTTTGCTTGAAAATATACAAATGCATGGGGTTAGGAAGAAAATTTCCCCCTCGAAAGCATTTGTAAGCCAAAGGCCATTTGAAAAAGAAAATAAGAAACACTTAAAACTTGACTTTACGTTCTTCCATCATTCTACCTTTGCGCGGGATTCATCATTTGCATTGTGTGCTAGTTGGACTAACTCTTGGACGATCCTTGTGCTTGCACGGGAGCTATCATTTGATCTATGCTTGTTTTCTAAGAACTCTAGTGTCGAACTCCTCTTTCCTTATGGATTACGACTTAAGCGCCTAAAACTTAGGAATGAGTTCAATGTCGCGAACCCATGGACTAGCCCTAGCTAGCATAGGTGAGCGGTTGACACTCTTTTGTGCAAACTAAACTATGACTCTATTGTATTGCCTTGAAAATGAGTAGATCATTAGATTAGACATTTGATAACCCTAGTATTGATGATCGTGAATGCACGACCTCATGGAATACTTAAATGGTTCAAAAGTTCTTTTGATGATAATGTGATGGTAGTCCTAGTTGAGCACTCTTGCATTCATTATTATGGGATAGGTGCATATGGATTTGTGAGTATTCCCTTTTCTGAAAACTTTCACGAGACTATAACTCATCCACTAGGGTAGCCCAGGGGTTTAAAGGCTTAATGCATTCGTAACGCCTACGAAAAGGAGCTAGTTAGATTGTACATACCTTTCATTTTTCTTTCAATAACATGTTTAGAAATAATGATCGAGACCTTGTGAAAGCTAGTGAGGCAAATAAACGAAAAACATAGCACCACTAGCATTTCGCCATTTGGATGACCTTGACATATTTTCATACTTTGTTCGGGACGAACAAAGCTTAAGTGTGGAGTGTTGATGAGTAGAATTTTCGACTCATTAATGGCCATTTTTCACTATAGCTTTGGTTTGTTTCCGACGATATTTTGATGTCATTTGACCTCAATCTCTACGTTTCAGGTAGAAAATGAGTCCCCTCAAGGTCGAAGCCTAAATATGAAAACTCAGAGAAAAATCGAAGATTTAGAGCAAAATAGGGCAGATTGACCTTTCCTGCTTATTTTGCATGCCCATATCGCATACGGTATAGCTTGTTGGAAAGCTCACTCAAAGGGCTACAACTTTCTAGTTAACACCAAGACCAAGTTCGGACGTTAAGACCACGAAAAAGCCCAGAGAAGTGTCAGCCGGCCGGCTGACTAAAGATCCAGAGAGGCCTGCCCAAGTGCATAACCAGCCGACTGGCTGGAAGTTCAGCATCAGAACCAACGGACTGGATGGAGCTGCTGCTTCAAGAATTTTCACCCGAGCCTATAATAGAAAGTGAGGGTTTTGACCTAAAGAGTGGAGGTATTTGGGGAGAAGAAGATTGGAAAAGAGGCTCAACCAAGGTCATCAATCAAAGATCCAACTAAGGAGAAGAAGAGAAGACTAAAGGGAGATTCTAGGACTAACCATCCTACTTCCTCTAAATCTTTTCTATTCTACTTGTTGTGTGCTATAAACCCTACTCACACCATGTTGTCTTACATGATGTGTGAGTAGTGATCTTGTGTTTTGAGGGTGTTGTAACCCTCCTTGGTACTCTATGATCATGTATATACATTAAATTCAACAATCTATGGTGTTAAATTCATGTTCACTATGCTCTTCATATATGACATGCTACTAAGTGTTTGATGAAATGCCTAAGTGACATGTTGATCCTAAAACTCGACCTATGTATCGAATGACCTTAGGAAAGGTTTGGATGTAGTGAATATGATCTTTTCTACGGATAGGAAGTGAACGAGTCCCCTAAGCCTATATCACTTATTACCTTAGGAAGGCATTCCAAGGATAATAGTGCTATGGAGTGAACCAATATCTTGATAAAGTGAGGTTCTAATTAAGAGAGGTTGACTAAGAATAGATTCACATGGAAATTGGTCTACCTTAGCCTAAGCTAGGTTCAAAACTATTTGATACCATGATTTGCATAATTCTTGTATACATGATCAATGAGAAATTGCCAAGGAGGGGAGTAACCCCTCGAAACACCTCTTATCTATCTTTTATCCTTAACTACTCACCACATAGGATTTAGAATATACACACCCTTATACATTTTTGGTTTAGAATAGACGAAGAGAAACACAATCTTACATAGTGCATGTGCTTGACTTTCTCCTTTGGGTTCGACCCGGTACTTCACCGGTCAATATAAATGTTTTGACTCACTACATTCGATCCTGTCTTCATTGATAATATTTAGAGGTGAAAAAGAATAGTTTGTCAAGGGGCGTTACCTAGTTGTAAGATGAGTGGTTATCACTGCTCAAGTCACGAATTCGAATCTTGATGGGTCAGAATGGATTTTCTCTGGTGGGTAGTGTTAGAGGGGTAGAATCAAGGGTTGAGTTCGGGGGTTGTCTGGTCCTTTCCTTTACAATAAAGTATAAGCGTGAAGGTCGACAAGTTTACTAAGAGAAAAGGTTTTGGATTATGACAGGATTAAGATGATAGTCGAACTAATGCAGCAGGGTCGATGGGTGTCTCTATCTGGAAAGAAGAAAGCGGACGTTGATCACGAAGAGGTGAATAGCCTAGATGAGAAGGCCCATAAAACATTGATGATATATTTAGTTAATGACGTCATTATTGAGGTTATTGATGAAGGTGGAGGTGTTGCTAATCTGGCATTAAGCAAAGTGAGTCTAGAGTAGAGGCAGTACTCATCTGACACTAGACGCAGTGCATCTGAAGCAGAGGCACTGCTCATCTTACACTAAACGTAGTGCATATGGAGTAGAGGCGTTGCTCATCTGGCATTAGGCGCAGTGCATCTGGAGCAGAGGCGTTGCTCATCGAACACTAGGCTTAATGCATTTGTAACAAAGGCGTTATTCACTTCACACCAGGCATAGTGCATATGGAGTAAATGCGTTGCTCATCTGGCATTGCGCAGTGCATCTGAACGAGAGGCGTTGCTCATTTGGCACTAGGCATAATGCATTTGTAGCAAAATCGTTATTCACTTCGCACTAGGCATGATGCATATGAAGTCAAGGCGTCACACATCTGGCATTGGACGTAGTGTACTGGAGAACAGGCGTTGCTCATCTGGACTGACACTAGGCGTAGTAACATCGTGAGCAAAGGCGTTGCTCATCTGCCATAACGCATCTGGAGCAGAGGTGTTGTTCATCTGGAATTAAGAGTAAGTGCATTGGGAGCAAAGACATTGCTCATCTGACTTGTCCTAGTGCATTTAGAGCGAAGGCGTGCTCACCTGGTTCGTGGCATAGTGCAAGCCTGGTGACATGAAGAAAGAAGAGTACATCTGGCACTTCTTGGTATGTCTGTAGCTTGGGAATTCAAGTGAAATTTAGTTAAGATGCATTCAAGCATAATATATTTAGGTTTTTTATTTGATTAGAAAATCTAATTAGTTTAGGAAGTTATTTGTTGATTTTAGAGATTTCCAATTATATTGGCATTAGAAGTATATTTGGAGATAATTATGCAATTAAATATATTTCTAATAAGTATTTCCTAATTAATTTAGGTAGCATTCGGTGCTATAAATATAACCTCATAGCATACTATTTCAGTATGTTAGTCTTTGTCTATCAGTATATTCTATTTGAATAAAATTGTATCTCTTACTGCATGTGGAGGCAGTCAATAAAGGATTGGTGAACCACGTAAAGCTTGTGTCGTTTATTCTTTGGTCTAACTTCTTTGTTGCTTGAATCACATCCATCATAACGGGTTTCCGTGACAATATTTTTATTTGGACTAAGGAAAATGTAGTAATAAGTTTTTGAATATAATGTTAGATGAAAATATTTTATTCGAAGGAATTTTTTAATTGATTTGTTTAAAGCTTATCATAGTAGCCCAGACATTTAAGGACATAAGGTTCAGAACCTTAGGTTCTTATCAAAAAAAAAAAAAGGACATAAGGTTAACAATCTCCCTCTTATGAAATATTACTGGAAAAATACGGACTTTATTTTTTTTTGATAATAATACTTTATTATCAGTTGGCCATTATATTTATAATTCTACTTATATATTTCAACTTTCATCGTATCAAATATGGAAAATTTTAATTTCAGATCTCAAACTATCAACACATTTTTCGATTTAAGTACCAAAGTTCCAACCAGCGACAAAATGAAAATTGATTAAATTTTGATCTCCTACAACCTAGCAAATCATATCTGTAATAAATGGGTGACTCTTTTTAGTCGCTATTTACCACACTGTACATATGAACTTTACTTTACCAGTGAAAGTCAACAAAATAAATTTTACGGAGTACAATTTTGATTTTGCCCATATCTCAGAATAGTTTAGAGTTAGATTAGAAAACTGATGATGGTTAAAGATCCTTAATTATCATTTTCCTTCTAAAAAGAAAAACAAAACAACGAAAGGCCAAACACGTTACTGTTACAATATGATATGCTAGCAATGGGCTGGCAAATACATATATTTGATATATATAAATTAAATAAACATTTATTAATGAGACAGTTGTTAGTGAAGAAATAGACAGCCAAACAGCTTTATCATCTCTCCATTCCACCGACACAATATCAATGGCGCATGATGCCACAAAAATTACATGTTACATGTTTATTTCTCTGACCTCACTTTCTTAACATTTCACTTTTGGTGACTATGAGATGTGTTTTGTAAGTTTAAATGAATATCAATTATCAATTAGAAATTTTAAACAGTGTACAATTTTTTTTTTGAAGAAATGAAGTGGTAGTTAATTTCTTAGGAGAATAAAAGTAAATATCAGGTACAAAGCATTTTTGATGTAAAATTCGTCAAAAATTAAATGTTGATATTGATGATAGACTTTTGAAGCTGCGGACAGTGACATTTCTAAAGTCCAAACTTTAAATGAGAAAAAGAATTAAATATGAAATCCACGCTTCAATGGATAGATAACTATATTAAAATAATATAAAAAATACACGACTTTTATACCGATATATAATATGCCCAACAATCAAAAAAAAAATTCAACCCATGGTGGCAAACTTTTTTTTCTCAGATAAATACACAGGCCGTGTTTATTTGACAGACTTGCCCAAAATAATCAACAACTAATCAGTTAACAACTAACTAATGAGTGTGTTTATCTTTTTACTGAGTTTTGCTGCCGACTTGAAAAACCATCTGTTTATATATAAAGAGCTCATCCTCTTTTGCTCATCAAAAGAATCAGTCGCCCCCCATTTGCTCTCTTTCTCTCTCTTAGCTATTCGTTTCTTGTGCAGCTTGCAGATCTTTGTTTCCAGAGGTATCTGCATCTCGAAATGGGGTTTTCCAGCAGATCCATTGCTGCTGACTTCAGCTTCTATGCTCTATTGCTAGTTATGCTCTTATCTTGCTACAGCTTCACATCTACAGGTTCAGCCCCAACTCAGACTCCGCAGCTACTTCACATTTACGGCTTTAATTCTTGGATTTTTTGTTGAAATATCTTTGGCATGATTTTTGTGCTTCTTTATTTGTGTCGGTTTGGTGTTGTTTCGTAATTAATGAGGAAATTGGATTTGTAGATATTTGCTGTTTACTAATATTGGGGTGTGATCCAAACACTTGATATGTTGTTTCATTTAATTACAAGTGATAATTTAAGCTGTGGTTGGTAGTGATGGAAATCTGACTTGTAATTCATTACCAAGGAATCGATTTAATCTGAGATTTGTGGTTTGCAGATGCGTACGATCCTCTTGATCCAAATGGGAACATCACAATTAAGTGGGATATCATGAGTTGGACTCCAGATGGTTATGTGGTATGTGTTTGTGGATTAGATTCTGTGTTTTTATCTAGATCTAGAAATACAACATATCCGGATGTTTTTTAGGAAACCATTGCTTTTCGAATTAAAAACATTATTATCAAAACATTCCAGTTCCAGCTTAGGATTACAATTTACAAGCTGGGTGGTTTTCATCCATGAGACTGTTTGATTGAGAATTAAAGTCCGAACAAACATGCTTTTGTGTGTGAAAAACTGAAAATAATTCTGATATTGTAAGGGTAGTGGTCTAGCTACTAGCGGTCATAGTCTTGGTCAAATGACCAGTAGGTCCCTTTCTGGGGATTGTCCATTCCTTGACAATAATAGTGAAATTTAATTATTTAAAATAAAAATGAATCTACTGCCTCATACTATTTTGGATGGGATTCTGTTTTAAATGTGCAGGCTGTCGTCACAATGTACAACTTCCAGCAATATCGCCACATCCAATCCCCCGGGTGGACTCTAGGATGGACATGGGCCAAAAAGGAAGTGATATGGAGCATGGTTGGAAGCCAGACCACGGAGCAGGGAGATTGCACAAAATACAAAGGGAACGTCCCACATTGCTGCAAGAAGGATCCAACTGTTGTGGACTTGTTGCCAGGAACCCCTTATAATCAGCAGATTGCAAATTGTTGCAAAGGAGGAGTTATTAACTCGTGGGCGCAAGATCCTGATAATGCTGCAAGCTCATTCCAAGTCAGTGTGGGTGCAGCTGGAACGACAAATAAAACCGTCAGAGTACCCAAAAACTTTACGCTGTTGGCTCCAGGACCTGGATACACCTGTGGACCGGCAAAGATTGTCAAACCAACAAGATTTATGACAGCTGATAAAAGAAGAGTAACTCAAGCTCTGAGTAAGTGGAAATATAAATTGCGTAGAATTGACAGTATCATTTCACTAATATTTCTGACAAGCTATCATCCTCCGATGCAGTGACGTGGAATGTTACATGTACTTATTCGCAATTCCTTGCTCAGAAGACTCCCAGCTGCTGTGTCTCCTTATCATCCTTTTACAATGACACTATCGTATCATGCCCCACTTGCACCTGTGGCTGTCAAAACAACGCAACCCAGCCAGGGACCTGCGTTGAGTAAGTTTTTCATCACTATTTTCAACATCATTTCCTAGCACCATTACATTTTGTTCCTTCCCCTTTACGTTTTTCTTTTCATCAATAATCAATCACATGTGCTAATTTTGTATCCTGCAGTCCCAAATCTCCTTATTTAGCCTCTGTTGTTGCGGGGGTAAGAACCAAAAATCCGTATCAACCGCTCGTCCAATGTACCAGCCATATGTGTCCAATAAGGGTTCATTGGCATGTTAAACTGAACTACAAGGAGTACTGGAGAGTCAAGATCACCATCACAAATTTCAATTACAGAATGAACTACACCCAATGGAATCTCGTAGCTCAACATCCAAACTTGGACAACATCACTCAGCTTTTTAGCTTCAATTACAAGTCTCTCACTCCATATGCCGGCTTGAGTAAGTTACTTTGCATTCAGCATTACTTTGAAGTGTTTTCTTCCTTTGCTTAAAGTCTAAAGTAATTTTGTTGTTATCAATTTGCAGACGACACGGCCATGTTATGGGGTGTCAAATTCTACAACGATTTGCTCTCACAAGCTGGTCCCCTTGGAAATGTTCAATCAGAGATTCTGTTTCGGAAGGATCCATCTTTCACTTTTGACAAGGGTTGGGCATTTCCTCGAAGAATATACTTCAATGGGGATAACTGTGTCATGCCACCTCCAGATGCATACCCATGGTTGCCAAATGCGAGTTCACGACCAGTTATCTCGTTGCTACTACCTATATTGACTATACTTGCATCTTGGGTGCTCCAGTTGGCTTGTGCTTGATAGCAGTGCATTGCGATGTGATCCAGAAAGGCTGTTCCAAAAGGCGTCACTCTCAACTTCACAAATGATTTTGACATGTTTGATTGCTGTCTATCATGAAGTTCGCACGTCATCGGTGTTGGTCTTCCGAAGAGACGATAAGAAAGTTAACACGGTTGGCCTCCTACACTGTTTGTTATATGTAATAGTAATGGGTTAACTTATGTTGGTATACTTGTGTAGCTCAAACTCATAGTCATGCTATTTGTGTAAGTCACATGATGGTTTTTTGTGGAAGACTTGTAATGCAAATGCTAATTCGTTTGGTGCTTTGAGCTTACGCCCGCCCCATAATTGGTAGAATCGGCCTTATTTGTGAAATACTGTTGTCTTATCCAAGATGAGATCTAGGTGGTGTTCGTACTGAATTTGAATACCTGACGGAGCGCACTGCACTGTCGTTAAGGTGCAATGTCTCTGTACAAAATAAATTTATATCTCCGCTACTCGTACTCTACTAGTGGGTAGTAAAGGGTAAGTAGGGGTCGAACCCAAGGGAGTCAGGTGAAAAGTTGTTCTTAAAGTTGGACAGTTTGGGATTGGTTGTGGTTTTAGTACAGAGAGTAGCGTGGGTTGGTTGTGATTTTAGTACTGGAAAGTAAATGACTGAAAGTAAAGAAAGTAAATACGAGACTGAAAGTAAATACTGAAAAGTAAAGTGCTTGAAGGACAAGACTTGCGGAAATTAAAGTGCTTGAAGGACAAGACTTGCGGAAATTAAAGTGCTTGAAGGACAAGACTTGCAGAAATTAAAGTGCTGAAAGTAAGCAGTTGATATGGTACTGAAAGTAAAGTAACAGGTGATATTGCAATTGAAGGAAGGATTCGGTATCAGGGGCCTTGTATCATAGTCTGTTTATCATTGACCTCTAATGATCATACTATGTGTTCAAAGATGAATCAAGGCTATTTCTAGCACATGACTTGCAACATCATTTAGAACACTTGTCCTACTTAGATTAATTCCTCCTTTCGAAGTATCTTAGCCTTATGTGCATCCATTTGATCTTCAGTTACGATCAACCAAATTGGTTTTGAAAGAGGTCGAACTCCTCAGATAAGCTTTGCCCGTTAAAGCATCCACTTACCCGAGTATGTTCACGAACCCCACGGAAGAGTTTTGCCCGTTAAAGCATCCACTCAACCTTGGAAGTTCTAACCTAATATGTGGCACATAGAACAAGTTTTGAACACATAGAGGCACTTAAGAGAAGGGTCTAAAACATTGTATGATACCAGTACACCCCTTCAACCGAATGAAGGGTTTAGCTACGAATATCCATGGAACAGGACATCATAGCTAAGTACTTGAAAAGTAAAGGTTTTGAAAGACAGGAAAAGTAAAAGGAGAATACTCAAGAACCGACAGGAGTAAACTCAGGAACTAGTTCAAATACTCAAGAACAAACAGGAGTTTTGATTCAAAGCGAAAGTATTACAAGGATTGTGTTGTAGAATCTAGAGAGCTTCTCTCACTACAAGAACTATGGATGTTGGGATTGAATGAGGATGATATACAAGTGAAGAGAAGATGTCTATTTATAGGCTAAGGGAGGCAAGGAGATCACAACACATGGCACAAGATGGGAGGAGATGTGGAGGAGATCACAACACATGGCAAGAGGAGAGCAAAAGCCATCAGGGTGAGTCACCACTCCAAAAGCCATCGGAAGATATTTGTTTCTCAAAAGCCATCGGTTTGACCGGAATCTGACCGGAGCTTTGGCCGGAGCTTCTTGGATTTTGGAGAGTGTATTCTGAATGAAAATGTCATTCTAAGATGATCTCAAGAAGGAACCTAAGCCAAATTCTGCTTGGAACATGGTCGAAATCCCAAAACGGTCGAAATTGCCCTAGTTTGGCTTTTACCGGGCTTGGTGCCTTTGCATTGCGTTCTTGTCCAAACGCCGACTGTTCTAGCATATTTGAATGATTCCAAGTCGGTTCCATGAAAGTTGTACAGTCGGAATCTGATTGTGGCATCGAGTGTCTTGTAATCCATTTTCAGCTTTAAAACTCCTCCTTAGCCTGTATTTTCTCTAGACTTCAGAATACCCTGTAGATAAATATCGGAACTAACAAGCAAAAGTTAAATAGACGAAGAGTCTAATTTGGTGGGTTTAACTGTGTTTATGATTCATACAATTATGGTCCATCAGATCACCCCACACTTTTAGTTGTTCGTCCCGAACAATGCTTTTTAAGGGTGTGCACACACAATCCAAGTAAAAACTTCAAATATGAAAGTGAGACTGTGGGACTAGATTTATCTTAATTCATGCATTACTTACTTATTACCAAACTAAACCGTGTAAATACTTAGAAGAAACTTGATACTTGTACCTTCGCGCCGAGATGCAAATTAATTCGGATGTTTCGGGAGATAGCCCTTTTCAGGCTCCTGGACTGCATTCTCGGGACCGACTCGTACTATATGGTTTTCTTGTAGCTTTCTCTAGCACGTGATTCGGTTCGGGTTTCACTGAGTTGAGCATTTTGATTTGTTTTTGGCGAGGGACAGCTTTTGTAGTGAATCGGCCTTTGGCCTTTGGCCTTTGATATTGAGTTGGAGTTTCTTCACTTTTGTTCGGTTAAAACCTTCACAATTTTGGCATTTGGCCTTTGATTAGCTTCTTTGAGATTGTACTTCTTTGTGACTTGCTAGTCCATTTTCTCAGTCTTTTTGGGAGGTCCAATCGTCGCCCGCAAGCATATGGAAATACCTCCCCGCTCTTTCTCATCCTCGCCGTTTCGCGCGGGTCAAGATGAGGGTCGCTCATCTATTTTCCCGGCTACTCTGACTAGAGATAGGACGGTTTGATTCCCGTCCCGCCTCTTGCATAAACACTGCATGGCGGAGATGACTTCAATCTTTACTGAAACCCGAAGTGCAGCCTCCACTGACTTCGAAAACCATATAGTTAGATTCGATCCTTCGAGTGCTTGCCAAGCCTCTCTAGGGCATTTTCTATCAACTCCACATTCCCTGTATATCTCAGCACAAAGGGACAAATGAGAAGTTAAATTCTAAGTTTTTAAACAGTTGAATTTTCACAAGGTAAATGCATGAATTATGATCTATCTTTTTCACATTCTCAAGTTCATACTTTCAAAAAGATAATATTAAGGGAAAAGGAAAAAGAAAAACATGTTAATTAACTATGTACAAATGTGGTTCTCACCCCACACTTTTGAACGAAGGCGTGCTTCACAGCAAGGCTTAGTTCAAAAGTCATGCAAGCAAATATATACAGGTAAGGTGAGAATGAAAAAACTAAATGACAGAAATTAAATGACTGAAAGTAAGATAGGTTTCGGGTTACCTCCCGACCAGTGCATTTGTTTAACGTCGTTAGCTCGACAGTACCTCATTCCTGGATCATAAGGTGGGATCCCATGGGTGGCTCTGGTCGTATTTCTGTGTTGTCAAGTTGACCTCGCCATGGTAGTGTTTGACTCGCTGTCCATTCACATTGAATCGGCTCCCATTCTCCATGCTTTCCAACTCAAGCATTCCATGGTTGAATACTTTAGTCACGGTATAAGGGCCGGTCCATCTTGATTTTAGTTTGCCAGGCATCAACTTCAACCGTGAGGAGAAGAGTAGAACTTGTTGTCCTTCCTCAAATGAGCGTCGGAGGATGAATTTGTCATGATACAATTTGGTCCGTGCTTTGTAGTCCATTTGGCCTTCATAGGCCTCAAGCCGCAATTCCTCAAGTTCACACAGTTTAAGCTTCCTATCTAGTCCGGCAGCTTTCAAATCCGGATTGCAATGCTTGAGCGCCCAATAGGCTTTATGTTCTAATTCCACCGGAAGGTGGCATGCCTTCCCATAAACAAGTCGAAAGGGGGAGGTTCCAATTGGTGTCTTGTATGCTGTCCGATAAGCCCAAAGAGCTTCATCTAGCCGCTGACTCCAATCTTTCCTACCCGGCTTCACCATTTTTTCTAAAATTCCCTTGATTTCGCGGTTGGAGATCTCCGCTTGAGCATTGGTCTTGGGATGATACGCCGTGGACGTTCGGTGGTGGACATGGTAGCGTTTTAAGGTGGCAGCCATCACGCGGTTGCAGAAATGAGTTCCTTGGTCGCTTATTATGGCCTTGGGTACCCCGTATCTACAAAACAGGTTAGTGCGCAAAAAATCTATGACAGTTTTTGCATCGTCGCACCTTGTGGCCTTAGCCTCTACCCATTTTGACACATAATCTACAGCGACTAGAATATAAGTATACCCGCATGATACTGGGAATGGTCCCATAAAGTCAAGACCCCAAATGTCGAAAACATCGTTGACTAATATCGGTACTTGAGGCATCTCATTTTTAGCTGACACATTTCCTACTATTTGGCACTTATCGCATTTTTTACACTTCTCATAGGCATCCCTAAACATACTTGGCCAAAAGAAGCCGCTATCTAGGATTTTTCTAGCGGTTCTCCTAGGCCCGAAATGTCCCCCACATGCAAACTCATGGCAAAAGTTAATAACAGAAGCTATTTCATCATCGGGGATGCATCTCCTAAGTATTTGATATGCTCTTATTTTCCACAAATAGGGATCATCCCATAAGTAATGTCTAGCATCATGCCTAAGTTTCATGTATTGTGCTTTAGTAAAAGAAGGGGGAATTTTACCTCCTACAAGGTAGTTGACGATTGAGGCATACCACGGTACCTTGGTTGAGACTGCATAGAGGTGTTCGTCTGGAAATGACTCGGTTATGTGTCCCTCTTCTTCCTTTCGGACAATCCTGCTTAGATGGTTGGCCACAGTATTCTCAATCCCCTTTTTGTCCCTTATCTCCACATCGAACTCTTGCAGTAGTAAGATCCACCGTATGAGCCTTGGCTTGGCTTCCTTCTTCTTCATTAGGTAACGGATGGCTGCGTGGTCAGAATAAACTATTACTTTTGCTCCAAGCAAATAGGATCTGAATTTTTCCAGAGCAAAAACCACTGCCAGGAGTTCCTTCTCGGTGGTGGAGTAGTTTCGTTGGGCAGAATCTAGGGTTCTTGAGGCGTAGTAGATCACAACCGCCTTCTTATTAACTTTTTGGCCTAGGACTGCCCCACAGCATAATCGCTCGCGTCGCACATGATTTCGAATGGTAGTTCCCAATTTGGCGTTTGGATGATAGGTGTGCTGGTGAGGGCTTTCTTCAGTTTATCAAAGGCCTCCTTGCATGCATTAGTGAATTCAAAAGGGACTTCTTTCTGGAGAAGAGTGGTTAGAGGCAATGCTGTTTTGGAGAAGTCTTTGATGAATCGTCGATAGAATCCTGCATGGCCAAGGAATGATTGGATGTCTCGGACCGTGGATGGGTATGGTAGAGTCATGATTAGGTCGATCTTTGCTTTGTCTACTTCCATGCCTTCTTGTGAGACGATATGTCCCAAGACTATTCCATGTGTTACCATGAAGTGGCACTTCTCGTAGTTGAGCACTAAGTTCATGGACACACATCGTGTCAAAACTGCGCTCAAATTGCTTAGGCAAGCGTCGAATGTGTCTCCATAGATGGTGAAGTCGTCCATGAAGACTTCAATGAATTCTCCGATCATGTCTGAAAAGATACTGGTCACTACCCTTTGAAAAGTCCCCGGGGCATTGCATAGGCCGAACGACATCCTTCTGAAGGCGAATGTACCGAATGGGCAGGTGAATGTAGTTTTCTCTTGATCCTCAGGTGCTATGGGGATCTGTTTGTAGCCTGAGAACCCATCCAAGAAGCAAAAATATGGCTTGCCTGCCAGTCGGTCTAGCATTTGATCGATGAATGGTAGAGGAAAATGGTCTTTTCTTGTGACGGCGTTTAATTTCCTGTAGTCGATGCACATTCTCCAGCCGTTCTTGATCCTTGTTGTTACCATTTTTCCTTTGGCATCTTCCTCGACCGTGATCCCACTTTTCTTTGGGACCACGTGGACAGGACTCACCCATTGGCTATCCGATATGGGATAGATAACGTCCGCATCTAGTAGCTTTTGTATTTCCTTTTGGACGATCTCCATCATGATTGGGTTGAGTCGTCGTTGAGGCTCTCTTGATGGTTTTGCTCCATCCTCAAGTAGAATACGATGCATGCATACAGCCGGGCTGACTCCTCTCAAGTCGGCTAGAGTCCATCCAATAGCCAACTTGTGTTGTCTCAGCACTTTTATCAGACTTCTCTCCTGACCTGCTTCCAAGCCACTCTTGATGATCACTGGAAGTGTGTTATTATCTCCTAGGAAAGCGTACTTCAGATTTCCGGGCAGGGGCTTCAATTCTATTTTGGGAGCTTGCATCACCGAGGGCAGAAAAGTATTTGATTTGAATAATTTTACCTCGTTGACTTCATATTCTGGTGTGAGAGGTTCCGAGATTGTTAAGTGGGCCACCGTTTCATGCAAATCTTTGGTCACTTCGTATGAGCCTTCAGCTCCATTGAGTATGGCTTCTAAGGGGTCCACTCTTGGTTCTGGTTGAACTTCTTGGACCAGGTCGTCCAGAGCATCGAGAGCGTGTACTTCCTCGAATTCAATGGGGTGCTTCATTGCTCGGAATATGTCGAAACTGAAGACCTCTCCTTCTACCTCCATTGAGAGCATTCCACTTCCACAGTCTATCTTCATTTTTGATGTTTTGAGAAATGGACGACCGAGAAGGATGGGTGCATGGTCTGTAGGTCCGCCATTCTCCATTTTTAAGACGTAGAAGTCTGCTGGAAACACCAATTCGCCTACTTGAACCAGGACGTCTTCTATTTTGCCCTCAGGCTGTTTGCAAGATCTGTCCGCCAGCTGGATAGTGAGACCGGTGGGTTCGAGTGGTCCAATCCTAAGGCATGAGTAGATAGAGAAGGGAAGCACGTTGATTGATGCTCCAAGGTCTAGCATGCAGTTCTCGATCCGGATGTTGCCAATTGTGCATGGAATGGTGTAAGTTCCCGGATCACCACATTTTGGGGGCACTTTTCGTTGTATGACGGCCGATACGTTCCTACTCATTAGCTCTTGATCATATCTAGTACCCCTCCTCCGGTTGGTACAAAGCTCTTTTAAAAACTTAGCATATCGAGGAATTTGCTTGATGGCTTCTAAGAGGGGGATGTTGATTTCGACTTTGCTGAACAACTCAAACACGTCCTCATCCATGACATGCTGTTTTGGTACTCGAGCTGGTAAGCGTGGTGCTGATTTTGGGGGTCTCGGTTCTGGGTACCGGGCCAGGCCTGTGTTCCTTGGGTATATTCCCTTCTTCTTCGGTTATGTCTCGCTCTTTCTCAAACATGTCGTCGTCTTTATCGGCCGCGTCTTCCTCTAGAGTTTCGAGAGACTCGGGCCTCATTTGCTCTTCTCCGGGCAACTTTGGGTCTTTGTCCTCCTTTTGTTCCATAGGTTTGCCGACAAGCGTTTTTCCACTCCTAAGAGTCACGGCATTCACATTTTCCTGCGGGTTTTGAATGGTTTGTGAAAGGAGTCTGCCAGGCTCATTAGTGAGTGCGGACACTGAGGCAGCGAGTTGGGAGATGTGCTTCTTCAAGTCCGATAATTCTCCCCTTGTTTCGGCTTGGTTTTGATGCATAGTAGTATTCAACTGCTGCACAATACCTGACAATTGCATCATCATGTCCTCAAGTGACTTGTTTGGTCCTTGATGATTGCTCGAGTTGGCTTGGTACTGATTTGGTCCCTTCTGTTGATATTGGCCTGTCGGGTACTGGTTGGGTACTCTTTGTTGGTATTGGCCTGCTGGTGGAGCGTGCTAGTTGTTTTGCCGGTGGGGCGGTTGGTAGAACGATTGAGCTAGTTGAGGTGCGGTTTGTTGTGTATCCCTCGAAGGATGGTTGTCGTTTCGCTAGGTCGGACCGGTTGCTTGGTTGTACTGTCGGTTTGGTCCGGCTCTGTCGTTACTGTTGTGGTATCCTGGGTATCCTACCACTGCATTCACTTCTGCCTGGTCCTCTACTATTAACGTCGGGCATGCGTCGGTCTTGTGGTCTGTAGAACTGCAGAATTCGCAAGGTTTTACTGGAGTTGGCTGCCTTCGTAGGATCTGAACCATCATTTCCTTCATTTGCTTCATCTCCTCTGGCATGGAGTTCCTTGGTGTTTCTCAGCCTTTGCCACATTCTTTGTTCGGGAGAATTCTTCATGCCGAGTTGTCTCTTCTCTGAATCGGGCATTTTTCAGCAACGTCGGTGATGAGATTCCTTATGCCACTCAGTGATAGATTCATCATGGATCCTCCAGCTGAGGCATCCAGGAGCATTTTGTCTAAGGGTCTTAATCCATCAATGAGGTATTCGATGATGAGTTTCTCGGGCAGTCCAAGGGTGCAGCAGCTTCTCTCCAGGTGATTGAATTTCTCCAGGTAATCGTACATGGTTTCATTAGGCCCCTGTTTGATGTCCTGCAGTTGCCTCCTTACTTGCATTGCTCTTCCTGCTGGGTAGTATTTGTCTAAGAACTTCTTCTACATCTGAGCCCATGTTCTGATGCTTCTCGAAGGCAGTGAAAGGAACCAGTCGTTTACCGAGTCAACGAGGGAAAAGTAGAACGCTTTTAACTTGAAGTCGTCTAAATTTACTCGATTGGGCTTTAGATTTTGGCAAATGCCATGTAGGCGTTGGAGATGAGTCATCGCAGATTCTCCGTGAGCTCCTGAGAACTTGGGCAAGTTGTGGGCCACTGACGCGTTGATGGTAATGTTTTCCAGTTCAGGGCCCTCGTAAATGCACCACGGCTGATTTCTGAAGTCTGGTGCTGACAGTTCTCCCATAGTAGGTTCGCGAAGGTTGTTGTTCCCATAGTACTCGTCAAATACGGGCTCTCGTCTTGGCTCTTGTCGATATTGCGTGGGTGGTGGGTGTCTAAGGGGTTGTTGTACTGGACCAGCTCCATTTCGGTCCTCGGGCGGATCTTGGTTTCTTCGAATGGCCTCCCTATTACGAGCTCTTTGGTTTCTGATGAGTTGTTCCGGATCGTCAATGAATGGAGGTGGAGCCTCATTATTTCGATCGTACAGGTTTATCTCGTCGTCATCCTGATAGTCATGGTGGCTTCCTTCACGAGAAATGGTTAGGCAGAGACGGGTACAAAAGGTAAGAACAACTTATCAAAAGGCTAACTCCCCGGCAACGACGCCAATTTTGACGGAGCGCACTGCACTGTCGTTAAGGTGCAATGTCTCTGTACAAAATAAATTTATATCTCCGCTACTCGTTCTCTACTAGTGGGTAGTAAAGGGTAAGTAGGGGTCGAACCCAAGGGAGTCAGGTGAAAAGTTGTTCTTAAAGTTGGACAGTTTGGGATTGGTTGTGGTTTTAGTACAGAGAGTAGCGTGGGTTGGTTGTGATTTTAGTACTGGAAAGTAAATGACTGAAAGTAAAGAAAGTAAATACGAGACTGAAAGTAAATACTGAAAAGTAAAGTGCTTGAAGGACAAGACTTGCGGAAATTAAAGTGCTTAAAGGACAAGACTTGCGGAAATTAAAGTACTTGAAGGACAAGACTTGCAGAAATTAAAGTGCTGAAAGTAAGCAGTTGATATGGTACTGAAAGTAAAGTAACAGGTGATATTGCAATTGAAGGAAGGATTCGGTATCAGGGGCCTTGTATCATAGTCTGTTTATCATTGACCTCTAATAATCATACTATGTGTTCAAAGATGAATCAAGGCTATTTCTAGCACATGACTTGCAACATCATTTAGAACACTTGTTCTACTTAGACTAATTCCTCCTTTCGAAGTATCTTAGCCTTATGTGCATCCATTTGATCTTCAGTTACGATCAACCAAATGGTTTTTGAAAGAGGTCGAACTCCTCAGATAAGCTTTGCCCGTTAAAGCATCCACTTACCCGAGTATGTTCACGAACCCCACGGAAGAGTTTTGCCCGTTAAAGCATCCACTCAACCTTGGAAGTTCTAACCTAATATGTGGCACATAGAACAAGTTTTGAACACATAGAGGCACTTAAGAGAAGGGTCTAAAACATTGTATGATACCAGTACACCCCTTCAACCGAATGAAGGGTTTAGCTACGAATATCCATGGAACAGGACATCATAGCTAAGTACTTGAAAAGTAAAGGTTTTGAAAGACAGGAAAAGTAAAAGGAGAATACTCAAGAACCGAGTAAACTCGGGAACTAGTTCAAATACTCAAGAACAAACAGGAGTTTTGATTCAAAGCGAAAGTATTACAAGGATTGTGTTGTAGAATCTAGAGAGCTTCTCTCACTACAAGAACTATGGATGTTGGGATTGAATGAGGATGATATTCAAGTGAAGAGAAGATGTCTATTTGTAGGCTAAGGGAGGCAAGGAGATCACAACACATGGCACAAGATGGGAGGAGATGTGGAGGAGATCACAACACATGGCAAGAGGAGAGCAAAAGCCATCGGGGTGAGTCACCACTCCAAAAGCCATCGGAAGATATTTGTTTCTCAAAAGCCATCGGTTTGACCGGAATCTGACCGGAGCTTTGGCCGGAGCTTCTTGGATTTTCGAGAGTATATTCTGAATGAAAATGTCATTCTAAGATGATCTCAAGAAGGAACCTAAGCCAAATTCTGCTTGGAACATGGTCGAAATCCCAAAACGGTCGAAATTGCCCTAGTTTGGCTTTTACCGGGCTTGGTGCCTTTGCATTGCGTTCTTGTCCAAACGCCGACTGTTCTAGCATATTTGAATGATTCCAAGTCGGTTCCATGAAAGTTGTACAGTCGGAATCTGATTGTGGCCTCGAGTGTCTTGTAATCCATTTTCAGCTTTAAAACTCCTCCATAGCCTGTATTTTCTCTAGACTTCAGAATACCCTGTAGATAAATATCGGAACTAACAAGCAAAAGTTAAATAGACGAAGAGTCTAATTTGGTAGGTTTAACTGTGTTTATGATTCATACAATTATGGTCCATCAATACCTCAGTTGATAGTAATCGAAACAGAACAATGTAGGCACACACGATGTAATATCCAGTTCAGCAACAGTCTACTCTGGGGGCTTCCCATGCTCTAAAGGGTAGCAAATCTTATTGAAAAGTCTAGAGCTACATATGGTCTTACTCTTATAATCTCCCGAATGTAATCGCCTAGCCTCTAACACTTCTTCTTGTAGATTTGCGATCTCGGCTCCCCTTCGATCCCCTGAGTTCGAGACTCTCTCCCGAACTTGCTTGAACTTCTCCCGAAGCTCAGACGCCTTCTCCCGAATGCGTGTGTTGGTGACCGTGTGTGTGCAGCGGGTTGTTCAATCGGAACAGTCTGATCAGCACACTGACATGCTGTCTCAGCGGCGTTGATTTTCTAGTGTGGAAAGATCAGTCGGCCGTCGCTCCTCCTCCTTTGCTGAAGATCACTCGTGTGTTTATTTCACCAAAAGCGAAAGTGTCTGATCTGGAAACCCTAGTTGTGTATATATAGTATTCGATGGCTTCCCAAATCTGTCCGAGATATCCTAGAACATATTTAGGAAATATTCCTAAACATTCTCTAGATATCATATCCAATCTTCATAAGATTTTTATGGAAATAACTTCTTGGACACGGCAAGCTGAGGATCTCTACTGATTTCCAAATATTCTGATACCAATTGAAATACTTTGTATGTCGAGTGTCTACTCTGATACCAATTGAAATATTTTGTATGTCGAGTGTCTACTCTGATACCAATTGAAATACTGTTATCTTATCCAAGATGAGATCTAGGTGGTGTTCGTACTGAACTTGAACACCTCAGTAGACAGTAATCAAAACAGAATAATGTAGGCACACACGACGCAATACCCAGTTCGGCAACAGCCTACTCTGGGGGGGCTTCCCACGCTCTAAAGGGTAGCAAATATTATTGAAAAGTTTAGAGCTACAGATGGCCTTACTCTTACAATCTCCGGAATGTAATCGCCTAGCCTCTAACACTTCTTCTTGTAGATTTGCGATCTCGGCTCCCCCTCGATCCCTTGAGTTCGAGACTCCCTCCCGAACTTGCTTGAACTTCTCCCGAATGCATGTGTTGGTGACCGTGTGTGTGCATCAGGTTGTTCAATCGGAACAGTCTGATCAGCACACTGAACAGACTGTCTCAGTGCCGTTGATTTTCTGGTGTGGAAAGATCAGTCGGCCGTCGCTCCTCCTCCTCCTCTTCTCAAGATCACACGTGTGTTTATTTCTCCGAAAGCGAAAGTGTCTGATCTGGAAACCCTAGTTGTGTATATATAGTATTCGGTGGCTTCCCAAATCAGTCCGAGATATACTAGAAAATATTTAGGAAATATTCCTAAATATTCTCTAGATATCTTTTCAAATCTTCATAAGATCTATCTGGAAATATCTTCATGGTCACGGCAAGCAGAGGATCTCTAACTGATTTCCAGATATTCTCATGAATATACTCTCGATTTTCTCGTCCGCTAACTCCAATCTTCATTAGGTCGATATCTGGTAATTTTCAGATTAGGAAACTCCCTGACTGCAGCGCAGCGCTGTACGCGAGTTACAATCTTCGTTTGAACACTCCTGGGCTGCTGTTTGAACACTCTGAAGACATTTTGCTAAAATCATGCCATACGTGGGAACAACAATTTGTATGTAGATTGGTAGAATCTGCCCTTTTTCAGATTTTGCATGTATTTTTATGAGCTGAATGGCGATATGGCAGAGCTTGAGTGGCTATTAAACTTTGTAGACGAATCCCTTCAGCACCAACGACCGCATTGGAATCCTAATCGCTGAATAGCACACGTCCATCTCGAACGCCAATTGGATTCGCGGAAGGATCCAACGAGGCTCAAAGTGTCAACTGAAGTAGCCCTCAGTGACCACAAATTTTATTGCTTTTTAGACTTTATTTCTTATAGATTTTGGGACGTTTCTGAATCACGTGTATCACTTTTTTAGCTCATATGGAACAAAAGAGGGTCAAAACACGAAAATAAGCGAAAATGGACAAAGATTGGTCCAAATGTACAGCAGGCACCGCCTCTATAGGTGCTGCCTATGAAGGAAATGAAACGAACAGTCAGGCAACTCAAAGAACCAGGCGTTGTGACGTGTAAAATTTTGATGTTAAAAATAATTTATAAAATAAAGTATCTGGTCGTTCAAGAGAGAAAATGTAAACATGCGCACTATGTAAGAGTTTGTTTCTATTCATCCTACTCTTAAGCGAATGTTTATCACTTTTTTAGCTCACATGGATCAAAAGAGGGTCAAAACACGAAAATCGGCGAAAATAGACCAATATTGGTCCAAGTGTACATCATGCACCGCCTTAGTTAATAGTCAGGCGCTGCCTGTGGAGGAAATGAAACAAACATTCAGGTAACTCAAAGAACCAGGCGCTATGACGTGTAAAATTTTTGATGCAAGAGATAACTTATAAAGCCGGTAAGTAACGAATCGTCCAAGAGAGCAATTGTAAACCTGCGCACTATGTAATGACGTGTTTATATTTATCCTAGTCTTTTTTTATGGGAAGTCAGTACATCACAAAGACACTACCCAACAAAAATAAAACAAAATGAGAAGAAGTTACGTAGCATTATACAAAAACAGAGGATTAGCATCTATCTTGTCCCATCATCAAGCCTCTCTTCTTGCCTTAGCAGCCAAGTCATCCGCCACCACGTTCAAGTCTCTGCTCACCCAGCAGATCAACCAGCTTGGATTATTGCGAAGAAGGTCCAGAATACGTTCTAGCCACGAACTGCGCCAATTCCCTATATTTGTGCGTGTTAAGATAGCCTTATAAACTTCCAGGAATCCAATTCAAACGAGACCTTCCTTAAATTCATCTTTGCTGCCAAGCTGAGCCCCTGTATAAGAGATAAACCTTCTACTTCAATAACGCAACTGCATTTGTTTCTCTAAGATGCCGACACCCACTCTATAACCCCATCATGATTCCTAGCTATAATTCCCAAATCTGCTCTCCTATTAGCAACATCCCAAGACCCTTCCACATTAACCTTCAAAACATCTAGTTGCCAACTGCATGACAAGTCGATGTTTCCTAAGGATTTGGCCAGTAATGACTGTCCACTCTTCCCAATTATAACAGCTATATCAACTCCCCAACAATCCTTCTCATGCCAGATTCTATTTATGTTCTTCCAACATACCCAAAGAGTCACGAGAAAACTCCTCAAATCTTTTGTGTTAAGAGATCTAGGGCAAGCCCAAATCCAACCAGTCGCATCAATGTGTTGGACCTCAAGAGCTGGTAAAGAGAGACCCATTCTTAGAAAGAGTTCTGTTGGCCTCTGATGGGTGATGGACCATAATTATACGAATCAAAAACACAGTAAAACCCACCAAATTAGACTGTTGGTCTATTTAACTTTTGCTTGTTAGTTCCGATATATTTCTACAGGGTATTTCAGAGCTTAGAGAGAATACATGCTAAAGAGGAGCTTTTAAAGCATAAAAGATGTTACGAGTCATTCCAAGGTCAAGATCATATGCCGACTGAAGAAATATCAAGGATCCTGACGTTGAATCACTCATAACAAATTAAGCAGAAGAGGAATCAAAGTCAGACGGAGCGAAATTGGACTGATAGTTTTGTGAAAAGACTGCACAAAACTGTCAAAATACACTCATGGACCAAGGTGACCGGCCACCTTGCTTGGAGGTGGCCAAGGAGGAGCTCCTCCCCTCATGGTGACCGGCGTCTTTTGCTCCTCCATGGAAAGCTTGCCATGTGGTGGCTCCTCCACCACATCTTCATCTCCTCCTTCTCCTCCCTTGGATCAAAAACACATGGAAGCCATCTCCACCCTCCATTTCTCCTCCCTTTGGCTATAAATACAAGCCATTCTCCTCTCATTTGTATCATCCAAAAATCAACATTTCACTTATATCTCTAAGTTTTGTAAGTTTGGCTTTGGAAATAAAAGATTGCTCCCTTGGCGCTTCAACGGTTGTAAGTATTTTAATATTTATTTACCGTCTTTAATTTCCAATTCCTTAGTTATAATGTTTAGCGGGATAAATAGTAGCTAAACTAGTCGTTCGGTAGAAGGGGTGGACTTGTATTATAAAATGTTTTAGACTATTAATTTAGTGTCTCGTCTTTGTATTCAAAACTTGTTCTATGTGCCATATATTAGATCAGAACTTCCAAGGTTGAGTGGATGCTTGAAATGGCAAAGCTCTTCTGTGGAAGTTCGCAAACATACTCGGGTAAGTGGATGCTTGAAATGGCAAAGCTTATCTGAGGAGTTTGATCTCTCTCAAACACCATTTTGGGTAAATCGGAAAAGACAACCCAAAATGGATGCACATAGGCTAGTATACCTTGAAATGGGGTGCTAGTCTAAGTAGAACAAGTGCTTTACGTTTTTTGCAAAAGATTAGACAGTGTTGCAAGTCGAGTGCTTGAAATGGCCTTGATTCACTTTCGAACACTTTTGCAAAAGACTAGACAGTGTGGCAAATCGAGCGCCGGAAAAGGCCTTGATACACGTTTGAATACTTAGAAGATGCACTAAGAGTCAATGATAAACAGGATATAATACAAGGCCCCTGAAACCGAACGCTTTCTTTTAATTGTAATAATTATCAGTTACTTTCCAGTACTAAAACCAACCAACCAACCAATCAATCGCTTAGCTGGTAGCCTTAAAACCAACCAACCAACCTAAAACACGCCCTCCCGCTGAATAATCCCCTCAAAGAACAATTATCCCCCTAATTCCCTTGGGTTCGACCCCTACTTACCACTTACTACCCAGTAGTGTAGTCGCGAGTAGTGGAAAATATAAATTTATTTTGTACAGAGAACATTGCACCTTAACGACAGTGCAGTGGGCTCCGTCAATGGGCCAAGCCCAACTAATGAGACATGCATGCATGGAAGTAAGGTAACCAATCAAGAGGCAGACACAAGAGGCGAGCCTGCGCCGCTGCGCAGAGGAATCCGAGCTAGAGAACCTTCCAGAAGACTGCCAGCTGGTGAATTCGTGATGGGCAAGAAATAACAAACTCTGTGATACAATCACTCCACAGTGATTATTTATGCCACTCTGATGTAACGCATTTGGATAAGAAATAAAATAACAACCTTCTCTCTGCCTTCTCTCCCTTCTTCCTCTCCTTTCCCCATCAATTGGTGCTTTCACTGCCACCATGCCCACCCACGCCGAAACTATTGCTACACTCAACTCCGGCATGGAAGCTCTCGATAGTAAGGTTACAGCGATGGAGGAAAGACGCACAGCTGAATCCAGCAGGTCCTTGCCGCCATTGAAAAGCTATCCAAAGCTGTGGAAGAGATCCAGCTCACCAGCAAGGAACAAGCTACCCCAGCCGAGCAACGCTCCGGTAAACAACCTATATCCACCAACCCACCCCTCCTTGATACACCACCACATGCTTCTAACACCACCATCATCCCACACCCACACACCACTTCACACATTGGTACAATGATGAACCCTATTCCCTTTACCTCTGACTATCAAAACTTCAGGCCACTTAGTATCCCACGATTTGAGGTCCCGATCTTCACTGGCGAAGCTGTTGATGGGTGGTTGTTTCAACTAAAATGTTATTTTGCAATGAACAATGCCTCACCTGACCAATTGATGGACTCCGCACCTCTATTATGGCCGGCGATGCCTTACTATGGCATTAATGGAAGTGTGACTCCGGCTAGATATCCTCCTGGGACAACCTCGTCCGTGACCTCAAATGCCACTTTGGACCAGGCGAGTACAATGACCCAGAGGTTGCCATCAACCGGCTAACTCAAACCACCTCCGTGGATGCTTACATCACAGCCTTCATGAAGCTATCTGTGAGCGCTCCACGCCAGGTTGGAGTCAACTTGCTCAAACATTTTTTAGTCAGTCTCAAGGCGGACGTCCATAAGGAAATAATGCTACTGCGACCGACCTCGAAGACGCTATGGGTATGGCACGCGTAGCCGATGAGAAACTTCAAGCCCAACGATGGTCCATCACCCGCCCGCCCACTTCCTGGCCACCTCCCCGTCCCACCTCAGAACCACAGCGACCAA
Organism: Rhodiola chrysanthemifolia; assembly: GCA_033675395.1. Taxonomy (NCBI): domain Eukaryota; kingdom Viridiplantae; phylum Streptophyta; class Magnoliopsida; order Saxifragales; family Crassulaceae; genus Rhodiola; species Rhodiola chrysanthemifolia. The sequence continues at coordinate 31,466,919 of CM066207.1, read as the reverse complement.
ATAACACACCATTACCCATACACCGTCTCTCTGCCGCAAAAATCGCAGCTAGACGAGAGAAAGAACTCTGTTTCAACTGTGACGATAATTACACTCCCGGCCACAACTGTCGTCCTCGTTTTCAATGCCTAATAATGGAGGACCCGGCCGACCCGGATGATTTTGAGCTGGTGGAACCACCAGGAGAACCTACCACACAGGAGCCGGCATGCGAGACTGGCCTTCAGCTGGAGCAAAACCCATGCATCACCTTTCATGCCTTGCAAGGCCGTGCGACGCCTTGTACCTTACGGTTCCAAGGAAGTATCCGAGGCCAACCAGTCATTATCCTTGTCGATAGCGGCTTGGCAGGCGTCGTCAGTACCTGCAAATTTGTATTTATAATTCCTTACTCTTGACTATGGATTAGTACAGCAGCAGGCAAGGGTCGAACCCTAGGGAGCTAGATGGTTACTTGTTGATCTGTAAAAAGGAAACAATTGGGTTTTGCGGGAATTAAGTGCAAATAGGAAATAAACGAAAGATGTCAATCGGAGAAGAATATTCAGGCTAGGGGTTCTAATTGTGACTTGGTTTGTCCTTGATTTCTAAGTATCTAATTCTGCGTTCTTAAGTGTGGTTACTCCGGGTCAGGTTATAACCTAAGGTAGGACCATTTCAAGTCACTACGCCACAATCTACTCTTGGTCAGGTTATAGAATCCTAAGTCTAGCAAACCTAATACTCCTGGTCAGGTTATAGTGCGACTACTTATTCTAACGGGTCAGTATAAAATAAGCAGTAAATAGAGGGTATGGATTGCCCAACTTAAGCTTTACCGTTTCGGGTCTCCACTTAACCTTGCAACTCAAACCGAAATTAATGTGCACAAGAACTAGTAGAATGCAAGAATAATATTAAGCATGGAATCTCAAAACATTCGTCACAATATATTAGCCCTAGCCCGAACGAGCGGTTTAGCTACACATGCCGGAAATAAAAGACATGATAAAAGTGGAAATTCTTCTCTATGCCGAAGTAGCCGCTCGGTGAAGGATGATCACTGGATGAATGATGGATACTCGAATTGGCTCTGATGGGATGAATGTGGATCTCGAATTTTTGGATGATCGAAACCCTAGACCAAGAGGTCTTATTTATAGGACAAGTCCTAGGGTTTCGAAGCTTCTATTTGGGCCTGGTCCATAATCGTTTTTGCTTGGTGAGCAAGTAAGCTTGAACCGCCTCACTTGAGCCCACCGACTTCGCCCAGCGCGCGGGGCCTTTTGCAGTTCCAACGCCGTTTTGCTTATCTCGGCCAATCCCGCTCGTGCGTTTTGCTTGGGTAGTGGTATCGTCCGAGTCATTTGGCATTTCGATCACTTTGGTCGAGCCAGATTTGAAAGATTCGTTCATCTGGTCGAGCAACTCGGATTCAGCGCTAGTCTGCTCGACAGGGCCTTCGGGCGCGGCCTGGAACCTGCTCGGCTGCTCATGGGCCATTCCACCCGTGCGTTCTCCTTGAGTTGGTGACATTGGCTTACTTTTTGTCCATTTTGAGCAACTTGGTCGAGTCAGATTTGTCATCGGAGTCCGTCTGGTCGAGCAACTTGATTTCGGTGCCTATCAGCGCGCGCGAGACCTTTGGAATTGAGCCAACTGCCAATCTGCTCGGGCGTTTTCGTTGGTTCTCCGACATTGTCCACCTTATTTGCGATTTTGATCACTTTGCTCGAAGTGGATTCGTCAGATCAGCTCGTTTGTTCGAGCAACTTGAGTTTAGTGTTGGTCAGCTCGACTCCTTGTGATGTTTTTAGCTCAGAAAGCCATCTTTTAAGCGCGTTTCCTCCTAGAGCTTCCAAAGCACCTGAATAGCAAAACAACACCAAAAGTAACTTGTTCGCATAATAAAGTGTCGGAAATGATGGGATTTGTTGACTCGATGAGTCGTATAAATACGGCTCATCAAACCACCCCACACTTAAACTTGTTCGTCCCGAACAAGAACTAGGTCATAAGAGGAAAATAAACTGAAACATCACAATTCCTTGAATGCTTTGTCAAGTCTCTCTAGGACGTTTCTATCAACTCCACATCCCTGTTTATCTCAACTCAAAAGCACGCAATAGGGTAAGTTCACATGTATTTGCACAACTCAAAGTTCACGAGAAAAATGCATCTAATCGGTTCTATCTATTTCACATCATCAAGATTCAATACCGCAAGTCTAGGAAAACAGAGAGAAATCTGTACAAGATTTTTAAATTTTAAGGGAAACGTGCTGACTCTATATAGGTGCAAGGAAATAAACGTGCTGACACGACATACTAACTCTCCCACCCCACACTTTTGAACTGACGTGTCCTCACGGCACCTCTTAAGTTCAAAGACACGACTATGCAAGCAAACAAACAATAGGGAAAATAAGAGAGAGTTAAGAGTGAACAGGCACTTCCCTCGTGTGGTTGCAAAGTTGGCTCGCCCTTCCAAAGTTATTGGATATTTTAAACACTTTTGTCGAGCCATAATTTCCAGATAATGAACTTCGGTCGAGGATTCTGGCAGTGTGCCCATTCTGTGCGCACAGGGCCCCTATCGGTAGGGCGGCCTCCGGACGACTTCGCCAGAACGCTATGGGATTCTCACATGTCTCAATAAATTGGCCATTCTAAGACTAATGGCCGAGTCAGAATCTCAAGTTGGGCAAGTTTGGTCGAGGATTCCTCCAATGCTCCGATTCTGCGCACACATGGCTCGCAACTGGGTGGGCCATTCTTCTCTGAGTCCAAGGAGAGCACCATTGCGCCTGCCTTCTTTTGGTGGAGACTTGTATCGCAGCGTGAGTTCGTCACAAAATGAAAGGACTATGTCGAAGAAATTAAGACAAGTAAAGAATTCCAAGGAGATTGGTGGAGTCACAAACGGTCTCACTTAAGAACCAATCTCCTTAGACTCGTAAGTCTTTGTGATAGAATCTTTAAAAGCTTAATTTTCTTGATACAATGTATTCAAAGTGCGAAACTACTCTCGATGGATAGCAGTCTTACGCGAAGAAGGATAGCGGGTTGGTCCACTCTGCGCGCACAAGGCTTGCTCGGTCGGGACCTCTCGATGACTCCGCACTGAAGTGCATGTTTCCTGCAAAAAGAGTATCTCTTTCCCGAATACAATGTGACAAATAAGACTCAAGACTCACATAAACAAAATAAACTAAAAAACAAAAAGAAATGCTGGGCTGCCTCCCTGGAGCGCCTTTGTTTTACGTCGTTGGCTCGACGATACCTCGCTTATGTGTCGTTGGGAGGCTCGTCTAGGTCGAATTGCTGGACGGTCAGATCGACCTCACCGTGATAATGCTTGACCCGTTGTCCGTTGACCTTGAACCAGTCTCCTCCCGTCGGGCTTTCTAGCTCGAGTGCCCCATGGTTGAATATCCTCATAATCGTGTAAGGACCCGTCCACCTAGATCGTAATTTCCCAGGCATCAATCGAAGGCGTGATGAGAACAGGAGCACTTGCTGACCGACCTCGAATGTGCGCCGAAGGATGAATTTGTCGTGACAGAGCTTGGTCCGCGCCTTGTAGTCTGATTGGCTCTCGTAAGCCTCGAGGCGCAGCTCCTCAAGCTCGCATAGCTGTAATCTCCTGTCTAGCCCGACTGCCTGTAAGTCCGGATTGCACTTCTTCAGTGCCCAATATGCCTTATGCTCAAGTTCGACCGGCAGATGGCATGCTTTCCCATAGACCAACCGAAAAGGCGAGGTGCCTATCGGTGTTTTGTAGGCTGTCCGGTACGCCCATAGAGCCTCGTCCAACCGTTGGCTCCAATCTTTCCGGGCCGGACTTACCATCTTCTCGAGAATCCCGTTGATTTCACGGTTGGAGATCTCCGCTTGCCCATTCGTCTGGGGATGATAAGCTGTGGACGTCCGATGGTGAACGTGGTAGTGCTTCAAGGTAGAAGCCATCATCCGGTTGCAGAAGTGTGTACCTTGATCGCTGATTATGGCCTTAGGCACTCCGTACCTAAAAAAGATGTTAGTGCGCAAGAAATCTATGACAGTTTTAGCATCGTCACACCTAGTGGCCTTAGCCTCTACCCACTTAGACACATAGTCAACTGCACCCAGTATATAAGCATACCCACACGATACCGGAAAAGGACCCATGAAATCGATGCCCCATATGTCAAAAACATCATTAACAAGTATGGGTACTTGGGGCATCTCATTCCTAGCCGAAATATTACCTACACGCTGACATTTATCACATCTCTTACAATAGTTGTAGGCATCTCTAAAAACATGCGGCCAAAAGAATCCACTATCTAATATCTTCCTAGCCGTTCTCCTAGGACCGAAATGGCCACCGCATGCATGTTCATGGCAGAAACTGATAACTGAAGCAATCTCATCATTAGGAATGCACCGTCTAAGAATTTGGTCTACGCCTATTTTCCATAAGTACGGGTCATCCCACAAATAAAACTTAGAATCATGCTTCAGTTTCAAACATTGAGCTTTAGAATAAGAAGGCGGGAACTTACCTCCGACCAGGTAGTTTACTATGGAAGCATACCATGGCATCTTACCTGTGAGAGCATACAAGTGCTCGTCCGGGAACGTCTCAGTGATCTGCCCGGCCTCTTCTTTTCGGACAAGTCGGCTCAAGTGGTCGGCTACAGTGTTCTCTATGCCCTTCTTGTCCTTGATCTCCAAGTCGAACTCCTGTAGGAGCAGAATCCACCTAATGAGCCGCGGCTTCGCCTCCTTCTTCGTCATCAAGTACCTGATAGCTGCATGGTCAGAATAGACAACAACTTTAGTACCGAGCAAATAAGATCTGAATTTCTCTAAGGCAAAGACGACGGCTAGCAGCTCTTTCTCTGTGGTCGAGTAGTTCTTTTGGGCCACGTCCAGAAAAGAAGAGGACCGCTCCTACTGCATAGTCGCTCGCATCACACATGACCTCGAATGGCTGGCTCCAGTCTGGTGCGCAGATAATGGGTGTGCTGGTGAGGGCCTGTTTTAGCTCGTCAAAAGCTGCCCTGCATGGATCTGTAAACTCAAAAGGGACATCTTTTTGCAAGAGGTTAGATAAGGGCAAGGCCCTTTTCGAGAAGTCCTTAATAAATCTACGATAGAAACCAGCATGCCCAAGGAAAGATTTAATGTCACGAACCGTGGAGGGATAAGGCAGAGTAACAATCAAGTTTATTTTAGCTTTATCAACCTCTATACCCTCATGTGAAATGACATGTCCTTGGACTACACCGTGAGTAACCATAAAGTGACACTTTTCATAATTGAGCACCAAATTCATAGAAACACAACGTGCTAATACCGTACTCAAATTGTCTAAGCATGCATCGAAAGTGTCACCATACACTGTGAAATCATCCATGAACACCTTAATAAACGTACCTATCATGTCTGAGAATATACTTGTAACGACCCGCTGAAAGGTGCCGGGCGCGTTACACAAACCAAACGACATTCGGCGAAAAGCAAACATACCGAATGGACATGTAAATGTCGTCTTTTCCTGATCCTCGGGTGCTATGGGAATCTGATTATAACCTGAAAAACCGTCAAGAAAGCAGAAATAAGGCTTACCTGCCAACCGGTCGAGCATCTGGTCAATGAACGGAAGAGGAAAGTGATCCTTGCGTGTGACTGCATTCAGCTTCCTGTAGTCGATGCACATGCGCCATCCGTTCTTGACTATGGTCGTCACCATCTCGCCCTCGGCATTCTTCTCGATCGTGATCCCGGTCTTCTTCGGGACTACATGGACTGGACTCACCCACTGGCTATCTGAGATCGGGTAGATCACATCCGCATCCGGCAACTTCTGTATTTCCTTCTGGACAACCTCCATCATGATCGGGTTCAATCTCCGTTGAGGTTCCCTCGAAGGCTTCGCTCCATCCTCCAGCAAAATCCGATGCATACAAACTGCCGGGCTGATTCCCTTGATGTCGGCCAGTGTCCATCCGATGGCTAGTTTGTGCTCGGTCAGCACCTTGATCAACCGTCGTTCCTGATCTGCTACGAGCCCGCTCTTGATAATGACCGGAAGTGTGTCATTCTCTCCTAGGAATGCATACTTCAAATGCTCGGGTAGAGGCTTCAATTCTACTGTAGGTGCCTGCACAACAGAAGGCAAACACACATTAGATTTCAATAAGCGAACTTCATTAACCTCATATCTCGGGGTGAGTGGCTGCGCAATCTCCAGCTGGGCTAGTGCATCTATGATAGTCTCGGTGAGCTCAAAGGAGTCCTCGGCCGAGTATACTGCTCTATCTAGTGCGAGCTCGAGCGGGTCGGCTACTCTCTCCGGTTGAACCTCCTGGACTAGGTCGTCCAGTGTGTCTAGGGCATGGACCGCTTCGTACTCCATCGGATGCCTCATGGCCCGGAAGATGTCAAAGCTGAACACCTCTCCTTCAACTTCCATGGAGAGAGTCCCACTGTCACAATCGATCTTCATCTTCGACGTCTTAAGGAACGGTCGGCCGAGTAGGATGGGGGCATGGTCGGTCGGGCCGCAGTTCTCCATCTTCAGCACATAAAAATCGACTGGAAATACAAGCTCTCCTACTTGTACGAGCACATCTTCGATCTTGCCCACGGGCTGCTTGCATGATCTATCCACCAACTGAATGGTGAGTCCTGCAGGTTCTAGAGGACCAATGCGCAGGCAAGAATATATGGAATAAGGCAAGACATTAATAGATGCACCGAGATCAAGCATGCAATTCTCTATTCTAATGTTACCGATCATGCAAGGTATGGTGTAGGTGCCTGGGTCACCGCATTTAGGAGGCGCCTTGCGCTGAATGACAGCAGAAACATTCCGGCTCATGAGCTCCTGGTCGGGCTGAGTACCTCGTCTCCGGTTGGTGCAGAGTTCCTTCAAGAACTTCGAGTACCTCGGTATCTGTTTGATGGCCTCGAGGAGTGGGATGTGGATTTCCACTTTGTTGAACAGCTCCCATACTTCTTTGTCCATTACGTACTGCTTGGGAACTCGAACCTGCACAGGGAAAGGTAAAGGAGGTCGAGCATTAGAATTTTCGGTTACAGGAACCGGGTCCTGTCCGAGAGTGCCCTGGCCGCTGGATTCGAGAGGGCCCGGCCCGGTTGTTTCGTCTTCGGCTGCTGGCGGGCTGCTGCCTTCGGATGGCCTGGGTACTGATGGTGCTCCTCTCCTACTCCTGAGTGTTACTGCATTGACGTTCCCCCTTGGATTCTGAATAGTTTGTGAGGGGAGTTGCCCTGGGTCGTTCTTGAGCTCGGAGACTGTCGTGGCGATCTGGGACATCTGTTTGGACAAGTCGGCAATGGCCCCGTCAGTTTTAGCCTGGAACTGGTGTACTGAGGTGGCAAGGTCCTTCACTATATCCTCCAAGGATTTGCTCGAGCTGTGCTGGTTCGGGCCGGACTAATTGCGGTCCTGCCTCTGTTGATACTGGCCCGGCCCGTTCTACCCTTGTTGCTGGTGATATGGGGGCCTGTAGTACTGCTGGGCCTGCTGGGGTGCGGTCGGCTGTGCTGGCTCTCTCTGGAAGTGATTATTCTTGTTTTCGTTCCGCCAGTGCTGCCCGTTCACCCCTTGCCTGGTCGCGGTTGCGCCATACTGTCACACTGGCTCGGTCCGTTTGCCATAGCTTTGGTAGTCGCCTACCGCGTTGATCTCGGCCTGGTCGTCCTCAACTATAGTTGGGCACTCGTCTGTTTTGTGATCTGTGGCAGCACAAAAACCGCACGGCTTGACCTAGACCGGCTGCCTTCTGATGACCTGCTGCATCATCTCTTTGAGTTGTTTGATCTCTTCGGCCATTGAGCTTGATGGAGCGTCGGCCTTTGAGACGTTCCTGGACCGGCTGAACTCTTCCTCCTTATTTGACTCATCTTGGAACCTAGCATTGTCGGCCACCTCCATGATCTTCCTCCGTACTCCAGCTGGGGACAGGTTCATAATGGTGCCTCCAGCAGAGGCATCTAGTAGTTTGCGGTCGAGTCTCCTCAGTCCATCGAGCATGTACTCCACTATCAGCTTCTCAGGGAGCCCGAGGTTGCAGCAGCTCTGTTCTAAGGCGTTGAACTTCTCCACATACACGTACATCGTCTCGTTGGGCCCTTGTCGGAGTTCTTGCAGCTGCCTTCTGACTTGCATGGCTCGGCCTGCGGGATAGTACTTGTTGATGAATTTCTTCTGCATCTGATCCCATGTATGGATGCTGCCTGCAGGCAAGGATAGAAATTAGTCGTTAGCAGAGTCTATAAGTGAAAAATAGAAAGCTTTTAACTTGAAGTCCTCGACTTCGACTCCGTATGGCCTGAGGTTCTGGCATATCCCATGATAGCGCTGCAGATGAGCTGTGGCCGAGTCTCCTTTGGTTCCTGAGAACTTGGGTAGGTGTTGTACGACTGCCGTGTTGATGGCTATTGCTTCTAGGTCTGGCCCTTCGTATATGCACCAAGACTGGTTGCGGAAGTTGGGGGCTGACAGCTCTCCCATGATGGGCTCCTGATCGTCGTGCTCCTCGTAATCCTCATTGTCGAAGACCGGCTGTCGTGGTTGTCTGACATGCTCTCATAGCGCGACCGGTGGTTGTCGTCTCGGTTGGACCGGTGGAACCTGCTGTTGGATCGGGTGCTGGTGTGGTGGAAGCATCGGGTATTGTTGGAGTGGTGGTGGCTGTTGTTGGAATGGCTGGACCGGTTGGTATTGTCTTGGGGCAGCCCCCCTGATTTCTCCGTTCTGGCCCATCGGGCCCTGCTCGTCATGTGGTGGAAGTGCCCCTTCCATGTCTCGAACGACCTGTTCGACTTCTTCGTTGTGAATATTGTCGCCAACTCGGCTACCTGTGTGAGACATGGTGACAGAACAGTAAATTTCCAAAAACAGAAAATTTCTAAAAACACAAAAAATTCAAAATAAAATAGTAAACGACTCCGGATGGCCTAAAAACACCTTATGTCACGAGCGAAGCTGGTGATTTGTGATGTCCTCGTCGTTCTGCTCAGAACAAGGTGTTATGGGCTGAAACCGGACACCTGGAACTCGAATCCTGCTGTTTCGCTGCAAAACCAAAAAAACTGAAAAACTGAAAACAGAAAAGCACAATTTCACCGTGCGTAGCTCCCCGGCAACAACGCAAAAATTTGGCAGGCGTCGTCAGTACCTGCAAATTTGTATTTATAATTCCTTACTCTTGACTATGGATTAGTACAGCTGCAAGCAAGGGTCGAACCCTAGGGAGCTAGATGGTTACTTGTTGATCTGTAAAAAGGAAACAATTGGGGTTTGCGGGAAACAAGTGCAAATAGGAAATAAACGAAAGATGTCAATCGGAGAAGAATATTCAGGCTAGGGGTTCTAATTGTGACTTGGTTTGTCCTTGATTTCTAAGTATCTAATTCTGCGTTCTTAAGTGTGGTTACTGCGGGCCAGGTTATAACCTAAGGTAGGACCGTTTCAAGTCACTACGTGACATGCACTACCTTGTCGCGAGGCAATGTGTACAAATAATATTTATAAGTCCGCTACTCGCGACTTCACTACTGGGTAGCAAGTGGTAAGTAGGGGTCGAACCCAAGGGAATTAGGGGGATAGTTGCTCTTTGAGGTGATTGTACAGCGAGGGAGCGTGTTTTAGGTTGGTTGAGATTTTAGAGCTAGTAACTACGTGACTTTTTGGTTGGTTTTGGTTTTTTGTGCGAAAAGTAAATGACTGAAAAATAAATACTGAAAAATAAAAATAGAAGACTTACAGCGGGTGATGCGTGATTGGCAAGTCCTCCGGAAGGTGAGCAGTTGATAGAGCAGTTTATACTAAGAAAGTAAATACAGGTGGTGTTTTTAATTTAAGGAAAGCATTCGGTTTCAGGGGCTTTGTATCATAGCCTGTTTATCATTGACGCTTAGTGATCTTACTAAGTATTCAAACCCGTATCAAGGCCATTCCAAGCACTCGATTTGCCACACTGTCTAGCCCATTCCAAGGTCGTAGAGCACTTGTTCTACTTAGACTAATACCCCATTCCAAAGTATATTAGCCTGTGTGCATCCATTTGGTCAGTTATTCCTGAGCAACCAAATGGTTTTTTAGAGAGGTCAAACTCCTCAGATAAGCTTTGCCATTCCAAGCATCCACTTATCCGAGTATGTTTACGAACCCCACGGAAGAGTTTTGCCATTCCAAGCATCCACTCAACCTTGGAAGTTCTAACCTAATATATGGCACATAGAACAAGTTTTGAATACAGAGAAGAGGCACTAAGAGTATAGCCTAAAACATTTTATGATACAAGTACACCCCTTCAACCGAATGAAGAGTTTAGCTACGAATATCCATAGAGGTGGATACCATAGCTAAGTACTCGAGGGTTTTTGAAAGACAGTAAGTAAAGGAGAATACTCAAGAACCAACAGGAGTATTCTCAAAAACTACTGGAATACTCAAGAACCAACAGGAGTATTCCCTAAACTACTATAATACTCAAGAACCAACAGGAGTATTATTTATATCAAAACCAAACTTCCAAAGTAACAAACTTAGAGAGAGAAGTGTTTATTGATTTTTGGACTTATGAAATGAGGAGGGGGAGCTCTCCTTTTATAGCCAAAGTGAAGAGGAATGGAGGGCTAGGATGGGAGCACATGGCGAGCCATCCATGGCTTGCCAAAAGCCGCCGGTGGCCGGTTGCAAGGAGGAAGCCGCCGGTTGTGGAGGGGAGGGGATGGGGCAAGCCACCCATGAGTCATCCTTCCCCTTCAAGTGGCCGGTCATCTAGGGGGAGAAGAGGAGTTTTGTGATGTTTTCACAAAACTATCGGTGCATTTTGTCCCCGGACTGACTTTGATTGTTCTTTGGTTGGATTTGTTTTGAGTGATTCCACGTCAGGATCTTGAGATTTCTTCAGTCAGCGTCTGATCGTGACCTTGGAATGACTCGTAATATCTTTTTTGCGTAAAAACTCCTCCTTAGCATGTATTCTCTCTAAGCTCCAAAATACCATGTAGATAAATATCGGAACTAACAAGCAAAAGTTAAATAGACAAACAGTCTAATTTGGTGGGTTTAACTGTGTTTTTGATTCGTAAAATTATGGTCCATCAGATTACCCCACACTTTTAGTTGTTCGTCCCGAACAATGCTATTAAAGGGCGGCACTAGGTAAGCTTTTAAAATATGAAAGTTAGAATGTGGGACTAGATTTATCCTAATTCATGCATTACTACTTATTACCAAATTAAACTGCGTAAATAAATAGAAGAAACTTGATACTTGTACCTCCGTGCTGAGATGCAAAGTATTTTGGATGTTTCGGGAGATAGCCCTTTTTAGGCTCCTGGACTGCAACCTCGGGACCGTCTCGCACTATATGGTTTTCTTGTAGCTTTCTCTAGCACGTGATTCGGTTCGGGTTTCAATGGTTTGGTCTTGGATTTTCTTTTGGCGAGGGACAGCTTCTTTTTTTTTTTTAGTGAATCGGCCTTTGGCCTTTGATTTGACTCTTTGAGTGCTTCACTTTTGTTCGGTTAAAACCTTCATAATTTTGGGCCTTTGGCCTCTTGATTTGCTTCTTCGAGCTTTTGCCTTTTTGTGGCTTGCTAGTACATTTTCTCAAGCCTTTTTGGGAGGTCCAATCATCGCCCGCGAGCATATGGAAATACCTCCCCGCTCATCTCATCATTGCCGTTTCGCGCGGGTCAAAATGAGGGTCGCTCATCTATTTTCTCGGCTACTTTGACTAGAGATAGGACGGTCTGATTCCCGTCCTCGCCTTTTTTTCTTCTTTTTTTTGCATAAACACTGAATGGCGGAGATGACTTCAATCTTCACTGAAACCCGAAGTGCAGCCTCCACTGACTTTGAAAACCATATAGTTAGATTCGATCCTTCGATTGCTTGCCAAGCCTTTCTAGGGCAGTTTATGTCAACTCCACATCCCTAGTTTATCTCAGCACAAAGGGACAAATGAGAAGTTACATCCTAAGTTTTTAAACAGTTGAATTTTCACAAGGTTGATGCATGAATTATGATCTATCTTTTTCACATTCTCAAGTTCATATTTTCAAAAAGATAATATTAAAAAAAAGAAAAACATGTTATGTACACAGGTGGTTCTCACCCCACACTTTTGAACGAAGGCGAGCCTTAGTTCAAAAGTCATGCAAATATATACAAGAGAAGGAAGTGACATTAAGGAAAAAAGAAGAACAGAACTCCCTTTTACTGTGTCGTGTCGTGGAACAACATGCCTCGGAGTTGGATAATCGAGGGAGCTCGGCTGGGGCCTTGAACTCTCAGCGCAGGCCCGGTAATTCACGGAAGCTGCCTGGCTGATCCGGTCTTGCTCCAAAAACTGATTCCTACAAGGGGTCATTCCTTCTATACAAAAAGTGGGTGAGAGCGACTGACGGAACACACTGCACTGTCGTTAAGGTGCAATGTTCTCTGTACAAATAAATTTATATTTTCCGCTACTCGCGACTACACTACTGGGTAGTAAGTGGTAAGTAGGGGTCGAACCCAAGGGAGTCAGTGTGGATTAGTTGTTCTTTAATGAAGCTTATGCAGAAATTAAATGCGATTGGGGTTGAGTTTGAGTGTGATTTGAGAACTGAAAGTTAATTACAATAATAGACTGTAAGGAAAGGATTCGGTTTTAGGGGCCTTGTATCATATTTGTTTATCATCGACCGCTAATGATCATACCAAGTGTTCGAAGATGAATCGAGGCTATTCCTAGCACAAGACTTGCAACATCGCGTAGAACACTTGAAATGATCATTGACAGAGATGCTCGTCGTCGAAGCAAAACGTGCAAATAAATTTATAATGTCCGCTACTCGCGACTACACTACTGGGTAGTAAGTGGTAAGTAGGGGTCGAACCCAAAGGAATTAGGGGGATAAGTTGCTCTTTAAGTTGGACAATTTTGGGATTGGTTGGTTGGTTGGTTTTAAAGCTACCAGCTAAGTGATTGATTGGTTGGTTGGTTGGTTTTAGTACTGGAAAGTAACTGATAACTATTACAATTAAAAGAAAGCGTTCGGTTTCAGGGGCCTTGTATTATATCCTGTTTATCATCGACCTTAAGTGAATCTTCTAAGTATTCAAACATGAATCGAGGCTATTCCTAGCTCAAGACTTGCAACATTGTCTAGCCCTTTTAAGGTCGTAGAGCACTTATTCTACTTCAGCTAATTCCTCCTTCCGAAGTATCTTAGCTTTATGTGCATCCATTTGGTCCCTTTGGTCCAGTTTCCAAATGGTTTTTTAGATAGATCGAACTTCTCCGATAAGCTTGCCCATTTGGTCCCCTTGGTCCGGTTACAAATGGTTCACTTACCCGAGTATGATCACGAATCCCAAGGAAGAGCTTTGCCCGTCAAAGCGTCCACTCAACCTTGGAAATTCTAATCTTATATATGGCACATAGAATAAGTTTTGAATACAAAGACGAGACACTAAGTTAACAGTCTAAAACATTTTATAATACAAGTCCACCCCTTCTACCGAACGACTAGTTTAGCTACTATTTATCGCGCTAAACATTATAACTAAGGAATTGGAAATTAAAGACGGAAAATAAATATTAAAATACTTACTACCGTTGAAGCGCCAAGGGAGCAATCTTTTATTTCCAAAGCCAAACTTACAAACTTAGAGAGATAAGTGATTTTTGTATGAGATGTGGATGAGATGATACAAATGAGAGGGGATGGGTATGTATTTATAGGCTAAGGGAGGAGAAATGGGTGGTGGAGATGAGGGGCAAGTGTCTTTGATCCAATGGAGGAGGAGGAGGAGCAAGGAGGAGCCGCCACATGGGGGAGGAGCAAAGCCGCCGGTCAAGGGAGGAGGAGCCGCCGGTTGCAGGTCACCATGGAGGGAGGAGCTCCTCCCTTGGCCACCTCCAAGCATGGTGGCCGGTCACCTTGGTCCATGCTTGCATTTGATAGTTGATTTGGAATGGCCAAGTGATTCTAAGACTAATGGTCGAGCCAGTTTTTCCAAATTCCATGTTTTGGTCGAGCAACTTGGTTTTGGTGCCTATGCGCGCGGGGCCTTTACTATGGAATTGGGCCAATCTGCCAATCTGCTCGAGCGTTTTGTCTGGGAAGCGAGATTGTCCAATTTGTTGGGCATTCCAAACATCTTGGTCGAGCCAGATTTTCCAGATGCTTCGGTCGGGTCGAGCGACTTGGTTTGGGTGCCTAAGCGCGCCGGGCCTTTGCCTTGGAATTGAGCTAACTGCCAATCTGCTCGAGCATTCTCCTTGGTTTTCCGACATCTTCCACCTTATTTTCCATTTTAAACACTTTGGTCGAGGCGGAATTGTCAGATCAGATGGGTTGCTCGGGCAACTTGAATTTGGACTCGAATAGCTCGGCAGGCGCGCTGGGCGCTGGACGGCGGGCGCGATCTGGGTTTCTCGGTCTTTGGCTGGCCAGAAATTGCGAGCGATCCTTTTTAGCGTAAAACTCCTCTCCTTAGCGTGTTTTCTCTCTAAGCGCCAAAATACCCTGTAGAAATATATCGGGACTAACAAGCAAAAGTTAAATAGACCAACAGTCTAATTTGGTGGGTTTTACGGTGTTTATGATTCGTATAATTTGGGTCCATCAATCATGCTAAATGTTCAAAGATGAATCGAGGCTATTCCTAGCACAAGACTTGCAACATCGTTTAAAACACTTGTTCTATTTAGACTAATTCCTCCTTTCGAAGTATCTTAGCCTTGTGTGCATCCATTTGAATTCTTTGGTCCAGTTTCCAAATGGTTTTTTAGATAAGCCGAACTCCTCGGATAAGCTTGCCCATTTGGTCCCCTTGGTCCGGTTACGAATGGTCCACTTACCCGAGTATGATCACGAACCCCCACGGAAGAGCTTTGCCCGTTAAAGCGTCCACTCAACCTTGGAGATTCTGACTTGATATATGGCACATAGAACAAGTTTTGAACATAAAGGTGTACTAAGAGTAAGATCTAAAACATTTATAATACAAGTACACCCCTGCGACCGAGTACAAGCTTTTAGCTACTAGTATTCATGTTAAGGAATACAAGCAAACTAATGCCTTGCACAAGGGTACCGAATAATAAAATAACTTTACAGTAAAACAAATAATACTGAAAGTAAATTTATACCTTACAATAAGCGGAGGAGAGGAGCTCCTAGGCAAGATCCACGCAAGAGAGTAGCTCCACAATGAAGAACAAAATATTTATTGAAAGTGAAGAGAAGAGGGTTAAGCCCTCTATCTCTCTAAAACATTTGTGAAGTGTGTATGGATGATACAAATGAGGAGGGGAGGAGCTCCTTTTATAGCCAAAGGGAGGAGGAATGGAGGGTGGAGATGGTGGCATGTGGTGTTGCATCCAAGGGAGGAGGAGATGGGGAGGAGCTTGTGGAGGAGAAGGCCACC
This sequence comes from Rhodiola chrysanthemifolia, assembly GCA_033675395.1. Taxonomy (NCBI): domain Eukaryota; kingdom Viridiplantae; phylum Streptophyta; class Magnoliopsida; order Saxifragales; family Crassulaceae; genus Rhodiola; species Rhodiola chrysanthemifolia. The sequence continues at coordinate 31,451,487 of CM066207.1, read as the reverse complement.
ACTTGTCACATGGAGGGAGGATGAGCTTTGAGATGATGACACATGGGGGAGGAGCTCTAGCCGCCGGCGGCTTTGGGAGGAGGGAGGAGGAGCCGCCAAGTGGAGGAGGGGGAGTGGAGGAGAGGAGTTGTGAGGGAGGAGCCGCCCATGTGAGGAGGATGCTCCTCCCCTTCTAGCCGCCCATGTGAGGAGGAGCCTCCCTTGTGAGGAGGTTTTGTGAGTTTTGTGAAGTTTTCACAAAACTATCGGTCCATTCCTACCCCGGACTGACTTTGGTTGCTCTTCGGTTTGATTTGTTTTGAATGATTCCATGTCAGGATCTTTAGATTTCTTCAGTCAGCGTCTGATCGTGACCTTGGAATGACTCGTAACATCTTTTCTGCGTAAAATCCTCTCCTTAGCGTGTATTCTCTCTAAGCTTCAAAATACCCTGTAGAAATATATCGGAACTAACAAGCAAAAGTTAAATAGACAAAGTGTCTAATTAAGGGGGTTTTACTGTGTTTATGATTCGTATAATTTTGGTCCATCATATCACCCCACACTTTTAGTTGTTCGTCCCGAACAATGCTATTAAAGGGCGGTACTCTAAGTTTGGTTTTAAAATATGAAAATTAGACTGTGGGACTCGATTTATCCTAATTCATGCATTACTTACTTATTACCAAATTGAACTGTGTGAATAAATAGAAGAAACTTAATACTTGTACCTCCGTGCTGAGATGCAATTTATATTGGATGTTTCGGGAGATAGCCCTTTTTTGGTTCCTGGACTGCAACTTCGGGACCGTCTCGCACTATATGGTTTTCTTGTAGCTTTCTCTAGCACGTGATTTGGTTCGGGTTTCACTGGTTTGAGTACTTTGATTTTTCTTTTGGCGAGGGACTGCTTTTGTAGTGAATCGGCCTTTGGCCTTTGATTTGACTTTTTTGAGTACTTCACTTTTTTGTTCGGTTAAAACCTTCACAATGTTGGGCCTTTGGCCTCTTGAATTGCTTCTTCGAGCTTTTCGCCTTTTTGTGGCTTTGCTAGTCCATTTTCTCAAGCCTTTTTGGGAGGTCCAATCATCGCCCGCAAGCCTATGGAAATACCTCCCCGCTCCTCTCATCGTTATTGTTTTGCGCGGGTCAAGATGAGGGTCGCTCATCTATTTTCTTGGCTACTTTAACTAGAGAGAGGACGGTCTGATTCCCGTCCTCGCCTTTTTCTTTTCTTTTTGCATAAACACTGCATGGCGGAGATGACTTCAATCTTCATTGAAACCCGAAGTGCAGCCTCCACTGACTTCGAAAACCATATAGTTTGATTCGATCCTTCGATTGCTTGCCAAGCTTCTCTAGGGCATTTCTATCAACTCCACATCTCTAGTTTATCTCAGCACAAAGGGACAAATGAGAAGTTACGTTCTAAGTTTTTAGACAGTTGAATTTTCACAAGGTAAATGCATGAATTTCGGTCTATCTTTTTCACATTCTTAAGTTCATATTTTCAAAAAGATATACTAAAAAAGAAAAAATGTTTTTTATTTATGTACACATGCGGATCTCACCCCACACTTTTGAACGAAGTCGTGCCTTTCAGCACTACGTAGTTCAAAAGCCATGCAAGCAGACAATTACGAGAAGGAAATGATATTAAGGAAAAGGGAAGGACAGAACTCCCTTTAAGGTGTCGAGTGAACGACATGGCTCGAGGCTGGATAATCGAGGGAGTTCGGCTGGGGCCTTGAACTCTTAGCGTAGCCCTGACTGGCTTAATGTTGCACCCAAGTTCGATTCCTGAATAGTCAAATCTTCTATGCACCAAGTGGGTGAGAGCGACTTATTGAAAAGGTAAAATACAGAAAATAAAAGACAGAAAATTAAAGTGCGGAAAGTAAGATAGTGTCGGGTTACCTCCCGACTAGTGCCTTTATTTAACGTCGTTTGCTCGACGTTACCTCAATCATGGATCATAAGGTCGGATCCCATGGGTGAGTGAGGTCAAACTTCTTCTCGGCAGCCCTTTTGCTCCGAGAGGGTGAGGTTTCTTCGACCATAGCTGCTGGTCCAATGAGTCGTGCTTGCTTGTTACTCCTTCCGGGTTTCCATTCTTTCGGCCCATGTCTTTGCCGCTTCTTCATGTTTGAATAGTTGGCACCTTTGCGAGTTTGGAAGTTTGGTTTTGTGCCATTAAATGTAGGCGACATTAAGCATGCGCCTCTGCCAATCCTCTTCATTGTGGCAGTGATGGATGGTTGTCTTGGAACGAGTGAGTTTTCAGGCGGTTTTCTTTGAGTCGTGGTGAGTGGGACCGGGGCTTTCTCGGACAGTTCGGCAATGAGATCCGGGACTTTCTTGGGTGCTCCGAGCGCAAGAACCGGGCCTGGCTTGATTTCTTCGGCCGCTTCGGTAGTGATGTTCGGGACTTCTGTTGGCTCGGCAGTTAGGACTGTGATTTCCTCGGATGGATTGGTGATAAGGACCGGGCCTGATTTGGGCAGTTCTTCTTCTAACTCCCAGGGATAATCTGAATGTAGCTCTTCTTCAGGTAACCAAGGGTCCTTATCCTTGTCATTCGTATAGTCTCCGGGGGTAATCACACTGAGGTATGGGTCTGATATGGGTAACTCGTCATTGAGGTCCGGGTATGTCTTGGTCGTGAATTGGTGCATCGAGGCATTCATTTGCTGCATGTCAGCGGCCAATTGCTGGGTGCTAGCTGCCAGCTCGTTTTCTGCTGCCCATAACTCAGTTTTGGCCCTGATTTGGTGCATTATGTTGTCCAGTTCTTCGCTTCGCATGGCCTGATCTTGTCTTTGTCTTGACCTTGCGGCCAAATCATCTATTAAGTTCCAAAGATCATCTATGCCTAAGTTGTTCACCGAGCCTCCCGCTACATTGTTTAGCCAATCCCACTCTTGTGGCAGCATCCCATTGACAAACCTTTGAAGAAGATCGTGGTTGGTGAATCCATGGTGCGGGCAGCTTATCAACATGGAGTCAAAATACGCCAAGTACTCGTCCAATGTTTCATCCCGGGATTGTTTTATGTTGTTGATCTTTTCACGGACTTCCAGTTCGAAGGGTGGTGGGGAAAACTCCTCATTGTTCCAAGGTTCCATTCCGTAGTAGTAGGACTTAGTGAATTGCATGATAAAATAAAAAAGAAAAAACAACTATTTCGATGCACAACTCCCCGGCAACGGCGCCAATTTGACGGAGCACACTGCACTGTCGTTAAGGTGCAATGTTCTCTGTACAAATAAATTTATATTTTCCGCTACTCGCGACTACACTACTGGGTAGTAAGTGGTAAGTAGGGGTCGAACCCAAGGGAGTCAGTGTGGATTAGTTGTTCTTTAATGAAGCTTATGCAGAAATTAAATGCGATTGGGGTTGAGTTTGAGTGTGATTTGAGAACTGAAAGTTAATTACAATAATAGACTGTAAGGAAAGGATTCGGTTTTAGGGGCCTTGTATCATATTTGTTTATCATCGACCGCTAATGATCATACCAAGTGTTCGAAGATGAATCGAGGCTATTCCTAGCACAAGACTTGCAACATCGCGTAGAACACTTGAAATGATCATGCTAAATGTTCAAAGATGAATCGAGGCTATTCCTAGCACAAGACTTGCAACATCGCGTAGAACACTTGAAATGATCATGCTAAATGTTCAAAGTTTTCACAAAACTATCGGTCCATTCCTACCCCGGACTGACTTTGGTTGCTCTTCGATTTGATTTGTTTTGAATGATTCCATGTCAGGATCTTTAGATTTTTTCAGTCAGCGTCTGATCGTGACCTTGGAATGACTCGTAACATCTTTTCTGCGTAAAATCCTCTCCTTAGCGTGTATTCTCTCTAAGCTTCAAAATACCCTGTAGAAATATATCGGAACTAACAAGCAAAAGTTAAATAGACAAAGTGTCTAATTAAGGGGGTTTTACTGTGTTTATGATTCGTATAATTTTGGTCCATCAGCGACTTATTGGAAAAACTAAATGACAGAAAATAAATGACTGAAAGTAAGATAGGTGTCGGGTTACCTCCCGACCAGTGCCTTTGTTTAACGTCGTTGGCTCGACAGTACCTTATTCCTGGATCACTGGTTTGGATCCCATTGGTGGCTCAGGTCGAATTTCTTTATTGCGCCAACCTTGATTCTTGCTTTGACTCTTCCTGGGTTTTTGGGGGATGATGGGCGTGGGTCCAGTTCCCACTGTTCTGATGGTTTCTCCTTCCAACGTCTCTGAGAAGGGGTGGGACCTTTTACTACTAGCTTCTTGAATTGGGTTTTCTGGTGTTTAGGGCTGCCTTGTCCAGTTATGGCGAAAACATGCTCCATCGAGGAGTCGTTCTGCTCAGGCCCTTTTCCCATCCTCCTTTTAGCCTCTTCATGGATCACGTAGTTTTCAGTGGTGTTTTGGACTTCTTCCCTTGTTGGCACCTCTTTGAGATCCCATGAGGATTTTTCCTCGTTGCTTCCGATGCTTTCCATGTCTGATTCTTCAGATGGCTCGGGAGTATCTTCTTCATCAGTCTCTTGACCAGCCTCTTCTATCTGCATTCCTCTGTCAGCTTGGGGTATTCGTTTTGTGGCTGCGGCCAGGTTATTTATGAGGTACCACATGTCTGCTATGGATAAGTTCCTGGCTGATTTTTTCATTGCTTCGTTAATCCTTCCCAGCTCATCGGACCTCATCCCACGAAGAAATTTTTGAAGAAGAACTTTCTTCGTGAATCCATGGTGCGGGCAGCTTGAGACGATGGTGTCATAGTTCGTGTAGTATTCGTCCAAAGTCTCATCCCGGGATTGTTGATGGCAAATGATCTTCTCACGGGTTTTTTGGCGTAAGGATGGCGGGGAGAATTCAGCGGGTGATGCGTAATACCAAATCGTTGCAAAATCAGTTAAAGAGAATTTAAAGCATTTAAGCTTAAATTCCTCTAACATTTCATTTTCAGGTTTTATGTGGTGGCAAACGTGGTGAAAGTTTCGGCAATGTTGTACAGGGTCTTCTCCATCCGTACCTCCGAACAGAGGAAGATATCGTGTTGTCCATGCATACATAGTGTGTAGCGTGATGAAGAAACGAGAAGGGAAAGGAAAGAACAACTAATCCGACGGCTAATTCCCCGGCAACGGCGCCAATTTGACATGCACTACCTTGTCGCGAGGCAATGTGTACAAATAATATTTATAAGTCCGCTACTCGCGACTTCACTACTGGGTAGCAAGTGGTAAGTAGGGGTCGAACCCAAGGGAATTAGGGGGATAGTTGCTCTTTGAGGTGATTGTACAGCGAGGGAGCGTGTTTTAGGTTGGTTGAGATTTTAGAGCTAGTAACTACGTGACTTTTTGGTTGGTTTTGGTTTTTTGTGCGAAAAGTAAATGACTGAAAAATAAATACTGAAAAATAAAAATAGAAGACTTACAGCGGGTGATGCGTGATTGGCAAGTCCTCCGGAAGGTGAGCAGTTGATAGAGCAGTTTATACTAAGAAAGTAAATACAGGTGGTGTTTTTAATCTAAGGAAAGCATTCGGTTTCGGGGGCTTTGTATCATAGCCTGTTTATCATTGACCCTTAGTGATCTTACTAAGTATTCAAACGTGTATCAAGGCCTTTCCTAGCCCATTCCAAGGTTGTAGAGCACTTTTCTACTTAGACTAATACCCCATTCCAAGGTATATTAGCCTGTGTGCATCCATTTGGTCAGTCATTCCCGAGCAACCAAATGGTTTTTTAGAGAGGTCAAACTCCTCAGATAAGCTTTGCCATTCCAAGCATCCACTTATCCGAGTATGTTTACGAACCCCACGGAAGAGTTTTGCCATTCCAAGCATCCACTCAACCTTGGAAGTTCTAACCTAATATATGGCACATAGAACAAGTTTTGAATACAAAGAAGAGGCACTAAGAGTATAGCCTAAAACATTTTATGATACAAGTACACCCCTTCAACCGAATGAAGAGTTTAGCTACGAATATCCATAGAGGTGGATACCATAGCTAAGTACTCGAGGGTTTTTGAAAGACAGTAAGTAAAGGAGAATACTCAAGAACCAACAGGAGTATTCTCAAAAACTACTGGAATACTCAAGAACCAACAGGAGTATTCCCTAAACTACTATAATACTCAAGAACCAACAGGAGTATTATTTATATCAAAACCAAACTTACAAAGTAACAAACTTAGAGAGAGAAGTGTTTATTGATTTTTGGGCTTATGAAATGAGGAGGAGGAGCTCTCCTTTTTTAGCCAAAGTGAAGAGGAATGGAGGGCTAGGATGGGAGCACATGGCGAGCCATCCATGGCTTGCCAAAAGCCGCCGGTGGCCGGTTGCAAGGAGGAAGCCGCCGGTTGTGGAGGGGAGGGGATGGGGCAAGCCACCCATGAGTCATCCTTCCCCTTCAAGTGGCCGGTCATCTAGGGGGAGAAGAGGAGTTTTGTGAGTTTTGTGATGTTTTCACAAAACTATCGGTGCATTTTGTCCCCGGACTGACTTTGATTGTTCTTTGGTTGGATTTGTTTTGAGTGATTCCACGTCAGGATCTTGAGATTTCTTCAGTCAACGTCTGATCGTGACCTTGGAATGACTCGTAATATCTTTTCTGCGTAAAAACTCCTCCTTAGCATGTATTCTCTCTAAGCTCCAAATCGCCCTGTAGATAAATATCGGAACTAACAAGCAAAAGTTAAATAGACAGTCTAATTTGGTGGGTTTAACTGTGTTTTTGATTCGTATAATTATGGTCCATCACTACGCCACAATCTACTCCTGGTCAGGTTATAGAATCCTAAGTCTAGCAAACCTAATACTCCTGGTCAGGTTATATTAGGTTTAGTGCGACTACTTATTCTAACGGGTCAGTATCAAATAAGCAGTAAATAGAGGGTATGGATTGCCCAACTTAAGCTTTACCGTTTCGGGTCTCCACTTAACCTTGCAACTCAAACCGAAATTAATGTGCACAAGAACTAGTAGAATGCAAGAATAATATTAAGCATGGAATCTCAAAACATTCGTCACAATAAATTAGCGCTAGCCCGAACGAGCGGTTTAGCTACACATGCTGGAAATAAAAGACATGATAAAAGTGGAAATTCTTCTCTATGCCGAAGTAGCCGCTCGGTGAAGGATGATCACTGGATGAATGATAGATACTCGAATTGGCTCTGATGGGATGAATGTGGATCTCGAATTTTTGGATGATCGAAACCATAGACCAAGAGGTCTTATTTATAGGACAAGTCCTAGGGTTTCGAAGCTTCTATTTGGGCCTGGTCCATAATCGTTTTTGCTTGGTGAGCAAGTAAGCTTGAACCGCCTCACTTGAGCCCACCGACTTGGCCCAGCGCGCGGGGCCTTTTGCAGTTCCAACGCCGTTTTGCTTATCTCGGCCAATCCCGCTCGTGCGTTTTGCTTGGGTAGTGGTATCGTCCGAGTCATTTGGCATTTCGATCACTTTGGTCGAGCCAGATTTGAAAGATTCGTTCATCTGGTCGAGCAACTCGGATTCAGCGCTAGTCTGCTCGACAGGGCCTTCGGGTGCGGCCTGGAACCTGCTCGGCTGCTCATGGGCCATTCCACCCGTGCGTTCTCCTTGAGTTGGTGACATTGTCTTACTTGTTGTCCATTTTGAGCAACTTGGTCGAGTCAGATTTGTCATCGGAGTCCGTCTGGTCGAGCAACTTGATTTCGGTGCCTATCAGCGCGCGCGAGACCTTTGGAATTGAGCCAACTGCCAATCTGCTCGGGCGTTTTCCTTGGTTCTCCGACATTGTCCACCTTATTTGCTATTTTGATCACTTTGCTCGAAGTGGATTCGTCAGATCAGCTCGTTTGCTCGAGCAACTTGAGTTTAGTGTTGGTCAGCTCGACTCCTTGTGATGTTTTTTAGCTCAGAAAGCCATCTTTTAAGCGCGTTTCCTCCTAGAGCTTCCAAAGCACCTAAAATGCAAAACAACACCAAAAGTAACTTGTTCGCATAATAAAGTGTCGGAAATGATGGGATTTGTTGACTCGATGAGTCGTATAAATACGGCTCATCACGGCTCCACTGACAACTTTCTCCAAACACGAGTCGCCCGCTTCCTCAACCTAGCCATTGAACCTTCCCACCACATAAGCGTCACAGTGGGCAATGGCGAGGAGATGACATGTGAAGGAGTCTGCAAAAACGTACATGTGCAGATCGAGGCCACTGTTTTCCCAGTGCAGTTACATTTATTGCCTATCTTCGGAGCCGACCTCGTCTTGGGTGCACAATGGTTAGCCGAGGTAGGTCCAACGACGTTTTGCTTCCGTGAACTTTGGATGTGCCTTATATGGGCAGGCTCACCACTGCAACTTTTTGGCCTTCGCCCAACCATCCAACTCACTCAGTCTTCATCGGCGCAAGTGCAAAAAACAACAAAACAAAAGGGCGCACTCTGTGTCCTCCAAATGTTCACAACATATAACCAACACCAGCAGGCACACACAGCCGAGCCGCTTCCATCACTACCAGATCACATCGACCCTGACTTTGGCCACGGCCTCTCCAAGCTCTTAGATGAATTCAAAATGGTGTTCCAAGCTCCACACGGCTTACCACCTGCTCGCGTTACTGATCATTCTATCCCATTACTTGCCGGCACTAACCCTGTTAATGTCCGTCCTTACAGGTACCCACACAACTAAAAGTCTGAGATTGAATCTATGATACGCAACATGCTAGTTGATGGCGTCATCCGCCCTAGCCATAGTCCCTTCTCATAACCAGTTTTGTTGGTTAAGAAGAAAGACGGCTCATGGCATTTTTGTGTCGACTATCGAGCTTTAAACGCCATAACCTTCAAGGACAAGTTCCCAATTCCCACAGTGGATGAACTACTTGACGAGCTCCACGGTGATACCCTTTTCACTAAACTAGACCTCCGCGCCGGGTATCACCAACTGCGGATGAAAGAAGAGGATGTGTATAAAACCGCATTTCGGACACATGAAGGCCATTATGAATTTCTGGTGATGCCATTTGGCCTTACAAATGCAACGGCGAGTTTTCAGTCAGAAATGAACTTGATATTCAAGCTACTGTTACGGAGAAGTGTGCTCGTGTTCTTTGACGATATTTTGATCTATAACACCACCCAAGCGGACCTTATCCACCAATGCGCAGGCAAGAATATATGGAATAAGGCAAGACATTAATAGATGCACCGAGATCAAGCAAGCAATTCTTTATTCTAATGTTACCGATCGTGCAAGGTATGGTGTAGGTGCCTAGGTCACCGCATTTAGGAGGCACATTGCGCTGAATGACAGCAGAAACATTCCGGCTCATGAGCTCCTGGTCGGGCTGAGTACCTCGTCTCCGGTTGGTGCAGAGTTCCTTCAAGAACTTCGAGTACCTCGGTATCTGTTTGATGGCCTCGAGGAGTGGGATGTTGATTTCCACTTTGTTGAACAGCTCCCATACTTCTTTGTCCCTTACGTACTGCTTGGGAACTCGAACCTGCACAGGGAAAGGTAAAGGAGCTCGGGCATTAGAATTTTCGGTTACGGGAACGGGGTCCTGTCCGAGAGTGCCCTAGCCGCTGGATTCGAGAGGGCCCGGCCCGGTTGTTTCGTCTTCGGCTGCTGGCGGGCTGCTGCCTTCGGATGGCCAGGGTACTGATGGTGCTCCTCTCCCACTCCTGAGTGTTACTGCATTGACGTTCCCCCTTGGATTCTGAATAGTTTGTGAGGGGAGTCGCCCTGGGTCGTTCTTGAGCTCGGAGACTGTCGTGGCGATCTGGGACATCTGTTTGGACAAGTCGGCAATGGCCCCGTCAGTTTTGGCCTGGAACTGGTGTACTGAGGTAGCCAGGTCCTTCACTATATCCTCCAAGGATTTGCTCGAGCTGTGCTGGTTTGGGCCCGACTGATTGCGGTCCTGCCTCTGTTGATACTGACCCGACCCGTTCTGCCCTTGTTGCTGGCGATATGGGGGCATGTAGTACTGCTGGGCCTGCTGGGATGCGGTCGACTGTGCTGGCTCTCTCTGGAAGTGATTATTCTTGTTGTCGTTCCGCCAGTGCTGCCCGTTCGCCCCTTGCCTGGTCGCGATTGCGCCATACTGTCGGACTGGCTCGGTCCGGTTGCCATAGCTTTGGTAGTCGACTACCGTGTTGATCTCGGCCTGGTCATCCTCAACTATAGTTGGACACTCGTCTGTTTTGTGATCTGTGGCGGCACAAAAACCGCACGGCTTGACCTGGACCGGCTGCCTTCTGATGACCTGCAGCATCATCTCTTTGAGTTGTTTGATCTCTTCGGCCATTGAGCTTGATGGAGCGTCGGCCTTTGAGACGTTCCTGGACCGGCTGAACTCTTCCTCCTTGTTTTACTCATCTTGGATCCTAGCATTCTCGGCCACCTCTATGATCTTCCTCCGTACTCCAGCTGGGGACAGGTTCATAATGGTGCCTCCAGCAGAGGCCTCTACTAGTTTTCGGTCGAGTCTCCTCAGTCCATCGAGCATGTACTCCACTATCAGCTTCTTAGGGAGCCCGAGGTTGCAGCAGCTCTGTTCTAAGGCGTTGAACTTCTCCACATACTCGTACATCGTCTCGTTGGGCCCTTGTCGGAGTTCTTGCAGTTGCCTTCTGACTTGCATGGCTCGGCCTGCGAGATAGTACTTGTTGATGAATTTCTTCTGCATCTAATCCCATGTATGAATGCTGCCTGCAGGCAAGGATAGAAACCAGTCGTTAGCAGAGTCTATAAGTGAAAAATAGAAAGCTTTTAACTTGAAGTCCTCGACTTCGACTCCGTATGGCCTGAGGTTCTGGCATATCCCATGATAGCGCTGCAGATGAGCTGTGGCCGACTCTCCTTTGGTTCCTGAGAACTTGGGTAGGTGTTGTACGACCGCCGTGTTGATGGCTATTGCTTCTAGGTCTGGCCCTTCGTATATGCACCAAGACTGGTTGCGGAAGTTGGGGGCTGACAGCTCTCCCATGGTGGGCTCCTAATCGTCGTGCTCCTCGTAATCCTCATTGTCGAAGACCGGCTGTCGTGGTTGTCTGACATGCTGTCGTAGCGCGATCGGTGGTTGTCGTCTCGGTTGGACCGGTGGAACCTGCTGTTGGATCGGGTGCTGGTGTGGTGGAAGCATCGGGTATTGTTGGAGTGGTGGTGGCTGTTGTTGGAATGGCTGGACCGGTTGGTATTGTCTTGGGGCAGCCCCCTGATTTCTCCGTTCTGGCCCATCGGGCCCTGCTCGTTATGTGGTGGAAGTGCCCCTTCCATGTCTCGAACGACCTGTTCGACTTCTTCGTTGTGAATATTGTCGCCAACTCGGCTACCTGTGTGAGACATGGTGACAGAACAGAAAATTTCCAAAAACAGAAAATTTCTAAAAACACAAAAAATTCGAAATAAAATAGTAAACGACTCCGGATGGCCTAAAAACATCGTATCTCCTCGTCGTTCTGCTCAGAACAAGGTGTTATGGCTGAAACCGGACACCTGGAACTCGAATCCTGCTGTTTCGCTGCAAAACCAAAAAAACTGAAAAAACACAAAAACTGAAAACAGAAAAGCACAATTTCACCGTGCGTAGCTCCCCGGCAACAACGCCAAAATTTGGCAGGCGTCGTCAGTACTTGCAAATTTGTATTTATAATTCCTTACTCTTGACTATGGATTAGTACAGCTGCAAGCAAGGGTCGAACCCTAGGGAGCTAGATGGTTACTTGTTGATCTGTAAAAAGGAAACAATTGGGGTTTGCGGGAAACAAGTGCAAATAGGAAATAAACGAAAGATGTCAATCGGAGAAGAATATTCAGGCTAGGGGTTCTAATTGTGACTTGGTTTGTCCTTGATTTCTAAGTATCTAATTCTGCGTTCTTAAGTGTGGTTACTCCGAGTCAGGTTATAACCTAAGGTAGGACCGTTTCAAGTCACTACGCCACAATCTACTCCTGGTCAGGTTATAGAATCCTAAGTCTAGCAAACCTAATACTCCTGGTCAGGTTATATTAGGTTTAGTGCGACTACTTATTCTAACGGGTCAGTATCAAATAAGCAGTAAATAGAGGGTATGGATTGCCCAGCTTAAGCTTTACCGTTTCGGGTCTCCACTTAACCTTGCAACTCAAACCGAAATTAATGTGCACAAGAACTAGTAGAATGCAAGAATAATATTAAGCATGGAATCTGAAAACATTCGTCACAATAAATTAGCCCTAGCCCGAACGAGCGGTTTAGCTACACATGCTGGAAATAAAAGACATGATAAAAGTGGAAATTCTTCTCTATGCCGAAGTAGCCGCTCGGTGAAGGATGATCACTGGGATGAATGATTGTTGGACCATAATTATACGAATCAAAAACACAGTAAAACCCACCGAATTAGACTGTTGGTCTATTTAACTTCTACTTGTTAGTCCCGATATATTTCTACATGGTATTTTGGCGCTTAGAGAGAAAACACGCTAAGGAGAGGAGTTTTACGCTAAAAAGGATCGCTCGCAATTTCTGGCCAGCCAAAGACCGACAAACCCAGGTTGCGCCCGCCGTCCAGCGCCCAGCGTCCAGCACGCCGGCCGAGCTAGTCGAGTCCAAATTCAAGTTGCCCGAGCAAACCATCTGATCTGACAATTCCGCCTCGACCAAAGTGTTTAAAATGGAAAATAAGGTGGAAGATGTCGGAAAACAAGGAGAATGCTCGAGCAGATTGGCAGTTAGCTCAATTCCAAGGCAAAGGCCCGCCGCGCATAGGCACCCAAACCAAGTCGCTCGACCCGACGGATGCATCTGGAAAATCTGGCTCGACCAAGATGTTTGGAATGCCCAACAACTCGGACAATCTCAATTCCCAGACAAAACGCCCGAGCAGATTGGCAGATTGGCCCAATTCTATAGTAAAGGCCGCGCGCATAGGCACCAAGACCAAGTTGCTCGACCAAAACATGGAATTTGGAAATTCTGGCTCGACCATTAGTCTTAAAATCACTTGGCCATTCCAAATCAACTATCAAAAAGCCAAAAAAGCAATGATCAAAATCTGGTGACCGGTGGCTTTTGGTTGGAGGTAACCAAAGAAGCAAACTCTCCCCATTTGGTGACCTCCAACCGGCTGCTATGACCTGCTATGGAGCTCCCTTGGATGAAAACCATGTGGTTTCATCTCATCCATCCATTCCTCTCCCTTAGGCCTATAAATACAAGCCCCCATCTCATTTGTAATTCATTCAAAAATCAAATAAACACTTATCTCTCTACATTTTGTTACTTGTAAGTTTGGTTTTTGGAAATAATACTCTTGTCGGTTCTTGAGTATTATAACGGTTTTAGAGAATACTCCTGTTGGTTCTTGAGTATTCAGTAGGAAATTGGGAATACTCCTGTTGGTTCTTGAGTATTCCACCCCTTTCCCTCTTACTGTTTTCAAAAACCCCTGAGTATTTAGCTATAGTGTCCACCTCTATGGATATTCGTAGCTAAACTCTTTATTCGGTTAAAGGGGCGTACTTGTATTATAAAATGTTTTAATTCTTTTAGTTTCTTTTCTTTGTATTCAAAACTTGTTCTATGTGCCATATATTAGATCAGAACTTCCAAGGTTGAGTGGATGCTTGAAATGGCAAAGCTCTTCTGTGGAAGTTCGTAAACATACTCGGGTAAGTGGATGCTTGAAATGGCAAAGCTTATCTGAGGAGTTTGATCTCTCTCAAACACCATTTTGGGTAAATCGGAAAAGACAACCCAAAATGGATGCACACAGACTAGCATATCCTGAAAGGGGTATTGGCGCTAGTCTAAATAGAACAAGTGCTTTACGTTTTTTGCAAAAGATTAGACAGTGTTGCAAGTCGAGTGCTTGAAATGGCCTTGATTCACTTTCGAACACTTTTGCAAAAGACTAGACAGTGTGGCAAATCGAGCGCCGGAAAAGGCCTTGATACACGTTTGAATACTTAGACGGGTTACTAAAACAATAAACAGGCTATGATACAAGGCCCCTGAAACCGAATGTTTTTCTTGAATTACAAAAAAAAACCCCCTGTATTTACTTTTACTAATCGCTCGATCAACTACAATCATCAACCACTCATCTACCGGAGGAATCGCAATCACGCATCACCCACTATAAGTCTTCTTCCCTCAACTCTTTATTTTCAGTATTTAATTTCTGTATTTACTCTTCCGCACAAAAAACCAAAAAAAAACCAAAAAAACAGTAGTTTAGTTAATAGCACTAAAATCCCAATCAACCTAAAACACGCTCCCTCGCTGTACAAATCCCTCAAAGAACGACTTATCCCCCTAATTCCCTTGGGTTCGACCCCTACTTACCACTTGCTACCCAGTAGTGAAGTCGCGAGTAGCGGACTATTATAAATAAATTCTTGACGGTTGCACACAACGGCTGTGCATCCATCAAAAATTGGCGCCGTTGCCGGGGAATTAGCCATCGGATTAGTTGTTCTCTCCCCCCTATGTCCTCATGACGCAACCCCCTTCATATGCATGGACAACACGACATCTGCCACTGTTCGGAGGTACGGATGGAGAAGACCCAGTACAGCACTGCCGAAACTTCCACCACGCCTGCTACCACATCAAACCTGAAAATGAGGAATTAGAGGAATTTAAGCTTAAATGCTTTAAATTCTCTCTAACTGACTTCGCGACAATCTGGTACTACACATCACCCGCTATGCATGCTGAGTATTTTGTGGACCTCTGCGTTCCATTCCTGAAGGAATTCTCCCCGCCATCCTTACGCCAAAAAACCCGTGAGAAGATCTTGAGCCTTCAACAATCCCGGGATGAGACTTTGGACGAATACTACACGAACTACGACACCATCGTCTCAAGCTGCCCACACCATGGATTCACGAAGAAAGTTCTTCTTCAAAAATTTCTTCGGGGAATGAGGTCCGAAGAACTGGGAAGAGTTAACGAAGCAATGAGGAGATCAGCCAGGAACTTAACCATTGCAGACATGTGGTACCTCATAAATAACCTGGCCGCTGCCACAAGACGAGTACCCCAAACTGACGTGGAAATGCAGATAGATGAAGCTGGTCCTGAGGCAAATGAAGAAACTCCCGAGCCATCAGAAGAGACTCCTGAACCGTCAGAAGAATCAGACATGGAAAGCATCGGAAGCAACGAGGAAGAAGTCCAGAATACCGCTGACGAACTACCCAATTCATACCCGACTATCATTACTCAGGCGGCCGAGACTATCTACGACCAGATCCTCACTAACAAGGCAGACCCAAGCCTTAAGATGCAAGCTTCCCGACTTTTCCCCTCGATCAATAGACAAATCGCTAAAAACTATGTGATCCATGAAGAGGCTGAAAAGAGGATGGGAAAAGGGCCTGAGCAGAACGACTCCTCAATGGAGCATGTTTTCGCCATTACTGGAAAAGGCAGCCCTAAACACCAGAAAACCCATTTCAAGAAGCTAGTGGTCAAAGGTCCCTCACCTCCTCAGAGACGTTGGAAGGAGACACCACCAGAACAATGGGAGCAGGACCCAAGCACATCATCTCGCAAGAAAGTAGGAAGAATCAAGGCAAGAAGCAACACAGGAACTGTGGCGAAATACGACCTGAGCCACCCATGGGACCCAAACCAATGATCCACAAATGAGGTATCGTCGAGCCAACGACGTTAAACAAAGTGCACTGGTCGGGAGGTAACCCGACACTATCTTAATTTCTGTCATTTAAATTCAGTCATTTAGTTTTAAGCTTGCATGACTTTTGAACTAAGGCACGCCTTCGTTCAAAAGTGTGGGGTGAGAACCACCTTTGTATATAAATAACATGCTTGCTGTTTTCTTTTTTTAGTAATAGTATCTTTTTGAAAATATGAACTTAAGAATGTGAAAAAGATAGACCGAAATTCATGCATTTACCTTGTGAAAATTCAACTGTCTAAAAACTTAGAACGTAACTTCTCATTTGTCCCTTTGTGCTGAGATAAACTAGGAGTGTGGAGTTGATAGAAATGCCCTAGAGAGGCTTGGCAAGCAATCAAAGGATCGAATCTAACTATATGGTTTTCGAAGTCAGTGGAGGCTGCACTTCGGGTTTCAGTGAAGATTGAAGTCATCTCCGCCATGCAGTGTTTATGCAAAAAGAAAAGAAAAGGCGAGGACGGGAATCAGATCGTCCTCTCTCTAGTTAAAGTAGCCGAGAAAATAGATGAGCGACCCTCATCTTGACCCGCGCGAAACGACAACAATGAGAGGAGCGGGGAGGTATTTCCATAGGCTTGCGGGCGATGATTGGACCTCCCAAAAAGGCTTGAGAAAATGGACTAGCAAAGCCACAAAAAGGCGAAAAGCTCGAAGAAGCAAATCAAGAGGCCAAAGGCCCAAAATTGTGAAGGTTTTAACCAAACAAAAGTGAAGCTCTCAAAAAGTCAAATCAAAGGCCAAAGGCCAATTCACTACAAAAGCAGTCCCTCGCCAAAAGAAGAAAAATAAAAGTACTCAAACCAGTGAAACCCGAACCAAATCACGTGCTAGAGAAAGCTACAAGGAAACCATATAGTGCGAGACGGTCCCAAGATTGCAGTCCAGGAGCCTAAAAAGGGCTATCTCCCGAAACATCCGGAATAATTTGCATCTCGGCACGGAGGTACAAATATTAAGTTTCTTCTATTTATTTACGCAGTTTAATTTGGTAATAAGTAGTAATGCATGAATTAGGATATATCTAGTCCCACAGTCTAATTTTCATATTTTAAAACCAAACTTAGTGCCGCCCTTTAATAGCATTGTTCGGGACGAACAACTAAAAGTGTGGGGTGATCTGATGGACCATAATTATACGAATCAAAAACACAGTAAAACCCACCAAATTAGACTGTTGGTCTATTTAACTTCTACTTGTTAGTCCCGATATATTTCTACAGGGTATTTTGGCGCTTAGAGAGAAAACACGCTAAGGAGAGGAGTTTTACGCTAAAAAGGATCGCTCGCAATTTCTGGCCAGCCAAAGACCGAGAAACCCAGGTTGCGCCCGCCGTCCAGCGCCCAGCGTCCAGCACGCCGGCCGAGCTAGTCGAGTCCAAATTCAAGTTGCCCGAGCAAACCATCTGATCTGACAATTCCGCCTCGACCAAAGTGTTTAAAATGGAAAATAAGGTGGAAGATGTCGGAAAACCAAGGAGAATGCTCGAGCAGATTGGCAGTTAGCTCAATTCCAAGGCAAAGGCCCGCCGCGCATAGGCACCCAAACCAAGTCGCTCGACCCGACAGATGCATCTTGAAAATCTGGCTCGACCAAGATGTTTGGAATGCCCAACAACTCGGACAATCTCACTTCCCAGACAAAACGCCCGAGCAGATTGGCAGATTGGCCCAATTCTATAGTAAAGGCCGCGCGCATAGGCACCAAGACCAAGTTGCTCGACCAAAACATGGAATTTGAAAATTCTGGCTCGACCATTAGTCTTAAAATCACTTGGCCATTCCAAATCAACTATCAAAAAGCCAAAAAAGCAATGATCAAAATCTGGTGACCGGTGGCTTTTGGTTGGAGGTAACCAAAGAAGCAAACTCTCCCCATTTGGTGACCTCCAACCGGCTGCTATGACCTGCTATGGAGCTCCCTTGGATGAAAACCATGTGGTTTCATCTCATCCATCCATTCCTCTCCCTTAGGCCTATAAATACAAGCCCCCATCTCATTTGTAATTCATTCAAAAATCAAATAAATACTTATCTCTCTACATTTTGTTACTTGTAAGTTTGGTTTTTGGAAATAATACTCTTGTCGGTTCTTGAGTATTATAACGGTTTTAGAGAATACTCCAGTTGGTTCTTGAGTATTCAGTAGGAAATTGGGAATACTCCTGTTGGTTCTTGAGTATTCCACCCCTTTCCCTCTTACTGTTTTCAAAAACCCCTGAGTATTTAGCTATGGTATCCACCTCTATGGATATTCGTAGCTAAACCTTTTATTCGGTTAAAGGGGCGTACTTGTATTATAAAATGTTTTAATTCTTTTAGTTTCTTTTCTTTGTATTCAAAACTTGTTCTATGTGCCATTTATTAGATCAGAACTTCCAAGGTTGAGTGGATGCTTGAAATGGCAAAGCTCTTCTGTGGAAGTTCGTAAACATACTCGGGTAAGTGGATGCTTGAAATGGCAAAGCTTATCTGAGGAGTTTGATCTCTCTCAAACACCATTTTGGGTAAATCGGAAAAGACAACCCAAAATGGATGCACACAGACTAGCATATCCTGAAAGGGGTATTGGCGCTAGTCTAAATAGAACAAGTGCTTTACGTTTTTTGCAAAAGATTAGACAGTGTTGCAAGTCGAGTGCTTGAAATGGCCTTGATTCACTTTCGAACACTTTTGCAAAAGACTAGACAGTGTGGCAAATCGAGCGCCGGAAAAGGCCTTGATACACGTTTGAATACTTAGACGGGTTACTAAAACAATAAACATGCTATGATACAAGGCCCCTGAAACCGAATGTTTTTCTTGAATTACAAAAAAACCCCCCTGTATTTACTTTTACTAATCGCTCGATCAACTACAATCATCAACCACTCATCTACCGGAGGAATCGCAATCACGCATCACCCACTGTAAGTCTTCTTCCCTCAACTCTTTATTTTCAGTATTTAATTTCTGTATTTACTCTTCCGCACAAAAAACCAAAAAAAAACCAAAAAACAGTAGTTTAGTTAATAGCACTAAAATCCCAATCAACCTAAAACACGCTCCCTCGCTGTACAAATCCCTCAAAGAACGACTTATCCCCCTAATTCCCTTGGGTTCGACCCCTACTTACCACTTGCTACCCAGTAGTGAAGTCGCGAGTAGCGGACTATTATAAATAAATTCTTGACGGTTGCACACAACGACTGTGCATCCATCAATGATGGATACTCGAATTGGCTCTGATGGGATGAATGTGGATCTCGAATTTTTGGATGATCGAAACCCTAGACCAAGAGGTCTTATTTATAGGACAAGTCCTAGGGTTTCGAAGCTTCTATTTGGGCCCGGTCCATAATCATTTTTTCTTGGTGAGTAAGTAAGCTTGAACCGCCTCACTTGAGCTCACCGACTTGGCCCAGCGCGCGGGGCCTTTTGCAGTTCCAACGTCGTTTACTTATCTCGGCCAATCCCGCTCGTGCGTTTTGCTTGGGTAGTCGTATCGTCCGAGTCATTTGGCATTTCGATCACTTTGGTCGAGCCAGATTTGCAAGATTCGTTCATCTGGTCGAGCAACTCGGATTCAGCGCTAGTCTGGTCGACAGGGCCTTCGAGCGCGGCCTGGAACCTGCTCAGCTGCTCATGGGCCATTCCACCCGTGCGTTCTCCTTGAGTTGGTGACATTGTCCGACTTGTTGTCCATTTTGAGCAACGTGGTCGAGTCAGATTTGTCATCGGAGTCCGTCTGGTCGAGCAACTTGATTTCGATGCCTATCAGCGCGTGCGAGACCTTTGGAATTGAGCCAACTGCCAATCTGCTCGGGCGTTTTCCTTGGTTCTCCGACATTGTCCACCTTATTTGCTATTTTGATCACTTTGCTCGAAGTGGATTCGTCAGATCAGCTCGTTTGCCCTAGGAACTTGAGTTTAGTGTTGGTCAGCTCGACTCCTTGTGATGGTTTTTAGCTCAGAAAGACATCTTTTAAGCGGGCTTCCTCCTAGAGCTTCCAAAGCACCTGAAATGCAAAACAACACCAAAAGTAACTTGTTCGCATAATAAAGTGTTGGAAATGATGGGATTTGTTGACTCGATGAGTCGTATAAATACGGCTCATCACGGCTCCACTGACAACTTTCTCCAAACACGAGTCGCCCGCTTCCTCAAGCTAGCCATTGAACCTTCCCACCACATAAGCGTCACCGTGGGCAATGGCGAGGAGATGACATGTGAAGGAGTCTGCAAAAACGTACATGTGCAGATCGAGGCCGCTGTTTTCCCAGTGCAGTTACATTTATTGCCTATCTTCGGAGCCAACCTCGTCTTGGGTGCACAATGGTTAGCCGAGGTAGGTCCAACGACGTTTTGCTTCCGTGAACTTTGGATGCGCCTTATATGGGCAGGCTCACCACTGCAACTTTTTGGCCTTCGCCCAACCATCCAACTCACTCAGTCTTCATCGGCGCAAGTGCAAAAAACAACAAAACAAAAGGGCGCACTCTGTGTCCTCCAAATGTTCACAACATGTAACCAACACCAGCAGGCACACACAGCCGAGCCGCTTCCATCACTACCAGATCACATCGACCTTGACTTTGGCCACGGCCTCTCCAAGCTCTTAGATGAATTCAAAATGGTGGTCCAAGCTCCACACGGCTTACCACCTGCTCGCGTTACTGATCATTCTATCCCATTACTTTCCGGCACTAACCCTGCTAATGTCCGTCCTTACAGGTACCCACACAACTAAAAGTCTGAGATTGAATCGATGATACGCAACATGCTAGCTGATGGCGTCATCCGCCCTAGCCATAGTCCCTTCTCATAACCAGTTTTGTTGGTTAAGAAGAAAGACGGCTCATGGCGTTTTTGTGTCGACTATCGAGCTTTAAACGCCATAACCTTCAAGGACAAGTTCCCAATTCCCACAGTGGATGAACTACTTGACGAACTCCACGGCGCTACCCTTTTCACTAAACTAGACCCTCGCGCCGGGTATCACTGACGGAGACCACTGCACTGTCGTTAAGGTGCAATGTTCTCTGTACAAATAAATTTATATTTTCCGCTACTCGCGACTACACTACTGGGTAGTAAGTGGTAAGTAGGGGTCGAACCCAAGGGAATTAGGGGAATAAGTTGTTCTTTAAGTTGGACAATTTTGGGATTGGTTGGTTGGTTTTAAAGCTACCAGCTAAGTGATTGATTGGTTGGTTGGTTGGTTTTAGTACTAGAAAGTAACTGATAATTATTAAAAGAAAGCGTTCGGTTTCAGGGGCCTTGTATTATATCTTGTCTATCATTGACCCTTAGTGAATCTTCTAAGTATTCAAATGTGTATCAAGGCCTTTTCCGGCGCTCAATTTGCCACACTGTCTAGTCTTTCGCAAAAGTGTTCGAAAATGAGTCAAGGCCATTTCAAGCACTTGACTGTCGAATCTTTTGCAAAAAACGTAAAACCCTTGTTCTACTTAGACTAGCACCCCATTTCAAGGTATACTAGCCTGTGTGCATCCATTTTGGGTTGTCTTTTCCGATTTACCCAAAATGGTGTTTGAGAGAGATCAAACTCCTCAGATAAGCTTTGCCATTTCAAGCATCCACTTACCCGAGTATGTTTACGAACTTCCACAGAAGAGCTTTGCCATTTCAAGCATCCACTCAACCATGGACGTTCTGATCTAATATATGGCACATAGAACAAGTTTCGAATACAAAGACGAGACACTAAATTAACAGTCTAAAACATTTTATAATACAAGTCCACCCCTTCTACCGAACGACTAGTTTAGCTACTATTTATCGCGCTAAACATTATAACTAAAGAACTAGAAATTAAAGACTGAAAATAAATATTAAAAACTTACTACCGTTGAAGCGCCAAGGGAGCAATCTTTATTTCCAAAGCCAAACTTACAAAATCTAGAGAGATAAGTGATTTTTTGATTTGAGGATGATTTACAAATGAGATGGATGGGTTGTATTTATAGGCTAAGGGAGGAGAAATGGGTGGTGGAGATGAGGGGCAAGTGTCTTTGATCCAATGGAGGAGGAGGAGGAGCAAGGAGGAGCCGCCACATGGGGGAGGAGCAAAGCCGCCGGTCACCTAGAGTGGAGGAGCCGCCGGTTGCAGGTGGTGGAATGGGGAGGAGCTCCTCCCTTGGCCACCTCCAAGCATGGTGGCCGGTGACAACGTCTATTTTTACCCTCCCGACGTGTCGGTTTAGAAGAGGGTCGTCGTAGAGGTCAAAAACAATTTATAAAGACCGGTAGGGTACCGGGTCGAACCCAAAGGAGCAAGCCAAGCACATGCACTATTTAAGATTGTGTTTCCATTCGGCTATTCTAAACCAAAAATGTATAAGGGAGTGTATATGTCTAAATCCTATGTGTGGCGAGTAATTAGGGATAAAAGATAAGTAAGAGGTGTTTCGAGGGCTCACTCCCCTCCTTGGCAAATTCCCAATGATCACATACACGATATTCAAACATTTCATGGTAGTCAAATAGCAATGAACCTAGTTTAGACTAGGATAGACCAACTATCACTTGAATCTATTCCTAGCCAAACTCTCTTATAGCTCGAACCTCTCGGTTCATTCCATAGCAATAAATACCATGAACTCGACTCCTAGTTCACTTCCTACCCATGCATTGTCGAAAACCTAGCTTAGACTAAGGTAGACCAATGTTTATGTTAATCTAGTCTTAGCCAAGCTCTCTTATAGCTCGAACCTCACTCGCTAGAGATAATTGGTTCATTCCATAGCACCATTATCCTTGGAATGTCTTCCTAAGGTAATAACTACTATGAACTCGAGTCCTAGTTAACAACAAATGCATACATTGGATAGGATCGCATTCTCTATTATCCAAACTAGGCATTTTCACAAACACTTAGTAGCATGTCACATATGAAGTGCATAGAGAACATGAATTTGACACCATTAGATGGGATTAATTGAAGATTCGCTTAATGACTAACTCCAATAAATCAAACATTCAATCCTTAGTCAAGCATCCATATCCTAAGGTTCACTTGCATGATTCAAGATATAGATCATTTTCTCCATCCTAGAACTATTCCCAAGGGTTTCCAAGTCCTAGGTTCAAGTTTTAGTCCAAGTTGTCACTTAGGCATTTTATCAAACACCTAGAGTGCATAACATTCATAACACAAGAGAAAATGAAATGAACAATCATCCATATGAATATCATTGTATATATGTGATCAAAGAGTACCAAGGAGAGTCATAAGACCCTCAAAACACAAGATCCACTACTCACACCTCATGTAAGACAACATGGTGTGAGTAGGGTTTAATGGCAACAACAAGTAGAATAGGAAAAGTGCAAAGGAAGGAGGATTGTCAATCCTAGAACTCCCTCTTGATGTTCTCTTCTTCTCCTTGGTTGGATGATGATTGATGACCTTGGTTGGACCTCTTTTCCAATCTTCTTCTCCCCAAAAACCTCCACACTTGGTCCAAAACCCTTGATTTCTATTTATAGCCTCGGGTGAAAAATCCGGTACTGTAGCATTCCACCCGACCGGGTGGGAATTGGGTTGAAATCCACCCGACCGGGTGGGGTCCCAGTCGACCGACTGAAGGGTCCAATCGATCGACTACTGAAACATGGATTGCAGGCCCTCCTGAGACTGCTTCTAGTCGATCGACTCGAGGTCTAGTCGACCGACTCGAGCTTTCACCCGCTCGGGTGAGAATGGGGGAACCGAACCGGTCGGGTGAGAATGGGGGAACCGAACCGGTCGGGTGAGAATGGGGTAACCGAACCGGTCGGTTGAGAATCTCAGTCGGTCGACTGGGGCCTTTTTGGTGATCTTCCCGTCCGAATTTGGTCTTGGCTTCAACTAGAGAGTTGTAGCCCTTTGTGATACCTTTCCAACAAGCTAAATATCAGCCAAATCGGACATCGTATGAGCCCTACGCGTCCAAAACAAGGTGCAAAGGTCAATATGCTCGGTTTTGCCCCGAAACTCCCTTTTTTGCGCCGACACTCCCTTTTCTCAACCAATCTTGATATTTAGGCCTTGACCATGGGGGAAACTTGTTTTCTACCTGAAATGTAGAGATAGAGGTCAAATGACATCAAAATATCGTCGGAAACGATTCAAAACTATAGTGAAGAATGACGATAAATGAGTCGAAAACTCGACTCATCAACACTCCACACTTAAGTTTTGTTCGTCCCGAACAAAGTATGAGAATATGTCAAGGTCATGCAAATGTTGAAATGCTAGTGGTGCTATGTTTTTCGTCTATTTGCCTCACTAGATTTCACAAGGTCTCGATCATTATTTCTAAACATGTTATTGAAAGAAAAATAACAAGTATGTACAATCTAACTAGCTCCTTTTCGTAGGCGTTACGAATGCATTTAGCGTATGCATTAAGCCTTTAAACCCCTAGGCTACCCTAGTGGACGAGTTATAGTCTCGTGAGAGTTTTCAGAAAAGGAAATACTCACAAATCCCATATGCACCTATCCCGTGAGAATGAATGCAAGAGTGCTCAACCAAGGCGAGGATTTCTCAAAACCAATCCCTCACCCCAAACTACGACTACCATCACAATATCATCAAAAGAACTTTTGAACCATTTGAGTACCCTTGAGGTTGTTCATTCAAGATCATCAATACTAGAGCTATCCAATGTCTCATCCAAAGTTCCACTCATTTTCAAGGCAATACAATAGAAGCGAAGTTACTAGTTTTGCACAAAAGAGTGTCAACCGCTCACCTATGCTAGCTAGGGCTAGTCCATGGGTTTGCGACAAGGAACTCATTCCCAAGTTTTAGGCGCTTAAGCCATAATCCATAAGGGAAGAGGAGTTCGACACAAGAGTTCTTATAAAACAAGCAAAGACCAAATGATAACTCCCATGCAAGCACAAGGGTCGTCCAAAAGTCATTCTAACTAGCACACAATGCAAATGATGAATCCCGCACAAATGTAGGACGATGGAAGAACATATAGTCAAGTTTTAAGTGCTTTTTATTTTCTTTTCAAATGGCCTTTGGCCTACAAATGCTTTCGAGGGGGAACTTACCTTCCTAACCCCCGGCATTTGTATATCTTTGCACAAAACTTCTCGTGCACTTGAGAAAGTTTTTGGTCGGGGCTTTGCCCTCTTTTGACCATGAAAATGAACCATTTTTTTTTGTTGGGGCCTATTTTTCGCCCTCTTTTGATTTTTGACTCCACACTTAAAACTTGACAAAATGTTCAAGGAATGTATGGAATGCGCGGGAAACAATCATGAGCAAGGCATTAAATTTAGAAAATTCAAGTCACCAAGGAGCATTCAAAAGGTCTAAGTTTTTCGTGAAAGTTTAAAAGTGCTTGCTAAAACTTAATCCAAGGTATTTCAACGAAAATACTTAGAAAATTAGATAGACAAGGGATAGCAATGATATTGATTCACAAGAATGCACATTCAATGTACTAGGTCGGTTCTAAGTTCAAGATCCAATAAATGTGACAAATAGGTTAGATGTGATTTATAGGGATTTAGAGTTGATAGTCACAAGCCTATGTGGTTTTAAAAACACTCTCATGTTAGGGATAAAGTACATGAATGCAAGTGCTCATTCTATAATGCTAGGCATGGCATAATATGAGTGAACTATGCGACTACCCACTCCACACTTAAAGCATAGCTTAGTCCCTAAGCGCAAACAATGAAGAAAATGAGATAAAGGCGCATAGGAACTCCCCTCGTTTGTAGATGTGCCCCACCAATAGAAAAGATGACATTGTGCTAAGCTTGAATGTGCATGATGTGAATAACTTCCTTGATGACAAGAACACATGAGAGGTTAAAAGAAACAAGTGACATACAAGGTTATGTAAAACTCATGTATGGGCAAGATAGCATCACAAGTCACATAATAACACCATGGCACAATTTTCATAGAATTCAAGCAAAGAAGGTGATCTACATCCTCCATAATGTGCACAAGGTAACTTAAGTGCCAGTCAAACTAGAGTCATAGCATGACATAACAATATAGTTCCACTCTAGTAGACTACAATAAAGCACATGAGCACTAGGGGCAACATCATTAAGCATAGAAAGATCAAGGGAAAAATGGAGGGCTTGGCAATGTGAAGTGGAATTGGAGTGAGTAGACCTCACTCCACACTTAAAATTTAACCCACTAATCACATATATCACACTCCACACTTTAGGGCCTTAGCTACTCAAAATCATGTCAAACACTTAAACATATATAAGAACAAGAATCAAGCACTTACAAACCGGTTTCCCTCCCGCGAGGGCCTAGTTTTTCCCGTCTTGGCAAAGACGTAGCAAAGCGCCCCATAGAATCACTCGTCGAGAAATCCTTTGCTAGGATCCCTTCTCGCGGGGCCTTGGACATTTGGAGTGTCAATCCACCTTCAAATCCCATTTGAATTTTCTCCCATCAAGTCTACAATGGACTTTCCTTTGGGAGCATGACCCCTTCGAGTATGAAGATCCCTTAACAATTAAGGGGTCATGGGAGCTTTTTCCGATTAGCCTTTGAAAATAGGGCAAGAAACTCCAAAACTTGTCTCGAGACAAAGTAGTGAAGAAAGGGTCTTCATAACTTGTCTCGAGAATGATGGGCATCCCTCCTTCTAATTTTTCAATCGATTCCTTGGGTGCCCCATCCTCAATATCCCTTCCTAAAATTTTGTCTTCTTCTATGCGAGGTGGCTCTTTCATTTCTTCCATGTAAACCTCAACGAAGTCTCTATACCCTTGAAGACTTTCACTCTCTATATGCTCTTCCTCTATCTTGTCCTCATCAAGGAATTGGGATTCACATTCAAGCTCGTTCGTAGCGGGAGGAGGGAGTTCTTCTTCATCAATAAAAGGTGTTTCCTCTATGTGAGAGGCATCATCATTGAAGAATTCCTCATCGGAGAGCGTCAATGGAATGGCTTGATCCCATTCGTTGTAATGAGCTTCGGTGGCGGCTCTCCACCATTCATCCTCCATTTCTTGATCCCGTTCTTCCCTTGAGGCATTAGATTCTAGGACTTCTTCTTCAAATACCTCCTCTTCCTCATCCAAGTTTTCATTGTCCATTGCTTGTTGTGCCAATTTGCTTTCCAAAACTTGGTGTTGAGCCTCAATTCCATTCAATTGAGTTTGCATCTTCCCTTGGCTTTCAAGGAGTAAAGCAAGGATGGAATCTAGATTGGAGAACTCATTTGAGGGTTGAGGTTGAGGGTAGGAGTCTTCGGAAACCTCTTCTTCCCTATTCAAGTTCCCAATTTCACTTGCTTGTTGCTCCATCTTAGCTTGAAGCATCTCGGCTCTAGCATGCATATCTTGATCGAATTTCATGAGATCCCCCATTCGAGCTTCAAAGTTTCTATTCAACCTTTCTTGATTTGCGAGAAGTTCTTGCTTCGTTTGCTCTTGACGCTCATGGAGTATAGCAATTAGGGAATCCAACTTAGAGGGCTCACTTGAAGGTTGAGGAGGTTGAGGGTATGGAGGGTAGGAGTCTTCAACTTCATAGCATTGGCTATCATCCCAATTCGGAGTGTAATAACTTGTTTGATAGCCAAGCTCTTGAAAATAAGAATATGGTCGTTCCTCCTCTTCATAGCATCCCTCATTCGAATAGACTTGTTGGTCGTAGGGGTCCATCCTCGCAAAACAAGGTAAACAAAAGCTAATAAGTGATATGAGTGAAAAAGAAGAATATACAAGTATAAGAAAAAGGAAAAATATTCACAAGAATAGTCGGAACTTCCACACAATCTAATCTAGGGATGTGCTAACTAGTTGCTCCCCGGCAACGGCGCCATTTTGACAACGTCTATTTTTACCCTCCCGACGTGTCGGTTTAGAAGAGGGTCGTCGTAGAGGTCAAAAACAATTTATAAAGACCGGTAGGGTACCGGGTCGAACCCAAAGGAGCAAGCCAAGCACATGCACTATTTAAGATTGTGTTTCCATTCGGCTATTCTAAACCAAAAATGTATAAGGGAGTGTATATGTCTAAATCCTATGTGTGGCGAGTAATTAGGGATAAAAGATAAGTAAGAGGTGTTTCGAGGGCTCACTCCCCTCCTTGGCAAATTCCCAATGATCACATACACGATATTCAAACATTTCATGGTAGTCAAATAGCAATGAACCTAGTTTAGACTAGGATAGACCAACTATCACTTGAATCTATTCCTAGCCAAACTCTCTTATAGCTCGAACCTCTCGGTTCATTCCATAGCAATAAATACCATGAACTCGACTCCTAGTTCACTTCCTACCCATGCATTGTCGAAAACCTAGCTTAGACTAAGGTAGACCAATGTTTATGTTAATCTAGTCTTAGCCAAGCTCTCTTATAGCTCGAACCTCACTCGCTAGAGATAATTGGTTCATTCCATAGCACCATTATCCTTGGAATGTCTTCCTAAGGTAATAACTACTATGAACTCGAGTCCTAGTTAACAACAAATGCATACATTGGATAGGATCGCATTCTCTATTATCCAAACTAGGCATTTTCACAAACACTTAGTAGCATGTCACATATGAAGTGCATAGAGAACATGAATTTGACACCATTAGATGGGATTAATTGAAGATTCGCTTAATGACTAACTCCAATAAATCAAACATTCAATCCTTAGTCAAGCATCCATATCCTAAGGTTCACTTGCATGATTCAAGATATAGATCATTTTCTCCATCCTAGAACTATTCCCAAGGGTTTCCAAGTCCTAGGTTCAAGTTTTAGTCCAAGTTGTCACTTAGGCATTTTATCAAACACCTAGAGTGCATAACATTCATAACACAAGAGAAAATGAAATGAACAATCATCCATATGAATATCATTGTATATATGTGATCAAAGAGTACCAAGGAGAGTCATAAGACCCTCAAAACACAAGATCCACTACTCACACCTCATGTAAGACAACATGGTGTGAGTAGGGTTTAATGGCAACAACAAGTAGAATAGGAAAAGTGCAAAGGAAGGAGGATTGTCAATCCTAGAACTCCCTCTTGATGTTCTCTTCTTCTCCTTGGTTGGATGATGATTGATGACCTTGGTTGGACCTCTTTTCCAATCTTCTTCTCCCCAAAAACCTCCACACTTGGTCCAAAACCCTTGATTTCTATTTATAGCCTCGGGTGAAAAATCCGGTACTGTAGCATTCCACCCGACCGGGTGGGAATTGGGTTGCAATCCACCCGACCGGGTGGGGTCCCAGTCGACCGACTGAAGGGTCCAATCGATCGACTACTGAAACATGGATTGCAGGCCCTCCTGAGACTGCTTCTAGTCGATCGACTCGAGGTCCAGTCGACCGACTCGAGCTTTCACCCGGTCGGGTGAGAATGGGGGAACCGAACCGGTCGGGTGAGAATGGGGGAACCGAACCGGTCGGGTGAGAATGGGGTAACCGAACCGGTCGGTTGAGAATCTCAGTCGGTCGACTGGGGCCTTTTTGGTGATCTTCCCGTCCGAATTTGGTCTTGGCTTCAACTAGAGAGTTGTAGCCCTTTGTGATACCTTTCCAACAAGCTAAATATCAGCCAAATCGGACATCGTATGAGCCCTACGCGTCCAAAACAAGGTGCAAAGGTCAATATGCTCGGTTTTGCCCCGAAACTCCCTTTTTTGCGCCGACACTCCCTTTTCTCAACCAATCTTGATATTTAGGCCTTGACCATGGGGGAAACTTGTTTTCTACCTGAAATGTAGAGATAGAGGTCAAATGACATCAAAATATCGTCGGAAA
The DNA here is from genome assembly GCA_033675395.1 of Rhodiola chrysanthemifolia. Taxonomy (NCBI): domain Eukaryota; kingdom Viridiplantae; phylum Streptophyta; class Magnoliopsida; order Saxifragales; family Crassulaceae; genus Rhodiola; species Rhodiola chrysanthemifolia. Next base: position 31,422,054 of record CM066207.1, on the reverse strand, counting down.
CGATTCAAAACTATAGTGAAGAATGACGATAAATGAGTCGAAAACTCGACTCATCAGCCGGTCACCTTGGTCCATGCTTGCATTTGATAGTTGATTTGCAATGGCCAAGTGATTCTAAGACTAATGGTCGAGCCAGTTTTTCCCAATTCCATGTTTTGGTCGAGCAATTTGGTCTTGGTGCCTATGCGCGAGGCTTTTGCTTTGGACTTGGGCCAACTGCCAATCGGCTCGGGCGTTTTGTCTGGGAAGCGAGATTGTCCGACTTGTTGGGCATTCCAAACATCTTGGTCGAGCCAGATTTTCCAGATGCATCCGTCGGGTCGAGCAACTTGGTTTGGGTGCCTATGCGCGCCGGGCCTTTGCCTTGGAATTGAGCTAACTGCCAATCTGCTCGAGCATTGTCCTTGGTTTTCCGACATCTTCCACCTTATTTTCCATTTTAAACACTTTGGTCGAGGGGGAATTGTCAGATCAGATGGTTTGCTCGGGCAACTTGAATTTGGACTCGAATAGCTCGGCAGGCGCGCTGGACGCTGGGCGCTGGACGGCGGGCGAGATCTGGGTTTCTCGGTCTTTGGCTGGCCAGAAATTGCGAGCGATCCTTTTTAGCGTAAAACTCCTCTCCTTAGCGTGTTTTCTCTCTAAGCGCCACAATACCCTGTAGTAATATATCGGAACTAACAAGCAAAAGTTAAATAGACCAACAGTCTAATTAAGGGGGTTTTACTGTGTTTTTGATTCGTATAATTATGGTCCATCAGATCACCCCACACTTTTAGTTGTTCGTCCCGAACAATGCTATTAAAGGGCGGCATTCTAAGTTGGCTTTGGAATATGAAAATTAGACTGTGGGACTCGATTTATCCTAATTCATGCATTACTTACTTATTACCAAATTGAACTGTGTAAATAAATAGAAGAAACTTAATACTTGTACCTCCGTGCCGAGATGCAATTTGTTCCGATTGTCTCGGGAGATAGCCCTTTTTAGGTTCCTGGATTGCAATTTCGGAACCGTCTCGCACTATATGGTTTCCTTGTAGCTTTCTCTAGCACGTGATTTGGTTCGGGTTTCACTGGTTTGAGTACTTTGATTTTTTTCTTTTGGCGAGGGACTGCTTTTGTAGTGAATTGGCCTTTGGCCTTTGATTTGACTTTTTTGAGTACTTCACTTTTTTGTTCGGTTAAAACCTTCACAATGTTGGGCCTTTGGCCTCTTGAATTGCTTCTTCGAGCTTTTCGCCTTTTTGTGGCTTTGCTAGTCCATTTTCTCAAGCCTTTTTGGGAGGTCCAATCATCGCCCGCAAGCATATGGAAATACCTCCCCGCTCCTCTCATCGTTGTTGTTTCGCGCGGGTCAAGATGAGGGTCGCTCATCTATTTTCTCGGCTACTTTAACTAGAGAGAGGACGGTCTGATTCCCGTCCTCGCCTTTTTTCTTTTTTGCATAAACACTGCATGGCGGAGATGACTTCAATCTTCACTGAAACCCGAAGTGCAGCCTCCACTGACTTCGAAAACCATATAGTTTGATAAGATCCTTCGATTGCTTGCCAAGCCTTTCTAGGGCAATTTATGTCAACTCCACATCTCTAGTTAATCTCAGCACAAAGGACAAATGAAAATATACGTCCTAAGTCTTTAAACAGTTGAATTTTCACAAGGTAAATGCATGAATTTCGGTCTATCTTTTTCACATTCTTAAGTTCATATTTTCAAAAAGATACTATTACTAAAAAAAACAGCAAGCATGTTATTTATATACAACGGTGGTTCTCACCCCACACTTTTGAACGAAGGCGTGCCTTAGTTCAAAAGTCATGCAAGCTAATATATATATGTGAGAATTACTAAGACAGAAAATTAAATGACAGAATTTAAATGACAGAAAGTAAGATAGTGTCGGGTTACCTCCCGACCAGTGCACTTTTTTAACGTCGTTGGCTCGACGATACCTCATTGTGGATTATTGATTTGGGTCCCATGGGTGGCTCAGGTCGTATTTTGCCACCGTTCCTGTGTTGCTTCTTGCCTTGCCTTTTCCCGATTTCTTGCGAGATGATGTGCTTGGGGCAGGACTCCTTTGTTTTGGGATCTTTTCTTTCCAATACCCCGGAGGGGGTGAGGGAACTTTCACTGCTACCCTTTTAAAGTTCTCGTGTTTGGGACTGCCTAGTCCATCTACGGTGTAACACTGCTCCATCGAGGAGTCATTCTGCAGAGGCCCTTTTCCCATCCTCTTTTCAGCCTCTTCATGGATCACATAGCTTTCAGCGATTTGTCTATTGATCGAAGGGAAAAGTCGGGAAGCTTGCATCTTAAGGCTTGGTTCTGCCTCGTTATGATCGTCAGTGAGGAACTGGTCGTAGATAGTCTCGGCTGCCCGGGTAATGATAGTCGGGTATGAATTGGGCAGTTCGTCAGTGGTGTTCTGGACTCCAACCTCGTTGCTTCCGGTGCTTTCCATATCTGATTCTTCTGACGGTTCAGGAGTCTCTTCTGACGGCTCGGTAGTTTCTTCTTTGTCTGCCTCAGGGTCAGCTTCATCTATCTGCATTTCCTCGTCAGTTTGGGGTACTCGTCTTGTGGCAGCGGCTAGGCCAATTATGAGGTACCACATGTCTGCAATGGTGAAGTTTCTGGCTGATCTTCTCATTGCTTCGTTAACTCTTCCCATCTCTTCGGACCTCATCCCACGAAGAAATTTTTGGAGAAGGACCTTCTTCGTGAATCCATGGTGCGGGCAGCTTGAGACGATGGCATCATAGTTCGTGTAATATTCGTCCAAGGTCTCATCCCGGGATTGTTGAAGGCACATGATTTTCTCACGGGTTTCTTGGCGTAAGGATGGTGGGAGAATTCCTTCAGGAATGGAACGCAGAGATCTACGTAACGTTCTGCACTGCAAGCGGTGGATGTGTAGTACCATATCGTGGCAAAGTCAGTTAGAGAGAATTTAAAGCATTTAAGCTTAAATTCCTCTAACCCCTCATTTTCAGGTTTGATGTGGTGACAAACATGGTGGAAGTTTCGGCAGTGCTGTACTGGGTCTTCTCCCTCCGTTCCTCCGAACGGGGGCAGATATTGCGTCGTCCATGCATGCGTAGTGGGTAGTGTCATAGGGAAATGAAAAAGAACAACTATCCGATGGCTAATTCCCCGGCAACGGCGCCAATTTGACGGAGACCACTGCACTGTCGTTAAGGTGCAATGTTCTCTGTACAAATAAATTTATATTTTCCGCTACTCGCGACTACACTACTGGGTAGTAAGTGGTAAGTAGGGGTCGAACCCAAGGGAATTAGGGGAATAAGTTGTTCTTTAAGTTGGACAATTTTGGGATTGGTTGGTTGGTTTTAAAGCTACCAGCTAAGTGATTGATTGGTTGGTTGGTTTGTTTTAGTACTAGAAAGTAACTGATAATTATTAAAAGAAAGCGTTCGGTTTCAGGGGCCTTGTATTATATCCTGTCTATCATTGACCCTTAGTGAATCTTCTAAGTATTCAAATGTGTATCAAGGCCTTTTCCGGCGCTCAATTTGCCACACTGTCTAGTCTTTCGCAAAAGTGTTCGAAAATGAGTCAAGGCCATTTCAAGCACTTGACTGTCGAATCTTTTGCAAAAAACGTAAAACCCTTGTTCTACTTAGACTAGCACCCCATTTCAAGGTATACTAGCCTGTGTGCATCCATTTTGGGTTGTCTTTTCCGATTTACCCAAAATGGTGTTTGAGAGAGATCAAACTCCTCAGATAAGCTTTGCCATTTCAAGCATCCACTTACCCGAGTATGTTTACGAACTTCCACAGAAGAGCTTTGCCATTTCAAGCATCCACTCAACCATGGACGTTCTGATCTAATATATGGCACATAGAACAAGTTTCGAATACAAAGACGAGACACTAAATTAACAGTCTAAAACATTTTATAATACAAGTCCACCCCTTCTACCGAACGACTAGTTTAGCTACTATTTATCGCGCTAAACATTATAACTAAAGAACTAGAAATTAAAGACTGAAAATAAATATTAAAAACTTACTACCGTTGAAGCGCCAAGGGAGCAATCTTTATTTCCAAAGCCAAACTTACAAAATCTAGAGAGATAAGTGATTTTTTGATTTGAGGATGATTTACAAATGAGATGGATGGGTTGTATTTATAGGCTAAGGGAGGAGAAATGGGTGGTGGAGATGAGGGGCAAGTGTCTTTGATCCAATGGAGGAGGCGGAGGAGCAAGGAGGAGCCGCCACATGGGGGAGGAGCAAAGCCGCCGGTCACCTAGAGTGGAGGAGCCGCCGGTTGCAGGTGGTGGAATGGTGAGGAGCTCCTCCCTTGGCCACCTCCAAGCATGGTGGCCGGTCACCTTGGTCCATGCTTGCATTTAATAGTTGATTTGGAATGGCCAAGTGATTCTAAGACTAATGGTCGATCCAGGTTTTCCCAATTCCATGTTTTGGTCGAGCAATTTGGTCTTGGTGCCTATGCGCGAGGCTTTTGCTTTGGACTTGGGCCAACTGCCAATCTGCTCGGGCGTTTTGTCTGGGAAGCGAGATTGTCCGACTTGTTGGGCATTCCAAACATCTTGGTCGAGCCAGATTTTCCAGATGCATCCGTCGGGTCGAGCGACTTGGTTTGGGTGCCCATGCGCGCCGGGCCTTTGCCTTGGAATTGAGCTAACTGCCAATCTGCTCGAGCATTCTCCTTGGTTTTCCGACATCTTCCACCTTATTTTCCATTTTAAACACTTTGGTCGAGGTGGAATTGTCAGATCAGATGGTTTGCTCGGGCAACTTGAATTTGGACTCGAATAGCTCGGCAGGCGCGCTGGACGCTGGGCGCTGGACGGCGGGCGCGATCTGGGTTTCTCGGTCTTTGGCTGGCCAGAAATTGCGAGCGATCCTTTTTAGCGTAAAACTCCTCTCCTTAGCGTGTTTTCTCTCTAAGCGCCACAATACCCTGTAGAAATATATCGGAACTAACAAGCAAAAGTTAAATAGACCAACAGTCTAATTAAGGGGGTTTTACTGTGTTTTTGATTCGTATAATTATGGTCCATCAATCACCAACTGCGGATGAAAGAAGAGGATGTGTATAAAACCGCATTTCGGACACATGAAGGTCATTATGAATTTCTGGTGATGCCATTTGGCCTTACAAATGCAACGGCGAGTTTTCAGTCAGAAATGAACTTGATATTCAAGCCACTGTTACGGAGAAGTGTGCTCGTGTTCTTTGACGATATTTTGATCTATAACACCACCCAAGCGGACCTTATCCACCATCTTCGTGAGGTACTTGCACTACTTAAGTCTCATTCATTTTTTGCTAAACCTACAAAGTGTGATGTGGGCAAGGACTCAATACTATATCTGGGCCATATCATAAGTAAAAATGGTGCTGGGGTGGATCCTGAGAAGATTAACGTGGTGCAACTATGGCCACTACCAACTACTATCAAGCAACTAAGGGGTTTCTTGTGGCTGACAGGCTACTATAGAAGGTTTGTACGACAATATGCTTCGTTAGCTGCTCCTTTGACACAGCTACTCCGCAAGAATGCTTATGTGTGGTCCGCGAAGCAACTCATGCTTTTGAACAACTCTGTCAGGCCCTATCTTCAACTAGCACTCCCAAACTTTGCCCTACCGTTCCATGTTCATACAGATGCTTCCGGCTCCGGTATTCTTGCAGTTCTAGCCCAAGGTGGACGCCCTATTGCATATTATAGCAAGCAACTAAGCCCATGAATTCAAAAGACATCGGCTTACAACCGGGAACTTTGCGCCTTGGCCCTTGCGGTGCAAAAGTGGAGACAATACCTGCTTGGTCGACATTTTATTGTCGAAACTAACCACCAGCCCCTAAAGACCATTCTCTCCCAAACTATCCACACTCCTGAGCAACAACATTGGGTCGTTAAGCTCATGGGATACGACTTTGAAGTGCGGTACCGTCCTGGAAAAGGTAATGGCCAGACGGATGCTTTATCCCGCTTGCATGAAAACACCTCGCCTGACACGAACACTTGCCTGGTCATCAGTACCTCTAAGTCAGAATACGGCATTCTCAGAGCCCTCCGCAAATACTATGCCACTCACCCTGCCGGCCGTCAGCTCGTACAGACCATACTCGACCATCCTGTGGATCACCCTACACTCTCTTTACGTGATGGCATCATCCAGACTAACGACAAACTCATTGTCCCTGATGATTCCACCCTCAAAGAGCTCATCCTATTCGAGTTTCATGACACCTCCTCAGGTGGTCACCCAGGTATTAAACGCACACTGGCTCTGGCCAGGTTTGCGCGCCGATGTAACTGAATACGTGCGCCGCTGTGATATCTGCCAGCAAGTTAAGGCGCCCAACTCGGCACCACAAGGCTTGCTCAACCCCTTACCTATACCGTCCTGAGTTTGGCAAGACATATCCATGGATTTCATTACTCACTTGCCCCCTTCGTCCGGCTTTACAGCAGTCATGGTTGTTGTTGATCGTCTCTCCAAGTACGCTAATTTCTCACCTCTCAAGAGCGGATTTGCTGCTGCCGACGTAGCTTCTATTTTTATCCGGAATATCGTCAAGTTACATGGTTGTTCTGCTAGTATTGTGTCCGACCGCGACCCCATTTTCATGAGCAAGTTTTGGAAGGCATTATTCAAACAAGAAGGCACGTTACTGGCTCACACAACAGCCTACCATCCTCGAGGAGATGGCCAAACAGAAGTGGTTAATCGTAGCTTGGAGGACTATTTAAGATGTTTTGTGAGTGACCATCAGCGCGACTGGCTTTCACTCCTACCACGGGCCGAGTATAGCTATAACACCGCCCTCCACTCCTCGATCAACATGACTCCTTATGAAGCCGTCTATGGCCGAGCGCCCCCTTCTCTACTTGATCATGTTCCTGGTGCTATTGCAGTTGCAGCTGTGGATGATCAAGTTCGGGTCCGCACCCAACTCCTCCGAGACCTCACAGCTAACCTTACCCGAGGACGACTCCGTATGCAACAGCAAGCCAATGCAAAGCGGCATGATAAAGTTTTTGCAATAGGTGACCTTGTATGGGTCCGCCTTCAACCATACCGGCAAAGCTCCATCCGCACTCAGCGCACAACCGTATTGGTGTCGTCGCATACCGCTTGAAGCTCCCTCCTAACGCCCGCATCCATAATGTGTTCCATGTGTCCTAGCTGCGCCATTTTTTGGGCACGCACTGCCAGCTCAAGCCCTTCCACACGGCTTCGACGGCGCCAAAACCCTCCTGACACCTGAACGCATTCTGGGCAATCACACTATCCGTGTGCGCAAGGCTTGGCGACCCCAGTGGTTGATTAAGTGGCATGGCCTACCGGATTCAGAGGCTACCCGGGAATTTAAAGAAGACATTTTAGCCGACTTTCCCAACCTTGAGGACAAGGTTGATCTTCATGGGCAGGGTATTGATGGGCCAAGCCCAACTAGTGAGACATGCATGCATGGAAGTAAGGCAACCAATCAAGAGGCAGACATAGGAGGCGAGCCTGCGCAGCTGCGTAGAGGAATCCGAGCAAGAAAACCTTCCAGAAGACTGCCAGCTGGTGAATTCGTGATGGGCAAGAAATAACAAACTCTGTGATACAATCACTGCACAGTGATTATTTATGCCAGTCTGATGTAACGCATTTGGATAAGAAATAAAATAACAACCTTCTCTCTGCCTTCTCTCCCTTCTTCCTCTCCTTTCCCCATCAGCCCCCAACAATCTTTCACAAGGTGAGATTGATTCCATCCTAAAACTACAAACCGATAATCAAGAATCAGCCCTCTTTTCCATAAGTTCCACGCATCCTGAAGGCTATTTTATTAAATTCTCCAGCATAGAATTTTAATCTTATTTGGCACCTTCAACGACCATATTCTCTTCCAAAATGCAGTCGAACCGCTGTTGTCTGATTGATCTCCCTCCTCCATTTTCCTCCAATTTCCCAGCTCCTTAGTCATTTGGTAAGCTGACTTCACAGAGAATTGTCTATTACTTGATAATTTCTATCTGAGCATTTTTCTACCATCATCCCACCATGTAGCAGATTTAAATAAGTCAGTGATTTTCATAACCCCTCTCCAAACATGCGATGGATTCGACCCCAATCTTGGGTTCCATAGATTACCCGCTGGATAATACTTTGCCAACAGAACTCTAAACATTAACAAGTTCGGGCAATTAACAATCCTCCTGCATAACTTCATAAAAATTGCGTCATTAAAGCACCTGAGACCTCTGAAGCCAAGGCCGCCATCGAGTTTCTTCTTCTACAAAATTTCATGTTTAATGCAACTGATACCTCTATTCTTATCTTTTTTTGTCCCACCAAAACTGAGAAATTAGCTTTGTCACATCATGTAAACATTTCTCCGGGAATCTGTACACCGACATCATATAAACCGGTAAAGATTGCATGAATGCTTTGATAAGTACTTCTCTACCAGCCATAGATAGCATTTTACATTTCCAATCGTTGATTTTCTTCTACACCTTTTCTACAATTCACCTAAAAGTCTGTCTTCCTCTGTCCCATTACTAGTGAAAAGCCAAGATAGCTCGAATGACAAGGGATCTGATGCACAGTTATAACTGTGTGCAACGTTTAGCTTCATCCTTTCGGCGCCATTGTATCAAAGTTATACATTTGGATATTTTTGATGGACCATAATTATACGAATCAAAAACACAGTTAAGCCCACTAAATTAGACTGTTTGTCTATTTAACTTTTGCTTGTAAGTTCCGATATATTTCTACAGGGTATTTTGAAGCTTAGAGAGAATACACGCTAAGGAGAGGATTTTACGCAGAAAAGATGTTACGAGTCATTCCAAGGTCACGATCAGACGCTGACTAAAGAAATCTAAAGATCCTGACATGGAATCATTCAAAACAAATCAAACCGAAGAGCAACCAAAGTCAGTCCGGGGTAGGAATGGACCGATAGTTTTGTGAAAACTTCACAAAACTCACAAAACCTCCTCACAAGGGAGGCTCCTCCTCACATGGGCGGCTAGAAGGGGAGGAGCATCCTCCTCACATGGGCGGCTCCTCCCTCACAACTCCTCTCCTCCACTCTCCTCCCTCCACTTGGCGGCTCCTCCTCCCTCCTCCCAAAGCCGCCGGCGGCTAGAGCTCCTCCCCCATGTGTCATCTCCTCCTTGCTCCTCCCTTCTCTTCCCTTGGATCAAAAACACATGCCCCCCATCTCCACCCTCCATTTCTCTCAAGTTTGGCTATAAATACCAAGCCAAACCTCAATTGTAAACATCCCAAAAATCACAAATCACTTATCTCTCTAAGTTTGGCAACTTGTAAGTTTGGTTTTGAAATAATACTCCTGTTGGTTCTTGAGTATTATAACAGTTTTAGAGAATACTCCTGTTGGTTCTTGAGTATTCCCCTTTACTTACTGTCTTTCAAAAAGCCCCGAGTATTTAGCTATGGTATCCACCTCTATGGATATTCGTAGCTAAACTCTTCATTCGGTTGAAGGGGTATACTTGTATCATAAAATGTTTTAGACTTGCTTTAGTTTTTTTTTCTCTGTATTCAAAACTTGTTCTATGTGCCATATATTAGGCCAGAACTTCCAAGGTTGAGTGGATGCTTGGAATGGCAAAGCTCTTCCGTGGAAGTTCGTAAACATACTCGGATAAGTGGATGCTTGGAATGGCAAAGCTTATCTGAGGAGTTTGACCTCTCTCAAACACCATTTGATTGCTCGGGAATGACTGATCAAATGGATGCACACAGGCTAATATACCTTGGAATGGGGTATTAGTCTAAGTAGAACAAGGGCTCTACGTTTTTTGCAAAAGTCTAGACAGTGTGTGCAAATCGAGTGCTTGGAATGGCCTTGATACACTTTCGAACACTTTTGCAAAAGACTAGACAGTGTGGCAAATCGAGTGCTTGGAATGGCCTTGATGCATGTTTGAATACTTAGAAGGATCACTAAAGGTCAATGATAAACAGGCTATGATACAAAGCCCCCGAAACTGAATGTTTTCCTTGAAATCAAACACCACCTGTATTTACTTTCTTAGTATAACTGCCTTAATCAACTGCACTCATCAACCGGAGGACTTGCCAATCACGCATCACCCGCTGTAAGTCTTCTTTGTATTTTCAGTATTTAATTTTCTGTCATTTACTTTTCCGCACAAAAAACCAAAACCAATCAAAAAGTCACGTAGTTGTTAGCGCTAAAACCTCAATCAACCTAAAAACACGCTCCTTCGCTGTACAAATCACCTCAAAGAGCAACTATCCCCCTAATTCCCTTGGGTTCGACCCCTACTTACCACTTGCTACCCAGTAGTGAAGTCGCGAGTAGCGGACTATTATAAATTTATTCTTGACGTTTGCACACAACGACTGTGCAACCATAAAAAATTGGCGCCGTTGCCGGGGAGTTAGCAAATGGATAGTTGTTCTTTTGTCTGTTGTACATAATTCGCCATGTCTTCATACTACGACATAGAACCTTGGAAAAATGGGGGCAGCAACCTTATGTTTAAAATGATTAACTGTCTCCCCCAATTCGGAGGTACCATTGAAGAGGACCCTGTGATACATTGCCAACATTTTCACCACATCTGCCGCCACATGAAGCCTGAGAATGAGACGTTAGAGGAATTTAAGCTGACATGCTTCAAATTTTCTTTAACTGACTCGGCATTAAAGTGGTATTACTCATGTGCTGATGATGAAAATGATTATCTTGTGCTGCGAGCCCGTTTCCTAGAAGAGTTTTGCCCACCATCTCTCCGACTTGAAACCCACGAGAAGATTCTCAATCTTGAGCAATTCCGGGACGAAACTTTGGACGAGTACTTGGCGTACTATGACTCCATTGTGGCGAGCTGCCCACACCATGGATTCACCAGATTCAATTTAATTCAAAGGTTTCTCGGTGGAATGATGCCACTTGAACGGAAAAGACTTAATGATGTAGCGGGATGTTCACTCATGAAGTTAACCGTGACTGAAGCCTGGCGCCTCATAAATGATTTGGCAAAGAACACAAAACAGGGTCAGTGGCACCAAACTGACGATAAGGCACCAACGATGGAAGTGGACTCAGTACAGAACGAGCCCGACACCATATCCATTATGAGCTTGCCCGCAACAAAACCGAGAGAAGACATCAGTACAAGGGCAGTAATGGATGTGGAGGCGACTCTAAAGGAGCCAATATTGGAGCCCACGGAGCCGACAAAGGATGAGGACTCTTGGATGACCAAAGAAGAACTGCTCAAATCTGGCCCGGTCCTCATCACCAACCTGCCCGAGGAAGTCCCGGCCCTACTTGACGAGCCAAATGAAGTCCCGGACTTCACTACCAAACCAGCCGAGACATACCTGGACCTCACTTCCGAACTGACCGAGAAAATCACGGCAAGCCGGGTCCTCACTGAAGAGCTACTCGAGAAAGGCCATGTCCTTATGACCGAGAAGCCCCTACATAACCCTTCATGTTCTATAAAGATCACAGCCACCAGAGATGAGATGATCAATAATGATGCAGTGCTAGGCGAGTTGAAGGAGAATCATGAGCCAAACCAGCCAACGAAGGAGCTCCCACTCGTCACAAGCCAAGAAGAGCCTCCTGAAAGGTGTAAGGATCAAGGACAGCCAATCATCTCTGCCACGAAGAAGAGAGTTAGCAAGGGCGCATGCTTGAGGTCGCTTGGCAAAAGACTGAACTTCCAAAACTGCAAAGATGCCAACCGGCTATACATGAAGAAGCGGCAAAGACATGGGCCCAAAGAATGGAAACCCGGAAGGAGAAGTAAGAGAGCACGGCTCCATGGACCAGCAGCTATGGTCAAGGAATCCTCGCCTTCTCAGGGATATGTGAAGAAGAAACCACCGGATCAAGGGAGAGCAGAACTTAGCCCGTTGCCATATGAGTTCTTTGGGCGAATCAAAAGGGCAGCCGTGGGGAAGTTCGACCTCACACACCCATGGGATCCCACCTTATGAACCATGATTGAGGTACTGTCGAGCCAACGACGTTAAACAAGTGCACTGGTCGGGAGGTAACCCGACACTATCTTACTTTCTGTCATTTAATTTCAGTCATTTAGTTTAAAGTCATTCTCACATGTATATATCTGCTTGCATGACTTTTGAACTAAGGCACGCCTTCGTTCAAAAGTGTGGGGTGAGAACCACCTTTTTATATAGTTAAATAACATGCTTGCTGTTTTTTTAATAGTATCTTTTTGAAAATATGAACTTAAGAATGTGAAAAAGATAGATCATAATTCATGCGTCAACCTTGTGAAAATTCAACTGTTTAAAAACTTAGAATGTAACTTCTCATTTGTTCCTTTGTGCTGAGATAAACTAGGGATGTGGAGTTGACATAAACTGCCCTAGAGGGGCTTGGCAAGCAATCGAAGGATCGAATCTAACTATATGGTTTTCGAAGTCAGTGGAGGCTGCACTTCGGGTTTCAGTGAAGATTGAAGTCATCTCCGCCATGCAGTGTTTATGCAAAAAGAAAAAAAAGGCGAGGACGGGAATTAGACCGTCCTCTCTCTAGTCAAAGTAGCCGAGAAAATAGATGAGCGACCCTCATCTTGACCCGCGCGAAACGACAACGATGAGAGGAGCGGGGAGGTATTTCCATATGCTCGCGGGCGATGATTGGACCTCCCAAAAAGGCTTGAGAAAATGGACTAGCAAGTCACAAAGAAGCAAAAGCTCGAAGAAGCAAATCAAGAGGCCAAAGGCCCAAAATTGTGAAGGTTTTAACCGAACAAAAGTGAAGTACTCAAAAAGTCAAATCAAAGGCCAAAGGCCGATTCACTACAAAAAAGCTGTCCCTCGCCAAAAAAGAAAGAAAATCAAAGACCAAACCATTGAAACCCGAACCGAATCACGTGCTAGAGAAAGCTACAAGAAAACCATATAGTACGAGACGGTCCCAAGAGTGCAGTCCAGGAGCCTAAAAAGGGCTATCTCCCGAAACATCCAATATAATCTGCATCTCAGCACGGAGGTACAAGTATTAAGTTTCTTCTATTTATTTACGCAGTTTAATTTGGTAATAAGTAGTAATGCATGAATTAGGATAGATCAAGTACCACAGTCTAAATTTCATATTCCAAAACCAACTTAAAGTGCCGCCCTTTAATAGCATTGTTCGGGACGAACAACTAAAAGTGTGGGGTGATCTGATGGACCATAATTATACGAAGCAAAAACACAGTTAAGCCCACTAAATTAGACTGTTTGTCTATTTAACTTTTGCTTGTTAGTTCCGATATATTTCTACAGGGTATTTTGAAGCTTAGAGAGAACACACGCTAAGGAGAGGATTTTACGCAGAAAAGATGTTACGAGTCATTCCAAGGTCACGATCAGACGCTGACTGAAGAAATCTAAAGATCCTGACATGGAATCATTCAAAACAAATCAAACCGAAGAGCAACCAAAGTCAGTCCGGGGTAGGAATGGACCGATAGTTTTGTGAAAACTTCACAAAACTCACAAAACCTCCTCACAAGGGAGGCTCCTCCTCACATGGGCGGCTAGAAGGGGAGGAGCATCCTCCTCACATGGGCGGCTCCTCCCTCACAACTCCTCTCCTCCACTCTCCTCCCTCCACTTGGCGGCTCCTCCTCCCTCCTCCCAAAGCCGCCGGCGGCTAGAGCTCCTCCCCCATGTGTCATCTCCTCCTTGCTCCTCCCTTCTCCTCCCTTGGATCAAAAACACATGCCCCCCATCTCCACCCTCCATTTCTCTCAAGTTTGGCTATAAATACCAAGCCAAACCTCATTTGTAAACATCCCAAAAATCACAAATCACTTATCTCTTTAAGTTTGGCAACTTGTAAGTTTGGTTTTGAAATAATACTCCTGTTGGTTCTTAGAATTATAACAGTTTTAGAGAATACTCCTGTTGGTTCTTGAGTATTCAAGTAGGAATTGGGAATACTCCTGTTGGTTCTTGAGTATTCAAGTAGGAATTGGGAATACTCCTGTTGGTTCTTGAGTATTCCCCTTTACTTACTGTCTTTCAAAAACCCCCGAGTATTTAGCTATGGTATCCACCTCTATGGATATTCGTAGCTAAACTCTTCATTCGGTTGAAGGGGTGTACTTGTATCATAAAATGTTTTAGACTTGCTTTAGTTTTTTTTTCTCTGTATTCAAAACTTGTTCTATGTGCCATATATTAGGCCAGAACTTCCAAGGTTGAGTGGATGCTTGGAATGGCAAAGCTTATCTGAGGAGTTTGACCTCTCTCAAACACCATTTGATTGCTCGGGAATGACTGATCAAATGGATGCACACAGGCTAATATACCTTGGAATGGGGTATTAGTCTAAGTAGAACAAGGGCTCTACGTTTTTTGCAAAAGTCTAGACAGTGTGTGCAAATCGAGTGCTTGGAATGGCCTTGATACACTTTCGAACACTTTTGCAAAAGACTAGACAGTGTGGCAAATCGAGTGCTTGGAATGGCCTTGATGCACGTTTGAATACTTAGAAGGATCACTAAAGGTCAATGATAAACAGGCTATGATACAAAGCCCCCGAAACTGAATGTTTTCCTTGAAATCAAACACCACCTGTATTTACTTTCTTAGTATAACTGCCTTAATCAACTGCACTCATCAACCGGAGGACTTGCCAATCACGCATCACCCGCTGTAAGTCTTCTTTGTATTTTCAGTATTTAATTTTCTGTCATTTACTTTTCCGCACAAAAAAACCAAAACCAATCAAAAAGTCACGTAGTTGTTAGCGCTAAAACCTCAATCAACCTAAAAACACGCTCCTTCGCTGTACAAATCACCTCAAAGAGCAACTATCCCCCTAATTCCCTTGGGTTCGACCCCTACTTACCACTTGCTACACAGTAGTGAAGTCGCGAGTAGTGGACTATTATAAATTTATTCTTGACGTTTGCACACAACGACTGTGCAACCATCAATTTTCTTAAACACCCAACACGCATCGCTTGATTTGTACGCTATGTAAAACATAAATCATAAAGACAATCCAAATCATGTAAAAATTATTTTAGTGAAAGATTCATAGTTCAAAAAGGTTTATAGGACACAAAAATACAGATAACTACTCACTATCCATGGTTATGGAAATACAAGACATCTTTTGTTGGAGCTAGAATTACGAATTGAGAAAGGAATTACAACACCCTTCGAATAGTTGATAAGGATAGCTCCCTTCAAGCTCAATCCTCGATCTGATCAAAATCTCCTTGAGTTTTTGTGATTTTCCCTTATCTATTTCGTATCTCTTCTTGTATGACGGTTGGAACATGTCTTTCTTTTTTTTGTAGTCAAAAGGCCCAATTTTCATATAACCCGTTTCAGCTTTGTCAACATTAGTGGACACAGGCGACACGGTCGTGCGAGGCTCCTTTTTGCATATTTTGTGCAGTAATTCTAACTTTGACTCTCGTTTTTGCCCCTTTTATGACTGGATCTCCTCTTAGTAAAAACACCATATGCGCTTCAAGTTAGCTTTCCAACAAGCTATATATTGATGGATTCGAACACCATATGCGCTTTGGGTGTGCACAACAAGATGAGAAGGTCAATCTATCTTACATTTGCCCAAATCTTTGCATAACGTTTTGTTTTTGCCTCGGATTCATTTTTCATCTGAAAAGCATTGTACCACGAAAAGTGCTCATAAAAACAAGAAGTGATTGGGAATAAGCTAAATGTGAAGCAAAAATATAGTCAAAATTTATGCTCATCAAAATACTACACACTTAGAGTTTGTTCATCCCGAAAGAACATGAACTAAATCGTAATCCACTGTCGTAGGAATCACGAGTGCGTTTAGCGTATACACCTAGCCTTTTAACCTCTAGGCTACCTTACAGGATGAGTTGTAGTCTCGTGAGAGTTTTTATAAAAGGGAATACTCACAAATCCCACATGTAACTAGCTATATGCGTGATCACTATAGTTCCTCAAACCACTAGGCAATGGGCATTAATTTCCCATGCACAAAAAAAATTAATATAAAAGACTAACTCCTTTTCAAATGAATTTTGAAGTACCAATGACTCTACAAAAAGGCACATTCAAAAGGAAATTGATATTAGAGTTATCAAGCAACAAACTTAACAATTCATTCAACCTTTTCAAATGATACTCGAAACATGATCCTTGGAAACATAAAAAGCATACTAATCACAAGCCTAGTCTATGAAGAAGGATAGTCCATGGACAAACAACATAAAACACATTTCCAAGTCTCCATAATCCGTATTCCATCAAAATAAAATCCATAATCCGTAAGGGAAGAGGAGCTTGACACTTCATATTTTTAAAACTATCTCAAACAAAGTCATGCTCACGTACTAATACAAGGGTCATCCCTCTACTCGAATCACAATGCTTACACACTAAAAGAAATGATGGAATGGACATTGATAAACTTAAGTGTGTGCCCCATATATTTTCTTTCTAGGCATTTTGCGCGAGATATGATTCACGAATTTTTCTTCTAGTAGCTTGCCTTATTTTGGCTTGTGCTTGCAAATACTTTTTGTTTTTTGTAGCTCGTCCTATTTTGGCTTGTGCTTGCATATACAATTTTTTTTGTGGGTCAATTTTTTTTTCCAAATTGACTCCACACTTAAGAATTGGCAATGTAGTAAGGATGAAACATGGTGTGTGTGCACATAATGAAAGAATAGAGAACACCTAAGAGCATGTACAATGTTCTCGAAGAGAAGAAAAAGTGTTTTCATGCTTGCTAACTCTATGTCCAAGTGATGCAAAAAGGTTGCCTAAACCATTAGATAGACAAACGATAACAACAACATTGATGCCTAGCATTAGGCACTCATAAAGGTCTTGGTGATTCTAAACTCAAAAATCAAGTCGAAAGTGACGAAACTAGATAGTTAAGTAATGGGTCATGCAAAAGTATTGAAAGTTTGAGAACCTAAATGTATGCTAGTGCATAAATGTGCAAGTGGACACATGGATATTCATACTAGAGTACACTAGATACCCAGTCCACACTTTAAGAGGAAACTTAGTCGACAAGCAACAAAGAGGACTGCCCTAAGATGTTGTTGGCACAAAGTTGTCGAATATGGTCTTCTCATTCCGCTCCAAAGTATGACTATTAAATCTGTAGAACAAACAAGTGACCACTGCATATAGATTGTCAGAACATGTCACAAGTGTAGTGTATGATCGTAAGGAGAAATATACAGATACTGGAGTTGTAATTCTAAACATTAGGAATCGCGTAGGAATCGCGATATAAAATAAGTACATCAACTCGTATAAAATAAGAAAAATAACCAACCAAAATCAAGTAGGAATCGCGTTAGGGCATGAATGCACACGAGCTATATTTTTTTTTGCACGAGCTCGTGTCAACCTATGTTGACACTGGCGATGCTGGCATTTCTAGAGAGATACCATGTGTCAATAAAATTTGACACGGGCGACACGGGCTTTCTACGCAAAGTCGCTATTTTTCCAAGCCATTTTTGTACCAATCATAGCTTGGCAACTCTTCTTCATGCAAAATGTACACCAAACTTAAGTCACAAGCATCTAACGAGCAACGACGATGTGAGTACAAAATAAATTCGAGTAGGCATAAGTAGAGGACACAAGTTAGCAAGGCTATGAGTAGAGGATATACAAAAGAAAGAAGAAAATATTTACAAGACTAGTCGAGATATCCACACGACCTGATCTAATAACAATTTAATGTGTTGCTCCCCCGACAACAATATCATTTTGACGTGTATAACTTTGATGTCAAAAATAAAGCAGGTAACTACCGGGTCGTCCAAGGAAGCAATTGTAAACTTGATTGCTAAGTAAGAGTATGATTCTATTTATCCTACTTGTAAGCGAGTGTTTGTTTGCTTTTAGAGTCTAAACTAATCTAAGTATGCGAGAAAATGATTTACTAAATTTTTTGAAGTATTTTGTGGAACTACTTCACTTACCCAACATGGTAATCAAGATTAATAACTAGCATGCGAGGATTTGTCTAGATCTAGACAAATCCTCGCATGCTAGTTATACCCGCACACTCCAAGATAGGAATCAATGGATACATATAGACACAATTTAAGAGATTTATTAGTTAAAAAAGGTCCTATTCAAGTGAGTAACATAAAAATTTTAAGGATAAAAATGGAAGACATTTTTCATTGGATTCTTATTTTCATGAGTTGCCTAACGGTGAGAAATATAAAAGAAAATGACTTTGTTATTCAAGTGATTTAGATAGAATATTTTATTTTTGTTGTAAATTATTTATTGTTTTTCATAATCAATGTAAATTAGCTACTGAAGATAGCAATAATTGGAGAAATATTGGTAGAAAGCTAAAGGATCATGAAATTAGTGACGAGCATGAATGAATATGATAATTGATAAGCATTCTCAAGATATGATAAGTAAAGAAAAAGAACATTGGAAAAATGTGCTAATTCGAATCATTTCGGTAGTGAAGACACTTGGTAAAAATAATTTGCCATTTACTAGAACAAATGAAAAGATTTATCAAGGCAGTAATGGAAACTTTTTAAATTTAACAGAAATGATATGAGATTTTGATAGTGTAATGCAAGAACATATTAGGCGCATTAAAGATGATACAGTTCATAATGACTACCTAGGAAATAACATTCAAAATGAATTGATTAAATTAATAGCTAGTGTCTATCAAAAAAAGTTTAATAAAAAACACACTTAAATTGATATCCAGACCAAAATTAGTAATGTCCATACTTAAATTAGTAATGTCCAGCCTTAAAAACACACTTAAATTGATATCCAGACTTAAATTAGTAATGTTCATACTTAAAAACACACTTAAATTGATATCCAGACTTAAATTGGTAATGATCGGACGTAAATTGATAATGTCCAGACTTAAATTGGTAATGATCAGACTTGCACAATAATATCCAGACTTAACTTATGCATCTGTTATGTATTTTTTAATAAGTCCGTTTCCATTTTTATTATTTACAAAAAAGCGCCCCGAATTATGATTGGTCGAATGATACACGTGACAATATTTAATTAGGTTTTTAGTTTTTGTATAGCTTTTATTTGATCCGAAGTCGTTGGATTAATATCTAAATTAATCAATTAGGACCAATTATGTATCAAATATTGTATGTGTTACCATAAAAGA
The DNA here is from genome assembly GCA_033675395.1 of Rhodiola chrysanthemifolia. Lineage (NCBI taxonomy): Eukaryota > Viridiplantae > Streptophyta > Magnoliopsida > Saxifragales > Crassulaceae > Rhodiola > Rhodiola chrysanthemifolia. Next base: position 31,402,848 of record CM066207.1, on the reverse strand, counting down.
TAAGCCTACAAAATGTGATCTAAATTGTGATTGGCTTAAGGTAATCAATGGAAATATATGTGTAAATACTCTAGGGATAACTGCATAATCTTTGAGAGAGGGATTGGCAGTTACAACTATAGTTGTCATGTACAAATATTTATAAATAGATGGTTATGTCCCGGTTTATAACGTCAAGATTCCAATTCTCTTACTCTCAAAGAAACTATATAATAGAAACACATGCCTAGACTGGAAGCACCAACTCAGGTTACTTCTAACACATCAATAGATTCAGGTTCGTATTTATTAATTATGCAAAACAACATGCTTGATAGTTCTGACATGGGTATGATCCTATTATTTGCTTCCGTTGAATTATTTTATTCTAACAAGTGATATCAGTCGCCTCCCATGATCAGTCGATTAGCATGATATGAATTTGATTTTCTGTGCAAAATTTAAGTTTTTCTGTGTAAAGTTAATTGAAAATCATATCTGAATTCCTTGAAAGTGAAATCGCATGAAACTTTGGAAACATACGTTGTCTGACGATATAATGGATGACTTGTTAAAATTGTGTTGTGTGATTTCTGGGAAATTTTTTTTATCATGCCCTGACTTTTTCTACAAACTAAACACACATGTATTGTGAGCATGTTTCCATCATGAATTGGAATTAACACAGAGGATTCAGAGGAAAATATAACCTGATTTGTTACACATGAGGTTTTGGCCGCATCCCCGCGCTTTCCCGAGCCAAATCCATTCGACAACAACTTGGATATGTTTTGGTCAACTCGACGAATTCAGACATGGATTCAAATTGTTGCAGTCGGCCTTTCCGTCTCAACCGGAAGGATCTCAACCGCGCACCACTTCGTTCTTTCGCCACGCTCGGACCTACTCGTCTCCCTGCACGGCCTGCGCATACCCAACTTTTTTTTTGATACAGGAACTGATGCAGGCTGTTGAGAAATATTTACGAATTAAATCTTTTAGAAATTTCCATTTATTTTAGCAACTTTCTTATTTTAATTTTTAGCAAGTTTCTTATTTTAGTTTTATTTAGATTTTATTTCCAAATTAGGATTTTGTATTTTTGTATTTAAACCCTCTTTAGGTTTTAGAAACACAACTTTGATTTAAATAAAAAATCATAGCGTTTGCTATTTTCTTCTGGTGGATTCCAGAGTTATCTTTTCTGGTGGATTCGAGAGTTACCTATTCTGGTGGATTCCAGAGTTTTCGTTTGAGTTCACGCTTGTGAAATCGATCATCTATCCTAGGTTTAGCGCTTGCTATTCATTTCGAAATTCCCGCTGCGTCAGGAACGGCCCAATTGGGCCAAAGATGGCATGACCCCGAAGACCAGACACCTGACACTACAATTAGACAAAGTCCCCAAGACACACTTATAAACAACCCTAAACACCTGACTTAAGAGACACCCAGTGGCGGATGCAAGGGGGTCCTAGGGGTCCCGGGACCCCTCTCACATTTGAGCAAAAATTAGTTTTTTGAATAATTTTGATTAAACCCCTATCTTCGGTTGCTATTTTCTGAGCTTAACCTTCTAATTTCATCTCGAAGTAAACATGAAAGTTATAGAACATTCAATTAGATTTATATCCGTATATAAATCATCTTCAACGGACACCGCATGACGCCTCTATGAGCTTCCGAAAGTTGGCTTTGACTCCTTTGATTTCGGTAAACTTCGATCAATCATCTATTTTTGGTCACTGTTTTTATCAGCTTAACATCCAAATTTCATCTTTAAGTAAACATGAAAGTTATAGAACATTCAGTTAGCTTTCTATACATATATGGATCATCTTCAACGAACACCAGATGATGCCTCTATGAGCTTTAAAAGATTAACTCGGATTCCCTCTATTTCGGAAAATTTTAATTAATCATCTATCTTTGATCGTTAATTTTATCAGTTTAACCTCCGAAATTCATCTTGCATTAAACATGAAAGTTATAGAACATTCAATTAGTTTTCTATCAATACATAGATCATCTTCAACGGACACCGGATGATGCTTCTATGAGCTTCAAAAGGTTGGCTAATTATTAGCGGACTTCAAACATATAGCTGATTTTGACTTAGTTTTCGGTTACCTTAACATTAGACTTGTGTCTAGATGTTGTAGCCCTTATCGTTAGCTTCATGCGCAAGGTGATTGATTTCTCATGTGATGCTCAGTCTACCCGTTATATGTTAGCAAAGTTGTTAAGGTTACATGTGATGGACTATGTACACTTGTTATGCGTTTTTACTTTACGTATGTTTTTGGTTGCTTAAACGTCTGATTGATATCTTGATATCAATTGAAGAGTCGTACGCCGTTAAATTATCTCTCCAATGATATATATCTCGATCTTATAGGGTAATCGCTGTGTCTTTCATGGCCTTTCAAAGTTTGATCGTCAATGAACTTTATATGAATTCAAACTTTAATATTGTACTAGAAAAATCATCAAATATAAGGAATATATATACAGAAAAAAATTTCCGAATCCAACATATACCCTTATTCATAAAAAAAAAAATTTTGGGACCCCTCACACGAAGCTCTGGAGACAGCTACAACCCGAAAGCAAACAAATGCAACAAATACTCCGGTTTCACCAGACCACGACTCACACAAACAACACAACACCAAAATTAAAAAGAGGTTTCACATGCCACCGTCGCACCCCCAGGAGATTGTCAAAGACAATCTTAACAATAAATGCGCAACCGGCTAAAGACCTGGGGGAAGAAAACGCCTCCAGAAAAAACAATTATGTCTTCAGTTGCATTGGCTTAAGGGATCTGCTAGCCCCATCAACTCTTGTCCAAAATGCTCTTCGATCCCTCGCCCAGTTCGCCATATAATCCGCGTTGGAATTTTGTTCTCTGAATATGAAGTCAAGCCTCCATCCTGGATAACACTCCAGCAACGATGAGCACCATTCCACCATGTCCTGCAACTTGCCTTCACCTGGATATCCCTTTGAGATGGCTTCCATTGAATCAGACAGAAAAGATACTTCAGTAGCTCCACTCTTTGACGCACATAACATTCCTTAAAGACCTCTGCTTCCAATGCCGTCGAGCAAGAACTCTATTAATGTTGTTTCCTATCACATCAACGACAGAAAATCCCATAGTTTGGTTCTCCCTACTAAAGGAACCATCACAATAAAATTTCCTCAGGTTTTCCTGATATTGAGAACATCCCCATAGACTATCAAGATCATGCTCCCAAACCACTTGTCACACATTATCAACATAGGTTGATCCGATCTCAAGAAAGGTCTATGTTTCAAGAGACATTATATTTGATGAGCAAAATCAGTGGGATTGGAACAAAGATGAAGCAGACATGGATCATGCAGGTCCGTTCTCGTTTAACTATAAAGTCAGACATAAGGAGCATATTTCAGCTGAACATGAGCCAGTCACCGCATCTACACCAGTAGCATCAACCTCCACAAACACAAGGTTTGTCTCTCACCTCCAAGCAATACTTCCTCTGATTATGAAGGAGCTCCCTCCCAAAAGGTATAGGTTGATCTCAGACCTATATGAAGAAGATACAACAGAGCTACAGAATTATGAATATAGTGGTTTTTGTTTGATCGCTGCTGAAGAACCTGCAAACGTGGATGAAGCTCTTGTTGATCCTACTTGGAGAAAGGCGATGGAGGAAGAAATGAGCGTCATACGAGAAAATGCTACATGGGAATTCAGCAATCTACCTGCAGGATGCCGTGCAATTGGTTTGAAGTGGGTTTTCAAGTTGAAAAAGGACTCATGCGGAAATGTGATTAAGCACAAGGCTCGTCTTGTTGCAAAAGTGTTAGGATCGTTAGTTAGATGTACTTAAAAAGTACTGATACTCATCAAGTATGTATGCATCGGAAGTAAATAAATTGAACGTACGAGTAAGTACTAGACAGCAATATATAATGGAAAACTCAGATACTCAAAGCAAGTATCCAAGAAAAACCACTACCTTCTAGTTTCCTAGAAGGATTTCGGAACAATCACTTGTATTGATGTATTTCGATTACAAGGATTATACTCTCACCCAAACCACACTCAGTGGTGTTCCGTCTTTCTTTCAGACCGACTTAGTGAAGGTGTAATCCGGTAGTAATCGCACCGCAAGAGATCTTCCACTTCTGGCTCCGATTGCTCACTGGCTCCCTGCGAAGTACGCTGTTGATCTTCCGACTCAAAGCTTCTTGACTCAAAGCTTCTTCGAAACAGCAATATCCGTTTGTAATTTCCTCTGTAATTACGCAGCCAAGGATTCACCGTTAAAAGCACACCCTAAAAGCAGTCGTAGCATCCTTTATATAGATGTTCTTTAAACCGAGTAGCCCTAGATTTTCAAGGAGAAAATCTCTCCAACTTGCCGGCAAGCTCGCACAAGTTCACAAGCTGATTCGTCCATCTTCAATGTCTTCATCAGTCTTCCAATAGGATCGTCCCATTCCAATCCAATTGGATATGCGATTTAGATTAAGTTTCCTAAAATCTATCTCGCAATATTCACATATCAAAAACCAATTCTAAATCTCGTTACAAGCGACTAAGATTGATCTTGGAGAATCTTCCACCATATCAATGCCGGAACGGATCTTGGAAGCCAAAGATCCACCGAGAGTATTTATGGAAATATTCTCGTCCTCAATCCGAGGTACTGCCACTTCTCAGAGATCAGCGCAAGTCTTGCACACTCTAGCAGCCGTTACTTCCAGAGTATCTGTATTTAAACCTGCGTACTCAAGTAACACATCAATAGGATGTTTGTCCATCAAAACACACTGGAGTATACGTCCTTCAGACGTACGACTACTCCAGGGATATCGTATTCCAACAATTTCCCCCTTTTTGATGATGATAAACATCCTCTTCACAAGAGATAATAATAGTACGAAACACATGTATATCTTAACCTCTAAGCAGTTTTTAAGCTAACGAATCTTTGATGGAGATTTCAAACTCTCAACTAGTCTAACCACGAAGCCTATTCTCATTTAAACTCAACCAATGTTTAAGCTATTGAATCTTTGATCAGGGAGTTTTCAAACTCCCAGTTTACCTTTAACGTAAGTAGTTCCCCCTCATATGTGCATCGTAATTCCCCCTCAACGTAGCATGTTCCTATGTATACAACAGAGAACACAGTTCACTGAAAAATCATTCGACACATATCAGTTTACCCTTTTAGTCAGCCACGTAATGGGCGTGGATCGCATTACCCCTCAGAATACGTTTCCTCTTATCTTCCCCCTTTTGGCATCATCAAAAATCTTAAGGCGTAATGTTAGAGCAATAATGAGCAAGTCTATAGTGCAGTTTAATCATCAAGTCATCAGAGTAAGCACGAAGACAAGAACCCCTTTTCATTAAACAAAAGCATAACAAAACAAGTAGAGAACTGGAGAAATGAAAAACAAGAAACTAGAGACACAAAAACAGGGGGATTGATGTGTTAGGGAAGTCAAGGCTTGGGGGAGACAGCGGGAGTAGACTCGGAGGGATCAGGACTGGCGGGAACTTGAGCAACGGGAGTGATCAAAGTCTCCACCGCACTTTTCACCTGTAGCAGCTGTGACATCATGATACTCACCATATCCTTGATGAGCGCAACATCGGCTTTCAACTAGCCCACTTCTATTTCAAGGTCCTTGCGACCCACCAACTCCTTCAGAGCCACCAGCTCCCTCTGAAGGTCTGCTAATTTCAGGCCTTGATCAGGCACAACCTCCTCAGAACCATCGGAGTCACTGACATGCCCAGCACCAACATTAGCATCGACACCAACACCAGCATTTGCACCGTGCTCCGCACCAGCACCTGCACCAACACCAGCATTGGATCTACATAGACATAAGAATTGTGAGTTGTCGAATTCTGTGCCATGATCAGTACGCATACTTGACAAGGATAAGTTTAATTTTCTCTCCACAGCCTTCATCCAAATTTCAAATTCAGCGAACACCTCATCCTTGGAGGTAATAAAGATAGTCCATGTATATCTTGAATAATCATCAACAATTACGAAAACATTGCGATTACCTCCGAGGGATCTGGTCCTCATAGGTCCACACAAGTCAATATGAATTAACTCGAGAGGTCGAGTGGAGCTTACCTCGGTTTTGGATTTGAAAGATGACCTAACTTGCTTACCTTTTACACATGCATCACACATGCTTTTGAGTTCGCTTTCTACCTGTGGGAGTCCGTTTACCAACTCCATCCAATGAAGCTTTGAGAGAAGACGTACACTTGTATGTCCGAACCTTTTGTGCCACAATCCTGTTTCTTCCGTTTTTGAAGCGAGGCACAACTCCGTGTCAGGGATGAAGGATGGATCAATCGTGTAGATTTTTCCAGATCGTTTCCCTCTCAGCAATGTTTTCCCTGTACTAATGCACTCAACATGGCACTCGTCAACAGTAAATAATACTCGATTCTTTCCCTTTTGACATAGTTGGGAAACACTAAGCAGATCATAACTTATGCCTTGCACCAAACTCACATCGTTAATACGAATTTTGTCATTGAGTTTTACCTTACATATACTAATGGTCTCACCTCTACTTTTGTTTCCAAAAGTAACTGGTCCTCCTGAGTGAGGTCGAAGGGAGGTATACCATCCTGTGTTCCCTGTCATATGAATGGAGCATGCACTGTCTATGTACAAGGAGCTGCTCTTCCTTCCACCCTGCAAGCAAAAATTTATCAGTTCTTACGTACCCAAACTAATTTAGGTTTGCTAGGTTTGTTTCCTGTTTGTTGTTCCTTGTTCTCTGGTCTTTTCATGCCATCATCCTTTTCCACTCTCTTCTTCTTGTGCACATCAACTTTGTGCTTCTTTTGGTTTGGACAATACTTCATGGGGTGACCTTTCTGTTTGTAGCCCCTGTGAGAGTTGTTGATCCATACTTTGCTTCATTTCTCTTGTTCTCATCTTTTCTACGTGGGCAATCCCTGTAGAGGTGTCCAGCTTGTCCACAATGCCAGCACACCCTGTGATGCTTAAGAACCACGTATTTGCTGCGTCCTGGGGGAGGAATAGTGTTCTTCGCTTTCCTAGAATCAAAGTCAATGTGCGCCGGCTTTGTGCTCTTGGCATGCTTGAGCCATATTGTGTATGCCTTCTGTCCGTTGAAGGGCACAGTTGTTGCAATGTTGCGATGTTCATCTTTGCCACAACGACACTTGCCTAAGGATGGCTCAGTTGCTTTCTCGGTTGTTTCTTTCTTTGCTGAGATAGTATCAGTTTTCTCAGATTCGTACCCTAGCCCTCGTTTAGTTACAAACCGTTTAGAGAAGTCTTCCTTGATATCCTTGAGTTTCTCGTTCCCAATTTTCTTCATCAGGATTTCTTCGTCTCCTTCCTTGGTGGTTATGATGGTATCCAGTTCATCCCGTAGTTTGGAGTTTTCAGTTTGTAGGGTTGCCAACTCTGCTTCTACTTCACTTAGCTTCTTCGTGCTGGGGATAGTGTCCTCTGACTGTAGTTTAGACACCTTTCCCTCCAAGGAGCGAATTCGTTTCTTTAATTTGTGCTCGGTTCTGCATAGTTCTTCTTCAAGCCTAATTGCCTTATCTGACCACTGGTTTCCATGTTCTTCTAGGTCAGCAATTTGCTCTTTCTGTTCTAGTATGTGTGCGCTCAGTTCTTCATTTCTTTCAGTCAGCTTCTTCAGTAGATCCAGTACCTGTTTATTAGACAGGTTAGATAAACTAGTAACCGTACTTAGACTCATTACCTCTTCATTAGCCATGATGCACACTGTGTCACTTGCTTCCTCACTTTCGCTATCTCCATTCTTCTGATTCTCCCTAGGTTGCAAGCATAGCCTTGGTGCTCTTTTCTACTGGAGGTTGTCCTGCTCTTTTGCTGAAGCAGTCCTAAGCCATGTGTCCCTTCTTCTGGCAGTGATAGCAGATCACCTCCTTTGGTGACTTCTTCCCTTTGAAGGATCCCATTCCTCCAACTTCTGCCATTCTGAGGGCTCTAGTTGCTAGTGCAGTGTCCTCATCCACTATCTCATCAGTTTCATTTGTCTGAGCGAGCTCAAAAGCTTTCTCAACCTTCAGTGCCAGGGACTGGTCCTTCTCAGGAGCACGTCTGGCAACTCTCCTTTGTTGGACACTGTCATTACTCTGAAGTCTAGCGACAAGCTCCTCAAGACTTATTTCCTTGATATCCTTTTGAGCTCGAAGAGCTAAGGTCAGCGCATCCCACTTTTGGTTCAGTGATTGAAGGAAGTGGTGAGTGACTTTCCATTCGTCAATCTCTTCTCCGAGAAACTCTAGCTATCCGACATACGTCTGGAATCGTGAGTGGAAGTCTTCCAAGGTCTCATTCTTTCCTTGCATTGCACTGTCATAGTCTTTCATTGCAGCCAGAATTCGGTTCTTCTTAACATCTTCATTTCCGGAGTATAGCCTCTTTAATGCATCCAATATGCCTTTAGCAGTTTTGTAGTGGAGCATTTTTTTCAAGTCACCTGGACCAAGTGCAGAGTGTAGGACTTTCTTTGCTCGGCTATTCTTTTCTAGCACTTTCTAATCATAGTCGTCCTCCAACTTTTCCAATATCATGATATCCAGGATGGGTATCGGTCCCTGCTTGATTACTTTCCATAGTTTTCCATCCAGGGAGCATATGTGTGACTCGAACTGCTCTGCCCACCAATCGTACTCTCCAGTCTTTAGCTGCGGAGGCTTCCAGAAGGAATCGTGAATGGTTGCCATCTATCCTGCAAATCTAACTAAGAATCTAGAGACCTTTCTCTGATACCAATTGTTAGGATCGTTAGTTAGATGTACTTACAAAGTACTGATACTCGTCAAGTATGTATGCAACGGAAGTAAATAAATTGAACGTACGAGTAAGTACTAGACATCAATATATAGTGGAAACTCAGATACTCAAAGCAAGTATCCAAGAAAAAGCACTACCTTCTGGTTTCCTAGAAGGATTTCGGAACAATCACATGTATTGATGTATTTCGATTACAAGGATTATACTCTCACCCAAACCACACTCAGTGGTGTTCCGTCTTTCTTTCAGACCGACTTAGTGAAGGTGTAATCCGGTAGTAATCGCACCGCAAGAGATCTTCCACTTCTGGCTCCGATTGCTCACTGGCTCCCTGCGAAGTACGCTGTTGATCTTCCGACTGAAAGCTTCTTCGAAACAGCAATCTCTGTTTGTAATTCCCTCTGTAATTACGCAGCCAAGGATTCACCGTTAAAAGCACACCCTAAAAGCAGTCGTAGCATCCTTTATATAGATGTTCTTTAAACCAAGTAGCCCTAGATTTTCAAGGATAAAATCTCTCCAACTTGCCCGACAAGCTCGCACAAGTTCACAAGCTGATTCGTCCATCTTCAATGTCTTCATCAGTCTTCCAATAGGATCGTCCCATTCCAATCCAATTGGATATGCGATTTAGATTAAGTTTCCTAAAATATATCTCGCAATATTCCCATATCAAAAACCAATTCTAAATCTCGTTACAAGCGTCTAAGATTGATCTTGGAGAATCTTCCACCATATCAATGCTGGAACGGATCTTGGAAGCCGAAGATCCACCGAGAGTATTTATGGAAATATTCCCTTGCTCAATCCGAGGTACTGCCACTTCTCAGAGATCTGCGCAAGTCTTGCACACTCTAGCAGTCGTTACTTCCAGAGTACCTGTACTTAAACCTGCATACTCAAATAACACATCGATAGGATGTTTGTCCATCAAAACACATTGGAGTATACGTCCTTCAGACGTACGACTACTCCAGGGATATCGTATTCCAACAAAAAGGTGACGCACATAAGTATGGAATTGATTTCGATGAAGTGTATGCGCATGTTGCCCGTATGGAAACTATACGAGTGCTAGTAGCACTAGCAGCACACAGCGGATGGGAAATTCATCACATGGACGTCAAATCTGCATTCCTAAAGGGAGAGTTGAAGGAACAAGTTTATGTGCAACAACCTCCCGGATTTATCAACAAGGAAAGACCTAATGATGTGCTTAGACTTCGCAAAGCTTTATATGGACTGCATCAGGCACCGAGAGCTTGGAACATAAAGCTCGATGAATCACTGGGATTCACTCGATGTCCTCTGGAATATGCAGTCTACCGGAAGGAAGATCATGGTTCTTACTTGCTAGTTGGAGTTTATGTGGATGACTTGGTTATAACAGGCTCAAGTATGAAGGTCATTGTTGACTTTAAGAGACAAATGATGAATTTGTTCAAGATGACAGACCTTGGCTCTTTAAGCTACTATCTGGGTATAGAGGTTGAACAAACCAATGAAGGCATCACACTGAGCCAAACAAGCTATGCAAGGAAGGTATTAAAGCTGTTTGGGATGTCCGAATGCAACCCATGCACAACTCCAATGGAAAATCGTTTGGTACTGACCAAAGATACTGATGGCGAACCGATAGACTCTACAGAATATAGAAAGCGGCTAGATGCCTCCGTTACTTGATCAATACAAGGCCAGACATCACTTACTCAGTTGGAATTATTAGCGGGTTTATGGAAGCTCCAACAGTCTCACATCTTGCAGCCTTGAAACACATCCTAAGATATATAAAAGGAACGGACTATTGATTATGGATGCTACTACAAGCGTGGGAGTGCAACAATGCCAAAGCTATGCAGGTGACTCGGAGGATCGAAAAAGCCGCACTTCTAGGAATGGCATTCTTCTTGGGTGAAAACCTCGTCTCATGGTCATCTCAGAAACAAAAAGTTGTCGCCTTGCGAAGCAGAGTATATAGCAGCTGCCTCTGCAGCGTGTCAAGCAACTTGGTTGAGTAAACTAGTGGCCGATCTCACGGGTACAAAGAATGAGGGCGTCAAGCTGTTTCTTGACAACAAGTCCGCTATTGATTTTGCCAAGAACTCACGGACGTACGAAACACATTGATACAAGGTACCACTTTGTCCGGGAATGTGTTGAACATGTAAGATCGGAGCAACAACTGGCGGACATACTAGTCACCAAACCACTTGGAAGAACAAAGTTTCTGGAGCTACGTGAAGGTCTTGGAATCAAGGACATAAAGAAAGCCGTTATGAGCTTAAGGGGGAGATTGAAGTGTAAGCTCACGTGTTCAAAACTAACTTGAGACATGTGCATATGCATGACGGTAGTGGGGATCATGCAATGCAAGTTAGGAGTTAGTGTAGTTTTACTTGGTAGAGGTAGAGTAGTGGGAATAAATCGTGTGTATGTGAGTATAAAGTGGAATGAAAAATGAGAAAAGAGGGAAGTAGTCAGTTGCCTTCACCAAAATCATCTTGCACTCTTCTTTCTGTTTCTACTCTGCCTAAAATCTAGCCTGTCTTTCACTTTACATACTATCTCCTTACATTCCCACCCTTCAGACCCATGTCTCATTAAATTTCTATTCCACGCTCCACAGGCCACCTCCCCTGGACTTAGCAGGGCACAGACCCAATCTGCAGGACATTCATAATTTCCTTCAATAACCTCCCCACAAACACCCAACTCCCTTCCAAACCACCCGTGCCTTCCAACACTCCATGTAGTATATGTGTTCAACTCTAAAACCACAATCCAAACATTTGACCTCAATATCACAGTTTCTTCTAACCGAATTCCTAGCTAAAGTCTCCAAATGAAAATTTTCACCTTATTGGGCAACGTCAATCTCCAAAATTGCTTCATTTTTAATCTATCTGTGGTTTCCCCCTCATCACCTTTAGACGCTGTATTATTCTCCATAATCCACCTGTGAAAACTCCTCCAAACCCAGCCATTTTCCACTGGATATCAGGTCATGTATGCACCGTAGAAATGCATATTTTCATCATCTCCTTTGCTTTATATATGCTTCTCCATGCATAAGATGGCCTGCGCATACCCAACTTGAATCCGTATGAAATCACCCGGATCAGGCTTCGTCGGTTGTGTCGCAGGCATCGTTTCGTCTCTGCGTCTGTCGCCTTGCTGCCACGCAGTAGCCAATTTGTACATCCCTAAAATTGCTCGGACGCGTCTCAGCTGCATTGGTTGATGTCGGAATCCATGGGATATTTAAAGATGATGGCGGCTACCTTATAACTTTGGTTTCTTAGCATTGAGATTGAAGATTCATCTTTTGGGATAGATTTGAACCGGCTTCGATTCATTTCTGTTGAACCGTTTTGGTCTGGCCCAATCGGTTTTGGTTCATTCTGGTTCGGTCCAATTCTGAAAATAAGTTCCATTGAATTTGAACCTCTGCCCAATTTTGATTTTGGTTAAGAAACATATGTTGGTCTATCAAAAAAAAAAAACATATGTTGGTGCAATCAGTTTTTGCTTGGGTTATTTTTTGGGTTCAATTAAAGTGGTTGAGATTTCTCTCAATTTTTTGGCTTCATCTCCTCAATTTAGTATCATATTTTTTTTTTGGAACCAACACTATTGATTTAATTGTTAGATTTGACATTCCTACTTTGGATCGGTATTCTAAATCTGTCTGTTGAAACAATAATACACGATCACCTCTATGACGTATCCGCGTAGGTTGGCACGATTTATTTTATCGGATGTGTGTAGTTACTGAATATTAATAGACCCTCCAGAAAGTTAATATTTAATGTGATTGCAGACCGTAAATAGTTGATGATCTTTAGTTTTTTTCGATGTGAATAATATATCCATCCTATGATGGTTTATGGTTTAATATCACCTTATCGTCACTATTTATTCACTAGAACAAGATATCACTTGTAGTTAGTACCACTATCCTCCGTCTTGCTGTTAATGTGTGTTGATATCTTGTGAATGTCATAATCTACTTTTAAATCCTTTGAGATATACATTTATTTGCACATGTTTTTGTGAGCCTTTTGCTTATTCAAATTCTTTTGTTCTCTATTCTCAGCTTTCATGACAGTGTCTTCCGTTACTGCCAACACCAACAACATCCCTACGCTAAATGAGAACAACTTCAAAGATTGGAAGGAGACCATTTTCACCCCGGGTGTGTGAATTTGGACTTACCATTACGCATGCATAAACAGGGACGAACCCAGGAATTTTGACAGAGGGTGACAGACAAAAAAATTTTTTGACACATGTAGCACCTCCTATTACTATTCATCGAAAAATATTACAAAAAAAATTTGTTTCAAAGACGAACAGAATGTTCATTTTTCTCTACCTATTTGGTTAGGATCTGCTCCATGGTCGAGCAAAAGAAGCACGCAAATTATGGTTCCATTTAAGGCTGCGATATGCTGTGAAATGGTGAAAAGTAGTCAGATAGTGATAACTCTAGCTGCAAAACAAATTCTGTTGGCATAAACAACTGATAGGTACATGCAAACAAGCAACTCAAAATAGCTAAACACTGCAGCATGGTTCAAGAGAGTGGAAATAGCACAAACTAGATGACAAGTCTAAAGGATTACCAAGCGAACATCTATCAAATTATCGATTTCTGTTGAAAAAATTGCATGCTAAAGGACTACCCCTGCTTACACTCGACTTGCAAAGAATATACTACCTTCAATTAATAATTACTTCCCCATAAGTTGAAAAGGCATCCTTGAGTGACTGGTCATTAGTTCCCCAGGATAGACCTACATTTCAGAAAAATCATTTTAGAGCCTATGTATAAGAATTCAATCAAATGATACAGTGTTGAACACTTGCCACCAACAAAAAGCTTGCTAGACATATCACCGAACAGCAGTCAACATGGAAGCCATGGGTATAACATTTGAAGCAGAGCTCTGGTAGAGGCCCTGCCTTGGAAGACCACCAAATCTTCCAGCGAAAGCCATAATAGTCACCTACTTGCAGAGAAAACAAATTACAAATTAATCCTTCAGCCAAATAAAATAACACAGACATCCAAACCCAGCAAACAATTCAGAAATCAGATCATAAGAAATGGCACAAAAAAATAGGAGCTATGTAACCAGCTCGTGACACATCACAATTCACACAAAGCTAAGCTATATACAAAAACTATGAAGCATCAGAAAACAGAAATTTCTAAAACAATACCTAAACTAAAATCACACAAATCAAATGAATCAGACATGACTCTCACAATCAGACGAGTGGAACCGATCTGCTTTGAAAACAGCAAACAGCTAAAAACCACAAGCTAAAAATAACAAAGAAATACCTGGGATTGAGGAGAGGCGCGGCGCCGGCAGCAAACAAATAGTCTTAATGTGTGTCGGTTAAATGAAAAGTTTACAGAGGTAGGGTTTTTATATTGACATGGTGAGGTTTCCGGCTTCCGCAGCGTTCACCGTTCATCACTTCTCTCGCCAAATCTGAAATCTCCTCATCAATCCCTTTCCAGATCCAACTATCAATCGCCAGAATGGAGCATTACATCCGCGTTCGCCTTCCGCTCCTCCGCTTGCGGACCAGTCACTCCCTAAAACAAAATTTCACAAAAAATCTGGGGGTGGCATCTGTCACCCCCGGCCTGAATTGGATCCGTCCCTGTGCATAAACGGGATGATCTCGCCGATGTTCGCATTGAAGTTGATGTGGCTTATTGGGAGAAGTGAGATCGTTCGAACAGGATGAATCTGATGATTATGAAGCATGGTATTCTAGAGGCCTTTAGAGTTGCGATGCCCGATGAGATCACTGATGCGAGTGAGTTCCTTGCCAGATTGAGAAGCGTGTTCTGAAAAAAATAAGGTTGAAGTCAGCACGCTTCTAGCTCGCTTAACTTCTAAGAAGTATTCTGGCAAGGTAAATGTTCGAGAGTACATCTTGGAGATGTCTCATCTTATTTCAAAACTGAAGGCATTGAAGCTCGAGTTGTCTGATGATCTATTCGTGCATTTGGTTTTGATATCTCTTCTTTCACAGTTTAGCCAGTTCAAAGTCAATTATAATCGCCAGAGAGAGAGAGAAATGGAGTCGCAACGAGCTCATTTCTTATTGTGTGCAAGAAGAAGAAGAGAGATTAAAAAAAGAAGAGAGGTTGAAGCAAGATAGGCCCGATAGTGGTTATTTGACTCGCACCTTTAAAGAGGCAAGGGCAAGGTTATGAACACTAGGACTGTTGTTGTTGGTGCTCCTTTGAAGGGTCCAAGCTTTAGGAAACAGACGACTGATGTCACTTGTTTCTTCGGTAGGAAGGCAGGTCATATGCAGACGGACTAACTAGAGTATGCAAAGTGGCGTACCAAGAAGGGTAAGTTTTTCAATTTTGTATGTTCCGAACTCAATTTAGCTATAGTACGAGAAACACATGGTGGTCAGATTCTAGTGCACTCACATATGTGTTTCTATGCAAGGTTGCCTGAGTCATCGAAAGCCAAATGATGCTAAAAGATGCATCTTTGTTTGGCGATTGGTCATTTTAGATTTTTATTTACATCTGGTCATTTCTTAGATTTAATGGATAGTTTTGTTGTAGCGTCTTTTATACGAAATATACTTTCGGTTTCTGTATTGGACAAATTTGGTTACACTTGTTCATTTGGAAACAATAAATTTCAATTATCCATTAATTCTAAGACTGTTGGGACTGGCTTGCTTAATGTCTACGATAATCTGTACTTGTTGGAAATTGTTCCAACGTATTTTATTACCATGCACATGGAAACACGTGGTATTAAGCGCAAATTAGCTGAATCGGCTTCCTTATGACACAAGCGTATGTGTCACATCTCGAGATCTTGGATTCAGCGTCTTGTGTCTGATAGAATTTTAGATTTACTCGACTTTTCTGACCATGATACTTGTGTCGAGTGTATCAAGGGAAAACACTCCAATGTAAAAGAACTTCTGGCATCTTGGAGCTGATTCAGACTGGTTTTTGTGTATCATTTCCTATTGCTTCTTAGAACAGTCAAAGATACTTTATCAGTTTCATAGACGATTATTCACGATTTGGCTACCTATTTCTTATACATTAGAAATCACAGACTCTGCACGTTTTTAAAGCCTACAAGGCTGAGATTGAGCTACAGCTCAACAAGAAATTTAAGAGTGTCAGGTCTGACGGTGGTGGTGAGTACAATGGCAGATATGACGGCTCAGGCGCACAACGTCCATGACTGTTTCCTTTATACCTAGAGGAATGTGGGATTGTGCCTCAGTACACTATGCTAGGGACGCCCAGCATGAATGGTGTACGTGAGCGACAAAACTGTACACTTAAAGATATTGTAAGAAATATAATTGGTCATTCTACCTTACCCGATAGACTTTGGGTGAAGCACTTAAGATTTCAGCATATATCTTTAACTGTGTGCGAACTAAAGCAACTGTTAAGACACCTTATGAGCTTTGGTTTGGGCGTAAGCCCACTCTAAAGCATTTACGTGTCTGGGGATGTCCAGCTGAGGCGAGGCCTTATAGGCCTCATTTGGGAAAATTGGATTCTAGGACAGTTAGCAGTTACTTTGTTGCCTATGCAGAGCGATCAAGAGGTTTTAAGTTTTATGATCCTGCTTACAGAACTATTTTCATGACAAAAATGTAACATACTTCAAGGATTTTGAGTTTCGGGGTAGAACAGAAACAATATCTTTGAGGAAGATGGATCAACTAATATTTTTGATAATAATCAGGTGTCTCGACCTATCGTTAATCAAGAAATGAACTTAGATCCTCAACCAATTGGGAATGTTGTTTGACCCAGAGTACAGGTTCAGGACAATGTTCCCTAGAGAGATCAGAATTGCGATCCCTGATGATTATATCGTATATCTCATGGTACATGGGGAATATGGGTTGTTAGAAGAAGATCCAATCAACTTCCAACAAGCCATGAATACTTCCAACTATCATAAATGGAGTGAGACTATCAATGAGGATTATATGTTTGAGAACTTTTCCCATTATCAGACGGTGCGAGACCCATTGGTTGCAAATGGATATCTAAAACCTATCGGGACTTGAATGGTAATATGAAGAGAATTAAAGTGTGTCTTGTAGCTAAAGACTTTACTCAGAAAGAAGGGATTGACTTTAAAGAAATATTCTCTTCGATTTCATCAAAGGACTCTTTCAGGACAATCCTGGCACTGGTTGCACATTTTGACCTTGAGTTGCATCAAATGGATGTTAAGATTGCGTTTCTCAATGGTTACATTGAAGAGACAATTTTTATGAGACAACCAGAAAACTTTGTATCAAATGATGCAGAGAAAATGGTTTGTGAGTTAAAGAAATCCATTTATGGGCTCAAGGAAGCTTCTCGTCAGTGGTATTTTAAGTTCCATCATATTCTTGTCTCCTATGGTTTTGAGCCAAATTTTATGGATGAGTGTGTGTATCACAAAGTTTTTTGGGAGCAGGCACATGTTCTTGGTTTTGTATGTCGATGATCTTTTACTGGCCACCAATGATGTGACGATGTTAGAAAAATACTAAGAACTTTCTCTTAAAACAATTTGAGATGAAAGATTTTGGTGATGCTTCCTTTGTCTTGGGCATCCAAATACACTGAGATCGTTCGAGTGGTATCTTAGGATTATCACAAAGGAACTATATAGAGAAAGTCCTCGCAAGATTTGGCATGCAGAGTTGTAAGCCCTTGGACACCCCTGTCGCTAAAGGAGACAAGTTCCGTCTTAAACAGTGCCCTAAAAGTGCTCAGGAAATTCAGGAGATGCAGAAGTTTACTTATGCTTCGCCAGTTGGAAGTCTTATCTATGCTTGTGGGTGTACGCGTCCTGGTATTGTGTACATTGTTGGTGTGTTGGGAAGATATTTGAGTAACCCGGGAGTGGATCATTGGCAAGCAGTCAAGCAGGTTATGAGATACTCACATAGAGCAAATGAGTATACACTCACATATTAGGGATCTTATCATGCTAAGATCATTAGGTACTCCCGATTCTGATTTTGCGGGATGCCAAGACACCATGAAATCCAGTCAGGCTATATCTATCTGCTAGTTAGGGGACCAATTTCTTGGAAGTCTGCCAAATAGACGTTAGTAGCTCCATCAACTATGGTTGCAGAATTTGTAGCCTGTTATGAGGCATCCAATTATGGCGTATGGCTACAAAATTTTGTCACAAGGCTGCGCATTTTGAGTAAAATCGAAAGACCATTGAAGATATATTGTTACAGTAAATCAGCAGTGATGTACGCCAACAACAATAAGAGCTCTACAAAATCAAAGCACATCGATATCAAGTTCCTAGTTGTGAAAGAGAGAATATAGAGTGGACATATTTTCATAAAGCAAATTGGGACAAACTCCATGATAGCGGATCCGCTTACAAAAGGATTGACACCAAAGGTCTTTCATGGGCACAGTACTCATATGGGTGTAATCTTGTTTGAGGATACTCGGATTCAGTGAGAGTTTACACTATGTTTTGAATGCTCTGGTGATGTATGGATCTTTTATATCTATACATTTTTACTATGTTTCTGAAGAACCTGTGTTTACACGTTTCAGTCTATATGATTGGTTGATCTCACTTTTGAGGAGACTAGTTGGAAATTGGCATGTACCGATCACCTCACATGCAACTTCCATGTTACATACCCATTGTGAATCCATGTCGTTTAGCTGTGTTTACATATGTGACAATCTCAGTCGAGTATGGATGGTGCATAAGCAGGCTTCCTTGATCCTATGTATGCATATTAATGACCGGATTGTTGTGAGTATACCTTTATGCTATGGTAGCAATTTTGAACGCTCATTTCGTGATACAATTATTTAATTACACATGCGGTCCAATATGAGATTGTCTAATTAATTTCTAAATTAATCATTTGGACCGAATTGTATCAAATATTGTATGTGCTACCATAAAAGATAAACCTACTAAAAATGATCTAATTTGTGATTGACGTAAGGTATAATTATCGATGATAATATATTGTGTAAATAATCTAGGGATAACTGACATATTCTTTGAGACGGAATTGGCAGTTACCAAACGTATAGTTGTCGTGTGCAGCTATGAATAGAGGGCTATGGTCCCTAGTTAATCACGTCGAGTTTCCAGTTCTCTTACTCTCAAAGAAACTGATTAATAGAAGTGCGTAGCTAGACTGCCCCTGGTTATCTCTTTAACTCCAATGGATTCAGGTTCTTATTTATATTTATGCAAAACATCATGCTTGATTGTTCTGACTTGGGTATAAATGTATGATCATATTATTTGCTTCCGCTGCATGATTTTATTCTAACAACCTTATGCCCTCTGTCCTATTTCCTTTTGGCTCACATGTCTCCTCGCATGGATATATTTCCTTTTGGCTCACATGTCGCCTCTTCGTCTATGTGGCCAGTTTCCTTATACCGGACCTTGGTGCCGGGTTTTTTGTTGTAATAAAAAAAAGAAATATTATTTCATCCATTTTTCAAATAATCATTAAGTAAGGCCTTACTTTTTATTTTGCTTTAGGCCTCTAACACTCTTGAGTCAGCCATGATTTACTCAGCCCTGCTCCTTAGGAGTGTGTGTGGGATGTGTTAGGACCGGTTGGTCTTGTCCCTAACCCGACCCGAAACATAGATCGGGTCACTTGGTAGAACTCAAACCCGACCCTAAATATTGATCGGGTAACCGTAACCCGACCTTAAAGTTGAATGATAAAAAAAATCAGTACACATATGACAAAATCTGAAACATATATAGTCTCAAACAAAAATAAAATTTCATGCGTAAAAAAACATCTAGCACACTAACAAAAGATTTCAAGTTTCTAATTTATGTAATATTCAAGCCGATAAAATGTATTGATCTTCCTCTTTGGGGATTTTTATTTATAAGGAAAATTATAAAAAGACTACCTGTACTGTCACACCATTTCAAATCGCCTCTGCATTATTTCAATTTTTAATTTAGTGTTTTTGGACTAAATTACAAAAAATAAACTAATGCCGTTAATTAACACCGTTTACAATTATTATTATTTTCAGAAAAAAAAATACAAAAGTCATGTAGGGTTTCAAACACAATTGTATTCAAATTAGTTTATTCCCATTCTCGGCTACAGGGAAAATTCAATCACATCCACAATTCGAAGATATGCCCCCTCGCCCTCGGCACAAGATGAAAATCGATCGTTTCTGATCATCATCAAGCAGGTCAACTCCCTCTCCTCCTTCGCTCAAACCACCACCCCTACACCACCATTTTAACCTTCATATCCACCCTTATCATCGGAGTTTCAGTACAGCTCCACTACACCGTCGTGTTATCAAGCTTTTAGCTCATTTTAGTGTTATGTTTTCAATATACTGATTTATGTAACTAAACTTATATGCCAGTGAGCGAGTGGACCATGGGATATGAAACATCTACACGTGCTGTTATTTATAAGTGGCCACATCCTGAAGGCCCTATATATATATCGATGGAGGTATGTTTAGGCCAAGAGCATCGACTTTACAAGCAGATCAAAATGCTTTAAACATATTTTAAGAAAGTCAGATCACAACAGAGGAGTTCGACACAAGTGAATTTGATAAACTTCATAATAAATCACGTAGACTTTTTTTTTTGAGTGAAAGACAACAAATTTTCTGGTGTGGAAGATACAAAAAAAAAAAAAAAAAAAAAAGAGAGACCTTAACATTTCAGTCCTAAGTCAACAAATGCTAAAACCTCACTTCATCCTCGGGGGACAAAACAAAACACTTTTTTCTTGCTTCGCCTTTCTCTTTGATTGTCGAAAATGGGATTTTGTAATCAGTCTTTTCCAATTTAATTCTGGCTGGACTCCCAATTACGAAAGGGTCTCTTCTTTCTCTCTCTTTCCCTAAAATGATGGGTGTTTTAGGTACACAGCCCCAATTGATTTCTAGCCCTAAACCCCATTCCATCTCATCCCAGAATTCGGTCGATTGGAGCTTTATGTGCCCCACTGCATCTGCTTAATCGCTGTCTCAATTCAGTATTTTCCTGTCCCCTGACTTCTCGATCTTTACCCTTTTATGTTTGTTACTGATTATCTTAGCCTGTGTTAATTAGAAACTCCTACGCTGTTGGATTTGTTGATCGCGTTGTCGGGACCTCTTTTTTTGAATTTCTGACCTAATGCTATATTTAGGATTGTTCTTTAATTTTGTTTCACGCTCTCGCTGATGAAAATTGAGCCTCTCTGAAACTGAACCATTTTTCTTAGTTTCTGGAATCTGTTTGTAGGTGAGCCAAGGCTTGTAGGCTTTTATGATGCTTCATTTTCCCACTGATGAAAACTGAGGCTGTCTGAAATTGAACCATTTTTGTAAGTTTCCGAAACCTGTTTGTGGGTGGGCCACTGATTGTTATATGTCATGTTTTAGAATTTTCTTCTTGTAAAATTTTAAATGGATTGCATTACTGGAACTTTTATTACCTAAATGTCGCTGATTGGTCTTCTGGAAGTGGTGAAAATGTTGAAGTTGAACTGCATTTCATTGACTCACTTTTGCCTGAACCTAGGAAAGATGTTGAGGGGTTGAAAAAACATGTAACAAAATCTCAAAATTTTCTTGGAAATTCCTTATTGATGCCGGGCCATAGTGCTATATCATTGGTTAATAGGATATAAAAACTCGATCAGACTAAGGCTAAGGAAATTTAACATCTTTGTTTATTGGCATTAGAGTGTAAGATTATCTTACACACCTTGGATTTCAGATGGTATGAATTCAATCCTAATCCCATTGTTGAAATTCATTAATAAACTTCACATTAGGGATTAAGAAGAACTTGGAACCTATGTTGCACGGATACGGATACGGGATACGGATACGGGTACGATACGATACGGGGATACGATTTTTTCAGAAAAAGCCGGATACGATACGTTTCGGATACGTTTGTTATTTTATATAAATATATGTATATATATATAGTTATACCATTTTTGTAAATTATATAAAAAATTATACACAAACAAATAATTTTGTTTATAAAACTCCCTAGTTAACTAGTTAAACAAAAAGTTCAAGCATATAATTGTTCTTCAAGCAAAAAATAAGTCAGTAGTAAAAGTCTCAAATATTATCAGAATTAAACATCATCATATAATTGTTTATAAAACTTCCTAGTTTTGAATTTTTTGGGCAGATTTTAGTTAATATTATAGGCCAATTTGAATTTTTTGGGCTACATTTTTTTTGGATACGGCAAATAAATGTATCCAAAAATTGAGATACGTTTTTTTGAACGGATACGAGGAATCCGTGTATCCCAAGTGTATCGTGTATCGGATACGGATACGATACGGGTACGTGACTATTTTGGAGTATCCGTGCAACATAGCTTGGAACTCATGGAAGCATTTGTTTTTTTTTCGTTCAGCAAAAATGGTAACTGAAGTCCTTCGGATCCATGGATTGTACTTCTCTATCTGTTAGTACTTATTAGTTTGTTTATTTAACTTTTGTAACTCATACAAAGTTTGGGATTTTTTGTGTGTGAACTGTGAAGCCTGCTTGACCCTACATTAGCCTGATTGTGTAATTTGATGATGAATGCATGTGTTTGGCTGTTAATTATCATTATTTTCATTTTATGTACAAGACTGTAATTTTTCATGCTTGTTATCTTTGTCTTTGCCAATTGTCAGAATTACTGTGGTGTGCACAATAGTTATTTATTGGTCTGCATTTTTGTCTTTGTGTTTTTCGTTATGCTTTAAACTTGCTTGTTATTGGCTGTGATACTTGATTCTTACTTACGATAATTAGTTTGTCATTAAACCGTCTCATTTGAGGCGTGCTTTGATGTATTTTTTCCCTTAACTCGTTCTTGTTTTTGAGTGAGGTGCCTTGGTTAAAGCATTCGTTTCTGCCCTGAAGCGCCGTAACAAACTTTGCGGATATGTTTTCTGTGTATCAGTGGCTATCACGTACAGCTGTGGCTGCTAGGATGAGTAACTACCAGTTGCGTCCAAGAAGAGGGCGTACGTATAACAACTATATGCAGCCTGATGTCATGTTTGAAATCTTCTCGAGACTCCCGATAGAAGCAATAGTGACTTGTAAATGTGTTTGCAAGACCTGGCGGGAACTAATTGAAGATCCCTACTTTATTGAGCGGCAGCGGTACCTGTCAGTTCCTCGAGCCCTAATTCAGCCAAGGATTGTTAATATTAGCAGTGGTCGGGTTTCAAACTGGCCCACAGATGACAATAATCTTTACCTAGTTGATTGCGGGGGGCACAAGGCCAGACCTCTTCATGTTGCCCCAGTGCTTAACATGCTCGGCAAAGAGCTTGAGGTAATGAGTACATGTGATGGGCTTCTTTGCATTGCTTCGGACCACAGACAAGCCCCCGTATATATCTATAATCCGGTCTTGGATCGCTTGGTGAAACTCCCGTCAACTGGAGTGAAAAGAAAACTGATATGTCATGAAGTTGGTTTAATATGTCATGAATCTTCTGGCAGCTACAAAGTGGTGAGAGGATATCGATTTAAGATAAAGGGACAAGAATTTTACAGGTTTGAGATGATAACTTTGGGAGAAACTGCTTGGACGGAGTTAACGCCACCATCTCTTATATATGAGTGTAACTTTGGGAGACCCTTGGAATGGAAAGGTGCTATTCACTGGAAGATCCAATCAGAACGTGCAGTAAACAGTCGTCAATGCATCTTGTCTTTTGATATTGACAAAGAAGCTTTCCAAATTGTGTACTTCAAAGACATTCCTCCACACCATAGCCGGTTGCTGATGCTTGTTTTAGATGAAAATTTGGTCTTATTAGAGTCACAAAACAGCTTCTTGAAGATCTGGAAAGTAGTAGGAGACATAATAGGTGGATACTCCATAAATCAGTTCAGACTGATACAATCATACATGCAATGGGGCGGCTATTTTCGCTGTAGGTGGATTTCTGAAACTGGAAAGGATGGTATGTACATGCTTCATACAACTTACTGTCCATCTACTGATACTCATTTGAGGTCAAACTTGGTGAATTTCTCGCCTAAAACCAGAAGCTATTCTCAATTGAACCTCTGTGACATGCCTGACCACTTTGGCACTATGACATACAAGCCAACTCTTGTGTGCCCTGTTCGCGCTCGCATAAATGCTTCGAGAAGTGCAGAAGGCCAACCGTGAACTTGACGGGATGAATGCTTGATACTGCAATGGTTTTGTTTCTAGACCGGAGACTCTTAGCTTTGAGTACCTTATAATTGTTCAATGGTCATTTTCTGGTCTTATGAAGTGGTGGTATATGGACCTTGGTTAGGGGATCTTGGGTTTATGAAGGTTCACCCTTGGTTGATCTAACTTAGAGAAATGTTCTACAGTATGTTGGGGAAACTTAAATGAATATGGCTTAGCCAACAGTGTAATAAGAAGATGTAAACACCAGTTCAGTATGAGGTTAATTGTATAAGTCATTTTGAATTTTTCAGCAGGTTCTCAATATAATTTCTGATTTAGTTGTAGTAAAACATGGTTTGAGTTGTAG
This sequence comes from Rhodiola chrysanthemifolia, assembly GCA_033675395.1. Lineage (NCBI taxonomy): Eukaryota > Viridiplantae > Streptophyta > Magnoliopsida > Saxifragales > Crassulaceae > Rhodiola > Rhodiola chrysanthemifolia. The sequence goes on along the minus strand of CM066207.1, from coordinate 31,378,429 downwards.
TAGTGTAGATAGAAATATGTACTTGTCTTATTTAGTTCAAGTCATTCATGCCATATTGGTCTTTCGTGCCAAAATACCGCCATGATGGCCAATGGGACTCGAACCGTTGACCTTGTTATTACAAATTAGACAATTAACCCACCACTTTGTTGGCCACTCACCATATGTTGATCGTGCAATACATTGACGTTATGATCCCAATGGGAAGAACGATTCTAGATGCTAGACATAAAGGGTAAGAAACTTTATAGCTAACGTTGCAGAGACTTGATCGAGTAATTCACCGTGTGGAAGTGAACCAACTTCTCCTTTGACTGTCCACGAAACTCCAATGTTACACTCATAAACTGTCTGTGACTACTCTCTACATGCTTATGTGACAGACTCGTCGGAGTCCCAATCGACGATCGTCTATCGCAAATGAAGACCAGAGATTGGACGCAGAAGATTCGAATACAGGGGAAAGCTTGGGTTTTTGATTGAAATCAGATAAGCAACTTACAACTCGAGCCCAGGAGGGAATTTATACCCAGGCGAGACGACGTCGTTTCACCCAACGTTGTACAACACGCGAGCGAAACGACGACGTTCGCTGACTATAACGAAAATACAAATGACCACTTGCATTTCCCTCCTAAACAAATTGAACTAAGATCATACCTGAACCATACTAAAACCCTAGCATTAAAACCCTGGAAATTCTCTAATCACCCCCAAGCAGCAGCCATAGACCAATATTCTGACTCAGCAGAAGAACGAGATAAAATAGGTTGTTTCTTGGTTTTCCATGACACAATGCTAGGCCCAAGCATCACACAATGGCCAGTGATAGATTTACGAGACACAGGGCATGCTACCCAGTCTGCATCACAGAATGCCAGAAAGTGAAGATCTGACTTGGCTGAGAAAAGAATGCCTTGTGCCGGAGCCCCCTTAACAAACCTGAGAACTCTATAGGCTGCCCTGAGATGTTCCTCAGTAAAACATTGCATGAACTGGCTTAGAATATGAATGGGATAAGCAAGATCAGGTCTGGTGATGGTGAGATAAATGAGTTTGCCTACCAATCTTTAGTAGAACAATGGGTCAGTGATGGCTGGTTCTGTTGTAAGGCTGAGTTTGTGTTTAAGTTCCAAAGGGGTCTTAGCTGGTTTGCAATCAGATAGGTTATGCTCCTCTAGTAGTTCTAGAGCATACTTCCTCCGATTCAAGAATATGCCATCAACTTATCTAACCACTTCCAAACCAAGAAAGTACTTCAAATGCTCCATATCTTTGATTTGAAACTTGTGATGTATGTATTGCTTGACCTCAGTGATCAATGACTCTGAAGTACCAGTAATGAGAACATCATCCACATACACCAGTAAAATCAGAAAATTTATTCTTTGTCAAGGTGAATAATGAGTAATCATTGAGGCTATTGTTAAACCCAAACTCAATCAAAGCTTCACTAAACTTAGCAAACCACTGCCTGCTAGCTTGCTTTAAACCATACGAACTCTTAATTAGCCTGCATACACTTTCCCTTCTGCTTTTTCTTTCTTGTAGAAACCAGGAGGTAATTTCATGTAAACTTCCTCATCCAGAGTCCCATGTAGAAAGGCATTATTGACATCCAACTGATGAAGAGGCCACTGTTTTGCTGCAGCAATGGCAAGAAGACATCTAACTGTGGGCATCTTAGCTACTGGAGTAAATGTGTCGTGGTAGTCCAAACCTTCTATTTGAGTAAACCCCTTTGCCACCAGCCTGGCTTTATACCTCTTTATGCTTCCATGAGAGTGAAACTTTACTTTATAAATCCACTTGCAATCAACCAAGGTTTTATCTGTGGGTAACTCGGCTAAGACCCAAGTCTTATTGGCCTCAAGAGCTTGAATTTCTTTATTCATTGCTTCCATCCATTGAACAACTTTGCTAGCTTGAGTGAAAGAGGTAGCTTCCTTGAGACTGAAAATTTGCAAGGCAAAGTGTGTGTGATCAGGAGTACACTTGGAATAAAACAGAAACTGATCCATCATATGTGGGGAGGTCTTCTTCAAGACAGTGTTGCAAAGATAGTCTTTAGTCCAAGTTGGAGGTTTGTGCTGCCGAGATGATTTCCTTACTGGTTGGGGTATAACTACAGTGTCATCAGCATTTGACATAGGCATATCTACCGTCCTTTCAACATTTTCAGGCTGGGTCTCATCTGGACTAGGAGCATCAAAATAAATGAGTTCATCCTCAGTTGGATCAAGAGAACATTCAGGTGCTGTAGGTGATTGTGTAGGGACTACAATTGGATCATCATCACAGAAAGACAAATTATCATGTGAATAAACTGGAACTGGCAAGGTGATACCTGTGACTGCAGGTGTAAAACACCTTTTGAAAGGAAAATATCTTCCCAGAATATCACATGTCTGCTAATGATAATTTACTGCATGGTACATCTGATTTCTGCCTCATCAAGAAGGTCCAAACTGCTCTTGAACAGTCATCAACCACTGTTTAGAAGTATTTGGCTCCTGATATTGTTGGCACATGAAATGGTCCCCAAACATCAATGTGCAAAAGTTCAAATACATCAGATGTAGCAGTCTTACTCAAAGAAAATGACAGTTTGGTTTGCTTGGCCAAAGGGCACACATTACAATGAAACTTGAAAGGTTTGCAATTCACACTACAAGATTTATTCCTTAACAATTGATGAACAATATCAAAAGGGGCATGTCCCAGCCTATTATGCCAGACTTCAGCTTCTTTTTTAATTTCTGCACTTCAAGACTATATGCTTTGTGACGCGGGTCGTCTGACGCGTCAAATTTAATATTTATAATCTCCTGCTAAAACCTAGTGTAGCGGCAAGGAAGGTCGAACCCTAGAGAGCTGGTTTGTTGAAGCTGTAACAATAAACAATTAAGAAAAAGGGGGTTGTGAGCAATTGTTGTGAAAGCACAAGAGAAAAAGACAAGAATTAGGGTTTTCAATCAGCGAGAATATTCAGCTTAGGGTTTCTATTGTGACACGTTTATCATAGATATCTAATTATCAAATCTTATGTTTCTAAGTGTGGTTGTTCCGACAAAGGTAACAACCCTAAGTATCCCGACAAAGGTGATACACCACAATCTAACCTGACAAATGTGTTAGACTTCTAGTTCTTCCTAAACACAATAATCCTACAAAGATATTATTTAGTCTAGGTGTCCAGTAGATGTTAACGGTAAGAATTAATTGTTTGATTAAGCTTTGCGACAAAGCTTCCACTCAACCCAACAAATTAATTCATGCGATGCAAGCAAGAACTAGTGAAACATAAAATTGCATTAAGAACGAAAATCTCAAAACGTAGTCACAATGTATGAAACCCTAAAGTGAAACAGCAAATTAGCTACTCATTGTCATGAAAAAAAACACAAATATTTTTGATGAAAAAGTAGTAGAAATTTTCTGTATTGCCGAAAGCTTCGCGTTCTTGGTCTTCTCCAGAGCCGTCTTGGTGTTCGTAGAATGATGGGATGATGGATTGCTTTCTCTAGACCTTGATTTATAAGAAACTAGGTTTCTAAATCTATTTTTGAGCCCAAATTGCCAAATCCCGGACTTGCTGACGTCATCAATACGCGTCGCTGACGTTATCAGCCGAGCCCAGCGTTGACATTAGCAATAACACTAATGTCTTCATTGGGCGCGATCCGCACTGTTTTTGCCTCTCCTTTCTGCACGCCAGTTCCGACTTCGACTCTTGATTCGACCATCCAAATGACCTCGATTGCTCTCGGTGTGAACTAGTGAGTTGTAGGGAATAGAGTCAGCTACACATTGGAACATAGCTCATATTTTTCTGATCATTCGTCAATTCTCAGCACTCCGTCGAACCTCCAAAGATATGATCTGTCACTATGGTGTTTTTGGCACGAAATACCATCTTTTATGCGCTTTTCCTCCTAGAGCTTCTGAAACACCTGAAAATGCAAAACAATACTAAAAATAACTGTTCGCATAATAAAATGTCGAAATAAATGGGATTAATTGATTCGACGAGTGACAGGCGTCGTTGTACCCGTCAAAAATAATATTTCTTATTCCGACTAGCAAGTGGTAAGTCGGGCCGTATCCACAGAGATTGATATGAGAATCTGTTCACTAAGTACGAAAGCGACAATGGAAAATTCAAAAAAGTAAATAAAACAAAGTGCACAAGCAACAATGATATGATCACTTATCAAGAGAGCAATTGTCACACAAATTCAAGTATATAATATCAAAGAGACGTGCAAGCTAGAACTTTCGACTGTGATGCAAGACCAAATCATTGACAAATCCGTTTTGATTTCTAATGTTCTACAACTTAGAGCTCCCCCGCTAAGGTTATACTCCCCGTTCTTGTTCTAGTGCTTAGTCTCGCGCTAGCGATAACCAAGACCCTAACTCGCTAGGGTGTTTAATCCTAGTGGTATATTACTCGTGTCCTAGTTCGCTATCCCCGCTAGGTTGCTAGTAAACTTGACAATCGAAATCAACAAACAAACAGAAGCTCCCCCGCTAAGGTTACACTCATGCTACCAAATCAATTCCATAAGCATTGCATAGTAATATGACACAAAACGCAGAAATCAATATAGGTCTCAAGTCAAAACATCACAATTTCGAGTTCTAGCCTACACATATGAGTTTAGCTACTCATCGTAAAGGAATACATCATCAAGTTTATGAATGGAATGAAACGAAAATACTGATGACGAACTCTCCACCAAGATGCAGCTCAACTCCAACACTTGAATCCAGCCACGAATCCAGGCTCAAGCTCCTGTAATTGGAACCCTACTCTGAGAGTTCTCTTCTCCAATCCTCTACTCCGAACTAACCCTAATCTTTCTGATTTTTCTCCTTAAGTCCAGAGCCAGCTGCCTCTCTTCTGTCTCTTCGAAATCTGTCTGTTCTTCTCCCGAGATTGCAACTTCGAAATAATGTAATTCGACTGCCAGCTGGCCCCGCGGACGTCTCTTGATTTAACGTCCGCGGAGGTCTTAACAATTATGGAAATTCTTCAGGCCTAAGCGACTGTAATCCTTCAGGCCTAAGCGAACTGCACTGACTCAAACTTCCAGCTCTTCGGACTTCATTTCTTCGGCGCAAAACATCTTCTAATAGGCTCCCTTTAGCCGATATTCCTTCCATGGTCTCCGAATGCACCTGAGAACGAAAACTACACACAGGTAGTGAAATAACATACATGCAAACACTAAGAGACGGGGTTTTAACACAGAAAATAGTCGTACAACTACGACTCATCAAACTACCCCACACTTGAACTTGTTCGTCTCGAACAAGAACAAAGCCATAGAAAGAATTACAACATACTAGTCATGTGAATCCTTACATCTCAATCCCAAATCCTGCCTATAATCTTATCATGCCTAAGATTCTAACAATGCGAGTATAGATAGATTTTCGATACTTGTTACTTCGCGAGCTGAAATCCAAATGACCTTGGATGATTGGGAAATAGTCCCCTATAGGTACCACGGACATTGCATTCTTTTCTGAGTTCTGGTCTTTTGATTGAGTCGGCGGCTTTCTCTGACACATGATTAATTCACCGCTTTCATACCGTTGAGTCTTGAATTCCTTAAGTTGTATGGACTTTGATAAACGACACATCTTTCTTGAATCAATCAGATTTTGATTTTCTTCTTACTTGATGGTTTGCCTTTGGCTTTTGAATTTGTTTCTTGTCCACATAATCGTTTGCGCCCTTGAACCACTCCAATCATAGCCTCCGGATAACAGCATAGGAGTGCGTCCCGCTCTTTTCTCATCCTCGTCCTTTCTGCATGAGGCAAGGTAGGGGTTACCCACCCATTCCCAGCTACTCCGACTAGAGATGGAAAGTTTGTTTTCTGTGTCCCGCCACCACTGCGAACGCATGAATAAACTTGTATACTTGGTGACGGAGCTACTCTCAGGACTAGGCTAGTGAAGCGTCAACCTCCACCGCTTTTCTCAAACATCAGAACCAAAACTCAGAACTTCCTGCAACTTGCCGTACCTTTCTAGGACATTTCTGTCAACTCCACATCCCTGCATATCACAACTCACAAGAACAAAGCATCGAATTTTTTTGAAATTTCGCATTTTTAGTCAAATGAGCACAATAGTCACACAAAGCTGGAAATGAGATTTCGACATAGGAGGAAAGCATAGCAGTACATCATCAGTTCATCACGAGTTCATCAAGACACAAAACATGAAACATAAAAATTTAAAGCAGACACGACACACGACTGACTCTATAGCATCCCACCCCACACTTAAATTTACCCGTGTCCTCACGGTACAATTCAAGAGATAAGATGGACAAACAAAACGGACTCAACTAAAAATAAAAGACAACAATAAAATATTAATAAAAAACAATAGAGGAACTGGTACTCCCCTAATAATCTGGTGCAACACCCAGATCTGGAAAACGAGCCCGATTTAAACTCTGCGATGTACCCAGGACGACTTCATCATTTAATTCCGCGGAGGTCTTATGATTTAGCATAATTGTATAGACGTCCGCGATTTAATTGTTCAGACGTGCGCCCAATCCACTGATGCTGAATTCCTTTCTTCATTCAATCACCTGAAACCACCAGAAACAAAAATGCACTCGGGGCGCATTATCAAGGTACCAATTCCATTAATTAATCTACTCAAAACATGTGTAAAGTAAAAACACACCGGGTTGCCTCCCGGTAAGCGCCTTTGTTTTATGTCCTCGGTTGGACATTACCTCTACGGGATCACAAGTTAGGATCCCAAGGCTGCTCCAAGTCAAACTTACCGCTCAGCGTGCTCCTCTCCTCAGCACTTCCACAAGTTAATCGTTTCTCAATGCTCCGCCCGCCATCAGGTGGCTTCGATCTCCAGTTCTTTTCTGTAGGTGTCCACCACTATTGCGCACCCACCCCACACTTTTGTTTCTTTACTCGCTTCTTATCTGGTGGGCATGTTTTCCTTGTTACCTTCAGCTGCTTACTGACACCCTGAATCAAACGCAACGATTCAGCAGTTATATTATTAAAACAAGTTTTACCAGCTATCTCAGGTGGTTTCCCCGCACAAGGCTGGTGGTCATCCTCAAAGACACGAAACTCAGCCATCTTGCCACCATATTTGAGCATTATAATACCCTCAGCGACATCAATCTTCTCCTTCGTCGCAAACAAGGTAGGTCGTCCTAGAATGAGTGTTGGCGACTCCTTAGTCTGGGTGTCCTCCATCTGCAAGACATAAAAATATGCAGGCACCACAACTTCTCCAACATTCAAGGTTAAATTCTCAAGCAAACCATAGGGATGAACACATGACTTGTTGCCTAACTCAATAGTTAACTTGGCCGGTTTCACCGGTCCAAGTTTCAATGAACAGTATAGGTCATAAGGCATCACATTAATAGACGCTCCCAAATCAATCAAACAGTGGGGAATAAGCGTGTTACCAATGCCACAGGTCACCGTGAAGGCACCTGGGTCTCTAGTTCGATTGGTCAACGCTCCTTGTTGCTCTCGCTCCAATTCTTGCATTTGTGCGTTGGTTCTCGTGTCCTCATACCCCTTCCGTTGAATCTCATTGTTTATAGCTTCGTGACGCTCAATAACCTGCATGGGAAATGGCGATGGCGCAAGAGGGTTAGAATTCAAAATCTGAAAATTGCTTACTGGGAATTCCGCCCACGTCTCTTGATTATCCTCCGCCCACGTCTCTTGATTTTGCATCAATTCATCAGGCGTCCGCGGTTTAATTGTTGAGACGTCCGCCTGCTCCACTGAGTTCGAATCTTCATTGAGCTCTTCTTTCTTTCCTTCAGCCTTCATCTCCTCTTCATCCTTTATCACAATCACACTCACATTTTGCCTTGGATTGGGGATCGTTTGCGACGGCAGCTTCCCTTTGTCTTTTCACTTTACGTAAACGGCGCTGGCAATTTGAGATACTTGCTTCTTTAGCTCGTTAACGTCTCCAGCTTGTTGGCCCATCTTTTGAGTGAGTTCCTTGAACATGCCTCTCATATCCTCTCTCAATTCCTTGATCGGGTCCTCATTTCCTTGTTTGATGTGTGGTGGTTTGTACGGCTGCTTTTGTGGGTACAAGGATTGCGCCACATCGTAATTGTTGTTCCTTTGCCAACCACCATCATTTTGCCTAGGTTGCCATTTGTTGTTGCCTTTGTATCCATCATACCTCCTTGGTGGCAAATATCCCTTGTTCACGTAGCCCACTACATTCACGTCTTCTGTTCTTTCCTGAAAAACAGCGTTATCATTATTCATTGAATTAAAAGTGGACTTGTTTACCTTACACTCCACTCGTTGATAGCCTTGTGGTTGTTGCGTCACTATTTGAGCCATCATATTCTTCAGTTCCTGCAATTTAGAATGCACATTCACGTTAGCAACTGGTGCAGGTTTATATGTCTCTTCTAAATACCTTGTGCTCTCGGCAACTCTCTCAATCAACTCCCATATCTCCTCGGGGTACATGTCAAGGATAGACCCTTGAGCGGAGGCATCTAGCATTCTTCTTTCCATTAGAATCATCCCATCCATGAAGTATTCTAGCAACATCCTTTGTGGGATTCCATGATTCGGACAATTCTCTTCCAATAGCCTAACCTCTCCAAATAATCGAACAACGTTTCTCCACGTCCTTGTCTAAGCATAGAGAGCTCCTTTCTTGTTTGAGCCGCCTTCGAATGGGAGTAGTACTTGTCCATGAACTTCCTTTGCATTTGTTCCCATGAAATAATCGAACCTGAAGGCAAAGACATTAACCAAGATTTAGCTTGACTTACTAAAGAAAAAGGGAATGCCTTTAATTTAAAAAGATTTTCCGGAACCGATGCCGATTTCATGGACGTGCAAACTCCATGAAATTCCTTTAAGTGCCTTAGGGGGTTATCATCGGGCATTCCTCCAAACTTGGGCAAGTGGTGTATCACCCCACCCTTTATCTCGATATCTTCTGCGTCCTCATCCAACCTAATGCACCAAGGTGCCTCATCAATATACGGCGCACAAACTCCTCTCATAGTGCGTCCCAAATCATGACGCCTCGCTAACTGTCCATATTGGTTTCCTTCACCGAGGTATTCTCGATCCAACTCGTCCTCGTAATCCTCGTGTCTAGCTCCACGAGGTCTAGCATACTCATTCACAAATCGGATTTTTGGGGGTGGTACTCTTTGATTAACAGGGGCAGTCCTTGCCTCCGTTCTTGCATGTTATCTCCTATTACACTACTTCGCTCTTCTTGATCACTGATGGACCATATTTATATGATTCATTAAGACAGTTAAACTCACCAAATTAGACTCTTTGTCTATTTAACTTTTGCTTGTTAGTTCTGATATTTATCTACAGGGTATTCTGAAGTCTAGAGAAAATACAGGCTAAGGAGGAGTTTTAAAGCTGAAAATGGATTACAAGACACTCGAGGCCACAATCAGATTCCGACTGTACAACTTTCATGGAACCGACTTGGAATCATTCAAATATACTAGAACAGTCGGCGTTTGGACAAGAACGCAATGCAAAGGCACCAAGCCCGGTAAAAGCCAAACTAGGGCAATTTCGACCGTTTTGGGATTTCGACCATGTTCCAAGCAGAATTTGGCTTAGGTTCCTTCTTGAGATCATCTTAGAATGACTTTGTCGTTCAGAATATACTCTCCAAAATCCAAGAAGCTCCGGCCAAAGCTCCGGTCAGATTCCGGTCAAACCGATGGCTTTTGAGAAACAAATATCTTCCGATGGCTTTTGGAGTGGTGACTCACCCCGATGGCTTTTGCTCTCCTCTTCCCATGTGTTGTGATCTCCTCCACATCTCCTCTCCTCTTGCCATGTATTGTGATCTCCTCCACATCTCCTCCCATTTTGTGACATGTGGTGGCCTCTCATCCACATCCATCCCTTGCCCTTAGCCTATAAATAGAGATGCCCTCTCCTTGTAAATGTATCCCATCCACAATCCACAAGTCTTTAGAGAGATAGAGGGCTTAACCCTATTCTCTTCACTTTCAATACACATTTTGTTCTTCATTTTGGAGTTACTTTTCCTTGCTTGGATCTTGCTTAGGAGCTCCTCTCCTCCACTTATTGTAGGTACAAAAGCCACGGCTTGTCCTTTACTTTCCGTATATATTGTTTTTACTTTAAAGTTATTCTCCTTTTCGGTATCCTTGTTCAAAGCCATGGTTTGCTTGTATTCCTTGACATGAATACAAGTAGCTAAAAGCTTGTATTCGGTAGAGGGAGTATTTATATCATAAACCGTTCTAGACTCTATGCTTAATGCTACTTAGTGTTCAAAACTTGTTCTATGTGCCATATATTAGGTTAGAACTTCCAAGGTTGAGTGGATGCTTTAACGGGCAAAGCTCTTCCGTGGGGTTCGTGAACATACTCGGGTAAGTGGATGCTTTAACGGGAAAAGCTTATCTGAGGAGTTCGACCTGTTTCAAAAACCATTTGGTTGATCGTAACTGAAGATCAAATGGATGCACATAAGGCTAAGATACTTCGAAAGGAGGAATTAGTCTAAATAGAACAAGTGTTCTAAATGATGTTGCAAGTCATGTGCTAGAAATAGCCTTGATTCATCTTTGAACACTTAGTATGATCATTAGAGGTCAATGATGAACGATGATATGATATGAAATCCCTAAACCGAATCCTTTCCTTACAGTCCATTATCAACTGTTGTAATTTACTTTCAGTTCTCAAGGCACACTCAAACCCAACCCCAATCGCATTAAATTTATGCATAAGCTTCATTAAAGAACAACTAATCCACCAATTCCCTTGGGTTCGACCCCTACTTACCCTTTACTACCCAATAGTAGAGTACGAGTAGCGGAGATATAAATTTATTTTGCACAGAGACATTGCACCTTAACGACAGTGCAGTGCGCTCCGTCAATCACGTTCTACACTTCTCTGTGACATTGTTACTCAAACAGAAAATAATCAAGTGACAAAATAAAAGACAGTAAAATAAAACCTAGAGAAAAAAATACGTAGTGAGATTCTTCGTTACCAATCCCCGGCAACGGCGCCAAAATTTGACAGGCGTCGTTGTACCTGTCAAAAATAATATTTCTTATTCCGACTAGCAAGTGGTAAGTCGGGTCGTATCCACAGAGATTGATATGAGAATCTGTTCACTAAGTAAGAAAGCGACAATGGAAAATTCAAATAAGTAAACAAAACAAAGTGCACAAGCAACAATGATATGACCACGTATCAAGAGAGCAATTGTCACACAAATTCAAGTATATAATATCAAAGAGACGTGCAAGCTAGAACTTTCGACTGTGATGCAAGACCAAATCATTGACAAATCCGTTTTGATTTCTAATGTTCTACAACTTAGAGCTCCCCCGCTAAGGTTATACTCCCCGTTCTTGTTCTAGTGCTTAGTCTCGCGCTAGCGATAACCAAGACCCTAACTCGCTAGAGTTGCATGAAGATTTAAACAAGTTGTCCTAGGGTGTTTAATCCTAGTGGTATATTACTCGTGTCCTAGTTCGCTATCCCCGCTAGGTTGCTAGTAAACTTGACAATCGGAATGAACAAACAAACAGAAGCTCCCCCGCTAAGGTTACACTCATGCTAGCAAATCCATTCCATAAGCATTGCATAGTAATATGACACAAAACGCAGAAATCAATATAGGTCTCAAGTCAAAACATCACAATTTCGAGTTCTAGCCTACACATATGAGTTTAGCTACTCATCGTAAAGGAATACATCATCAAGTTTATGAATGGAATGAAACGAAAATACTGATGACGAACTCTCCACCATGCTGCAGCTCCACTCCAACACTTGAATCCAGCCACGAATCCACGCTCAAGCTCATGTAATTGGAACCCTACTCCGAGAGTTCTCTTCTCCAATCCTCTACTCCGAACTAACCCTAATCTTTCTTATTTTTCTCCTCAAGTCCAGAGCCAGCCGCCTCTCTTCTGTCTCTTCGAAATCTGTCTGTTCTTCTCCCGAGATTGCAACTTCGAAATAATGTAATTCGACTGCCAGCTGGCCCCGCGGACGTCTCTTGATTTAACGTCCGCGGAGGTCTTAACAATTATGGAAATTCTTCAGGCCTAAGCGACTGTAATCCTTCAGGCCTAAGCGAACTGCACTGACTCAAACTTCCAGCTCTTCGGACTTCATTTCTTCGGCGCAAAACATCTTCTAATAGACTCCCTTTAGCCGATATTCCTTCCATGGTCTCCGAATGCACCTGAGAACAAAAACTACACACAGGTAGTGAAATAACATACATGCAAACACTAAGAGACGGGGTTTTAACACAGAAAATAGTCGTACAACTACGACTCATCAACGAGCCGTATAAATACGACTCATCAAACCACCCATTACTTAAACTTGTTCGTCCCGAACAAGAACAAGTCATAGAAGAAAAACAAATATGACACCACAATTTCTTCGACGTCCTGGATAAATGCTACATGAATATGAGTTGTTAGTTTAGATTCAGCTTTTCTATGCATAACTCGATCGTTACTCAAATCATCATGCTTAACACAGAATTAACTTGACACATGTTACCTTTGAGCTGAAATTCAAATTAATTTGGATGAATGGGAGATAGCCCTCTTTAGACTCATGATCTGCATTCGCTGTCCCAAACTCTAGCTATATGGTTATACTTCATTACTTTCTCTGGCACGTGATTCATTCGAGCTTAGGTTTTTGAGCTTTTCTTTCTTTGTTGGACAGCTTTTGATGTAGTGAGCTTTCTTTGGCCTTTGGCTCTTGATGTATGAATGATGTACTTCACTTTCTTTGTATAAAACTTCACAATTTGGCTGATTTTTCTTGAGCTTTGCTCTTTTGTTGTGAACAGCTTGTCCTTTTTCTTCATTTCTTTTGAAGGAGGTCCAATCATCGCCTGCAAGCATATGGAAATACCTCCTCACTCTTTCTCATCCTTGCCCTTTTTGACGCGAGTCAAGATGAGGGTCACTCACCTCTTCCCGGTTACTTCGGACTAGAGATAGGACGGTCTGTTATCTCGTCCCGCCTACTTACATAAACGCTGGAGTGGCGGAGCAAACTCTGGACCATAAAATTCGAAGTGCTAGCCTCCACTAAATCCATATAACCATATAACCGTATAACTGGAAATCCGGTCCTTTAAATTCTTTATCAAGTCTCTCTAGGACGTTTCTATCAACTCCACATCCCTGTTTATCTCAACTCAAAGGACACGTATCGGGTTAAATTCACATGTAAAAGCACAATTCAAATTTCACGAGAGAAATACAATATAGTCAGCATCATCTATTTCACATTAACAATATTCAAGAACAAAGAAATTTCATATTTCCATTAAAAAAATTCAAGGAAAACGTGCAGACTCGGTACAATATGCAAGAAAAATAAATGTGCAGACACAACTGACTGACTGACTGTCCCATCCCACACTTTTGAACCAAGTCGTGTACTCACGACACGACTTTAGTTCAAAGCAAACAAACAAATGCAGACAGAAAAAAAGAAAGGGAAAGAAGGAAATAAAAGTGAACAGGTACTCCCGTAGTCAGAGTCCGAAGACGATGCTGGATGTGGAATGGCGAACTCCGGGGGAATAGGATCACCGAACTGCCATCCTGGTGGGACTGGCACTGGCTGGGTGTCTAGTGGCAGAAGATACTACAATGTCGTAGCCATATTGAAAGCCATGTCTAGCTGCTGCTTAGAAAGCATAGCTGCTGGTGGCTCTGGTGCTCTGACACGTCTCTGCCAAGCTGTGGAGGACTCTCCTCATTCCCGAGGCTGGCGTCGGCGAGCAGCTGTTGTGGAGGACTCTGGTCCAACCTCAGTAGTAGTGCGGCAGCACCTATATATGGGCATATGAGTGTGGAACCTCGGGTCATCATGGTAAACCCACGCGTACTGCTCTCTCCTGCGTCGACGCCTCCGAATAGCATGTGCACGGGAGAAGAAGTCTATGCCATAGTAGGCTGGAGGGATGCGCTCCTGAGAAGCTAAAGATGGCTGCCCGTGCAGGCGGCGCAGCAGGTAAGTAATCATCCCTCCACATGCAACTGGTCCTGTCGAGGGGCGATGCTTCCAGAAGTGGCATGCCAGGAGGAAGAAATCGATCGGCTGCCCTCTATCGAAAGCATTCAAGCAGATCATGTCGGGAAAGGTAACCTAGTCGCCCCCGTTATCTCTGGCGAACAGTATGCCTCCTAGCACCTTCTATAGATAATACAAGGCGGGGTCCTGAAGATAAATCGCCTTAGAGTCAGATGGCTCAAATGTACCGGCGTCGTGTACACTCAGCCTACTCCAGGCAGAACACAGCCGTACTTCATAACGAACCCACTCCCCATCTGCTGGCCAACCAAATACTTCTTTCACCTGCGCAGGGAGAATGTGGTGAAACTCACCTCTGTGCCTATAGCGAATACCCTCGTGATCCTGTCTCCATATGTAGTTGGAGGATTCCAAGAACTCGCATGTGTCCTCGACGTCTGTCTCACATCTGAGAGTGAGGAGGCCTAGCCATCCACTCACCCGTAATATATCTTGGACTCGGTCCTCAAAACCACTGTTACTCAGAAATTCGGCCTCGAAAAATCTACTCGGCTTGTGTGGTCGGGCTCTAAGCGCCACATACAACTCCTCAAACGTCGCCTCAACTTGTTCCATATCGAGTCACGGCTCAAAACCGAACAAAACCCAGTTGGTCAACTTTATTCAGCACACGTCGCGCCCAATGCACACTTTAATGTGTCGCGTCCAGCCTTGACGTTAGCTAATGTCTGAGCAGGGCGCGGCCAGCTAATGTCAACACCTGCAACTCGACTTCTCCGGTCGGAACTCTGACTTTCAACCCCCACTCCTTACCAATTCAAACGAGAATGCAAAGCACTGACAATCCAACCAATTTTCAGATATGAATTCGATTTTCCCGAGCAAGAATACCAAACCCTAGGATTACCTCAATTCGTGACCACTGGACGATTTAGACTTGAAATCCAGCTCTGAGGCGATGCGGCGATGATGACGAATGGTCCTTGTCCGAAATCGTAGCTTGAATTGGGTAGGTGCGGTGGTGGACTTCGTCGAAGTCGGTGGATGAGAATACAATGGCGATGAGAGAGATTGAAATTAGGGAATGTACTCGGGTCAACTCTTCACCGCGCCCAGTTAATGCTTTATTGATGTGGTCAACAGCTTAATGTCCCCATAGAACGCGCCACTAATGTTAAGCTTCGGTACAATTCTAATGTCTAAGCACGACACGACCCTCACTGAGTTGTACCTATTTTTTTACCTGCAAAATAACTTCTTTCCCACAAAACTAAGTCAAGATAGGCTCGGTTAGAAGACAAAAAACTAAACAAGACTCAAACGGACACAAAAGACACGAAAAAAAATGAGAAAACGGAGAAAACAACATTTTTTACTGGGCAGCCTCCCTGCGAGCGTCTTTGTTTAACGTCGTTAGCTCGACGGTACCTCATTTATATTTCGGTGGGAGGTTTGACGAGTTCAAACTCCTGAACAGGTTCTCCAGCTAAAGTGCTTCGTGGTTGAAAACCCTCGTCACCATGAAAGGACCTGTCCATCTAGAAAGGACCTGAAAGTCATCAGGTTCGACGACGTCGGATTTGGCTTCCAATGTGTGCGCCCGCGTCGTACGGGACACGAATGCATTCGATTGTTAGACTTCATGGGAAACTGGAACGGTTCTCCTTTTATGGCGTCATGGGAAGTTCAGTGGACTCCTTCGACTCCTATATAAGGAAGTTCTACGATTCACTTGAAAGACACACAGAAAACACATCAATTCTCCTCTTCGTTTTTTCCATTCGTTTCAGTCTGTCGGTGTGATAGTTGAAGACCAGAAAGGTTAGATCGGCAAAGTTTGGTGCTAAGTCTGTTGCCGAGGATCGTTTCATCCTGGGAAGCATACTGCCAGTGAGTCCCAGCACCAGCAGAGCAGCAATCTTGCTTTTAAGGACAACATCGAACGCGACTCGATCCACTACGGTGTGCAATTTTGTTTAACTTTGATTGAATATGTATTGCATTTAGTCTGTTCAGTAACTTCGTTGATACCCGCCTGTTAATTCAACAATTTTTCCAACATTTGGTGCCGTTGAGTGAGTTAAAGGAGGAGTTGGTTCAAGTTTAGCATATGGCCATTAGGAGGGTTGGTAATGCCAAACATGTGCTGAAGCATGAGGAGGAAATGTTTGATGTTGTTGGATGTGGTTTCATTGGGTGAGATTGAGTTATTTGATGAGTTGAAGGTCAAATTAGATTGATGAAGAAGCAATGGAGATCACATGAGGTTGGAAGAGGTGCAGTCTATCGTAAGAAGCAGAGAACATCGATGCATACGCAATACAGGATTAGATCTTCCGGCCGATAGAAATGTCTTGAACCTGATAGCTGGATTCGTTGGTCAAGTATGAACTAGAGAAGTTGCGCATTTGCATTAGTACACTGGTTGTTTTGCTTGCTGCACTGTGGAAGTGAGGTAGCTATGGAATTCAAAATCATTAGATTTCGCCTGTGAAGGTTTGTATGATGAGTGTGTTGACTATATTAGGTCATATGAGGTCTATATCGAAAAAGAAGTTGAGATGAGCGTTTAATTAGAGGACGCTGCAAGCTATGTTGGAGGTTTGTCAGAGACTTAGAGTGCTCTGTAATCCCCGAGTGAGGATCCTTATGTTAGATGAGGATAATGAGGAAGGGGAAGTCACATTTCAAGAGGAAGAGATGTGGTCAGAGTGATTATGAGCTGAGTTTTAGTCTTAGCGTGGATGGAGAAGGCTATTTAGTAGCATGTGTAAGGTTTGAGGTGGCCGAAGTACCATCGGGTGGAGAAGATTTCGGTTGAAGTCGAGACGATGAAATTGAAGTAGTCGCTTCAAAAGCCGAAGTTGATGGAGAGCTCATGACGTTAAGTTGCTGGTAACAATTTTTGTTTTCGACACTTGCCGGAAACAAGCCAGTAGCTGTCATGCATTTTGGAGACGATGCGAAGATTGGCTGATGGGCAGTTGAGAGTGTGCTCAGGAAATTGTTTAGAGTGAAAACCAATGAGGAAGATAGGTTACTTATCTAGTACGGTAAGTAAAGTCTATGAGTGAAATAGACTTGGTTTCTAGTCATACAACAAGTAGTGATGAAGAGCAGTAGCTCTCACTTGTTGAGGAGATGACTGATATTGCAGTGTCGAGAAGTGGTGCTAGAGCGTCGTAGGAGAAGAAACCATTTAAGGAGTTGATGGTCAAGAGAACCGGTTAACAGAAAACAGTTGAGCAGCCTAGCCAAAGAGTATCGAAATCGCATTATAAACTGACTACTAGCATATTCAGTTTAAGGAAGGGTATTAAAGATAGAGTTAATGATAGTTTTGAATAAGTCACAAGTGGTGATCCCTATTACGGAGTCGCACACAAAAAAAACGATAATGGTAAAGAGCGGAGCAACGTTCCGTATGATGTTATTAGAAGGAAAGAAGAAGGACAAATTCCTCAGATTAAAAATCAAAAGAAATGTCATTAGTGAACGAGCCAAGGTGTTACAAAAAAGGTCGAAGGTCAATGAGTTTATTTGGGAACACAAGGAAAACTCATTACAATAGAAGTTGTCCAAAAAAGAAAGCTTAAACTCGTTAAGAGTGCGAGTCGGAGTGACGTGGCAGAAAGAGTGACCAAGTTTTTATTTAACCACACATTGTTTGATCCAAGATTGTGATCTGAGTTTTAAAACAAGAATCTCCCATCCGTCCGAGTTCATTGGAATTCTGAAGAGGTACATGTTATAACTGAGACTTTCTCTTGAGTTTTACAAAGTGATTACTAGTTTCAAGTATGTGGTAAGGCAAGAAAGAAGTAGCAGTGTCGTATATTTCATTAAGTTTTGTTGATAGGATAGCTTTTATGCCTCAATGTTGTGCAAGGACAAACAAATCCCAAGTGTGGGGATCAGATTCAAAGCACTCATACAATCATCTAGTTTTCTTGTTGCGTGTTTTTTTCCATGAAACAAAATAAGAGAATGAACGAGAAGTCGTGCGACGGGAGAGATATGGTTTCGAGAGCTCAAATCCAGAGGAGTCCGGCGACAATATCTATCCTAACTGTTATTAATTCATTATTTATTTAGCTACGGTTTTGCACCACTAAAACCTTTTAGTTTTCGGTTTGTAACAACACACTTGACACTTGTGCTTAATTAAAATTTGTTCATGCATAATTTATTCGTGGTTTTAACTTGCTTGATATAGTAGGATACAGTTCATGCATAAACTATTCATGGTTTTATCTTGCTGGATAGAGGGACACGTAGACGTGCAAATGTATTCTTAGTAGCGTAACACCAATCGTTTAACACTTGTTTTGAGGCCCAACACTAATAATAATGCAATTAATATGATTTAATTTTGAAATGGAAATTAAACAAAGGATATAATTCAATGAATTTGGATCAAATAAAAACCACATTTATATATATTGGGGAGCGCTCGATTGAGAACCCTTAAAAATTCGAGAACTTGAGACCTCAAATCTCACCATTGGATTATGATGCATCTTTGAATCAGCATGTGACACATGTCCAAAAAGCAAAGTAAAAAAGATGGCTTTGACTTTGCATTAAATGCATATTGTAAAATGCACATGAGACACGTGTCACCACCAAAATGCATCTTGCATTTTGGAGGTGAAGATTGGGGTCTCAAGTTCTCGAAAAAATAAGGGGTTCGCATTTGAGCGCTCCTCTAAAACCAAATAAGTCTGAAAATTTCCATTTAGTTAAGTCTGAACATTATCAAATAAGTCTGAACATTATGTTAAATCTGAACTTTTACATTATGTTAAGTCTGAACTTTTACATTTTGTTAAGTCTGAACATTATCAAATAAGTCTTAAAATTGTAGTGGTCAAATTTGTAACCCACTCATCTCAAATTTCCAACCATGTATAGATTGTAGTGGTCAAATTTCTAGTTATTTCTAAAATTATTCTGTAAATTGTATGTATGCTTGTTTATTTCGAAATTTTTTTCTCAAAACTCGAATCATCGGTGTAAATGTGATAGATATTTGTGACCCGGAGGTTT
Source organism: Rhodiola chrysanthemifolia (assembly GCA_033675395.1). NCBI lineage: Eukaryota > Viridiplantae > Streptophyta > Magnoliopsida > Saxifragales > Crassulaceae > Rhodiola > Rhodiola chrysanthemifolia. The sequence continues at coordinate 31,359,272 of CM066207.1, read as the reverse complement.
GACAAATACCCCAAAGTGCAGCGGAAGTGTTGGAAGATGAAAAAATGGAAAATGATGGCAAGGACTCCGTCTCTTCCTCCATGATGGCCACTAGGCTACTTAGCATAACTTTGCTGGCCTCATCATTCGGATGGCTCGCTTCCGGGTCCTCGTCACGTTCATTGACATAAAGTATCTGGAGCCTTGTTGTTTTGCAACGGTGCCCTGGGAACCATCGCTCATCACATCTCAAGCAAAGGCCCTGGGTCTTCCTTGCGGAAATATCCGTCTCAGTTATCCGTCTCGCCCCGCTAACTTCTCGTGCGGGCTCCCTGTGTCTGTCTAGGACTCCGCTCGCCACATGTCCTACGCTGGGCATGCGACTGGTCTGCACCGGGGCCTTGGCTGCCCTATCCGCAACCTTCTCCTCCTCGACCAGCTGGGCCAAGTGCATGGTGTCTTCGAGGGTCTTTGGCATTTTGACTCGCACCCCTTCCCAGAAAGATGGCTTAAGGCCTTTCATGAATGTGCCAAAGAGTGCTTCGGGCGGCATGCCTCCTAACCCCGCGGATAGGTTCTCAAACCTCTCCTGGTAGGTCTCTATAGTACCGTCTTGTGTCAAGGAGAAGAACTCCTCATGTACTCGGCCAGGCTAGCCTCGAAAGCGCTTAATCAACTCCGCCTTTAGCTCGTCCCAACCCCGGAACGGATGGTACTCTTCCCGACATTGGTACCAATGGAGGGCCTTTCCTTCAAAACCTAACATAACAGCGTCTAACTTCTCATAATCAGTTAGGCCGTTAACTAAGAAATACCTCTCGGCTCTATAGAGCCATCAACTGACATCGTCACCTTGAAAGATGGGTAACTCGAGTTTGCGATGGCTCGTGTCCAGCGCTCTCGCAGGCCTCGGCCGAACTTGACCTTCTCGCGCAGCGTCTCAAGTCTTCGGCCGGTAGTCGCGCCTCGGGTCCTCGACCTCCAGCGGCTCGCCCAAGTAAGGGTCGATGTAGGGCGCCCTTCTAGGACGCTCTCGGGTGTTCTCGTCAGTCTCGAGCGGGTACTCGTCGAACACGGCGTGGGGTATTTTGGGCCCCTTCCTCGCACGAAGTGCCCGGATCCTTCCACTATAGGGCCTTTTCCTCGATCCAAAGCCTTGGTTGCCGTTGGTGGATTAGGTTGAGGCGTCAGTTTGTCTACTGCCTCTTGTATTGCCTTGATGGCTTGCTGCAAGTCCTCGTGATTGCGATATACCTTCTCCTCGAGGTTTTTCAACCACGTCTCAAGGTTTGTGGTCCTTGCATCCAGATCGGCGATGGACGACTGTCGTGTGTTCGTTGCTATAGTAACTCCAAGGAACGTAATTGCTCTGATACCAAATGATAGATATTTGTGACCCGGAGGTTCGACAAATACCCCAAAGTGCAGCGGAAGTGTTGGAAGATGGAAAAATGGAAAATGCGATGGATGATTATGGGATAAAATGGGGAGAACACGGCAGTTTATTGAATGGAAATGGACTGAAATGAAAGTTCAAATGGTGGAAGACGCTACAATATGTCACATTGCACCGAATTACCCCTTGTAGGAAGGGTAGTCGGGCCCCAATGGTTGGTACCCTCGATATCAAGCTAGGTGATCAAAGTAAGAACTTCTTGGTTGATAATTTGATGTCGAGTGTTGGCTACTTGTGCTCCCATATAGTGCCTCCGCCTTGTTGAATGTTGAAAGAAGAAACTAGCCGTTTGCCCCCATTAAGCCACGCCCGTTACTCTTTGACCATAGAGTCCAAGAGTAACGGCTCCCCCATCAAATTGGTTGACTGGTAACGCCCAAGGGAAGATTTGGTAACGGCTGTGCATTGATGGCCGGATCTCCCCTTTGACTATGACTCCAACGGATAATTTCTTGGGCATCACCTAGGTGGGCTTCGGCTATGGACACTTGGGCCTTGGTCGAGATGTCTGACTGGCCAAAGGAAAACTCGCCTAAGGCCTGGGCCGCTGTCGTGCGGAGAACCTCAGTTGGTGGGGCCTTGGGCACCTCGAGTCCGAAAAGGACTTTGAGCGTGGCCTTGGTTCGTTCCTCCCGGGCATCGCGCAGGGCGCTCGAAGGAGTCTTGTCCTCAATGGAAGGATTTCCATCAAAATGCTTCAGAACCTACGTTGTTCTCGATAAATATATTCTCGTGGCTCTCTATAATTATTTAAGAAGTCCACCTCACTACTCGTGTCCCATAACACATTTTTCTATCTTTCCTCGTGTTCCGTGTTATAACTCGTGCCTCATCGCTCTTGTCATGATTTGTGTTTTGTGCTATCACTCGTGTTTAACTCTGACGTCTTGCAATCCAAATATGATTCGTGTTGCCCGCCACAGGGGGTAAATGTGAGATTCGTGTTACTCGCCACAGGAGGTAAATGTGGGATTCGTGTTGCCCGTCACAGTGGGTAAATGTGACATTCGTGTTGCCCACCGCGGGGTAAATCGCGGAGTGTCCCGGGACCCAAGCTTGCGTGATTGAATTGTGAAGCCATTCTGCGTGCTACGTGTTAGAAGTCATCTCGTCTCGCCGTCTTCGTCCTGCTACAAGTTTTGAAGTTATCCAGTTTCGTCCGTTCCTCTTGCTACAAGTTCCGAATTCTTCGTGCTTGGTTAAATATCTTCGTGCTAACATGTTTTAAATCATCCGAATTTTATTACTTATCTTTGTACAGTGTTCCGCTATTATTTTGAGATTTCTGATAACTTCTTTTAAGTAATTATTGTGACACTCATGATTCAGCTAGTTGGGGTCTGTATTATTTACATGAGCTTTGGACTCATATTTTCCATGTTTATGTTTTTTTTCTTTCAGATATTGCTGATGTGGGCTATGGGGAAAAGAGTGGGAGGCACGCAAGTAATGATACTAATAATTACTTTTTCGAAGACGTGAGGACATGAATATTGCAATAGAACGTTGCGGTTTAATGAGATATGAAGTTGCATGAAGTCCAAGTTATACTTTGTCATATTTTTGTTTTAACTTTAACTTATACATGTATAGTTTAGAGGCTTCGTACGTTCCATCTGTGGCTTAGGAGACGTGCGATCGATGTGACGCCGTTTTAGAGTTTAAAATTTTTGGGGGGCGTTACACTAGTTTTGAAAACAAGTCTAAACACGTAGATTAGATTATTATTTCAATGGGCATATAACATTTAAGAAGAACTGGATGCAACACTTTTGTCGGGTTGCCTACGAACAAGTAGAATTGAATATTTAGTGCCAGTGTTGAATGTGAATTACAAATACCTGTTCTGAATCGAAGTTGCTTTCTTTATTGATTACAACTCTTCTTTCAGCACTAATTTCTTACACGAAACCACATCCCCCTTGCTTACTTGTTTTTGACAGTTGCAAAACGTTTACTTTAAACTGCTCCATGTAGATCGATCGGTAGTCACTAGTCAAAGTGCAAGTAACTTAGAAATAGTCAATTTGGTAGTGTACGGAGACGCATCATCACGCTCAACAGTTCTTCCTAGATAATTAAATTACTTCACCATCTTACATAGTACGCATATCCCCTTGCTTCAAGGAACATCCCTTGAACTTATTAAGATAATGTTCCACTACAACTTTAAGCTTTGAACGTAAATTGGCATTTATAACGAATTACAATACGTTTCTCATTTGTCAACCACCCAAATCAAAACGCAAATTATCTACACTCAAGTCGCCTCATTCTCAACAACCATCACGCAGAGGGAATGTTTGCAGTGATGAGGAACAAAACAACTCCTAGTAAGACCTTCAAATAACAAGACATGCCAGAAATTTCAAAAGCAAAAAATAGGAAACAATGGGAAAATCATTCTTATATTACAAATATTTGCAATGAAGGTCAGTATTATTGTATATTTGTACCTCTGAATCGATGAAAATACAAAAACAACACATAAATAATTAACAGGCATATGAGTAGTATGGAAGTCCATCTTACTTGCATGATAATGATACAGTGCTGCTTATAGCCTTATAAAAGGTCTGGAAAAGCTGTTACTTACCCAGACATGTTAGCCTCATATAGACTCACCCCCTGGCTTTCGAAAACAAGTGACTGGAGATGGAGTCTAGCAATTATTGCGTCGGCTATAGAGTCTTCATCATCATTCACTTTGGCGGCAGCTAGAGCATTGATGTAAGCTGTTCTAGCTTCTTCAATGTTGTGTATCTGTGTCTCATCCATATCATCCTGCCAAATGATGAATTTATTTTAAAATAGATAATAATAAGTCTTTGGGTCATAAACAAAAGCAAAGTACCATAGGATATTAAATAACGATTTTAGAATTTTCTTTTGTTTCTAAGAATGATAACTATATAGAATATAAGACTAAACACATTTAAAATGTAAACATCAAGCAGCGACATTAATCTTTAAAAATATAGAATGGGTCTCATCATGCTGGTACAAGACAAAAGAGTTGAGTTGCATCCTTACAAATTCAGGAACATGGTCTGCTAGACATGGTTGAATGTCATAATTGTCGACATACAGGAGATCATCTTTCTTCATCAAGCATTCCAGTAGTTGCATGTATGAGAAACGTTCTTCATGCATGCAGTCTAGAGCTTCCTGGAGCTCCTTGAGTTTTTTGTTTGACTGCATAGCTTCCCACTGCGTTTTTTCAATGGCTGCTTGCTTGTCCGCAAGCTCTATCTATACAGGGTAACAACTGTTACTAGTAAAAGATTAAAACATGAGAAGAAAGAAAAATTAGGAAGAAGCTAGTAAGCAAGAAATGTGCTAACTAAAAACAAATAATCTTTGGAGCTGTGGAAAAACAAGATGGACACTGGCACTTATGCATTTTATCCCTAGCTTGTAGAGTGTTTAAATTATTTTAGGCTTGTGACCAGTGTTCTAAAAATCGGCCTAGGCGGGCGGCGCTTAGGCGGAGGATTTTTACAATCCGATCCGATTTTGTTCAATTCGGATAATAAATCGGTCAAACGCCTTTGACCATCTAGGCGGGCCTAGGCGCTCCTAGGTGGGTCTAGGCGGATTTGGACGGGTCTAGCCGGAAAAATCTGATTATTTTTTGTAAAATATTATTTTTTGGTATTTTCATATTAAAATAATAATGAAATAATTATTTCTTATAAATAAATATTAAAAAAATGCAAAATTTTAAAACCGATTAATCCCCGCCTAGGCCCCGATTAATCTTCAAGGACCCTTTCCGCCCGACTAGCGCCTAGCGTTTTTTACAACCTTGCTTGTGACTAACATTTCCTAGCTTCTATAAGTCACATCTAGTCTACATTTCATCTTACTTGGTTTAGCGATTGTACAACTGAATTAGCTAATGAATGCTTCTTCTTGTGAATCAGTATTGAATATTGATACTATTTTTTTTCTACCGCGCTATCTAAGTATTTTCCTTGCACACCTTGGACTTAGTTTTAACAAGCACATTTTGGCATTTTGCAAGCAAATGGCTTCATTGAACAGTAACAAACAATTGATCCACTTGTACCACAAGCAATTCATAAATAGCATTTTTCAATAAAACTGTAAGATCATTGGTGGAAACCTATTTCGCATTATATCTACAGACATCTATGCAGCATATATAGTGCGCACATGGTAACGTTCTAGCATGAATTAATATACTAAGCATGCACTGTGTACTAACGGTATGGTGTGCAGTTATATGATCCCCCATATGAATCTTCTATCCCATAGATTACAAACCACACTTCATTTTTTTCTATGGGCAGGTTATTATCTCAGATAGTGAATTTTATAATAACATTCAACCAAGAAAGAGCCCATTGCTAGCAGGATAAACTTAAGTATATGAACAACCTTTATGTTGGAGAGGTGTAGCTGAGTAGCCTTTAAGAGTGCATCCTTTTCTGCTGACTGGTGTTTCAACTCCACCAGTTCCTCTTGAACACAACTCATCTGGCAGTTCAGATTCTCAACTGATTGTAAGAGCTGATCTTTCTCCAGTAAAGTTTTCTGAAAATCCTCTACCTGCTTCCTCAGAGTATTCAACTCCTCTTTGTCTGCCCCCATCACCGAATTCCCTTTTGTGGCATTTGAGAAACCACTGCCATCAAAATTGTCAACACCCTTGTCCTTGTCTTGAGGATCTCTTTGTTTCTTTGTGAGCACAGATTGAGATACATTTCTACCATTTTGTTCAGTTAACTGTACATAAAAAACATTTTAGGTATTGCACTTAACTTGGAAGAACATCTAGAAGTTTCACGGGAGTGTACTAGCACAGCACTAATAACAACGAATGAACCGTTTACGTCTATCAACTCCTGCATTGCCCCTTGCATATTCAAACACATTTTGCAGATGTAAAATTTTTAACATGTTGTGAAAGAATGACAAAAAGAAATAAACGATTTAGCAACCATAGTTTTCAAGGATCCCTTTCCACATATTATGCTGTATTGTTTGTACAACAAGGCTCCCTATTTTTTGTTTTAGAATTAAAAAATGGAACCTCATTCATTCACAGACAAGTCCGCGATGCTGACTAATTCACTACAATACATAAACTTCTCGACGGCGATTTGGTTCAGTTTTTTTCCTTTCTAGAGAGCCTTTCTTTTGTAGAACCTCCCACAATAAAAACACTTTAATTGTGGCTCACTAATCGGTAGAATGTTTTCTAGATTCGCCTCAGTTTCTTCTCATAAATTAGACTTACAACATGTTCTTCAATAATCAGAAACACAACTGGAAAAAAATTTGTCATCTAATTAAATGATTGGTCAGATGATGTTAGGCCTTCATTCCAATAAGCATTAGTTGATGGTTATCAATGGTTTAGTTTAGGTATCATCTAGAGCCGCTGTAGATATATGGAACTACTGTGATAGTTACCCCGTATATTTCTTCTCTGTTCCATGATCAGTATAATTTTCCTCTTCTACATAGAAGGGAAAGTCTGACAACATAAAGGAAGCTGCTTCCCATATGAATCTAAATGAGGATATACCAGCAGAACGTTGAAATGTCAGTATCTTGTATTAAATTAAAAGATTGAAAACGAGGCATGGAGAATAAAGGGTGAGCATAGCTTGAACCTTAGATGAAAATGTAGGGTAAAGGTTAGGTTAATTGCTCATAAATGATCCTAACAAATGAGTAATAAAAAGGAGCAAGATTATGCTGGCAGTGCAGACAGTAGTTGGAAGAAAAATGAAGCAATTAATTATATAAATAGATGAGATACCTTGTTAGATAGAGAAGGGGCCTTAGTGTAAACCATAGTAGCGCGGCGCGTGAAGGATGTGGTAGCCTTCCTCTCCTGATCCTAGTCAAGGGAAAAAAAAGGCATTCTTTGATGAGGACGAAGCAAAAAAATCGAGAAACAGATGATGATAACATTACAATAGTGATACAAAATCAACAAGTAGATACGGAAATTGGGGAAATGTAGTTAGAATAGAATGTGTGCTTACAAGAAAGGATTGAAGCAGAGGGAAGAATTCGTGAAGATCGTTGATGAGACGAGGGTCGACATCGGAAGAAACGCGGTGGTCCAGGTCGGAGGTGGAGGGGTTTGGGTCGGCGGAGAGCCATGGATCGCCTTCCGGGAGATCGACAACCATTTGCTGTCCCGATGGAAAAAAGATTGGTTGATTTGAAATTTGCGAGACAAATAAATTTTGAATTTAAATTGCGCAGTGGGGCCTGCACACCGAAAATGATACTTTTTTTATTATTATTTGTGAAGATATGTTCGAAAATTCACAATTAAGGCCAAATATGTTTAACAGCTATAAATTTTTGGAATCGTTCATTATTCAAATTCAGAAATGAGTCTGTAGTCTAATAAATAAGTTGGGTTCTTTTTTTGATAACTTAATAGGTCAACAGCATAAGAACATCCCACACCATGATAAAAAAAATTATGTCATTCATCTCTCTCATTTAATTATCCCTCATAGTTTTTTCAATCACATGCATCTCACTCATGATCAAAAAAAAGTTTATCATCAATATATCTCATCACTACATAAATTATATTGTAGCTCATTAATGTTAAGATTAATATAAATATATCAAAGTATATCTCGTTTTATAGAGCTCCAAAAATTACGAATATTGGTATTTATTTTGATTTTTTTTTACTTTGTAATTTAGAAGATATATTCGTTGCAAGATCAAAATAAAAACTGTACTTGTTTTTACACAGGACATGTGTCACGTTGCGATTGGTTCACGTCTCATGATCAAAACTAAAAAAAGATTCTGAGATGATCTTTTTTACAAAAAATCATGGGATGATCAAAAAAATCATGGTGGGGTGCATGATGTTTTTTATCATCTCTCATGATCATTTTCTATGATTCAAAAAAGCATGGTGGGGAATGCTCTAAAAGGCAACAAACAAAACAACAGAGTTCAGACTATAGACGCTGGAAATACAATAAGACTCTGTCCAAACCCAAAAAAGCACTAACAAATATTGGACAAGCATCTTTGGACTTCCAGTTCCATGATTCTCTGCAAGCATCAGCAGCTACATTACCTTCTCGCTTGATGAGGATCAACATCCAGTCGCTCTCTCCAGACCAAAGGCTTAAACATTCATTTTTCCACGAATTATGTCGCTCGCCATCCCAGTGTCCCGACTGAAAAGCATTATATACATCTGTCAAGTCTGTCTCAAATATGACCTTCCTAAATTCCATCTCCTTCGCAATCTTCATGCTATTTACTAATGCAAAACCTTCTGCCTGCATATAGCAAAATACTCCAACCAAGAAGTCCGCATTCAAATTTACTACAACTCCTGATGCATCCCTTGCAATAGTGCCATATCCTGCTCTTCCGAATCGTTCATCCCATACACCATCTGCATTGAACTTGATGAAGTCTTGTTGAGGAGCCTGCCACACATGCAGGGGCGGATCTACATGTATGGGAGGGGGGCAGCTGCCCCCAGTGATTTTACCGAAATAGCTCTAGTGTTAGTATAATTTCCAAACATGCCCCCACTGAAATTTTCAACTTGCCCCCACTGTGTTTTTAATTTACTCACTACACTAACAATTTATATTAAATCATAATAAAAAAAAAACAACACACATTCATAAAAAACAAAACGACAGAAAGGTTTTAAACAAAACAACAACAGATTGGAAAAGCAGAGGCACGAGGGAGAGAGGGGCGGCGCTGGATATCGACATCAACCCGACAACCCCTATTTGCTTTTCGTTTCTTCTACAATTATTCTTAATCGCAGATCTATACATCGGAATACTCAGCTTCCTAAAGGTACTCGCTTTTTCCTTTTTCCTACTCGTTTTAAACAAAACAACACTTTGGTTGTAGTTGGAGCTTGTTGATGGATTTTAGTGATTTTTGTTGTCTATATTTAATAGACAATATACTATATTGTATTTGTGTTTGGATGGATCAGGTTCCAAAGCTTTGACCCTTTGACTATTGTACTTAACTACTTATGGTTTATGAATGTACAGAAACAGAACACAACACACATGTTTGATTTTGAGAGTTAGGAATCAAGTTCGTTTGATCAGAACTCATAAGCACATATGTCAGTGTCACGTAAGTTTGTACATAATATTTTATTTAGTGTGTTATTATTTTGATGTGAGATTTTATAATGTTTTAAATTACATATATTTGCAGAACAAAAGCTGGATTATTTTTTGAAACGAAAGCGGGCATTCTCAGCCGGTGAGGATCGTGATTTAACTGCAAATACATCACCCATTATTCATCATGGTACTTCTTCTACTTCTGAGATTGTTAATTTGGATGATCTTCCTTGGGATCCCGCGGAGAGAAAAAAGATTACTCAGTATCATCTTAATCAACGAGATGAAGTACGACGAAAGTATTTAATTAGAGGGCCTTGTCAACCCCGAGGTCATGCTTTCCCACGGAAAAGAATAGGACAGTTGTCGAGAAGATTCAACCCTGAGTGGTTTGATCAATATGGTAATTGGATAGAGTATAGCATAAAAGAGGATGAGGCTTTTTGCTTGTGTTGTTACTTATTCAGAGAAGCCGGCAATGATACTTTTGTGACCGAAGGTTTCTCTAGTTGGAATAAGACGGAGAGACTAGCTTCCCATGTGGGAGACGTTAATAGATTTCACAATCAAGCGCTCAAAAAAAGTGATGATTTGATGAGGCAAGGTCAATCTATTATTGTTGCTCTTCATAAGCAAAGTGACATTACAAAGAATGAGCATCGTATTCGGTTGAATGTTTCCATTGATGTTTCTAGATTTCTGCTACAACAAGGATTACCTTTTCGTGGACATGATGAATCAGAAGAGTCAAACAATCAAGGTAATTTTATGGAATTGATCAAGTATACTGCTAATCAGAATGAGACTGCCAACAAAGTTATTTTAAAAAAGGCTCCTGGAAACAACCAAATGATCTCTCCAACGATTCAAAAGGACATTGTGCGTTGCTTTTCTCAAGAAGTAATTTGTCGTATTATTGAAGAAATTGACAACAACGTATTTGCATTATTAGTGGATGAGTCTAGTGATGTTTCTTACAAGGAGCAAATGGCTGTAATTCTACGATTCGTTGATAAATCAGGAACTGTTAAAGAGAGATTTATTGGTGTTATTCATGTGAAAGATACATCGTCGGCCAGTCTTAAAAATGCTATTGATTCACTATTTAGTGAACATGGATTGAGTTTGAAAAGTGTAAGAGGACAAGGTTATGATGGAGCAAATAATATGAAAGGTGAGTTCAATGGATTAAGAACCTTAATTTCACAGGAAAATAGCTCAGCTTATTATGTTCATTGTTTTGCTCATCAACTACAGCTTGTTGTTGTTGCAATTTCAAAAATACATTTTGAATTCGGTGATTTTTTTGATAAATTATCTCTTCTATTGAATGTGGTTGGAGCATCTTGCAAAAGAAGAGATATGATTCGCGACAAATATCAAGAGCAACTAAAAGAGGCGGCAATTGTGATATAAGAACAGGAAGTGGACTCAATCAGGAACTTACTTTGCAGAGACCTGGAAACACACGTTGGGGTTCTCATTATAGAACACTTTTGCGTCTGGTGGAATTATTTCCGATAGTGTTAAAAGTGCTTGAATATATAGAAGAAGACGGCTCAGACACTACGAAAATGTGTCAAGCAAATGGTCTTCTCAGATATTTGCAATCGTTTGATTTCGTATTTTATTTGCAATTGATGCTGCTTATTCTAGGTCTACGGAGTCTTTATCACTGGCTCTTCAAAGGAAAGATCAAGATATTCTGAATGCCATGTCTATGGTTACATCTACTAAACTGCAGTTACAAACGATTAGAGATCATGATTGGAATTCTCTTATGCAAAAAGTATCATCTTTTTGTGACAAGTATGATATTCAGATCCTAAACTTAGATGAAGAGTTTGTTGATGCACAAAGACCCAGACGAAAATCTGGGATAACTAATATGCAACATCTTCAAGTGGACTGTTTTATACAGTGTTGAATTTAATCCTTCAAGAGTTCAACGATCGTTTTAACGAGGTTAATTCTGAGCTGCTAATTTGTATGGATTCTTTGAGTCCGATTGATTTATTTCAACACTTTAATCATCTGAAGTTGATGAGATTGATGAAATTTTATCCCGAAGACTTCGATTTTGGAGATCAAAATCTTATGGAGCATCAACTTCGCCTTTATATTGATAATGTCCGAGAAGTTGAAAGATTTTCAAATTTGAAGGACCTTTGTGCTCTTGCTAGAGTGATGGTGGATACGGGAAAGCATCGAGCATATCCTTTTATCTTTCGACTCTTGAAGCTAGTCTGGACACTACCCGTAGCAACTGCAACTGTTGAGAGACGCTTTTCTGCAATGAAAATTGTGAAAACAAGCTTACGCAACCATATGGCAGATTCTTTTTTGTGTGACGGTCTCATTTGTTATATTGAAAAGGATTTATTTCGTTCCGTTAGTAACGAAGATGTGATGGGGCGCTTTATGAAAATGAAAACTCGAAGAGAGCAATTATAATAAAAAAAATTTACTTTTACATGTTGCCCCTAGTCAGAATAAATCCTGGATCCGCCACTGCACACATGCCAATTTATTTGGGTTTTAACAGCATACATGGATTGCGATCTACAAAGCTGGTTCAACTAGTGTTTTGTTCAAAAAGCCAAACTCGGTACCCTCCCAAAATTCCTCCCCATGGACCACCACCCAATTCCTATGGTACCAAAAGTAAAATCGTAAGATTTTATCACGATTTTAGCGATTTTAAATCGTCAAAATCAGAGTAAAATCGTCCAGACATCCGATTCACGCCAAACGGACCAGCGATTTGACACGAATTTCATATTTAGAATCGTAAAATCGGACGATTTTACGTTTTAAAATGCGACGTTAACAACCTTGCCTTCCAGAACTTATCTAATCCTGGGCTAGCTCAACGGTTCATGAAGCCTAAAGTAAAAAAAAAATCTCTTATTTTAAGAATAAAAATACACTTCTATTTTTTGACTCGGCCTTTTTCTAATATTAGGTATTATTAATATCATATGGGGCCGTAGTTTACTAAACATAAAACACATTTGGACTTCTTGGATTTTTTTTACTAACCAAAAATCAGATTTGGGCCTTTTAGAACCTTTTTTTTACTACATAAAAATAGATTGGGGCTTTTTTCACTAAGCATAATAGTAGATTTTTGGGGGCCCATTGCTTTAGGGATTTGGTCAATCCCTAAAGAACAGGGCCTTAGTTTCCTGATGGTTGGACCGAGCCTGATCCAATCTCTCCTCCATTGACCTCTCCCACATAGTGTTAGACACATAAGCTCAAGGGAAGAGCTCACGACAAAAGACTAGTATGATGGGTGAGAGAACCACTTGTGCTTAAGTACCACTAGGGAGTAACCCACCTAGCCAATATGGGATTGTAACCATTAGTCTTAAAATTACTTGCCCATTCCAAATCAGCATTCCAAGAGCCAAAGACCTCCGACCAAAATTCCGGCCAAACTCCGATCAAGCTCCGATCGAGCTCCGATCAAGATCAGTCCAGGAAAAACCAGACCCAACCAAGTTCCGGCCAAGAGGGACTAACCACAAACCGAATTCCCAATATTCCGGTTGGTTTCTACTATTCACTTCGGTTAGCATTTGGACTTCGGTTGGCTTTGGATTCAAGTCGGTTGGCTTATGGTCGATGCAAAACGAGTTAGTTGGCTTTGGATGAGCCATTGCAAGTGACCAAGTCGTGGCCTTTGGGGATGCATGTGCAAACACAAGTGGGAGGCTCTTATCCTCTTCACTCCATGTGGGGTGGCATATGGAAGAACCAATCAAATGGCTAGCTTTTGGGATATTTCCATGCCACAAACTTAGCCCCCAAGTGTTCCTTTTTCTATAAATAGAGGCCTTAAGCCTTAGATATCCTTGGACCACATGTACCCACATTAGGGAGAAGAGAGCTTATCTCTCTTCTCCACACTTCAATGAAAACACACTTTCTCTTGTTCTTGTTCTTGCTTTCTTTACTTTCCCTTGTTAATTTCGAGCTCTCTTTACTTTCTTGCACTAAAGCCATGGCTACTTGTATTCCTTGACATGAATACAAGTAGCTAATGCTTCCTTTACTTTCTTGTTGGTTACTTTACTTTCCTTGTTCTAGCCAAGGCTACTTGTATTCCTTGACATGAATACAATTAGTTAAAGCTATTGTTCTTGTTACCAAAGCTCACGGTTCCTTTACTTTCTTGTTGTTCTCCAAAAAGCTCATGTTCTCCTTTACTTTCCCTTGTTTTGGTTACTTCACCTTTCCTTGTTCTAGCAAGGCTACTTGTATTCTTTGACATGAATATAAGTAGCTAAGCTATCCTCTAGCAAGGCTACTTGTATTCCTTGACATGGATATGAGTAGCTAAGCTATTCTTTTTACTTTCTTGTTGTGTTCCACAAAGCTCACGGTTCTTCTTTCCTTTTCTTTGTTTTCCTTGTTCAAAGCCACGGTTACTTGTATTCCTTGACATGAATACAAGTAGCTAAGGCTTATATTCGGTTTAGGGGTTCTCTTAAACTATGACAATGTTTTGAGACCCTTTTACTTAATGCTTTTTGTGTCCAACTAGTTCTCGTGCCATTATTCGGTTGAACAACAAGGCTAACTGGATGCTTGAAATGGCAAAGCTTAGTCGAGTAGTTCAATCTATTTTTAAAAACCGCTTGGTTGATCGGAAATGTGAGATCAAGTGGATGCACATAGGCTAATACATCTTGAAATGGAGTATTAGTCTAGCTAGAACTAGAAGTCTATGTCTTGTTTTTGGAGTAGATTGTGGTGTAAGTGCTTGAAATGGCCTTACTTTAGGGTTTATGTCTTGAAATGGAATAAATCCACACTTATGAACACAAAGTAGATCATTTGAAGTCAATGATGGATGTGTCACTAGTTGAGACCCTAGACTGAATACCTTTCTTATGTGAATATCTTTCTTATGTGAATATCTTTCGTCTTTACTTTCAAGCACTTTACTTTCAGTATTTACTTTCAAGCACTTTACTTTCAGTATTTACATTTCAGCACTTTACTTTTTGCACTTTACTTTCAGTCCTTTACTTACGCATTTACTTTCAGTACCGAAACCAACCAAAAACCCAATTGTATTTACTTTCTTTTCTTTCTTTTTTGAGAACAACTACTCCACACTGACTCCCTTGGGTTCGACCCCTACTTACCGCTCTACTAATCCATAGTGAGCCACGAGTAGTGGACTATAAATGTAAATTTTGCAGTGCACAACGACGTGCTGTCAAATTTTGGCGCCGTTGCCGGGGAGTCGTGCAATCGGAATAGTTGTTCTTTTTTGTTTTTGTTTGTTTTTGTTTTGCAGTTCACAATGTCGTTGTACTACGGAAGAGAGCCTTGGAACAATGAGGAGCTTCCCCACCATCCTTCGAACTTGAAGTCCGCGAGAAGATCAACAACCTAGAGCAATCCGGGGACGAAACATTGGACGAGTACTTATGGTACTTCGATTCCATTGTGTTGAGCTGCCCGCACCATGGATTCACGAACTTCGATCTTCTTCAAAGGTTTCTCGGTGGAAAGATGCCACATGTGTGGAATTGGCTAAATGATGCAGCGGGAGGCTCGGTGAATAACTTACACTACTACAGAAGACATATTATGCATCGGTTTGAAAAATAGATTAAGCATCGGTTTTAACTTATGCATCGGTTTTTTTAAGAACCGATGCATAATGTTTAATTTATGCATCGGTTTTGATTGAACCGATGCATAAACCGAACATTATGCATCGGTTCTTAAAAACCGATGCATAAAACAAATATTATACATCGGTTCTCTTATAACCGATGCATAAGAATTCATTTTCCCTTTTTATTTGGATTTCAGTATTTCACACATTCACCCGATTTCCTTCTCCATCCCCTCCGCAGCTCATCAGCCCCTCTCAACCCTAATCTCGAACATGAACGCGACCGAGATAGACACGCGGACGATGCGCTGATAGTTGCTGGAGCTGGCCACGCCGTCGTCGATGTAGATGCGAGGGACATGATTCCAGAAAGAAGTCCCGGAGGAGCTCGAGATCCGGGGACGATGGTGGATGGGATCTGGAGAGGAGAGATCGATGGATGAGGGTGGGGAGGAGGTTAGATCCAGGGATGAGGGCTGCCGGGTTTCGAGAGGAGGTCGAGATCGTCGCTGGATATGTATTTCTCAGATCTGGAATCGATCGAAGAGAGTGTGAGAGATGGGGAGAGAGCTTCAATGGCGTCATCGCTTTCGCGAATTCCGATGTTTTCGACCAATCGTCAACAGATGTTGACTCCGTCAACGCAGTCGGCGGCTCCGCGCGATTCTCGATTCAAATGCTCGGCGGGACAGGCCGGGTTCTTCACGCGGCTCGGGAGACTCATAAAGGAGAAGGCCAAGAGGACACCAAGACTCATGGTAAATTAAATTTTTTTATTGAGTGCTGCGATCAACATTTTCTATAGTCTGAATATTCCTTAGTTTATGCCACTCATCCTAAACAATAATATTTACCTTATCAGCGCCAGTACTTCATAAGGAGTGTTTGGAATATAGTTGATGAGGTCTATTGCTGTATATCATTATATGTCAACAAATGATGAGGAATTCATAAATTTTCATAAACTGCGAAAATTCATTATAACCCGAGATTATATGCAAGCTTCTATTGGCTTCTTTATTGGCACTTGCCAAATTTGTTGCTTCCACCATTAAATTTGTTGCAGTCTCTAGAGGAAGGAAGAGAAAAAGTGATTTCGTTATTGAGGTAAAATTAGTTTCTAAGTTCTTGAGCTTTGAATGCGTTCATTAAAAAATTATATGAATGTATCTGTATGTTGTAAGCCCCTTCTAATACCCAAGTCCTGTATGTCATTTTGTGGCTTTGTATTTGAGAGAATATATCTATAGAATCACTTTTTATATAATTTGTAATGCAGAAGGATAATGCATCAGTTATAAAGCTGATCAAGATTCAAATGCCTTCTTCTCTGAGAAAGCAACTAATTGATGATTGGGAGTCAGTTACCAAACATAACAAGGTAACTTACTCAGGACTTAGGAGGGATACATTCAAATCTCTTTGTATCAGTTTTCGTTAAATAATAATGTTTGGTCAGTAATTCCATATATTTTACCAATGTGGCGATGTAACTCACTGTGGCATTGATTTTTGTTCTTTCTTACCATAAATTATAATGCTCAATTAGTGGCTTCTACTTCATCTATGCTATTAAGTTTAATCAACTTCCATCACAGTTTGTGTCCCCGATTTATCACTTGCACCTCGTTAATATATCTGGTGTCGCTATCAGTTGTAGTTCTCTTCATAACACTAAAAATTCTTTTATCGCTGATTTACTGCAGCTTATCAAACTTCCCCGTTCTCCTACAGTTGATGAGATATTGACGAAATACCATGAGGACATGTCAAAGAATGATCCAGTGTAAGCATCCTTTATGCTTTCATCTGCTTATTTTGTGTTCACTAGCTGGTGAATTCAGAATTGGCACAGTTAAAATAAAAAGTGATTTTGCTCGATGTAGGCGTTTATGCACGAAAGAACTAAAACAAAACATGTGAATAATTTTTATGGCAGCAGCCTTACCATCGTATGCTTTAGGCTATTGCTTATGAGGTGGAACACCTTCTTGTCAATGGGAGAAAGAAGGAGGCCCTTGAATGTGCAAAACAAGGTAAATTATGGGGACCGACCCTTGTCCTTGCTGCTCAACTAGGTGATCAGGTCTGTACCATGAATATGGTTTTTGAATGTACTTATCAGATGGATGAATGAGTCTGATGAATTAGTATTAAATACCTACATATTTTCTTTTTTACACTTCTACAATTTATCTGCGTTTGTACCTTTTCCATTAAATACCTATACTCCCTGTTTTGGATTACATATGGACACAAAAGTGTCTTGGTTATGTCAAATCTTTTGGTTAAACCTTACACAAAAGTCACTTTTGTGTTTCAGGTTCAGTTCAGTTCTAACCCGTTAGACGATGATTGTGTGGAAAAGCTTCAAGGAAGAAGAAGAAGACTCTCCATTACTAGAAAAATAAATGAAACTTTTGTTGAATAAATAAATGTTGTACATTAAAAGTGACATCATGTATGAAATGTTATATTTTGGTTGAATAAAAAGTATTTTAAGATTTGGATATGAGCAAGTGTATTTATGAAATTTATTTACGAATTTTAAAGTTGATTTGAGCAATTCACAAGCCAAAAATGCAAAAAAAAAAAAAAATCATACATTATGCATCAGTTCTTAGAAAAGCGTTGCATAATGTAAGACATTATGCATCAGTTTTTTTAAGAACCGATGCATAATGTATGACATTATGCATCCGTTTTTTAAGAACCGATGCATAATGTATGACATTATGCATCAGTTTTTTTAAAAACCGATGCATAATGTCTGACATTATGCAACGCTTCATTATGCATCGGAACCAAAACCGATGCATAATAGCAAAAAAAACCGATGCATAAAGCCTGTTTTGTAGTAGTGTTAGACATGGATGATCTTTGGAACTTGATAGATTATTTGGCCGAGAGGTCAAGGCAAGATCAAGCCGAGTCACTCGAGGAACTAGCCAACACGATACACCAAAACGAGGTCGAAAATGAGGAATTTTGGGCGGCTCAAAAAGAAGCTTCAAACCAGATCTATGAGTTGCTCAAGTCAAGAGTCATCAAGGAAGAGCCCACGGAGCCGGCAGAGAATGAGAACCCACGGATGACCAAAGAAGAACCAGCCAAGGCAGGCTGGGTCCTCATTACCGAGCTGCCCAAATCATGCCCGGTCCTCACTGCCGAACTGTCCGAAGCTGGCCCAGTACACATTTCCAATCTGTCCGAGGAAGTCCCGGTCCTAACTGACGAGTTGCCCGAGATATACCCGGACCTCATTGCCGAACCAGCCGAGTCTTACACAGTCCTCACTGCCGAGCCAACTGAAGTCCCGATCCCCACTGCCGAGCTGGCCGAGAGACCTCAACTTAACCCTTTACGTTTTATGCAGATCATAGCCACCGAAGATCATGGAATCAATGATGATGAGGTGCAAGGGGAGTTAGAGGAGGAGCATGAGCCAAAACAGCCAACAAAGGAGCTCTCTCTCGTCACAAGTCAACAAAGCGACTCGGAAAACTCACTTGTTCCAAGACAACCCATCTCCGCTGCCACAAAGAAGAAGCTTGGCAGGGGCGCATGCTTGATGTCGCCTACACTTGATGGCACAATGCTGAACTTCCAAACTTGCAAAGGTGCCAACCATTCGAACATGAGAAAGCGACAAAGACATGGCCCAAAAGAATGGAAGCCGGGATGGAGAGATACAAGGCCACGGCTTAATGGACCAGCAGCTATGGCCAAGGAGCCCTCATCTTCTCGGATGTATGTGGAAAAGAACCCGCCGGACCAATGGAGACTAGAACCGAGCACATCACTCCATGCGTTCTTTGGGCGGAGCAAAAGAGCAACCGAGAAGAAGTTCGACCTCAAGCACCCATAGGATCCCAACTTATGATCCATGGGTGAGGTACCGTCAAGCCAACGACGTTAAACAAAGGCACTTGCCGGGAGGTAACCCGGCATATTTTCTTCATTTGTTATAGTTTTTATGTTTTGAACTAAGTCGTTCCGAGAGGAACGGCTTCGTTCAAAAGTGTGGGGGTATTTAAGTAGTATTTGCACATATTAGTAATTGCACATAGTAGCCAAACACTTTTTGAAAATATACACTTTCATGATGTGAAATTAGATAGACCCGAAACATGCATTTCCTTGTGAATACTTAATTGTGTAAGATCATGTGAACTTAACTATCGACTTGTCTTTGTGTGCTGAGATAGATGTAGGATGTGGAGTTGAAAGAAATGCCCTAGAGAGGCTTGACAAGCACTCAAGGGACCAGATCCTTACTATACGGTTATGTGAAGATTGTGGAGGCTAGCACTTCGGGCTTCTTGGTGAAGAGTGGACTCCGCCATGCAGCGTCTATGCAAGAGGCGGGACGGGAATCAAACCGTCCATTCTCTAGTCCAAAGTAGCCGGGAAAATAGATGAGCGACCCTCATCTTGACCCGCGCGAAAAGGGCAAGGATGAGAATGAGCGGGGAGGTATTTCCATATGCTCTCGGGCGATGATTGGACCTCCCAAAAGTGAAGGAAAATGGACATGCAAATCTCATCAAAGGAGCAAAGCTCAAAGAAGAAAAGAAAAATCAGCCAAAATGGTGAAACCAAACCGAAGCAAAAGTGAAGTACTCAAAGAGTCAAATCAAAGGCCGAAGGCCAAACCTCACTACAAAAGCTGTCCAAGCAATCAACAAAAGAGCTCGACCCATTAGCCCGAATCAATCACGTGCTAGAAGAAGCAAGTAACATAACCATATAGTAAGATCGGATCCGAGAGTGCAGTTCAAAGGCCTAAAAAGGACTATCTCCCAATCATCCAAATTAATTTGCATCTCGGCTCAAAGGTAACAAGTATCTAGTTACTTTCATGTTTGAGCACAATTTCGTTTGGAAGCAAGTAAGTTATGCATGCAAAGGTGAAATCAAGTTTTGCATCTCACATTCATATTTAGGACTTAGGGTGTTGTTCCTCTTTGACTATACTTGTTCGGGACGAACAAGATTAAGTGTGGGGGTATTTGATGGGACGTATTTATACGATTTATCAAGTACACAAAACCCACCAAATAAGACATTTGGTCATACGAACATGTGCTTGTTGATGTCGTTTTATGTATACAGGCAATTTTGGAGTCTAAAGAGGAATGAAGCCTAAAAAGGGAGATTTGTGCCAAAAAAGCACGCCAAGCATTTCTAGCCAAGAAGTCGCAACCAGAGCCCAGCCGGGACCGGACTTCACTACCAGGCCACGTCCGAGTCCAGCGTCCGGATGTGCCGAGTGTGCTGAGTGCCCCAGCCGAGCTGTCTTGCACTGAATTCAAGTTGCTCGGGCAAACCATCTGATCTGACGAATCCGCCTCGAGCAAAGTGATCAAAATGGAAAATAAGGTGGAAATGTCGGAAAACCAAGGAGAATGCCCGAGCAGATTGGCAGTTGGCTCAATTCCAAAGCAAAGGCCCCGCGCGCATAGGCACTGAAACGAAGTCGCTCGACTAGACGAGCGAATCTGGAAAATCTGGCTCGACCAAGTTGTTTGAAATGCCCAATAACTCGGACAATCTCACTTCTCAGACAAAACGCCCGAGTGGAACCAGCTCAAGCCCGATCAAGGCCAAACTAGGGGAATTCCGGTCGTTTTGGGATTCCGACCAGGTTCCTGGATTCGGCAAAACGACTTCGGCCATTAGTCTTAAAATTACTTGCCCATTCCAAATCAGCATTCCAAGAGCCAAAGACCTCCGACCAAACTTCCGACCAAATTCCGGCCAAACTCCGATCAAGCTCCGATCAAGATCAGTCCAGGTACAACCAGACCCAACCAAAATCCGTCCAAGAGGGACCAACCACAAACCGAGTTCGCAATATTCCGGTTGGTTTCTACTATTCACTTCGGTTAGCATTTGGACTTCGGTTGGCTTTGGATTCAAGTCGGTTGGCTTATGGTCGATGCAAAACGAGTTAGTTGGCTTTGGATGAGCCATTGCAAGTGACCAAGTCGTGGCCTTTGGGGATGCATGTGCAAACACAAGTGGGAGGCTCTTATCCTCTTCCACTCCATGTGGGGTGGCATATGGAAGAACCAATCAAATGGCTAGCTTTTGGGATATTTCCATGCCACAAACTTAGCCCCCAAGTCTTCCTTTTCCTATAAATAGAGGCTTTAAGCCTTAGATATCCTTGGACCACATGTACCCACATTAGGGAGAAGAGAGCTTATCTCTCTTCTCCACACTTCAATGAAAACACACTTTCTCTTGTTCTTGTTCTTGCTTTCTTTACTTTCCCTTGTTAATTTCGAGCTCTCTTTACTTTCTTGCACTAAAGCCATGGCTACTTGTATTCCTTGACATGAATACAAGTAGCTAATGCTTCCTTTACTTTCTTGCTGGTTACTTTACTTTCCTTGTTCTAGCCAAGGCTACTTGTATTCCTTGACATGAATACAAGTAGTTAAAGCTATTGTTCTTGGTACCAAAGCTCACGGTTCCTTTACTTTCTTGTTGTTCTCCAAAAAGCTCATGTTCTCCTTTACTTTCCCTTGTTTTGGTTACTTCACCTTTCCTTGTTCTAGTAAGGCTACTTGTATTCTTTGACATGAATATAAGTAGCTAAGCTATCCTCCAGCAAGGCTACTTGTATTCCTTGACATGGATATGAGTAGCTAAGCTATTCTTTTTACTTTCTTGTTGTGTTCCACAAAGCTCACGGTTCTTCTTTCCTTTTCTTTGTTTTCCTTGTTCAAAGCCACGGTTACTTGTATTCCTTGACATGAATACAAGTAGCTAAGGCTTATATTCGGTTTAGGGGTTCTCTTAAACTATGACAATGTTTTGAGACCCTTTTACTTAATGCTTTTTGTGTTCAACTAGTTCTCGTGCCATTATTCGGTTGATTAACAAGGCTAACTGGATGCTTGAAATGGCAAAGCTTAGCCGAGTAGTTCAATCTATCTTTAAAAACCGCTTGGTTGATCGGAAATGTGAGATCAAGTGGATGCACATTGGCTAATACATCTTGAAATGGATATTAGTCTAGCTAGAACTAGAAGTCTATGTCTTGTTTTTGGAGTAGATTGTGGTGTAAGTGCTTGAAATGGCCTTACTTTAGGGTTTATGTCTTGAAATGGAATAAATCCACACTTATGAACACAAAGTAGATCATTTGAAGTCAATGATGGATGTGTCACTAGTTGAGACCCTAGACTGAATATCTTTCTTATGTGAATATCTTTCGTCTTTACTTTCAAGCACTTTACTTTCAGTATTTACTTTCAAGCACTTTACTTTCAGTATTTACATTTCAGCACTTTACTTTCAGTACTTTACTTACGCATTTACTTTCAGTACTAAAACCAACCAAAAACCCAATTGTATTTACTTTCTTTTCTTTCTTTTTTGATTACAACTACTCCACACTGACTCCCTTGGGTTCGACCCCTACTTACCGCTCTACTAATCTATAGTGAGCCACGAGTAGTGGACTATAAATGTAAATTTTGCAGTGCACAACGACGTGCTGTCAGTCCCCGGTCATACGCAGTGGTTCAGTTTACTTCTCTCTCAATATTTTACTGGTGAAAGACTACTGCGGAAAGATTGGAAGATCCACTGCCGGTGACAACCAGAAGAGTTCAGAGTCACCAACGGAGGTTTATTCATCTTCTGTATTTTCTGTATGCTTGATTAACACGATTGGGGTATTACGATCTTCGGGTATATGAAATTATTCTAACAATTGGTATCAGTTGCATCCAATTTTGTATTAGTCGAGCATATTCTAATATATTTACTGTTTAAATTATATAAACCTATCATATCTGGCCTGGGTTTATTGTTCTTCATCATCCGCTGCGTTGGAGAGAATTGTTGCTTGTTGGAATTCGTCGGACTGCTCAATCGTGGCTCAAACCGCCGGTAACCGCTTGTCTCGACCGGAGTTCATTTAGTGCCGCTTCGCTAATACTCCTGCGCGCCGGATCTCGGCCAGCGAGGGGCTTTCCTATCTGAGTTTTGGCTGGGACAGTAAGTCAGTTCACTAGGCGTTGTTCATCTCGCTCATCGCTCGGCCAGAATTCCACTTTCAGATGGATCTCGAATCTCGGATCCGGCTACTCTGATGTTGTCACGCATATCGGACTCAGCTCGGAATCTCCTTCAATCGCGCGGCCAGACTCAGATTCGTTGTTGCCGTTGCTTGAAACGGTCGAAATTGATGTTGAAACTGCCGGAAGAAGGATGCGGCTGTTGCAATTTTTTTGGATCTGGAGCGTTAAGCGATTGAATGGCGTTTGAATGGGGCGATTAATGGCGAAATTGATGGAGTAAAGAAGTCGGTTGATTGACTGCATCGACTGGGTTTACTGCGCGTTATTACGTTGCAGAGGAATAAGAAAACAAAAGTGCTGAAACCCTAATACGTTTGGGCTTTAGGTTTTCCTAATTTTGGGTTTTTGAGTTTTATTGTTATTTTTACATATCATAACATCCAAAAGAATTGAACCGGTTGCGGTTCAATTGGGATCAAACCAGTCTGGTTCGTTTAGAATTTTTGTGATTTGGTTCAAATGAATCTGATTCAATTAAAGTGATTTGGACTGGTTCAATTATGCAGTTCAAATCAATTAATTTTGGTTCATTTGGACCATTAAGGGAATTGGTTCAATGTGGTCCAGTTTTGTAATTTGGTCCAATTAAATCTGATTCAATTAAAATGATTTGGACTGGTTTAGATATGTGGTTCAAATTCTAATTGCGGTTCAGTTTGGATCAAACTGATCTGATTCAATGAAATTGATTTGGTTTAGTCAAATCCATGAATTTGGTTCAATGTGGTCCACTTTGTTTATTAGGTCCAATTGAATCAGGTTCGATTAAGTGAATTAGCCCATAATGCGTTTATGTCGTTACGCGTTTCTTCGACTGCTGCGTTAAAATTAAGCAATTTTTTAATTAATTTGGTTGACTTTTATGGCTGCAGAGAAGAGAATGTGACGAAACCCTAGTAGCTTCAAATGTTGGTTAATTGAACCGGTTGCGGTTCAAGAAAGATCAAACCAGTTTGGTTCATTTTTTTGGAGTTTTCGATTCATCCTGTTTGAATCAGAAAGGAATTTCAATAGAAACCCTAGTTGGTTTTGAGGAATTGAATCAATTGTGGTTCAGTTCGAAACAAACCTGTTGCGGTTCAATTCAAATTGAATCGGTTGCGGTTCATTTAAGTTTGTTTCGACTGATTTGGTTCGGCCTAATATGAACTTCAATTTTGGTTCGGTTCAGATCAAATCAACACGATTCAGTTAGTTTTGAACCAGTTGCAGTTCATTTAAGTTGGAATTGTTTGCGGTTCAATTAGAATCTGATTTGGATCTGGTTCACTACGAGAATTAGTTTAATGTGGTCCAGTTTTATTATTTGGTCCAATTGAATTGGATATAATTAAAGTGTTTTGAGCAAAATAAAATAATGCAGCTCAATTCAATTTTTGGTTTAATTCAGGATGATCCAACTAGAATCAGTTTGATTCGATTCATGTGGACTCCCAATTTTTGTTGTTGAAATGAACAGATTTCTCCAGTTCAGATGAAGATGTTGTTCAACTCAAAATGAACCGGTTGCGGTTCAATAAGGAATGAACTTGTTTCAGTCCATTTAGCGGTTCGGTCTGGTTTGTTCAATAAGAACTGATTTGATTTCAGTTGTATTTATGAACTAATTCAATGTGGTCCATTTTTTGGTTACTCGGTTCATTGAATAAGTTCAAGTAAGTAATTTGAGCCAGTGTTGTCCGTGGTTCAATTAAAGTGAATTTGACCAGTTTGGTTATGTGGTCTAATTCAATTTTTGGTTCAGTTACACTTATTTAATTAAATCTATTTTAATTTAATTAATTTGTAATTTATTACTGAAAACTAAAGTGTACATACATTTATGACATATGGTTCAATTTTTGGGCCACACTTAAAGTGTATTAATTAAAGCATAATTGTCACAAAAGTGACCTCTTATGTGTAAGTTAATACATGATGGGTGTTGGATAGGAATATGTATGTAATTTACATGGATAATTAATTGGCCTAAAGGAAAATTATTATCTACTGTAATTACATACATATTTGTGGCAATGACATGTGATGATTGTGCGGATGAACTTTGTGTAAATAATTAGTACATCCAAAGATGTCTATTTATTTGACACTGTTTATCATCAATGTTTGATTACTACAACAAGAGTACCACTTACAGTTAATAGTACTATCCAAAGATTTACTGTTAATGTTGTGCTGGTATCTTGATATGTCATATTTATATACTTTATGTGAGCATAAAGAGCTGACTTATGCCTTGTTCTCTTTCAGCTTACATGTATGCCACTTCAGTTGCTGTCAACCTCAATAATATTCCCGTACTAAATGGGACAAACTTTGAGGAGTGAAAATATTAAGATTTTCTTGGGCAGCATGTATCTGGACTTAGCATTGCGAGAGCCGAAGCCGATTCATCTCGCTAATTCAAGAAGTGCATTTGATCGCAATCATTTGAGAATGTGGGAGCATTCTAACAGGCTGAGTCTGATGATTATTCATCGCGGCATTCCAGAGGCTTTCAGGGGTATAGTGCCCGATGAGATTTCCAGTGCTAAAGATTATCTTGCGGAATTTGAGAAACGTTTTATTGAAAACGATAAGACGAAAACAAGTGAGCTTTTAGCAAATTTGATTTCAGTGAAGTACTCCGGTAAGGGTAATGTCAGGGGGCATATTATGGAAATGTCTCAACTTGCTTCAAAACTAAAGGCCTTAAAGTTCGAGTTATCTGAGAACCTACTAGTGCATTTGGTGTTAATCTCTCTTCCTTCAGAGTACTGTCAGTTTAGGATTTCCTATAACTGTCAGAGGGAGAAGTGGACTCTCAATGAGCTCATTTCATTTTGTGTGGAAGAAGAGGAGATGTTGAAGCATGATGAAGCTGCTAATTCTGAGATTCTAGTTTTCAATACTCATGTTACATGTCATTTCTGTGAGGAAATTGGACACGTGAAGAAGAAATGTCACAAGTGGGCTAAGTATATCGCTTGGCGGGTTAAAAGGGGATTGCCTGAGCTGCCGATGACCTATTGACGCTGAATGGTGCATCGATTTGGGACCAGGTTATGCGGTAGAGGAGGAGGCAATGATAAATTTCAGATTATTAGCATTAGGTCATTTATTTTGGATTTAATAGACATTCGTTGTATCGTCTATAAGGGGAAACTTAATTTATATTTCCAGATTGAGCAAATTCAGTTATTATTGTTCATTTGGTGATAGTAAATTTATTTTATCTATTAAACTCCAATTTTCTTTGGGACCGATATGCATTATGTATATAATAATCTGCCCATATTGGAATTTGTTCCATCATGAAATAAAACCCTACATGAGACATGTGACTTGAGTCATTGAACGTGTTCAAATAATTTAAGGCTAAAGTTGAGAAACTACAAAACTAAATAGTATAGGGTGTTGTATCTCATTGTGGTGGTGAAATCACAATAGATGTGACCAGTCAGGTGAACAACGTTTTGTGACTATTTGCTAGACACCTAGAAGAGTGTAAAATTAAACTCTTAAGGACTTGGTAAGGACTATAATTAGTCATTCCAACTTACCAGAAGGACGCTCGGTGAAGCACTAAAGACAACAGCTTATATATCCTTAATAAGGTACCAACTAAGTTGGGCGATCCCATTATTTAGTTATTTTTTTCGGATGAGAATCGTAATATTTTGAGGATATTGAGTTTGGGGGAGAATTCATATTAGAAATACTGTTCAACCCAGACGAAAATCAGAACACTATTTCTGAAGTACAAACTCAACAACCTTTTTCAAATGTATAAATAAGGAAGTCCATTATGGATTTATGGAAGATTCTCGTCGGTGGTACTTTAAGTTTCATCAAGTGATAGTCTTTGTATGGTTATGAGGCAAACTTAATGATGAATGAGTGTACCACAGGTTAAGTGGGAGGAAATTCATTTTCTTATACCCTAGTCATTATAGGAGATAATTCAATCTCAGTTTATGCCTTGAAAATACTCTTGAAATTCATAAATGTAGAAAAATCTCTTACGCTTCGGTTATATAGAAATTTTTATGTATATTAAGGTATGTACGAATTTGGTTATTGCGTACATTGTTGGTATGTCTGGCAGACATATAAGCAACCCATGGGTGAATCATTGGGTAGCAGTCAAGAAAATTGTTGGATTCTTAAAGAAAACATGAAACTACATGCTCACATACATGAAATCGGATCGGTAGGAGATCATTATGTATTCCGATTGCGATTTCAGAGGATGCCTATTTGGTGAGAGATCCACGTCATGAGGCATCTAATTAGGGAATATGACTACAAAATTTTGTCACAAGACTGCACTTTATAGAAGGTATTGAAAGACCATTAAGGATATTGTGACAATAAGGAGGTAGTTGATAGCGCTGAAATATATGCATTTTAGGCGACCTCTATGCTTAGTGTTTCGATTGTTCTATTACGATTTCACTTGCTATTTGATGCTTTGTGATTCTTTTCAGGCCAATTACAGAGTTTAAGCTGAGAGCACAAGTAGGCAGTGATTTTGGGGCAAAACCGAAGTTTCGGAGCAAAAATATGGATTTTCGGGCAATACGGGACAGACTGATCTTTGGGGCTTATTTTGCACGCACAGATCTTATATGGTGTCCGATTTGGTTCATTCAAAGCTTGTTGAAAAGCTAACTCAAAGGGCTACAACTCTCCAGTTGACGCCGAGACCAAATTTGGAGGTTAAGAGTGCCAAACAGCCTTGTGCGTTCACACAGTTCACCTCATGCGATCGCACAACCCAGACCCGACGCATGAAAATATCGTGTGCTCGCACACTTCAAGAGCGCGCTCGCACTCGATCAAATTTCCCAGCCTGCAGGAGACCATGCGAACGCATGCATTTGCGGAGAACAAAAATCAGTTTCTTTTAAGGGGAATTTGGATGGTTTTTGAGGAGGGTCGAGTTTTTCTAAAAGGAAGGGACGTGTGGTGTGTGGAAGAGAGTTTTTCAGAGATAGAGAGCGGGGATTTTGGTGGGAAGAACTTCAACAACGAAGATCGAAGATCGCATCCTCTAGTGTTCTTGAATCTCCATATTGGTTTTGAAGTTCTAAACTCTACTTGCCATATGGTTGTTTGCATTTTTATCGTTGATTTCGTTTGTAAACTCACCATGAGTAAGTAGATGAATGACATTGTGACATTGTGAATTCATTAGATGCTAATGATGAATGAGTTTGCACATGCTTCTTCTTCATTTGAACTTAACTTCTCGAGTTGCCTATAAGGTGTTTGTGAAATGTCCTCAATAGGAATTCTGCTTGATTTCATGCTTGATGTAGCTCACGTTGATCATCATGACTTCAATGAACTAAATGAAGAAGCATTAGGACTTTGAGATAGTTGGATAACTCTTTAACCTAATGAGAATTGCTTGAACTTAACAAGAACATGATTATCTAGTCAATAAAGCGCAAGTGTGAGGCTAGACATTCATATTCTATAGTGCCAATAGAGCGAAAGTATGAGGTACTATGCGAGATGTAACCTCTTTGTACTAAGTTGTAGCGCGAGTTGAACTTAGTACCAATGTTGCATAAGCTAAATTCTAAGCATGTGCATGTGATTTCATCATTGGTATCCTGTTTCATTGTCGCAATAATTGTCTAGGTGGAGAAATTGATTCCTAGTCATCTTTTAATTGATAGTTAACCACTGTTGGATAGTCCCCTCTACTATCATTCTCTTAGAAGAACAAACCCCCCCCCCCCCCCAAACCATAGACATTCTAATTAGATCGTTAGCATTATTTGTTTAATCACCTATCCTTTGGGTACGACCTCGGTTCACCCGAGTTAATACAAATGTTTTGATTGCCGTGGCTTAGCATAAGTGTTTGGATTCTATTTGAATACTTAGCTATATTTTCAAACGATCAAATGGCGCCGTTGCCGGGGATGAGTTAATTAACTAGGTGCTAATAGATAGTTTAGTTTGTCTACTCTTCCCTTACTTGATAGTTATTGCTTGTTTTGTACTTAAATTGTGTTTATTTCTCTTGTCTTTGAATTCTAAGAACCTCCTTTGATTCTTGCAGGCATTCCAATGATCACGAGATCCAAGGGACAAAAACATATAGAGCAAGGTTCAACGTCAAGTACTTCTCACCCTTCTCACCCAACCGCTAAGAGAGGGAGAGGTAGACCTCGAAGGAATCCTCCGCCTCTTGCTCCTACTCCTCCTGCTTTCCAAGGTCCGAGACCTCGTCCACCTCCACTCCTAAATCCGATACATTATACACCACCCAGATTTAGAATGGAAGATGAGGTAGAGAATCCTCCCGCTCGACAGAATAACCTTGATGGTCAGGATCCTTTTTGGAATCCTCCCGCTCCTCCAAGGAACCGGAATGACCGAAACTATAGATATGATGATGAGGATGATGAGAGGCCTGTCGGGGATTACATGACCCCTACACTTGAAAGGAGTGGTTCTGCTATAGTATCTCCGGAAGAGGATGCATTCGATTTTGATGTGAAGTCTTCTTTAGTCCACATGGTGACTAATGATCAGTACCACGGAATTGGAAATCCTTCTACTCACTTGGCCAATTTCCAAGAGTATTGCCGTACTTACAAGCCAAGAGATGTGCCCGCGGAGTATGTATACTTGAAGCTTTTTCCCTCTTCGCTGAACGGAGATGCAAAAGAATGGTTGCAAAACCAAGAAGCGGGATCTTTTAGGACTTGGAATGAGCTAGCGAATACCTTTCTTGCCAAGTTCTTTCCACCGTCGAGAACAAAGAAGTTCACAGATTATATATTAACCTCTGATCATAAGAAGATGGCCAAGTCTAGAGAAGATTCTTCCAGTTATGTGACTAAAGATCAGTTTTGCGACTTGGTCAAGAAAATGGATAGTATGATAAGTATGGTTAATGCTTTGGATGTATCCACACCAAAGAATGACAAAGAGAAGAATCCGACCCAACAATCTTGTTTTCTATGCTCTAGTACGAAGCACTCTACGAAGGCTTGTCCCGATGGGAAATACGAAGATGATGAGGATGTTTGCGAAGAGGCGCATTATGTCAACCAACAAATGAATTATGCTCCAAATCCTATTCCTCCTACGAGAAACTATGAGCCTCCTCAAAGGAGAATGTTCGACAATCCCGGTTTCCTTTCTAAGCCTCAAGGGCAAAACAACTACCAAGGGAATTACCAAAGACAAGGGTATAGCTCCAACCAAAATCAAGGGCAGAATTCTTACTCTAATCAAAGCCAAGGCTCCAACCAAAATCAAGGGCAAAATTCTCAATATTCCAACCAAGGGAACTATCAAAGGCCTTATCAAGCCAAACCCCCTATGAATGACCATGAGACTTCTCATCAACAAGGACAAGCTTCTTCTAACACTCAAAGTAATTCGATGATGTCTATGATGGCGCAAATGCTAGAGAATCAAAAGGAAACTAACAAGAGGATGGAGCAATTAGAAGCTCATAACAAAATGCTTGAGAATCAAGTGGCTCAAAATGCCGTAGCTTTGAAGCATTTTGGGAAGCTCCCTTCTCAACCGGATGTAAATTCCACCGAGCATTTCAATGCCATCTTTCTTGAAGGTGAAAAGCCATCTCTCATGCATGTCAACGCCGTCACATTAAAGAGGGGAAGAGTCTTGCCTACTCCTCAAGGAAAACCGAGTCCTAAAGACAATGAGATAGAAGCGGAAGTTGCCAACGACAGTTCTGAAGTTGAACTTCAAGCTCCTACGGAAGAAGAGAAAAAGGGGGAAGAACCGGTTTTGACAAGGCATTATGTGCCAAAGATACCTTTTCCTCAAAGACTCAACAAAAGCAAGCTAGATGCTCACTTCCAACGATTTGTGGAGATGTTGAAGAAGTTGTATGTCACTCTTCCATTCCATGAGGTGATCACTCAAAATCCTACTTATGCAAAGTTCTTAAAAGATATTGTGTCTAGTCGTAGAGTTATTGAAGAATCTAGCATGGTAGCCTTGAACCATGAGTGTAGCGCCCTCTTCTCAAAGCAAATACCCCTCAAGATGAAAGACCTCGGCCGATTCACCATTCCATGCTCTATTGGCCCCATAAGCTTTGAACACCCATTAGCCGACCTTGGTGCTAGTGTAAGTGTCATGCCTCTAGCGACCTATTATAAGCTTGGGTTAGAGGGAATGAAAGTGACAAATGCTTGTCGTCAGAGCAAATGTGCAAATAAATTTATAAGTCCGCTACTCGCGACTTAACTACTGGGTAGTAAGTGGTAAGTAGGGGTCGAACCCAAGGGAATTAGGCGGATAAGTTATTCTTTAAGTTGGACAATTTTGGGATTAGTTGGTTGGTTTTAAAGCTACCAGCTAAGTGATTGATTGGTTGGTTGGTTGGTTTTAGTACTGGAAAGTAACTGTTAATTATTACAATTAAAAGAAAGCATTCGGTTTCAGGGGCCTTGTATTATATCCTGTTTATCATTGACCTTTAGTGAATCTTCTAAGTATTCAAACGTGTATCAAGGCCTTTTCCGGCACTCAATTTGCCACACTGTCTAGTCTTTTGCAAAAGTGTTCGAAAGTGAATCAAGGCCATTTCAAGCACTCGACTTGCAACACTGTCTAATCTTTTGCAAAAAACGTAAAGCCCTTGTTCTACTTAGACTAGCACCCCATTTCAAGGTATACTAGCCTGTGTGCATCCATTTTGGGTTGTCTTTTCCGATTTACCCAAAATGGTGTTTGAGAGAGATCAAACTCCTCAGATAAGCTTTGCCATTTCAAGCATCCACTTACCCGAGTATGTTTACGAACTTTCGCAGAAGAGCTTTGCCATTTCAAGCATCCACTCAACCTTGGAAGTTCTGATCTAATATATGGCACATAGAACAAGTTTTGAATACAAAGACGAGACACTAAATTAATAGTCTAAAACATTTTATAATACAAGTCCACCCCTTCTACCGAACGACTAGTTTAGCTACTATTTATCGCGCTAAACATTATAACTAAGGAATTGGAAATTAAAGACGGTAAATAAATATTAGAATACTTACAACCGTTGAAGCGCCAAGGGAGCAATCTTTTATTTCCAAAGCCAAATTTACAAAACTTAGAGAGATAAGTGATTTATGATTTTTTGGATGATACAAATGAGGAGGAGGAGGGTTGTATTTATAGGCTAAGGGAGGAGAAATGGATGGAGGAGATGGCATCCATGTGTTTTTGATCCAAGGGAGGAGGAGGAAGAGCAAGGAGGAGCCGCCACATGGGGGAGGAGGAAAGCCGCCGGTCACCATGAGGGGAGGAGCCGCCGGTTGCAGGTTGCCATGGAGGGAGGAGCTCCTCCCTTGGCCACCTCCAAGCAAGGTGGTCGGTCACCTTGTCCAAGAGTGCATTTTGATAGTTGATTTGGAATGGCCAAGTGATTTTAAGACTAATGGTCGAGCCAGATTTTCCAAATTCCATGGTTTGGTCGAGCAACTTGGTTTTGGTGCCTACGCGCGGGGCTTTTGCTTTGGACTTGAATGCGGGCCATCTGCCAATGGGCGTTCGCCTTGGAGTTTCGACATCTTCCACCTTATTTTCCATTTGGAACATTTTGGTCGAGGTGGAATTGTCAGAAGAGGTGGTTTGCTCGAGCAACCTGAATTGAGTGTTTGGTCAGCTCGGCGGAGGGCCTGGAACTGCTTCAACCGGTCGGGTGGTTCTGAGGCATTTTCCTACCCGGTCGGTTGAGTCTTCAATGTGATATTTTTGGCTTAAAATCTTCTTTGGTTTGATTTGGAGTGATTCAATGTCAGGATCCTTGAGATTTCTTCAGTCAGCGTCTGATCTTGACCTTGGAATGACTCTTGATATCTTTTCAGCTTAAAAACTCCTCCTTAGCCTGTATTCTCTCTAAGCTCTGAAATACCCTGTAGAAATATATCGGAACTAACAAGCAAAAGTTAAATAGACCAACAGTCTAATTTGGTGGGTTTTACTGTGTTTTTGATTCGTATAATTATGGTCCATCAAAAAGCTACCAAGATGACGTTGCAACTCGCCGATGGAACCAAAAGGCAACCTAAAGGAGTAATCGAAAATGTTCCTGTCAAGGTAGACAAGTTCTACATA
This sequence comes from Rhodiola chrysanthemifolia, assembly GCA_033675395.1. Classification (NCBI taxonomy): domain Eukaryota; kingdom Viridiplantae; phylum Streptophyta; class Magnoliopsida; order Saxifragales; family Crassulaceae; genus Rhodiola; species Rhodiola chrysanthemifolia. The sequence goes on along the minus strand of CM066207.1, from coordinate 31,325,870 downwards.
CCTTGTGACTTTGTAGTGATGGATATAGGGAACAGTGGAAACACTTCTCTTATTCTTGGGCGCCCCTTCTTGGCCACCGCCGGTTTTAAAGTTGATCTGGGGAAGGGGAAGTTGACCTTTAAGATTGGGGGAGAGAAGGTGAAGATAGAGAGGCCTATGAACGAACAAGTGGCTATACCTGAACCTTGTGATTTGAAAGAGCAAGAGAGTGTGGGAGCCGAGAATGTTGAGGTCAAGAAGGTAACTAAGAAGGTTTTGCACAAGTTGGTCGATCCTGATAAGGACCCTTCTCTTGATCACTATAAGTTGCCCTCATGCCATGATGGGGTAAAAAGAAAAGTAAATGCTAAAACGACATAGAACGAGAAGCAAACATCACTTTGGACAAGAGCTATTAAGCAAGTTGCTTGCAAATCTTCAAAGAACCCGGATTGACTCCTCCACTTCTCAACATATCCGCTTGAGGAGGGATCGTAGCAAAAGACTCCTCAAGTGTGTTTCTTATTTCCTAAAAGGAGAATCGGCTCCGTCTTAGCCAAGACGTTAAACTAGGCTTGTGAGTGTTTCTCCCCTGATCTTTAAGTATATCTATTTTGATTGGATTTCTATTTGCTTCAAGTGTGGGGTGTTGAAATTTTGTGCATGAGTGTTAACGTACGATTTGAGATTGGCTTAGAAATTCTTGTCCGTAAATCCATGCGTTCGCATAATTGCCTTTTTCTTCATTTCGTTGTGCTTGCATAGATTTCATGCGCTCGCACATAAAATCAATGCCACTGCCCAGTACTGTGCGTTCGTACAAGCCCAAGCATGCGTTCGCATGCCTAGTTTATTTCCACTTTGTGCTTTGGTCGCATGAGTCCATGCGTTCGCACGAGAAATCCATGCTACTGCTTGCACTTGTGCGTTCGCACAGACCCAAGCATGCGTTCGCATGCTCATCTGATGCATTCTTTTGATGAATTATGAGTTGACTTGCATGATACTGACATGTTTACGATGATGATTTCTCTAGCTTGTGTGCTTAACACTCTCATTTTTTAGTTTCTTGTCTTATAGAGGAAAAAGGGGAATCATTACTCGAATCTTTTGTGCAAGATCAGTCGCCCAAGAACTAGACGCGCGAAGCAACATCTCTTACTTTGAAATGGCTACCTCCAAACGAGAGAAGTTTTTCTTAACTTTCTCTTTGCTTTTCATGCTATTCATTGCTTAGGGACTAAGCAATTGCTAAGTGTGGGGTGCCTATGTTTTGACTACATGAGATGTTTTTGCTTGCTTGCCGTGCTTTCATGTTTAGAATCCAATCAATTGCATGTTTAGAGGAAAACACTTACATGCTATGACATTCATCCAAAAACTCGAATTTTTAATGAAAACAAAAAGTCTGGGCAAGGCTACATTTTCGAAAAATTTCATTCCTAATTCAACTAGTCGTGCATGATTTCACTTAATTGATCCTTTAGATGACTAATGGATTGGATTGCTGACTTTCATTCTTGAGGATCAAAGCATCTACTAGCACTTCTTTATCCTTTATTCTAAGCTTTTTCTCGATTGAGACTAGAGAGTTGATCTTTGAAAGCATGAAATAAAAAAAATAAAACAATAATGAAAAAAAAATATATACAAAAAACCTTGCATGCCATGATTGCCTTTAGGTGACCTTAGTGACCTCGCTTGTCTTGTGGATTTGTCTTGTTAGTTTGTCATGCTCCATTTTTAACACTTAGCCCTTTGTAAAAGTTCTAAGTGTGGGGTCAAAAGAGGGCAAGAAAAAAAAAGAGAAGAAAGAAAAAAATGTGTAATTTACCCCAAGTTTCTTCCTTATGGTTGATCACCATTAGGAAGTGAGTTTAAAGCATTATGTGCTAAGCGCCGAGGGTTAGGAAGGTAAGTTCCCCCTCGAAAGTGCTTAGTACGGCCAAAGGCCATGCTACCCCCCTTAAAGTTGCACTTAGACTTGACAATCGGCTATTCCACCATTCTCTAGCAAGAAAACTAATGAGACAATTAAAACTTACTAGCGAGAATTCACTAAGGGACGAACCTCGTATTCTTTTATACTTAGGCATGGTATGATATGATTTGCAAGTGTATATAAAAGCTTTAATGTTGGAACTCCTCTTCCCTTATGACTAAGTGACCTTTGCGTCCTAAGCTTGAGAATGAGTTCAAGGTCGCAAGCCAATGTACTAGCCTCCTTGCTAGCATTGGTGAGTGATCCAACGAGATTTCTTTGCATCTATTAGATTGTTTTCTTGAAATCTTTGATATAGAAAATGACTAGAATTCTTGATTAAAGGTTTGTTAGTCTTTGCTTTAATTTGCTTGAATGTCATTATTCATGAGTTTCCATAAGGATTTGAAGAGGTTTCATGTAGTGATTGAAATGCACATATCTTGTTTGAATGCATTATGAACTTCATGGAAAACACCCTGCCCAATACTTTGACATTTGTGAACTTAAAATGCCTAATTGGATGGTTGTCCTTTTTGTGGGATTTGTGAGTATTCCCATGTCTGAAAACTCTCAGGAGACTACAACTCCTCCACTAGGGTAGCCTAGGGGTTTAAAGGCTTGGTGCATTCGCTAAATGCACTCGTGTTACCTACGAAAGTGGTTAGTTAGAAGTAGGATTTGTTTCTTAGTGTTTTTAGTTAGTTTTCGAGACCATATGGAGTTTTCTTTGAACCGATCCTGAGTGAGTGAAGTGCATTATTTTTGTTGATCTCTATGATTAGTTTGCTCGGGACGATCAAACATTAGTGTGGGGGGGTGATTTGATTGCACTGAAATAGATGCATTTTAGGCGACCTCTATGCTTAGTGTTTCGATTGTTCTATTACGATTTCACTTGCTATTTGATGCTTTGTGGTTCTTTTCAGGCAAATTACAGAGTTTAAGCTGAGAACACAAGTAGGCAGTGATTTTGGGGCAAAACCGAAGTTTCGGAGCAAAAATATGGATTTTCGGGCAATACGGGACAGACTGACCTTTGGGGCTTATTTTGGACGCACAGATCTCATATTGTGTCCGATTTGGTTGATTCACAGCTTGTTTAAAAGCTAACGCAAAGGGCTACAACTCTCCAGTTGACGCCGAGACCAAATTCGGAGGTTAAGATTGCCAAACAGCCTTGTGCGTTCGCACAGTTCACCTCATGCGATCTCACAACCCAGACCCGACGCATGAAAATCTCGTGCGCTCGCACACTTCAAGAGCGCACTCGCACTCGATCAAATTTCCCAGCCTGCAGGAGACCATGCGAACGCATGCATTTGCGGAGAACAAAAATCAGTTTCTTTTAAGGGGAATTTGGATGGTTTTTGAGGAGGGTCGAGTTTTTCTAAAAGGAAGGGACGTGTGGTGTGTGGAAGGGAGTTTTTCAGAGACAGAGAGCGGGGATTTTGGTGGGAAGAACTTCAACAACGAAGATCGAAGATCGCATCCTCTAGTGGTCTTGAATCTCCATATTGGTTTTGAAGTTCTAAACTCTACTTGCCATATGGTTGTTGGCATTTTTATCGTTGATTTCGTTTGTAAACTCACCATGAGTGAGTAGTGACCTTGATTGGGGATCAATGGATCCCCTAGACATGTTTGTGACATTGTGAATTCATTAGATGCTAATGATGAATGAGTTTGCACATGTTTCTTCATCATTTGAACTTAACTTCTCGAGTTGCCTATAAGGTGTTTGTGAAATGTCCTCAATAGGAATTCTGCTTGATTTCATGTTTGATGTAGCTCACGTTGATCATCATGACTTCAATGAACTAAATGAAGAAGCATTAGGACTTTGAGTTAGTTGGATAACTCTTTAACCTAATGAGAATTGCTTGAACTTAACAAGAACATGATTATCTAGTCAATAAAGCGCAAGTGTGAGGCTAGACATTCATATTCTATAGTGCCAATAGAGCGCAAGTATGAGGTACTATGCGAGATATAACCTCTTTGTACTAAGTTGTAGCGCGAGTTGAACTTAGTACCAATGTTGCATAAGCCAAATTCTAAGCATGTGCATGTGATTTCATCATTAGTATCCCGTATCATTGTCGCAATAATTGTCTAGGTGGAGAAATTGATTCCTAGTCATCTTTTAATTGATAGTTAACCACTGTTGGATAGTCCCCTCTAATATCATTCTCTTAGAAGAACAAAAACCCCCCCAAACCATAGACATTCTAATTAGATCGTTAGCATTATTTGTTTAATCACCTATCCTTTGGGTACGACCTCGGTTCACCCGAGTTAATACAAATGTTTTGATTGCCGTGACTTAGCATAAGTGTTTGGATTCTATTTGAATACTTAGCTATATTTTCAAACGATCAAATGTGATTTGATAGCGCTGAAATATATGCATTTTAGGCGACCTCTATGCTTAGTGTTTCGATTGTTCTATTACGATTTCACTTGCTATTTGATGCTTTGTGGTTCTTTTCAGGCAAATTACAGAGTTTAAGCTGAGAACACAAGTAGGCAGTGATTTTGGTGCAAAACCGAAGTTTCGGAGCAAAAATATGGATTTTCGGGCAATACGGGACAGACTGACCTTTGGGGCTTATTTTGGACGCACAGATCTCATATTGTGTCCGTTTGGTTGATTCAAAGCTTGTTGAAAAGCTAACTCAAAGGGCTACAACTCTCCAGTTGACGCCGAGACCAAATTCGGAGGTTAAGATTGCCAAACAGCCTTGTGCGTTCGCACAGTTCACCTCATGCGATCGCACAACCCAGACCCGACGCATGAAAATCTCGTGCGCTCACACACTTCAAGAGCGCGCTCGCACTCGATCAAATTTCCCAGCCTGCAAGAGACCATGCGAACGCATGCATTTGCGGAGAACAAAAATCAGTTTCTTTTAAGGGGAATTTGGATGGGTTTTGAGGAGGGTCGAGTTTTTCTAAAAGGAAGGGACGTGTGGTGTGTGGAAGGGAGTTTTTCAGAGACAGAGAGCGGGGATTTTGGTGGGAAGAACTTCAACAACGAAGATCGAAGATCGCATCCTCTAGTGGTCTTGAATCTCCATATTGGTTTTGAAGTTCTAAACTCTACTTGCCGTATGGTTGCTTGCATTTTTATCATTGATTCGTTTGTAAACTCACCATGAGTGAGTAGTGACCTTGATTGGGGATCAATGGATCCCCTAGACATGTTTGTGACATTGTGAATTCATTAGATGCTAATGATGAATGAGTTTGCACATGTTTCCTCTTCATTTGAACTTAACTTCTCGAGTTTCCTATAAGGTGTTTGTGAAATGTCCTCAATAGGAATTCTGCTTGATTTCATGCTTGATGTAGCTCACGTTGATCATCATGACTTCAATGAACTAAATAAAGAAGCATTAGGACTTTGAGTTAGTTGGATAACTCTTTAACCTAATGAGAATTGCTTGAACTTAACAAGAACATGATTATCTAGTCAATAAAGCGCAAGTGTGAGGCTAGACATTCATATTCTATAGTGCCAATAGAGCGCAAGTATGAGGTACTATGCGAGATGTAACCTCTTTGTACTAAGTTGTAGCGCGAGTTGGACTTAGTACCAATGTTGCATAGGCCAAATTCTAAGCATGTGCATGTGATTTCATCATTGGTATCCCGTTTCATTGTCGCAATAATTGTCTAGGTGGAGAAATTGATTCCTAGTCATCTTTTAATTGATATTTAACCACTGTTTGATAGTCCCCTCTAATATCATTCTCTTAGAAGAACAAACCCCCCCCCCCCAAACCATAGACATTCTAATTAGATCGTTAGCATTATTTGTTTAATCACCTATCTTTTGGGTACGCCCTCGGTTCACCCGAGTTAATACAAATGTTTTGATTGCCGTGACTTAGCATAAGTGTTTGGATTCTATTTGAATACTTAGCTATATTTTCAAACGATCAAATGTGATTTGATAGCGCTGAAATATATGCATTTTAGGCGACCTCTATGCTTAATGTTTCGATTGTTCTATTAAGATTTCACTTGCTATTTGATGCTTTGTGGTTCTTTTCAGGCAAATTACAGAGTTTAAGCTGAGAACACAGGTAGGCAGTGATTTTGGGGTAAAACCGAAGTTTCGGAGCAAAAATATGGATTTTCGGGCAATACGGGACAGACTGACCTTTGGGGCTTATTTTGGACGCACAGATCTCATATTGTGTCCGTTTGGTTGATTCAAAGCTTGTTGAAAAGCTAACTCAAAGGGCTACAACTCTCCAGTTGACGCCGAGACCAAATTCGGAGGTTAAGATTGCCAAACAGCCTTGTGCGTTCGCACAGTTCACCTCATGCGATCGCACAACCCAGACCCGACGCATGAAAATCTCGTGCGCTCACACACTTCAAGAGCGCGCTCGCACTCGATCAAATTTCCCAGCCTGCAAGAGGCCATGCGAACGCATGCATTTGCGGAGAACAAAAATCAGTTTCTTTTAAGGGGAATTTGGATGGTTTTTGAGGAGGGTCGAGTTTTTCTAAAAGGAAGGGACGTGTGGTGTGTGGAAGGGAGTTTTTCAGAGACAGAGAGCGGGGATTTTGGTGGGAAGAACTTCAACAACGAAGATCGAAGATCGCATCCTCTAGTGGTCTTGAATCTCCATATTGGTTTTGAAGTTCTAAACTCTACTTGCCGTATGGTTGTTTGCATTTTTATCATTGATTCGTTTGTAAACTCACCATGAGTGAGTAGTGACCTTGATTGGGGATCAATGGATCCCCTAGACATGTTTGTGACATTGTGAATTCATTAGATGCTAATGATGAATGAGTTTGCACATGTTTCTTCTTCATTTGAACTTAACTTCTCGAGTTTCCTATAAGGTGTTTGTGAAATGTCCTCAATAGGAATTCTGCTTGATTTCATGCTTGATGTAGCTCACGTTGATCATCATGACTTCAATGAACTAAATAAAGAAGCATTAGGACTTTGAGTTAGTTGGATAACTCTTTAACCTAATGAGAATTGCTTGAACTTAACAAGAACATGATTATCTAGTCAATAAAGCGCAAGTGTGAGGCTAGACATTTATATTCTATAGTGCCAATAGAGCGCAAGTATGAGGTACTATGCGAGATGTAACCTCTTTGTACTAAGTTGTAGCGCGAGTTGAACTTAGTACCAATGTTGCATAAGCCAAATTCTAAGCATGTGCATGTGATTTCATCATTGGTATCCCGTTTCATTGTCGCAATAATTGTCTAGGTGGAGAAATTGATTCCTAGTCATCTTTTAATTGATAGTTAACCACTGTTGGATAGTCCCCTCTACTATGATTCTCTTAGAAGAACAAAAACCCCCTAAACCATAGACATTCTAATTAGATCGTTAGCATTATTTGTTTAATCACCTATCCTTTGGGTACGACCTCGGTTCACCCGAGTTAATACAAATGTTTTGATTGCCGTGACTTAGCATAAGTGTTTGGATTCTATTTGAATACTTAGCTATATTTTCAACCGATCAAATGGCGCCGTTGCCGGGGATGGGTTAATTAACTAGGTGCTACTAGATAGTTTAGTTTGTCTACTCTTCCCTTACTTGATAGTTATTGCTTGTTTTGTACTTAAATTGTGTTTATTTCTCTTGCCTTTCATTGCTAAGAATCTCCTTTGATTCTTGCAGGCATTCGAATGATCACGAGATCCAAGAGACAAAAACATATAGAGCAAGGTTCAACGTCAAGTACTTCTCACCCTTCTCACCCAACCGCTAAGAGAGGGAGAGGTAGACCTCGAAGGAATCCTCCGCCTCTTGCTCCTACTCCTCCTGCTTTCCAAGGTCCGAGACCTCGTCCACCTCCACTCCTAAATCCGATACATTATACACCACCCAGATTTAGAATGGAAGATGAGGTAGAGAATCCTCCCGCTCGACAGAATAACCTTGATGGTCAGGATCCTTTACGGAATCCTCCCGCTCCTCCTAGGAATCGGAATGACCGAAACTATAGATATGATGATGAGGATGATGAGAGGCCTGTCGGGGATTACATGACCCCTACACTTGAAGGGAGTGGTTCTGCTATAGTCCCTCCGGAAGAGGATGCATTCGATTTTGATGTGAAGTCTTCTTTAGTCCACATGGTGACTAATGACCAGTACCACGGAATTGGAAATCCTTCTACTCACTTGGCCAATTTCCAAGAGTATTGCCGTACTTACAAGCCAAGAGATGTGCCCGCGGAGTATGTATACTTGAAGCTTTTTCCCTCTTCGCTGAACGGAGATGCAAAAGAATGGTTGCAAAACCAAGAAGCGGGATCTTTTAGGACTTGGAATGAGCTAGCGAATACCTTTCTTGCCAAGTTCTTTCCACCGTCGAGAACAAAGAAGTTCACAGATTATATATTAACCTTTTCTCAGAGGGATAATGAGTTGTTTCATCAGGCTTACGACCGATTCAAGCACTATTTGAGGGAGTGCCCTCACCATAATTTTCGAAGGGCGGACCTTATGAGGTACTTTTATCTCGGCATGAACAAAGATGCCAAAAGCCAAATGGACACAGCTAGTGGCGGTGCGATCATGGATTTACCGGCAAGCCAAGGATTCAAAGTCATAGATAATATCGCTACAAATTCTGATAGATACCAAGGAGTTGATCATAAGAAGATGGCTAAGTCTAGAGAAGATTCTTCCAGTTATGTGACTAAAGATCAGTTTGGCGACTTGGTCAAGAAAATGGATAGTATGATAAGTATGGTTAATGCTTTGGATGTATCCACACCAAAGAATGACAAAGATAAGAATCCGACCCAACAATCTTGTTTTCTATGCTCTAGTACGAAGCACTCTACGAAGGCTTCCCGATGGGAAATACAAAGATGATGAGGATGTTTGCGAAGAGGCGCATTATGTCAACAAACAAATGAATTATGCTCCAAATCCTATTCCTCCTACGAGAAACTATGAGCCTCCTCAAAGGAGAATGTTCGACAATCCCGGTTTCCCTTCTAAGCCTCAAGGGCAAAACAACTACCAAGGGAATTACCAAAGACAAGGGTATAGCTCCAACCAAAATCAAGGGCAAAATTCTTACTCTAATCAAAGCCAACGCTCCAACCAAAATCAAGGGCAAAATTCTCAATATTCCAACCAAGTGAACTATCAAAAGCCTTATCAAGCCAAACCCCCTATGAATGACCATGGGACTTCTCATCAACAAGGAAAAGCTTCTTCTAACACTCAAAGTAATTCGATGATGTCTATGATGGCGCAAATGCTAGAGAATCAAAAGGAAACTAACAAGAGGATGGAGCATTTTGGGGAGCTCCCTTCTCAACCGGATGTAAATTCCACCGAGCATTGCAATGCCATCTTTCTTGAAGGTGAAAAGCCATCTCTCATGCATGTCAATGCCGTCACATTAAAGAGTGGAAGAGTCTTGCCTACTCCTCAAGGAAAACCGAGTCCTAAAGACAAGGAGATAGAAGCGGAAGTTGCCGATGACAATTCTGAAGTTGAATTTCAGACTCCTACGGAAGAAGTGAAAAAGGGGGAAGAACCGGTTTTGACAAGGCATTATGTGCCGAAGATACCTTTTCCTCAAAGACTCAACAAAAGCAAGCTAGATGCTCACTTCCAACGATTTGTGAAAATAGTCTATTTTCAGTGCACATGCTTACCTCAGATCTGTAATGCAAAATTATTTTTTTCGACTCTAAATGCATTATACAGGACCATCCCTTTAGGATAATCCTAGAGACTGGTAATCTTGTTGAAGGGCTATATGGCACAACATCAGTGAGATGTCTAGTTGATGAAGTAAATGCCTACAGTCTTGAAGTAAATGCTTACCGGCTATATGTCACAACTAGTTGTTCTTGTAAATGCAAGGTTAGTGTATGGAGGACGAGAAGTTATGATAAAAGTTGTGCTCCAGATTTTTTTGAAATATGTTATGTCCTGTGTTTACTTACCAGATCCAATAATAAAAAAGTTGTCAAGTGCTATTCTGAACTTTTGGTGGTCAGGAGGAAGGGGTTCAACAGTGCAGTGGATTAAGCGAGGAGTATTAATGGAACACAAGAGTAAAGGAGGTCTCTGTTTTAAAGAACTAAAGGACCTGAATGTTGCATTTCTTATGAAATATGCCTGGAGGTTACTGAGCTGCCCGGGTTTGTTGGTGAGTAAACTATTCAAGGCTAGGCATTTTCCGGACCACAGTTTATCAGAATCAGTTGTTGTTAAAAAGCGGCCATTCACAGTTTAGAAGTCCTTAAATATGGGATAAAGTTTGATCAAGCGAGGGAAGAGTGGATTTGGCGATGAGCGAGCTCAGGTGTGTATTCTATCTCTTCTGCATATGAAGTAGTCTGATTTCTAAATAGTAGGAATAATTACTATGTGTTACAATCCCATATTGGCTAAGTGGGTAACCACCTAGTGGTATTTAAGCACAAGGGGTTCTCTCACCCATCAGACTTGTCTTTTGGCGTGAGCTCTTCCCTTGGACTTAGGTGCCTAACATTTGGTGCACTTCATTGAGTAAGCCGGAGGGGGCGACCTCAGGGCTACCTGATTACCCAATGAGGCCAGAGTGATAGCAATCGTGGGCGTCACTCGGAAGGGGCGACCTAGAAGTGGGCGACCTAAAAAAGGGCTACCTGATTGCCCAACGAGGCCAAAGTGAGAGCCGCTCAGAGTGGGCTACCTGATTGCCCAACGAGGCCAAAATTAAAGCCGCTCAGAGTGATCGTCGGTTTCCAAAAGGGTGGAGCAATGTTACAATCCCACATTGGCTAGATGGGTAACCACCTAGTGGTACTTAAGCACAAGTGGTTCTCTCACTCATCATACTAGTCTTTTGGCGTGAGCTCTTCCCTTGAGCTTGTGTCTAACACTATGTGGGAGAGTTCAATGGAGGAGAGATTGGATCAGGCCCGGCCCAACCATCAGGCAATTAAAGCAATGGCTTTAGGCCCCCAAAAATCTACTATTATGCTTAGTGAAAAAAGCCCCAATCTATTTTTATGTAGTAAAAAAAAGGTTCTAAAAGGCCCAAATCTGATTTTTGGTTAGTAAAAAAAATCCAAGAAGTCCAAATGTGTTTTATGTTTAGTAAACTACGGCCCCATATGATATTAATAATACCTAATATTAGAAAAAGGCCGAGTCAAAAAATAGAGGTGTATTTTTATTCTTAAAATAAGAGATTTTTTTTTACTTTAGGCCTCATGAACCGTTGAGCTGGCCCAGGATTAGATAAGTTCTGGAAGGCAAGGTTGTTAAAATCGCATTTTAAAACGTAAAATCGTCCGATTTTACGATTCTAAATATGAAATTCGTGTCAAATCGCTGGTAAACTCGGTTTGGCGTGAAATCGGATGTCTGAACGATTTTACTCGTATTTTGACGATTTAAAATTGCTAAAACCGTGATAAAATCTTACGATTTTACTTTTGGTACCATAGGACTTGGGTGGTGGTCCATGGGGAGGAATTTTGGGAGGGTACCGAGTTTGGCTTTTAGAACAAAACACTAGTCGAACCAGCTTTGTAGATCGCAATCCGTGTATGCTGTTAAAACCCAAATAAATTGGCATGTGTGCAGTGGCGGATCCAGGATTTATTCTGACTGGGGGCAACATGTAAAAGTAAAAAAGCAAGCTAGTTGCTCACTTCCAACGATGATGCAGATGTTTGCGAAGAGGTATATGTACGAATTTGGTTATTGCGTACATTGTTGGTATGTCTGGCAGACATATAAGCAACCCATGGGTGGATCATTGGGTAGCAGTCAAGAAAATTGTTGGGTTCTTAAAGAAACCATCAGACTACATGCTCACATACATGAAATCGGATCGGTAGGAGATCATTATGTATTCCGATTGCGATTTCAGAGGATGCCTATTTGGTGAGAGATCCACGTCATGTGGCATCTAATTAGGGAATATGACTACAAAATTTTGTCACAAGACTGCACTTTATAGAAGGTATTGAAAGACCATTAAGGATATTGTGACAATAAGGAGGTAGTGTATTCCAATAAAGTACAGAGTGGTCATATTTCCATAGAGCACTTTGAGACAAAACTCCATGATTAGCACCCAAGGTCTTTCACTAGCGTACTGCTTATATGGGTGTAATCAAATTTGAGAATATCCGGATTTAGTGGGAGTTTGTGTTGTGATTATGTTTTGCTCTATGTTGTGTGTGGATCCTATACATTTAAGTTCTGCAGAAATAAAGTGTACATTGCACTCTGTTGTATTTTGGTTTAAGGATGGATCTCCGTAAAGTCAAGGTGACCAGTTGGAAACAGACATGTGTAGATCACAGTTCATGTAATTTCCATGCTACACATCCATGATTGATCTGTGTCATTTGGTTGTACTCATATACGTGACAAGTTCGGTTCCGTAACGATCAATGTTACGAGTGCTGGCTTGATCCTATGTTAGTATAATTGATGGACGAGGTTGTTTCGAGTATACTCTACATGATAGCAAATTTGGAGCTCATAAGGTTACACATCTAATTGAATTTACATGTATGATCCAGTGGGAGATTGTTAGATTATTTTATATAATCTAATGTTGGGATCATAATGTAAATATTATATGATGGGTATGCTATCATAATTTATAAGTCATATATTAAAGTGATCTATTGTACAAGTGACTTTAGAGTATAATTTAAGTTATGATCATGGAATTATGATACGTGTAGATACCTGTTTGATAATAACGTTTCTTTTGAGGGGAATGACTCGTAATTATTAGAAAGTATGGTGTTTATGTACAACACTATATTAAGGGTAGTGGTCCCCGGTCTTACGCAGTGGTTCAGTTTACTTCTCTCTCAATAGTTTACTGGTGAAAGACTACTGCGGAAAGATTGGAAGATCCACTGCCGGTGACAACCAGAAGAGTCAGAGTCACCAACGGAGGTTTGTTCATCTTCTGTATTTTCTGTATGCTTGATTAACACGATTGTGGTATTACGATCTTCGGGTATATGAAATTATTCTAACAGTTTGGCGGTTGGCTTTGGTGAAGATTCGAATTGTTGATGTCTATTTTTTGGGCGGGCGAGGATGGATTGGTTATGTTTGTGAATTGATATGTTGTGCTTTTGATCGGCGGAGTTTGATATAATTGGTTCATATTTAGGGCTTCAGAATGGATAAGTTGTTGAATTGTAAGGTTTACAGAGGGATGTTTTGGTGTTGTGCGGTGAATCGATTTTTATGGATATAGAAGTGGAGTTGCATGTCAAAGTTGAAGGAGATGGATTTGTCGAATTATGATTCCGACGGAGGGTTGAATTGATGACGACAGAGGATTTCTTGTTGGATCGTCATATTTTAATTTCTAGAAAACACTCAAGCGCTCTTAGCAACAATACCTAATTGTTATGTGATAATATTATGTTGAATTTAATGCGTTAAAATGCACGCAACTTAAGACTTTGTTGATAAGAGCGGCTTAAATATAAAACGTCGTTGCCAACATCGTCGTTGTTGGAAAACGAATTTGGAGATTGAGTACAAAGGAAACAAATAAAAGTGAGTAATTTGGGAAAAATTTCTAATATATCTACCTCCAGAATTCATCTTTCTGCTTTTGTTCAGTTTGTGTGTCTAAGGATATCCTAATATTTTGTAACAAATATCTTACAGATGGCCGGTCATATGAGAGCGAGTACAAAACAGTTTGCCCTTGTTTTTGACATAACCTTCTCTGTTATTATATCTTCATCTCATCTGATTATCATAGCCTAGACTACTTTGGTTCAACCGACCACCATGTACTTGATAATTATGAGTGAACCAAGCTGAAGCCTCTACACTTGAAACTTTTTTTATTCTTCTCGAGGCTTCCTCTTATAGGACTAGTCCATAGGCAACATTCATTTTGGGAATTTAAGCCATGGCTAAACAAAATTCTAACAGAAGCAAAAGGTCATTAAGTTCATTAAGGACGAGCTCCTATTATCAAACACTTCACAATTTTGATAAGGACGAGCTCCTATTATCAAACACTTCACAATTTTGATTCAAAATTGTGAAGTGTTTGATAATTTGATGGCATCAAATTTTACTATAAGGATGACAACTTTTCATTATAGGCAGCCACAACCATATCTCTTTGAACAAGACTGCCTAATGGAAGTCCGATCAGATATATGTTGAACTACAAACAGGGGATTATGCATCGGTTATTGAACGGATTATGCATCGATTTTGATCCGATGCGTAATGTTCAGACATTATGCATCGGTTCAGCCAAAACCGATGCATAATGTCTAACCTTACGCATCGGTTCTTTGGTTGAACCGATGCCTAAGGTCAGACATTATGCATCGGTTTTCTACAGAACCGATGCCTAATATCAGACATTATGCATCGGTTTTCCCAGAACCGATGCATAATGTGTAAAATAAATTGGCATTTTTGGCCCGTAAATTATTCAAATCAACCAGAAAATTTATAAATAAATTTCATAAATACACTTGCTCATTTCCAAATCTTAAAACACTTTTTATTCAACCAAATACAGTATTTCATACATGATGTCACTTTTAATGTACAACATTTATCATCAATTCAACAAAAATTTCATTTATGTTTTCTAGTAATGGAGAGACTTCTTTGACTTCACTACTTGTTATATCCTTCTACTTCTTCTTCCTTTGACTTCACTACTTTTATGTGAATCTTATCTGTAGAAAAAGAAAGATTATCATAAGTAAAAAATTAGCAGCTTCAAAAGTAGAAAATGCATCTGGTAAGTTTTGTCAATGTTAAGAATCAACTTTGATATGTGAAGTTCATAGTATAAACCTGATCATCATGGTGCATTTCAGCCAAGCAGTCATCTGATCGGGAAAGACCGAGACGATAAGGGAAGAAAACACATTGATCACATTAACATGTAGTAGTGCAAATACTTAATTTTTTCTAGAATAGAACTGATCAAGTCATGTACCTAAATTGACGTACTGATAACCAAGCTTAGCGAGACCAGATGATACAAGAGCATCAGTTGCAGGCCAAAAAATCATCACATTCACTTCCGGAGAAAAATCAAAACTATAAGTAAATTCACATCAGCAATCAAGAAAGAAATCATAGTTTTGAACACAAAGTTTACCAGTTTGTCTTATTATCTCTTCATATATATTGCATCTGAAGCGATTCCAACTATTCCACCTAATGGAAAACCTAAGAGAGAATCAGATTAAAAATACACAATTCCAGAAGACTCAAAAACAACAGCTAGTCCAATTACACATGCATTGATCAGTGACAATATCAAATCAAGAAATGAGCATACATACCCATTGGGCAGTAAGTAAATAATCACCAATTAACCATAGAAATACATCTATCAGGATCTTTGAAATGGATGCCAACTTGAAGGAGAGAGAAACTCCCAACAGAGGCAGAAATTACCATCAAAGGAGGGGAGCGGACTATCAATCTCTAAGGAAGGAGCTATACAGTATTTTCATCGACAACATTCCATTAGGAAAGGAAGCCTGGGTTAGAGCCTTGTCCTTACACCATTACATCCTATGGGATAAATTTTGAAACGTGTCGTAAAAGCTTTGCCGCATATAACAGTTTATATGACTACGCTTTGATATCTTTGTCGTAATAATACAATTATGCGACTTATGTTAATGCGACGCGAAACAGGTTATCACATAAAGTTGTTAACGTGACGTTATTTTTAGCGACACGTAATTTATGTCCCATTATATGTTTATTGCGACATTAGTTTAAGCGACACGAACATTGTGTCACGTTAAACCTATTATGTGACTTAAATGTAGCAAGAATTAAAAATATGACGCATAATGTTACGAATTAAAATCCCCGAAGCAAGTGCTGGCATGACAAACCTTTAATGTTTCAAATTTTCTGTGCATTAAAGAGTGATCTACCGTTTTTGGATTAAGCGACTTTTGTATCCAAAGTAGGTAACGTAAGCGTACAAATTAAATGCAGAACAGAACACCCAAGTACGTACACCTCTGCCTTCAATTCGATTTCAATAACCTTAATTCTTCTGAAACCCCAACAACAAGGACCCCATTTGTCTGAAAACATATCTGCAGCACCATGGTGGGGTTTCCATAGATTTTTGCTCAAATCTTCATGTGTAAAAGACACACTTTTTTGAAGGTATATAGAAACTCTCACACACACATTCTCATACTTGTCATGTTTTTTATTTCCATTTTCTTCCATAGATTTTCCATTCTCATACTTGTCATGTTTTTTATTTCCATAGATTTGTGTTTTTTCATTGGGATGCAGGGGGAGAGACATGTTCTTGAATGTGTTATATTTCTGTTCTGAATAGTTTATGTCACAAATTTAGGTAACAGCGTCGCTTAATACTATTTCGTTTTGGAGGCAAAAGCAATTTTCAGATTGGAGGGAAATGAAATTTCAGTTTCAATTTTTTTCGGTTACCTTTAAGCGACGCTTTCTTGACAAATATGTCGCATAATAATAAGGCTTCGGCCCAAATATCCAAGGCCCAAATCAGAAACCCTAAGTTGATGCCTTCGTGCGTCTCTCCTCTTCTCTTTTCCATTTCTCCTATGTGTCGAAACCCTAACTCTCCTCTTCGATTCCGCCCAGATCTGATCTTGAAACTCCTCCATTTTGCCTAACTCTTTCATTTCATTCACTTAAATCTCGTCAGTCATGGCAAAATCAATTTCATCATCTTCATCTGCTTTCTTGAACCAGAGCAGCCATGGGGAAACTTCATCTTCAATTTCAATTTCAATTTCAATTTCAATTTCAATTTCAATTTCAATTTCAATTTCAATTTCAATTTCAATTTCAATTTCAATTTCAATTTCAATTTCAATTTCAATTTCAATTTCAATTTCAATTTCAATTTCAATTTCAATTTCAATTTCATCATCTTCATCTTCATCTTCATCTGCTTCATTCCATCTCTGATTAATTGAGATAAGTACCAGTGAGACTTAAGTGTTATTTTCCTTTATTGTTTTTGAAGCTTTTACTACCAAGGTTTCTGGCAATGCAAACATGGGGAAACTTCAGGCATGCTACTTGTTTCCCGAGGTCAGTTGTTTAACTAAACTTTTTCTTGATTGTAGTTGTTTAACTAAATTTCATTTTATTAAGTTTTCTAGCATATTAGTCCATTATGCATGAATGAGGAATCTCTAACGTATTCTTCTATCTGTTGCAGATTGCTAGGAAAAGGAATGCTCACATATTGAAGTACCCAGACGCCAAGGTCATTCGCCTGGAATTGGCAACACAACACAACTGAGCCAATTCCTGAAGTGATAACCACTGTAATGGCAGACGGTGCTTGATTGAAACTTCTGCTCGAAATTTATGTAGAGAGCCTATATATTCAATGTTGTATAGTTGAGTGAATCTCGTATATTCATATTTAATCATGTATATGCGACCATACATTAATCGAAAGACCTTTTATACGACAATGCTATATTCAATATTGGTCGGGAATTCCATGTTATACGACACCTCTATATTCAATATTGGTCACGAAATAAACTTTATACGACACTATCATGTTTGAATTATAAAGCGTACGAAATATGACACTCATATATAGTGGAACTCGACTCATAAATTACGGGACTAAATATAACATAATTGCCGCATAAGAGGTTAACTTAACGCGACATGTGCTTTTTTATTTGTCGTGTGGATTTCGCGACCGTTTTTTCACGACATCTTGATCGTCACATAAAGTATATGCGACCTTTTTAGATGCTTATGCGACGCAGAAAAAGTGTGCTCTAGGATGTAAATTGGTGTAGTGTGTTCAGCCAAGATGGGAAGGCGATGGATGTGCTCATTCCAGCAAGGGGAAGGAGGGCGACGAATAGTAGGTTTGGGTTTGTCAGATACAAGACCATGGGGGAGGCGAAGGCCTCAATTCGCAGATGGAACGGAGCTAATGTCGGGAAGGCAAAACTGTTGGTCTTGATGGTGGATAGTGAAGGAAAGCCAAGAGTAGATGGGCGGTCTGATAGTCGGAGGATGGGGCTTCCGGAAGGAGGTAGAAGATCGAGTGGTATTGTGTCTGTATGGAGACCAAAGATAGTTGGAGAAGGCCAGGTCCCGGAGGCGAGAAATGGGGTTAAAGTGGCAAGTAAAGGTCAAAGTAAGAAAAGAAGAATAGTCAAAATGAAGGCATTTCAAGAATACGAGGACTGGTTACACAAATCACTTGTGGCAGATCTGAAAATCACGATATTAGGCGAGTCGATAGAGAAGGAAATGAGATCGGAAGATATCGCCTTTGTCAAAGTAATTCCAATGGAGGGTGCGAAGGTTTTGATTCAGTTTGCATGTGTGGAAGATCTGAAACGCTTCCTCACCGAAGACTACGGAGCAGTACTACGGAACTTCTCCAAACTGCAGAGGTGGAGTGAGGAGGCGATGCCCAAAACCAGATCGGTCTGGATCAGCATATTAGGGTTACCGATGAGCGCTTGGTCGGAGAAAAACGGAGAGAGTCAGGCTGCTCCCCATGGAGTCTTCCTGAAGATGGACGACCGGGATGTGCGCTTCGTCGGGGTGGGTCGTGCGAGGATGCTGATAGAAACAAGGAAGGTGGAGAGGATTTGCGAGATTGTTGAAGCGGAAATCTCAGGTAAAGTGTATGAAGTCAGTCTTTGCGAGGACTGTTGCTTGGGTGGGTGCGGGATAGATAGCCCGGAATCGTTGGCTCCGTCGCGGTTAATGGAAGGTTGCCTGGTGGTCAGCGAATGTCCTTCGGTTGGGAGGCGCTCAGGTAAGGATTTTTTTGGGCCAGGTGGGGGCGTGTAGCGGGAGGAGCCTTGTCCATTGGTGAAAGTCAACAGGTCGGATTGGGAGATGAAGCGGACATTCCACTGCGCCTCTCAGTGGCGGACGCGGTTTGAGGAGTCGTATTTATACGACTCGTCGAATCAACTAATTCTATTTATTTCGACACTTTTATATGCGAACAGTTACTTTTTAGTATGGTTTTGCATTCCAGGTGTTTCGGAAGCTCTAGGAGGAAACGCGCATAAAAGATGACTTTTCATGCCAAAAACATCACAATGACAGATTAGACCTTCGGACGTTCAACGGAGAGCTGGGAATGGACCGCTGATCAGAAAAATACGATTCACATGCCGTCGCGTAGCTAACTCAATTTCCTACAAGTCTCTAGTTCACACCGAGAGCATCCGAGATCATTTAGATGGTCAAATCAATAGACGAAGTCGGGACTCAGTTGGGAGCGCGTTTCGTAGAGACATTAGCTCGACGCTAATGTCTAAAGGAAACCTGGCCGTAACGTTTAGGCGAAACGCGGTCGCTACTGTCAGCACGCGTTTTGACGACGTCAGCAAGCCCGCAACTTGGAAATTGAGCCCAAAAACAAACTTGGAAACCCTATTTTTTGCTACAAATGAGATCTTTGGGTTAGGGTTTCCAACACCATACATTCTACCATTCAAGACGGCTCTGGAGAGAAGACGAATCATTCGACGAGAGAAGAATTTCTACTTTTATTATTCCAAAAATATTTGTTTGTCATTCCCATGGATATGAGTAGCTAAACCTCTATTCGGTTTAGAGTTTTGTATATTGTGACGAACGTTTTGAGGCTTTTTACTTAATGCTATTTTTTGTTCCTCTAGTTCTTGTGCTAAATTATCCCGGACTGAATTGTGAAGCTAAGTGGATACTTGCAATGGTAAAGCTTAGCCGAACAATTCAGCCCCTATTTTCACTGCTTGTTTAAGACTAAACCGTAAGAACAAGTAGTAGCACTTAAACTTGATAGCCTGAAACGGATTATTAGGTTTTGCTAGAACTAGAAGTCTATAACCTGAAACGGAGTAGATTGTGGTGTAGTGCTTGAAACGGCCTACCTTAGGTTATAACCTGAAACAGAGTAACCACACTTAGGAACGTGAGATTAGATTATTAGCAGCCGATGATAAACGAGTCACAATAGAAAAAACCGTAAGCCGAATGCTTCCTCTGATTGAATTACTTTCGTATTATTCTCTCTTGCGCTTCATAACAATTGCTCTCACCAAAAACACCCTTTTAATTTACTTACAGGACGACTTAACCACACCAGCTCTCTAGGGTTCGACCCCCGCTTGCCGCTTTACTAGCTTATTGCAGGGAAACTTATAAATATAAATTTGACGCGACAGACGACATGCGTCATAGTCCCAGTGATCGGAGTCAGCTCGGAAGAGGAGGATATTTCAAATTTTGAAATATCCGATAAGAAAACTGACACAGCCGAAAGCATATTGTCTGTTTCCTATGAGTCTACTCAAAAGGTACCAGAAACAAGCCCGGAGGTGGAAGAAGAAGGTACATCCTGGGTTGCCCTAATCTGTAAAAGTACTAAAGAAGTAGGCAAAAGAAAGGAAATTGTGCAACAGAAGGCAATGGCTGGAAAGAAATAGTCTAAAGTGGGTTTAAGCCACGTTGATGCTAGAAAAGCAAGGGGACAAAGTCTGAACACCTCAAGGGTTATAGAAAAGCCTGGCAATTCTGATGAAGAGGACCCCTTGAGATTTTGTGAAAAGCAAATTAGTACTTTGAAGATGGCTCAGAGAAAAGAGTCCAAAGAAAAGAAAGATATAAAGTACCAACGAAGGAAGAAGTTGAGGGAAGCAGGGGAAGACCAAAATAAGGAAATAGAGTCAGTCCCAGCTCATTTTCCTTAGAAGATGAGATAGAGGCAGTGGAACGAGAGAGAAGAAAATTACAAAGAAAGGAGGCTGAGGAGACTTACCGGGTTGCGTTGAAGTTGGGGATAAAGGGTAACCTTCCGGAGGATGAGATGATCCAGATATTCGAAGATCACCTACAAAAAGAACACATAGCAGGATGCACTTGATTACTTGGAACGTTAGAGGTGCAAATGGAAGGAAGAAATAACAGGAGATTCGTAACTTAAGAGGCAATCATCAAATGGATATGGTTTTCTTACAGGAAACTAAGATGAAAAAATGGAAGACAGAGAGGTTCAAGCACTATGGGGAAAGGAAAAAATGTGCTGGAGTGGCGTTGAGATTGAGGGATCTAGTGGTGGTTTACTTACAATCTGGGATCCAGATTTCATGCAACTGTTAGGTGAAGCAAGAGGAAAAGGTTTTGTTCTTGTGCAGGGTTCAATCAAGCTCAACAATCAAGTAGTGTTGATGAATTTCCTAAATGTTTATGCCCCAAAGTTTGAGAAGGATAAGCTGAAGTCATGGGAGGATATAGTAACTGTAAAAGCGGCCAAGAATGGAGAGTGGGTTATAGGTGGAGATTTTAACTTAGTGCTGGTGGAGGAATAAAGAAGCCGCTCACTTTTCAATGATAAAGATGCCACCCTGTTTCTAGATTTCATTCAAGCCATGGAAGTTTTGGACCTGCCTTTGAAAGGAAGAAGATTCACTTGGAGCAATAAAAATGGAGCAGGTAGATTAGACAGATTCTTGATATCTCCTGGAGTGTTATCATCTTGGCCTAAAATAGTGCAGGTGGGTCTTGGAAAAGGACCTTCAGATCATGCAGATGTGTCCTTGGGGGAGGAGGATAAAAACTAGGGTATTAAACCATTCAGAATCCTAAATGCTTGACTGGATCATCCAGGTCGGAAGGGGAGGATTAAGGATTCTTGGATGGTGTCTGAAGAGTCGGTATGGAAAGGTTTTACATTACAAAGAAAACTGTCGAGGGTAAGGAGACTGCTTTCCCAATGGAACAAGAAGAGCTTTGGGGATGTAAGAGTAAAACTGGGCAAAACCAAAGTTGAGTGGGAGAGGTTAAGTGACGTTTGTAATTTTAGCGATGCAGTTAGTCAAAAACAATTTGTAATTCAACCGGTAAGACCAGTGTCGAACCCAAGGGAGCAAACGGATTACACGCTAGTTCTATCAAATTTTCTTACTCGGCTAATTCCTAAAATTCAAGTATGATTGAGTTATCAATGATTCAAAACAAGAATGAAATGGTTTTTAGGGGATTGAATTCAATTAAAAGCGAGTTTCGAGGGATTAATCCCCTCCTTGGCGATTTCCCAATGATCATGCATACAAGAGTTTAATTAATTATGAGTTGATAGGTTTTAAACCTAGCTTAGACTAGAATTGAACAAACCATGCATGTTTAATCCTAGTCAAGCCATCTTAGATAGGATCTCACGAATTAAAGAGTATTGATCCACTATATAGCATTTACTCTCAGAAATGCTACATGCATAAAGTTCTAGTTCACCTCTCACCATGCATTTACTCTCATAAATGTTGGTTAAGTTCAATTTGACTACATCCAAACCATCACTAAGCTCTTTCAATACTTAGATCATAGTTCTAACATAAACATGTCACTTGGGCATTTTATCAAACACTTAGAGACATGTCTCACATGAAGAGCATAGTAAAATGAAATCAACTTCAATAGATCCATTCAAATGTGTATACAATGATCATTGAGTACCAAGGGGGTTCATAGAACCCTCAAAACACAAGGGGGACTACTCACACATCAAGTAAGACAACATGATGTGTGGGTTTTTAGCAAAAATCTAAGAGAAAGGAAGAGGGAAAAGAGTAGGATTGATGATCCTAATAAACTCCCTTGATCTTCAATCCTCCTTGATTAGATGATGTTGAAACCCTTGATTTAGCTCACTTCCTTTTGTCTTTTCTCCAGAAAAATCCCAGATCATAGGTCAAACTTCCCTCTTTCTATTTATAGCCTCGGGCAATTTCCGGTACTGTAGCAGGTCCAGTCGATCGACTGGCGGTGGGCTGTTGGCCCAGTCGATCGACTGGAGTGAGATAAAACGCTTGGAAAGCAGATTCTCAGTCGATCGACTGAGACAGGGTAGTCTCCCAGTCGATCGACTGGAGTAATGCAGAAAACAGGCCCTCCTGAGACTCCATTAAGTCGATCGACTGGAGTCCCAATCGATCGACTGAAGGCACGTGGCTTGCACGCTCAGCTGGAGAACTCGCCAGTCGATCGACTGGCGGGCCCAATCGATCGACTGAAGTATCTTGATTTGCAGGCCCTCCTGAGAGTCCATTAAGTCGATCGACTGGAGCAGGGGAGCTTCCCAGTCGATCGACTGGAGGCCAAATTCTGCCAACTTTTGCTCTTGACTCCGAGTTTCTCCGAGTTTCCTTCTATGGGCTTTTGGCACTGAGTCACCTTGATTCGCACCTGAAACGCATGAAAAGGGGGTCAAATGACATCAAATAATCGTCGGAAACGAACTAAAGCTATAGTGAAAATGGGCATTAATGAGTCGAAGACTCGACTCATCAACACTCCACACTTAAGCTTTGCTCGTCCCGAACAAAGTATGCAAATATGCCAAGGAAGTGCAAATGTCGATATGCTAGTGGTGCTATGTTTTTCGTGCATTTGCCTCACTAGATTTCACAAGGTCTCGATCTTTATTTCCAAACATGTTATTGAAAGGTAAATGACAAGTATGTACAATCTACCTAGATCCTTTTCCTAGGAGTTACGAATGCATTTAGCGCATGCATTAAGCCTTTAAACCCCTAGGCTACCCTAGTGGACGAGTTATAGTCTCGTGAGAGTTTTCAGAAAAATCCCACAAATGTACATGTCCCATAAGAGTGAATGCAAGAGTGCTCAACCAAGGCTACGATTTTTCAAGACCAATCCCTCACCCCAAGCTAGACTAGTGCCGCAATATCATAAAAAGAACTTTCTCAACCTTTTGAGTACCTTTGAGGACATGCATTTAAGATTATCAACACTAGGGCTATAAAATGTCTCATCCCAAATTCTACTCATTTTCAAGGCAACACTATCGAGGCAAGGCTTATAGCTTGCACAATAGAGCGTCAACCGCTCACCTATGCTAGCTAGGGCTAGTCCAAGGGCTCGCGACAAGGAACTCATTCCCAAGTTTTAGGCGCTTAGGCCGTAATCCATAAGAGAAGTGGAGTTCGACACTAGAGTTTCTTAATAAACAAGCATAGCCCAAAAGATAGCTCCCGTGCAAGGCACATGGGTCGTCCAAGAGTTATTTTAACAAGCACACATTGTAAATGAGAAGAATCCCGCACAAATGAAGAATGGAGGGAAAAACATATGGTCAAGATTTAAGTGCTTCTTATTTATTTTTGAAACGGCCTTTGGCCTACAAATGCTTTCGAGGGGGGACTTACCTCCCTAACCCCCGACACTTGTATATTTGGAGCAAAACTTCTCATGATCATTGAGAGAGTTTTTAGTCGGGGCTTTGCCCTCTTTGACCGCAAACATTTTTTTTTTTTGACTCCACACTTAAAACTTGACAATATGTTCAAAAAAAGTGTATGGAATGTGCGGGAATCAATCATGAACAAAGCACCATGTTAGAGCACTCAAGTCACCAAAGAGCATTCAAGTGGTCTAAGTTTTTCACGATGATATTTTTGAAAGTGTTTGCTAGCTTGATCCAAGGTGTTGCAACGATAATACTTAAGAAGTTGGATAGACAAGATATAGCCATGATATTGATTTTCAAGAATGCATGCTCAAAGGACTAGGTCGGTAAATGTGGCAAATAGGCTAGTTGTGATTTATAGGGATTTAGAGTTGAAAATCACAAGCCTTTGTGGTTAAAACACTCTCATGTTGGGACAATGTGCAAGTATGCAAGTGTCCATCTAGAAATGATATGTATAGCATGCAATCATGTGAACTATGCGCATCAAACCACTCCACACTTAATTCAAGCTTAGTCCCTAAGCGCAAAGAATGATAAAATAAAGGCAAAGGCGCATAGGAACTCCCCTCGTTTGTAGACCCGGTGATAAGACTCGTGGGAGTGAGAAATAACCTTTTGGTTGCAATATGTAGATAAAGACGGTGAATATGGGCATGATGATAATATGGAAATGTATATCCTGTGGATTGAACAACATAAATGGTAAACACCGTCAATATCATAGAAAATGTAGCATACAACCAAAGACAAGTCAAGAGTATATCACACAAAATGGCATACATCATCCAAAATTGCGCCAAACGGCGACTTAATCATCCAAGTACATGATCTAAGCAAGAAGGCATCAAATGATAGACAAAAGTATGATCAAAATGCAATACAAGCTCAAGATGTAGCCTCATCGCCTCCTCGAGTGATGTCTCTAGTGGAATCTCCAACTCCCTCCTCTCTAGCAGAATCCGCTCGCTCAATCGTGGCACCAGTGTATCGCGAGCCCTCTGCTCTGATGGAACTCTCTCGTACTATCGTGCCCTCTGGGAGTGGTGTGCCCGCCTCCCCTACTCTAGAAGCTGGCATGGTAGGCAAGGGGGAGGCGCCACGCGGAGCAGAGAACTCCGGAGCAGCAGAAGGGATGAAAGGAGCGCTGGGGCCACTGATGAAGGACTGGACCGTAGATCTGAGCCACTCCCACTCCCGGCGAGCTCTCGCATCAGACTCTCGGACAAAGTCCTAAAGGCGTGTCATACCTGCCTGCAAGTCAGCAACATCAGAGGTGATCCTCTGTCTCCACTCAGCTGAATCATCTACGACAGGAGGGGGAATCTCGACAGCGGGCTCCACTGGGGGAAGCTCCTCATCTGCTGGAGGAAACTCCTCATCTACGTGAGGGGGAGGAGGAGGCGAGCCAGGGGGTGAGGGAGTGAGGCTGGCAAGGCAATAGAGGGGGTGCTGCTGCTTGAACATCATCCGCTTCGTAGCGGCAGCGGTCACAAGCCCCTCCTAATGAGGTGTCGGGTCACTGTCCCAAGTCCTGCCATCCCGCTTGACGATGTGCATGTTCTTCATGAGAGCTAAGTCAAGCACGCTCCTGATAGGGGCCGCAGAACCCTCGTGGCCAAAGGTGAAGTTACACCTTTGGGCTATCAATGTGATCAAGGAGCCACCTCCCATGCCCCTGTTCCTCGTGACCGGCTTCACAACCGTCCTGGATCGATCGGCAAGACTGGCTAGCCAATCAACAGGCTGCCCGTGCTCCATAGCAAGCAGGAGGTCCATATCCGGGAGGGTAAACGACCTAGCCCTCGCCGTCCGCGTATAAATGCCAATCGCGATGACGTGGTGTATAATCTTCCAAACCGGATCAGTGATGGTCGAAGAATTATACGATGATATGAACCACTCATTCCTCCCGGAAATCCTCTTCCAAAAGCGGGCCTGGTCGTGCTCAGTGAATACCCGGGGCGACGCCGCAGGCCGTGGGAATCCCAACCACTCTCGGATCAAACTCTCCCTAATCCGGAAATCCCGGCCCCCCAAAACAAATTCCCAGTAATAAACATCCTCCTCCCCCTCCTTGTCCTTCACCCACTCGAACGAGCATGTAAACTCTTCGACTACCCTCTGGT
Organism: Rhodiola chrysanthemifolia; assembly: GCA_033675395.1. Taxonomy (NCBI): domain Eukaryota; kingdom Viridiplantae; phylum Streptophyta; class Magnoliopsida; order Saxifragales; family Crassulaceae; genus Rhodiola; species Rhodiola chrysanthemifolia. The sequence goes on along the minus strand of CM066207.1, from coordinate 31,299,523 downwards.
AGGAACCTGGATCATCCATAAACAGAAAAGACAAGCCATGCTGAGTGAGGCGAGAATGTACCTCGTCTGTGACTGCTTCGTCGATGGTACGAAGCAATCCCATGTCCAAGTATAGCGTCGGGATGACTGTCTTCTTCTTCGAGGTGATGGTAGCATGATGAGTCCGGTGCTTCTTGTCCCGAAATACTAAGGGGGCCGAGAATGGGTACGGGACCGGCATGGGCATCGGTCCCTCATAAGGCCCCTCCTGAGGCTCAACCGGCACAATGGAGGTGGATGGTGGAGCTGCAGCAGGGGAGGGCTCTCTGGGCACTGGGGGCGAAGGAGCTCGAGGGGTAGGAGGCATGGGCGCTCTCCTCTTCGGTGTCGGTTTCCTCGGTGGAGGCTTTTTCTTCTTTGGAGGCGCTGGGGAAACCGGCACGGCTTCAATCTCTTCATCTCAGCCCGAGACATGGTCGGCTAGCGAAGCCCTCAATGCCCTTCTCTTGCGGGAAACAAGAGGTCTATCATCCTCGTCCTCGAGGGTAAAGTCGTCGATTTGCTCATCGAGCGAGGGCTCTTGAGCAATCCCCTTGCCTTTGTCTTTGGCACTGGAAGAGGGACGGGCACGAGGCATGATGCAAAACTGAGCCAAACTGAGCAAAAAAAAACTCAAAAATTGCACTGAACTCTGATCGAGTCGATCGACTGGGGTGAGGCTTGTGGCTCAGTCGATCGACTGGGGACTGAAAAACAGTCGGGTTGAGGCCGAAATTCGGGGTTTTCCGGGAGGCTCTGGTGATCGAAATTGATGGATGGGGATTGAAGGCGGACGGATGTGGAGTTGTTTGGCAGGTCGAACGGGTGCTGGGATGGCCGGACGGAGGAGATCGGCTGGAGCTTGGATTTCCGATCGGAAATCGAAGATGCGGAGGAGGGCGGTTGGCTGGGCGTTTGCTGGGCGGCGGACTGGTTGCGGACGGATGGTGAGGTGATGGCGAGTCGAGCGGAGGGCTGGAGCTGAGATTTGGTCGAATTTGGGCGTCGGAATCGATCGACTGGGGTGATGGCAACGAGCGAAATGAAGTTCAAATGGGGAAAAGGGTTTATTTGGATAAGAAGAGCTCAGTCGATCGACTGGGGTCCCAGTCGATCGACTGCTGAAACACGAAATGCAAGGGCTCCTGAAACATCATTTAGTCGATCGACTGGGATATTGCTTGCCTCCCAGTCGATCGACTGGACCCCAATTCCTGCAAAATATTTTCCACTTCTCGTCGAATCCCAACTCCACACTCAGAATTTTTACTCATAATCAAGAATAGGTAGCACTCAAAATATCACATGTAGTCAAAGCACGCTCTCCTAAGCAATCACTAGCATTTAAGCATACGATTTTCAAACAAACAAGCTAGGAATACCACTCCACACTTAGAATGCCACCATCATCAAGAAAATTCATGCAAGCCTTATATCACGTCACACACACCTAGTCATGCATTTAGAATCATCCCAATCACCAAGCCACATGACAAGTTCACAAAATGCATGCTACACATATATGAAAGTTACTTGTGCATAGATAGACAACTCACAAACCGGGGTACCTCCCGTGAGGTGCCTAGTTTAACGTCTTGGCAAAGACGTAGCCGATCCTCTTCTTACTAAGAAACACACTTGAGGAGTCCATAGCTAGGATCCCTCCTCAAGCGGATAGAGGCTCTCTAAGGGTCGGTCAAATGGTGAGTCACATTCTTCTCATCCCGAACGCCTTCTCTATAATGCTTTAGCCTTTGCCCATTTGCCGTGAAGGTAGTCCCATCATTGTTGAGTAATTCTACGTGTCCATCCTCGTGAGGCTTGTGGACAATAAATGGACCACTCCACCGGCTTCTCAATTTTCCCGGGAATAACTTGAGCCTAGAATTAAAGAGTAAGACCTTCTCTCCCTTCTTGAATTCACGACGAAATATTCTCTTGTCGTGCCATTTCTTGGTCGTCTCTTTATAGATCCTAGCACTTTCGTAGGCTTCATTCCTTATCTCTTCCAACTCATGGAGTTGAAGCACCCTATGGTCTCCCGCCGTTTGTAAGTCCATATTTAACATCTTAATTGCCCACATCGCCTTGTATTCCAATTCCACCGGCAAGTGGCATGGCTTCCCATAAATAAGGCGATAGGGAGACATTCCAATAGGGGTCTTGAATGCCGTACGATAGGCCCATAGAGCGTCATCTAGCTTCGATGACCAATCCTTCCTTGAGCTTCCCACGGTTTTCTCCAAGATTGCTTTGATTTCTCGGTTTGATATCTCCACTTGCCCACTAGTTTGTGGGTGATATGGTGTAGCAACCTTGTGGCTAACTCCATACTTGCGAAGCAAGGCCTCAAAATGTTTTTCCTTAAAATGTGAACCGCAATCACTAATGACGGTCCTTGGAACTCCAAATCTAGGGAAAATAATCTTCTTGAAGAGCTTTGTGACCACCTTGGCATCACAAGTAGGGGAGGCGACGGCCTCAACCCATTTGGAGACGTAATCAACCGCGACCAATATGTATTGGTTCCCATATGAGGATGGGAAGGGACCCATATAATCTATGCCCCATACGTCAAATATCTCGACCGGGAGGATGCTTTGTTGGGGCATTTCATGCCTCTTTGAGATGTTTCCCGTTCTTTGGCATTGATCGCAAGCCTTCACAAATTCATAAGCATCACCAAAAAGAGTTGGCCAATAAAAACCGCTTTGTAGAACTTTGGACGCCGTCTTTGCTCCACCACCATGTCCTCCATATTGGGAAGAGTGACAATGGTATAGAATATCTCTCATTTCTTCTTCGGCGACGCAAGTCCTATACAGACCATCTGCGCAAAGCCTATATAGATAGGGCTCATCCCAATAGTACCTCTTGGTCTCGGATAAGAACTTCCTCTTTTGATGGTGGTTCATGTCGTGAGGGATAATTCCACAAACCACGAAGTTTACGAAGTCCGCGTACCATGGGAGGGCCTCCGCCTCAACTCTCATGAGTTGCTCTCCGATAAATGAGTCATCCACGGGCCTAGTATCCTCTTCAATCTCTTTATTTTCCTCTAGCCTTGATAAGTGGTCGGCTACCACATTTTCTACCCCCTTTTTATCTTTGATCTCGATATCAAATTCTTGGAGCAATAGAATCCATCTTATCAATCTTGGCTTGGAGTCTTTCTTTGCCAAGAGGTACTTAATTGCCACATGGTCGGTGAATACTATAACCTTCGATCCCACAAGGTATGAGCGAAACTTATCAAAGGCGTACACGATAGCAAGAAGCTCTTTTTCGGTTGTAGTGTAGTTCAATTGGGCTCCATTTAGAACTTTGCTTGTGTAATGAATGGCATGGAGTTTCTTATCTATCCTTTGCCCAAGAACCGCCCCAACGGCATAATCACTCGCGTCGCACATAAGCTCAAAGGGCATGTCCCATCTTGGAGGTTGGATAATTGGAGTCGAAATCAATGCTTCTTTCAACTTCTCGAAGGCCACCAAGCACTCTTCATCAAACCGAAACTTGGTGTCATTGCATAGTAGGTTTGTTAAAGGCTTTGCAATCTTCGAGAAATCCTTGATAAATCTCCTATAAAACCCCGCATGGCCTAGAAAACTCCTTATGCCCTTTACATCCTTTGGGGGTGGCAATTTTTCCATAACCTCTATTTTAGCTTTGTCCACCTCAATTCCTCTTTTAGAGACTAAGTGACCAAGAACTATCCCCTCCTGCACCATGAAATGACATTTTTCCCAATTAAGTACAAGGTTCGTCTCAATACACCTTTTCAACACTTTAGCCAAATTAGCCAAACAATCATCAAAAGACGAACCATAAACAGAAAAGTCATCCATGAACACTTCCATAATCTTTTCAATAAACTCGGAAAAAATGGCCATCATGCATCGTTGAAAGGTACCCGGCGCATTACATAGTCCAAAGGGCATTCGCCGATAGGCAAATGTTCCATAGGGACATGTAAAGGTGGTTTTCTCTTGATCTTGTGGATGAATAGGGATTTGGAAAAATCCGCTATATCCATCAAGATAGCAAAAATAGTCATGCTTAGCTAGTCTTTCCAACATTTGATCAATAAATGGAAGGGGAAAGTGATCTTTTCTAGTGGCTTGGTTTAGTTTCCTATAGTCCACACACATACGCCACCCGGTTACCGTTCTTGTGGGGATTAGTTCATTCTTTTCATTTTTAACTACGGTCATCCCCCCCTTTTTGGGAACTACATGAATGGGGCTCACCCATTTAGAGTCCGCAACGGGGAAGATGATTCCCGCATCAAGCAATTTTAGAACTTCCTTTTTGACTACTTCCCCAACAATAGGATTCAACCTCCTAGCTCTCTCCCTAGATGGCATACTATCGCTCTGTAAATTGATTTCATGCATGCATAAATTTGGGCTTATCCCCTTCAAGTCATCAATAGAGTAGCCAATAGCATCCTTATGTTTTCTAACCACATCAAGCAATTTAGAAGTCTCATCATCATTCAAAGAAGCATTCACAATGATAGGCAAGCTAGAATTTGGGCCTAAGAACTCATACCTTAGGCAAAGCTCTACCGAACAAGACTCCTTACCTTTGTCGCTTAGAGTTCCCTCTTCGTTTTCTTCCTCCAAGATAGCCCAACAATCGGCAATGTCGGGAAGCTCATTATCAAGGTCAATTCCACTCATGTAAAGGTTAGGCACATCATACAATTCATATGTATCAACTAGGTCAAGATAATTACAAGTCATTGTAGGACTAGGACCTTTTTGTGCCTTTTCAAGATTAAACTCAATTTCCTCATCTCCTACTCTCATGGTGATTGACCCCTTAGTAGTATCAAATATAGCCCCCGCGGTGTAGAGCAAAGGCCTTCCCAAAAGAATGGGAATTTCATTGTCCTCTTCCATCTCTAACACCACAAAATCCCCCGGAATATAGAAATTCCCTACTCTAACCGGGACATCCTTAAGAACCCCCCTAGGGAATCTCGAGGAGCGGTCCGCGAGCCTTAGAATCATGTTGGTTGGTTTAGGCTCACCCATATTCAACTTTTTGCACAAAGAATAAGGCATCAACGATATACTTGCACCCAAATCACACATAGCACGCTCAATCTTAATATCATTAATAAAGCATGAAATGGAAAAGCTACCGGGATCCTCAAGCTTTGGGGGCATGCGCGGTTGAAGAATGGCACTACATTCGCCATTGAGGGACACCGTGTCAACGTCCTCGATTGTTCTCCTGCACGTAATAACATCTTTTAGAAATCTTGCATAAGATGGAGCTTGAGTTATTACCTCGGTGAAGGGCATTGTGACATAGAGCTTCCTCATCATCTCGGCGAACTTGGAGAATTGCTTGTCATTGCTCTTCTTCTTTAGCCTTTGGGGAAATGGAATAGGAGGAGTGTATACTCTAGGTTCGTCTTTCTCCTTTTCCACCTCACTCTCTTTCTCAACTTGAGGGTTAGGGATCTCTTCATCTAACTCTTCAATTTCGGCACTAGCTTGGCCTCTTAGATCAAAGGAGACTTTCTTCTTCTTTGGTAGCTCTCCCTCTAGCTCTTTTCCACTTCTCAATGTAACCGCATTACAATGCTCTCTATTCACTTGGTCGGGTCGAGCCGGTAATTTTCCTTGTGCCCTTGTAGAGGATTCGGCTTGTTGAGCTATTTGGTTCTCAAGCATTTTGTTATGAGTCTCCAACCTTTCAAACTTGGTTTGCATGTCCATCAATTGAGCTTGGACGTCCCTACTTGCCCTCTCTTGTTGTGCAAGGATTTTAGCCAACATTGCCTCCATACCGGAGGGTTCATTGGAGGGTTGAGGGGGAGCTTCAACTTGTTGATAGGTCTTTTGAGCTTGAGCTTGATATTGTTGCCCTTGGTTTCTTTGAAGTAAAGTCGGTCCTTGACTTTGATATTGGTTCCTAGGTGGGAACCCTTGATTTGATTGAGTAGGCTTAGGACCGAATCCGGGAGGTGTGGATCCAAAGTCGGGACGAGTAGAATTCGTAGTTTTGTAGGAGAAATTCGGATGATTTATCCATCCCGAGGAGAACTTTGGTGTAGTGTAGTTCGCTTGAGAGCTTTGCCCTTGGTTGGCACTAGCTCCATAGTCTCTTCCTTGATTTCCTCCCACGAAATTCGCTTCTCCATAGCCTTGCCCTTGCACCTCCCTTTGAACCAAGGGGCAAGAAACGGTCTCATGCTCGTAGACCTCACAAATATCACACCCTTGCTTTGTCGAAGATTCTCTTTCCGGGTGTTTCCACTTGAAGACTTCATCCGAGAGGTTATCAAAGTCTTTCCTCAAAGCATCGTAGTCACTTGTGCCTACCGCTTTCACCACATGCCTTTCATGCCTCCTTTTTGGGTTTCCTCTTTCACTTCCCCACATGAAGTAGTTTTTCGTGATTTTCTCAATAACCGCATATCCTTCATGTGGTTCTAAGTCCATAATAGCTCCGCCCGAGGCGGTGTCAAGTGCAAGTCGTGAGGCACCATCGACACCGTGGTAGAAGGTGTGGAAGACTTGGAGATCGTCGAGGTTGTGATGGGGGCAAAGCCTTTGGTACTCTTTGTATCTCTCCCATGCTTCATAGAGGTTTTCCCCATCCAATTGTGAGAAGTTTGTAATTTGGTTCCTATAGTAGGCCGTCTTGGAAGGAGGGAAGTATTTGTTTAGAAAAGCCACGGCGAGCTCCTCCCAAGTCGTGAAGCTATCGGGAGTTTGACTCCTCAACCAATCCTTTGCTCTCCCCGTGAGGGAAAAGGGGAAGAGCCTTAGAAGCTTAGCGTCCTCCGAGAACCCATTGATCTTGATGGTGGCACACACTTCAAGAAATGTTGTCAAGTGAGAATTAGGATCTTCATTGTCCCTCCCCGAGAATTGGTTAGATTGAACCATTTGAATAGTGGACGTCTTCAAGTCAAAATCTCGGTTATCAACCGTCGGTACGAGGATTGGGGAACGATATCCATAGGCCGTAGGAGTAGCATAATCCTTGAGAACCCTTCTAGCTTGAGGGACTTGTGGTAGGCGACCTTGGGGCGGTGGAGGTGGAGGAGGGAGTCTATTGTTGTTTTCGGCCATGACTCCTTGAGTATTGGAGGTTTGTCCTTTGTCCTTGGTCTTACTCCTTGTAACGGGAAGATTAACTAGCTCTCTAATAGGTTGGTTCAAATCTCTATCCGCTATTTGAGAAAGTTTCTTGGTCTTCGGTGGCATAAAAGAAGTGAACCTACAAGAGAAGCCAATTAAAACAAGTGAGCGTAGTGAATAAGTTCAAGGAATGCAAGCAACAAGTAGAAAAAAGAAAAACATGGAATAGTCGGAGCACTAAATGATTTTCCTAGGGGTAATCTAGCTATTGCTCCCCGGCAACGGCGCCATTTTGACGTTTGTAATTTTAGCGATGCAATTAGTCAAAAACAATTTGTAATTCAACCGGTAAGACCGGTGTCGAACCCAAGGGAGCAAACGGATTACACGCTAGTTCTATCAAATTTTCTTACTCGGCTAATTCCTAAAATTCAAGTATGATTGAGTTATCAATGATTCAAAACAAGAATGAAATGGTTTTTAGGGGATTGAATTCAATTAAAAGCGAGTTTCGAGGGATTAATCCCCTCCTTGGCGATTTCCCAATGATCATGCATACAAGAGTTTAATTAATTATGAGTTGATAGGTTTTAAACCTAGCTTAGACTAGAATTGAACAAACCATGCATGTTTAATCCTAGTCAAGCCATCTTAGATAGGATCTCACTAATTAAAGAGTATTGATCCACTATATAGCATTTACTCTCATAAATGCTACATGCATAAAGTTCTAGTTCACCTCTCACCATGCATTTACACAAGGGGGACTACTCACACATCAAGTAAGACAACATGATGTGTGGGTTTTTAGCAAAAATCTAAGAGAAAGGAAGAGGGAAAAGAGTAGGATTGATGATCCTAATAAACTCCCTTGATCTTCAATCCTCCTTGATTAGATGATGTTGAAACCCTTGATTTAGCTCACTTCCTTTTGTCTTTTCTCCAGAAAAATCCAAGATCATAGGTCAAACTTCCCTCTTTCTATTTATAGCCTCGGGCAATTTCCGGTACTGTAGCAGGTCCAGTCGATCGACTGGCGGTGGGCTGTTGGCCCAGTCGATCGACTGGAGGGAGATAAAACGCTTGGAAAGCAGATTCTCAGTCGATCGACTGAGACAGGGTAGTATGGTTTAGAAGTTTAATGTCCATGCCGGGATACGACCCAAGTTTAAGAGAAGGGACCAGAGTCTAGTATGGTTCATTATGTAGACTTGGTCAGTATCCAGGTTTTATTTTTTGGAGTAAGTTGTATGCTTTCTTAGTGAATGTCGGCACTAAGCAGAGACAATAGGCATGTTACATATCAAGTTGCAAGTGTGGCCACACAATAGTGTGAGCCAAAGTTTTTGGTGGTTTTAGGACCACTATGAATCAAAAAAAATACATCTATCAGATTTGGACTAGTAAAACAAACAAATCATCTGAAGTTCTGAAACATCTGTCCCGAATCCAGCTTTGTAAGCTACATTTGTGAGCAAACATACATGACGATGGAAAATGGTAATACCACAATTTACGTCCTCAATTAGCATATTGTTCTTCGTCAAAATTTACATCTCTTGGCGATCATTCACTAGACAGCCCAACAATGTGGAGATATGAAGATGTTTCGTCATGTCTGCACACAAAAACTTTATAACTGAGGCTCAGTAGTTCAATAATGATCATAACCTCGTGTATCACTACCAATCCATACAAAACCGATGCTCAAAACTCTCCTTTCCATTGTCTATGTACCAACAAGCACATAACATAAACTTACTCTTTGCCAACTAGACTCAATCAAATAAAGTTCCTAACATAAGCAGTTGTCCGCAGAGCCAGACAACAAAAATTTACTCTTAACAATCTCTTATTCCATGGCACAACTTCACGACTAAAAGAACCTAGCTTAACACATAACCCCTAAAGTTCAAAACTCTTAGGAGCCACCAAAATCCAACATTTCATCCACAACAAAAATATCAAAACCACAGACAAATCACACTCAACGGAAATATCAAAACCACATACAAATCAAATTCAACAGAAAGAGAAAACTATGGTACCAATTGAATGACAAAAAGTTTACCCTTTTCCGCATACAAAAAATTCACGCAGTTCTGCGGATTGCTGCCGCAGCGATTCAGCCTCTCTATCGATCTCGCACGGAGGAGCGCTTCAGAATTTCGACTGACTGAACCCTAGAAATAATAATTTTGTTGAACTTATGTATCCGTTGATTTAAAACCGATGCATAAACTTAATATTATGTGTCGGTTCTTTAAAAATGATGCATAAGCTTAACATTATGCATCGGTTTTGTAGAAACCGATGCATAAGCCCGACATTACGCATTAGTTTTGGTCGAATCGATGCATAGGCTTGACATTATGCATCTGTTGTAGTCCTAACCGATGCGTAATGTTGAAATCGATGCATAAGTCCAAACACGGAACCGATGCATAATCCCTTGTTTGTAGTAGTGAAGATGTCACGTCAACTTATGGTATATTAGTCTAGTAATGCAACTGAACGGAATACATCTACCCCTTACATTAAGTCCTTCGGACTATGATCGCGTAAGTAAAAGGTTGATGTACCAATCCGCTTCAATGGTATATTAGTCTAGTAATGCAAAAGGAGACTCATTTCATGGTTGACCGGAATACAATTGCATTGAAGCGGAAGTGTACATCAACCTTTTACTTACGTGACAGACAAATGTGACAGAACAATTATACCTGTCCTGTACATTAGTCTAGCAATGAAACTGACCTCGTACGTGGTTGATGTAGGTATGTCGCTTAGGGGATCTAATGCGACTGGAGTAGTTTTAGGTATGTCGCTGATGAGTCGAGTTTTCGACTCATTAATAGCCATTTTCACTACAGTTTTGGGTCGTTTCCGACATTATTTTGATGTAATTTGACCTATATCTCTACATTTCAAGTAGAAAACAAGTCTCCCTTTACGCGCGTCGTCTGACGCGTCAAATTTCATATTTTGTATTTCTCCTGCTATGAACTAGTGTAGCGGCAAGCAGGGTCGAACCCAAGAGAGCTGGTTGTTGAAGTTGTGACTGTAAATAATTAAAACAGGGGGTTTTGTGAGCAATTATTGTAAAGCGCGAGAGAAAGAATTAACGAAGACAATCAGAGGAAACATTCAGCTTAGGGTTTCTATTGTGACACGTTCATCATAGATATCTAATGATCAATCTTATATTTTAAAGTGTGGTTGTTCCGACAAAGGTAACAACCCAAGTATCCCGACAAAGGTGATACGCCACAATCTAACCCGACAAAGGTGTTAGACTTCTAGTTCTTTCCTAAACTAAACAATCCGGCAAAGGTATTATTTAGCTTAGGTGTTACTATCTACCTTTACGACAAAGTATCCAGTAGATGTTAACGATACGAATTAACTGCTCAATTAAGCTTTGCGACAAAGCTTCCACTTAATCTAACAAATTAATTCATGGAATAAGCACAAGAACTAGTAAAACATAAAATAGCATTAAGAACGAAAATCTCAAAACGTGTTCACAATGTACGAAACCCTAAACTGAAAGAGAAATTTAGCTACTCATTGTCATGGAAATAAACACAAATGTTTTTGATGAAAAAGAAGTAGAAAATCTCTGTATCGTCGAAAGCTTCGCGTTCTTCGTCTTCTCCAGAGCCGTCTCAGTCTTCGTTATATGATTGATGAGATTCTGAAAACCCTAACCCAAGCTTCTTATTTATCATAAACTGGATTTCCAAATCTGTTTTTAGGCTAAAATTATCAAATCTCGGCTCGCCGACGTCATCAAACGCGTTGCTGACGTCAGCATCTCGTGGTTCACCGCGTCTGGACTTGACATTACCGCCGCGGTTTCCCTTGACATTAGCGTTAACGATAATGTCTACATGAGACGCGGTAGCCACTGAGCCTGATTCCTTCTTCTGTGCGCCAGCTCCGACTTCAACTCTGAATTTGACCTTCTATATGACCTCCGCTGCTCTCGGTGTGAACTAGAGAGTTGTAGGGAATCGAGTCAGCTACGCGATGACGCATGGCTCGTATTTTTCTGCTCAGCGGGCCATTCCCAGCACTCCGTCTAGCATTCAAAGGTCTGATTTGCCGTTGTGATGTCTTCGCCATGAAATGCCGTATTTTATGCACGTTTCCTCCTAGAGCTTCCGAAACACCTGAAATGCAAAACAACACTAAAAAGTAACTGCTCGCATAATAAAGTGTCGAAATAAACGGGATTAGTTGATTCGACGAGTCGTATAAATACGACTCATCAAACCACCCCACACTTAAACTTGTTCGTCCCGAACAAGAACTAAGTCATAGAAGGAAAACAAATATGATACCACAATTTCTTCGACGTCCTGGATAATACTACATGAGTATGAGTTGCTAGTCTAAATTCTTCCTTTTCATGCATAGCTCAATCGTTACTCAATTCATCATGCTCAACATAGAATTAACTTGATACATGTTACCTTTTGAGCTGAAATTCAAATCAATTCGGATGAATGAGAGATAGTCCTCTTTAGGCCCATGATCTGCATTCGCTGTCCCGAACTCTAGTTATATGATTGTACTTCATTGCTTTTTCTTGCACGTGATTCATTCGAGCTTCAAGGTTTTGAGCTTTTTCTTATTCTTTTGTTGGACAGCTTTTGTAGTGACTTTCTTTGGCCTTTGGCTCTTGATGTAATACTGATGTACTTCACTTTTTGTTGAGTGGACTTTCACAATTTGGCTGATCTTCTCTTGAGCTTTGCTCCTTTATTGTGAATTGCTTGTCCTTCTTTTCCTTTTCTTTTGAGTAAGGTCCAATCATCGCCCGCAACCATATGGAAATACCTTCTCGCTCTTTCTCATCCTCGCCCTTTTTTACGCGAGTCAAGATGAGGGTCGCTCACCTATTTTCTCGGTTACTTCGGACTAGAGATAGGACGGTCTGTTTTCCCGTCCCGCCTACCTACATAAACGCTGCAGCGACGGAGCTAACTCTGAACCAAAAAGTCTCGAAGTGCTAGCCTCCATGAAATCCACATAACCATATAACTCGAAATTCGGTCCTTTGAATGCTTCGTCAAGTCTCTCTAGGACATTTCTATCAACTCCACATCCCTGTTTATCTCAACTCTAAAGGACACATAGTGGGTTAAGTTCACATGTAGTCACATAATTCAGATTTCACGTGAAAAACACATGTAATCGGTATCATAAATTTCACCAACTCATAATTCACGTCTGCATATCCAAGAAACAGAGAAATTTCATACTTCATTTTTTTTAAAAAGAAAACGTGCAGACACAACAATATGCAGGAAAAATAAACATGCAGACACGACAAACTGAGTCTCCCACCCCACACTTTTGGACCAAGCAGTGTCCTCACGGTACGACTTTAGTTCAAAGACAACAGATAATGTAGACATAACAAACTTACGGACTCTGAAAAGAGAAAAAAGAAACAAAGAAAAAGGAAAGGAAAATAGGCACTCCCCTAGTCAGAATCTGACGATGAAGCTGGATGAGGAATAGCGAACTCCGGAGGAATTGGATCTCCGAACTCCCATCCTGGTGGGGCTGGCACTGGCTGTGTCCCTGGTGGCAGGAAAAATTGTAAAGCGCGAGCCATATTGAAAGCCATGTCTATCTGTTGTCTAGAAGGAACATCTGCTGGCGGCTCTAGTGCTCTGGCACGTCTCTGTCGAGATGTCGAGGACTCTCCAACCTCCCGAGTCCGGCTTGGTCTAGCAGCGGCTGATGAGGACTCAGCTCTGTCTCCAGCTGAAGGTGCGCGACGCCTGTCTCTAGGCATAGCAGTGTGGTACCTCGGATCGTCGTGGTAAGTCCACGCGTACTGCTCTCTTCTACGAGGACGCGTCTGAATAGCTTTAGCGAAATGTGCGATATGACAGAAGGCTGGACCGATGCGCTCATGTGTCTCTAAGCTTGGCTGCCCGTGTAGGTGGCGCAGCATATAGGTAATCATCCCTCCACATGCAAGCGGTCCTGACGAAGGGCGGATCTTCCATAATTTGCAAGCCAGATGGAAAAGGTCGATCGGCTGCCCTCGATCTAGGGCATCTAAGTAGATCATGTCGTAGAAGGTCACCTTGTTGCCCCCGCTGTCTCTGGCAAAAAGAGTACCTCCCAGCACCTTCTGGAGATAAAATAATGTTGGGTCTCGAATACACATTGCCCTAGACTCAGATGGCTCAAATACTTCAGCGCCTCTCACCCCAATCCGTCCCCAAGCAGCACACAATGCTAGGTCATCCTGGAGCCACACCCCATCGGCCGGCCAGCCGAATACCTCTCGCACTCGGGTTGGGCAAATAAGGTAAAACTCTCCTCGGTGCCTGTAACGAATCCCCTCTTGATCTTGTCTCCCCTCGTAGACGAAAGATGCCAGGAACTCGCATGTGTCCTCGATGTCTGTCTCATAGCTAAGGGTGAGGAGCCCCGGCCAACCACTGGTCTCTAGCATGCTCCGGACTCAATCCTCGAATCCACTGTTAGTCAGAAACTCGGCCTCCACAAATCTGCTCGGCACATGTTGACGGGCCCTGAGTCTTGCATATTGCTCCTCAAACGGTACCTCTCGTGGTGGCATATTGAATAATGGCTTAAAACTGAAAGAACTCCACTTGGTCAATTTTCCTCAGCGTTGACCGCGTTTCCCTTTGACGTTATCTCACCGCGTCTGATGTTGACGTTAAGGTAATGTTGAAGCGTAACGCGGTGGACTAATGTTGAGGGAAAACGCGCGGAACCTGCAACTCGTCTTCTCCGATCGGTTTTCCGATTTTCACTCCCGACCTCCGATTCTCAACATCAAATAATTCCAGAAACCACACCGAATACCCCTCTATTGCTCCCTTCAACAATCCAATATGGAAATTCCGAATTCAACAACCAATTCTTCACAAATACTCGAACGTATATTACCTTGGTTTTAAATGATTCGGAGCGAGGCTGGCTGATCTGCTGTGAGGCGATGATGCTGATGTCCGGATCCGAAGCACCGGCGCGAATGTGTCCAAATCTTGCTGGGCGATTAGAGGTCGGTCAGTGCAAGAGGGCGAGGCTTCGAATGGAATGGGGGAGAGAAACTCAGAATTAGGGTTTTCACTCCGGTCAACGCACGGTCGCGTTTCAAAGAGACATTATACTGGGTCAATGCCTCAATGTTCACTAAATACGCGGTCGTAATGTAGCTATGAGACGCGGCCATAATGTTGAGGCCAGACGCGGTACCCACTGAGCTCTACCTGAAATGGACCTGCAAAACAACTTCCTTTCCACAAAAACGAAGTCAAGATAGACCGGTTCGACGTCAAAAACATAAGTAAGACTCAAACTGACACACAAGACACGAAAACAGAGAAAAACAAAAACTTGCCTGGCTGCCTCCCTGCGAGCACCTTTGTTTTACGTTGTTGGCTCGACGATACCTCGTTTATGTTTTAGTGGGAGGTTCGGCGAGCTCAAACTCCTGCACAGGTGTTTCGATGTTGCCTTGGTAGTGCTTCACCCGTTGTCCATTGACCTTGAAGTGGTCTCCATTCCTCGGGTTCTCCAGCTCAAGTGCTCCATGGTTGAAAACCTTCGTCACCGTGTAGGGACATGTCCATCTAGAACGCAGTTTGCCAGGCATTAGTCGTAAACGTGAAGAAAATAAAAGTATCTGCTGGCCAATCTCAAATGTACGTCGTAGGATGAACTTGTCATGGTACAGCTTGGTCCGCGCCTTGTAGTCTGATTGGCTCTCATAAGCCTCTAGGCGCAGCTCCTCAAGCTCACAGAGCTGTAACTTCCTTTCCAGTCCTGCTGTCTTCAAATCAAAGTTGCACGTCTTAAGCGCCCAAAAGGCTATGTGCTCCAGCTCGACTGGGAGGTGACATGCCTTTCCATACACCAGTCGGAAAGGCGAGGTGCCTATTGGTGTCTTGTAGGCTGTCCTGTACGCCCAAAGTGCATCATCTAGTCTCTGACTCCAGTCCTTCCTAGTCGGCTTCACCATCTTTTCTAGAATCCCCTTAATTTCTCGGTTAGAGATCTCTGCTTGTCCATTCGTCAGAGGATGATAAGCTGTGGAAGTACGGTGGTGAACGTGGTACTGTTTCATAGTTGCTGTCATCAGTCTGTTGCAGAAATGCGTCCCCTGATCACTGATTATAGCTTTAGGCACTCCGTATCAGCAAAATATGTTAGTGCGAAGAAAATCCACAACAGTTTTAGCATCATCGCATCTAGTAGCCTTAGCCTCTACCCATTTAGACACATAGTCCACTGCAACAAGAATATACAGGTAACCAAACGATGCAAGAAAAGGACCCATAAAATCAATCCCCCATATGTCAAAGACATCGTCAACTATAATAGGCATTTGGGGCATCTCATTCCTAGCAGAAATATTACCTACTCGCTGGCATCTATCGCATCGCTTACAATGATCGTAGGCATCTCTAAACACATGTGGCCAATAAAAACCAATATCTAAAATTTTTCTGCTAGTCCTCTTGGGGCCAAAGTGACCACCACATGCATGCTCATGACAGAAACTAAGTACAGAAGCAATCTCATCATCAGGAATACACCGCCTAAGTATTTGGTCTACGCCAATTTTCCATAAATACGGGTCATCCCACACATAGTATTTCGAATCATGCTTAAGTTTCAGACACTGAGCTTTTGAGTAAGAGGGTGGGAATTTACCTCTGACCAGGTAGTTCACAATGGAAGCATACCATGGTACGTTACCTGTGAGAGCATACAAGTGCTCATCTGGGAAGGTCTCTGTGATCTGTCCTGCATCCTCGTCTCGTACTAATCGACTCAGGTGGTCAGCTACGGTGTTTTCTATCCCCTTCTTGTCTTTGATCTCTAGGTCAAATTCCTGTAGCAGCAAAATCCATCTAATCAGCCGCGGCTTGGCCTCCTTCTTCGTCATTAAGTACCTAATAGCTGCATGATCAGAAAAGACAACTACTTTAGTACCAAGCAAATATGGCCGAAATTTCTCCAAAGCGAAAACCACTGCTAGTAATTCTTTTTCGGTGGTCGAGTAGTTTCGCTGAGCTGCATCCAGAGTCCTCGAAGCGTAGTAAATCACTACTGGCTTTTTGTCCACCCTCTGGCCTAGTACAGCTCCCACAGCATAGTCGCTGGCATCACACATGATCTCAAATGGCTGGTCCCAATCTGGTGCTCGAATGATAGGCGTGCTGGTAAGTGCCTATTTCAGCTCGTCGAAGGCCTCCCTGCATGAATCTGTAAACTCAAAAGGAACATCTTTCTGCAAAAGGTTAGATAAAGGCAGAGCCTTCTTCGAGAAATCCTTAATGAATCTACGATAAAAACCAGCATGCCCAAGAAAAGATTTTATATCACGCACAGTAGAAGGATAAGGAAGAGTAAGAATTAAATCAATTTTTGCTTTGTCAACCTTAATACCTTCATGTGAAACAATATGACCAAGGACAACACCATGAGTAACCATAAAATGACACTTTTCATAATTGAGTACCAAATTCATAGAAACACAACGTTCAAGCACTGTACTCAAGTGATCCAAACATGCATCGAAAGTGTCACCATACACAGTGAAATCATCCATAAACACCTCAATAAAAGTACCTATCATGTCAGAAAATATGCTCGTAACCACCCGCTGAAAAGTGCCGGGTGCGTTACACAATCCAAAAGACATACATCTAAAAGCAAACGTACCGAAGGGACATGTAAAGGTAGTATTTTCCTTGTCCTCAGGTGCAATGGGAATTTGATTATACCCACAAAATCCATCAAGAAAACAAAAATAAGGCTTACCTGCCAGCTTGTCGAGCATCTGGTCAATAAACGAAAGAGGAAAGTGATCCTTACGCGTCAAGGCATTCAGCTTCCTGTAATCGATGCACATGCGCCATCCGTTCTTGACTCTAGTAGTCACCATTTCACCTGCAGCATTCTTCCCAACTGTAATCCTTGTCTTCTCCGGGACTACATGAACTGGACTCACCCGCTGTCTGTATGAGATCGGGTAAATCACATCAGCGTTCAGCAACTTCTGAATTTCCTTCTATACTACCTCCATCATGATCGGGTTCAGTCTCCTCTGAGGCTCTCTAGAAGGCTTAGCTCCATCCTCCAGCAAGATACGGCGCATGCACACAGTTGGGCTGATTCCTCTGATGTCTGCAAGTGTCCATCCAATAGCGAGCTTGTGGCTACTCAGCACCTCGATCAATCGCCTCTCCTGGTCTGTTTCTAGCCCGTTTTTGATGATGACGGGCATCGTGTTGTTCTCCCCCAGGAACGCATATTTCAGGTGCTCAGGTAGAGGTTTCAGTTCCAGTTCTGGTGCCTGCACAGTAGACGGCAAAAACACGTTAGATTTAAATAAACGAACCTCATTAACTTCATACCTAGGTGTGAGTGGTCGTGCCATCTCCAGCTGAGACAGCGCATCGAGAATGACCTCTGCGAACTCGTATGAGTCCTCATGAGAGTATATTGCTCTCTCGAGTGCTAGCTCAAGTGGGTCTGTTCCCCTCTCCGGTCTCACCTCCTGGACCAGATCATCCAGTGTATCTAGAGCATGCACTGCTGCAAATTCTGGTGGGTGCTTCATGGCATGAAAATGTCAAAGCGAATTACTTCACCCTCCACCTCCATAGAAAGAGTGCCGCTATCGCAGTCGATCTTCATCTTGGACGTCTTTAAGAACGGGCGACCTAGTAGAATAGGCGCATGATCTGTCGGATCGCTGCTGTCCATTTTCAACACATAAAAATCAGCGGGAAACACAAGCTCCCCCACCTGTACTAGTACATCTTCGATTTTCCCTTCCGGCTGCTTACACGATCTGTCCGCCAGCTGTATAGTGAGTCCTGCAGGTTCTAGAGGACCAATACGAAGATAAGAATAGATAGAATATGGCAGGACATTTATCGAAGCACCAAGATCAAGCATGCAATTTTCAATACGAATGTTACCGATAGTGCAAGGAATAGTGTAGGTACCAGGATCACCACATTTAGGAGGTACCTTGCGCTGAATGACAGCGGAGACATTCTTACTCAGCAATTCCTGGTCGTCACAAGTGGATCGCCTTCGGTTGGTGCATAACTCCTTTAAGAACTTCGCATAAAGTGGAATTTGCTTGATCGCCTCGAGGAGTGGGATGTTGATCTCCACCTTGCTAAATAGCTCCCACACGTTCTTATCGATCATATGCTTCTTTGGGGCCTTGACCTGTATGGAAAACGGAAGTGGAAGATCGTGTTTTGAATTTGCCTCAGTGCCGACCACATTTGACCTTAACGTTATAGCCGCATCTGGATTGGACGTTATAGCCGCGTCTGGTTCAGACATTAGCGTCGAGCTAATGCCTATTGCAGGCGTGGTGGGCACTGATGCTGGCTCATATTCGCTGTTTTTCAACTCCTTCCCGCTCCTGAGTGTTACTGCATTGACATTGCCTTTCGGGTTCGGAATAGTCTGTGACGGTAGCCTTCCCGGATCATTCTTTAGCTCAAAAACTGTAGTGGCTATCTGAGACATCTGCTTAGATAGCTCGGAAATTGCTCCATCGGTCTTGGCCTGATTTTGCTGTACCGTGGTTGCCAACTGCTGGGTGCTAGCTGCCAGCTCCTTCACTATATCCTCCAGAGACTTGTTAGAACCTTGGTTGCTAGAACTTGCTTGGTTGTAATTCTGCCCTCGCTGCTGATACTGGGTCTGACTGTTGTATCCTCCCTGTTGCTGATGGTACGGAGGCCGATAATACTGCTGCTGCTGGACTGGTTCCTTTGTCGTGTTATTGTTGTTGTCTCTCCAACTGAACCCATTACCTGCTAGCCCGAATTTTCGCTGTTGTGGGCGGTTGTCGAAGTTCTGATAACCTCCCACAACGTTGACGTCTCCATGCATGCTTATCATCCTATAGACTAGGGCACGAATCTGTTTTGTGATTGGTTGCAGAGCAGAATTCACAAGCCTTCATCTGAGCTACCTGATTGGTTACCAGCAGTTTCACCATCTCCCTCAATTCCTTCAGCTCATCAGAAGCTGGTGCAGCTTCGGCCCTTGAGATGTTCCTAGTCCTGCTGCATTCATCTTGACGACCTACTTCTTCTCTGAACCTTGCGTTTTCAGCCACCTCTGCAATCATCCTTCGCACTCCAGTTGGGGATAGACTCATGATGGTCCCTCCAGCTGAGGCGTCCAGCAACATTCTATCTAGTGGCCTCAACTCATCCAGTAAATACTCGATTATCAGCTTCTCAGGCATTCCAAGGTTGAAGCAGCTCTGCTCTAGCTGGTTGAACTTTTCCAATTAGTCATACATTGACTGGTTCGGCCCCTGCCTAATATCTTGCAGCTGCCTACGGACCTGTCCTGCCTTGGCCGCTGGCAAGTATTTGTCAAGAAATTTCTTCTGCATCTGATCCCAAGTCCTGATGCTACCTGAAGGGAGGGATAAAAACCAAGCGTGAGCTGCATCAGTTAGAGAAAGATGAAAAACCTTGAGTTTGAAATTCTCCAGTGTGGCCCCATAGGGTCGGAGAGTCTGGCAGATGCCATGAAGGCTATGAAGATGCTTGGTGGCTGACTCTCCTTGCCGACCCGAAAACTTAGGCAGATGATGCACCACTGCAGAACTGACCACGATTTCCTGCATTTCTGGCCCCTCATGGATGCACCAAGGAATATTCTAAAAATTGGGGGGCAGACAGCTCCTTCATCGTGGGCTCGTAGTAATATTCTTCTTCATATTCTGGCTCCACATGGATTGGCGGTTGTGGTGGAGGCGGCTGCCTCGCACCAGCACCATTCTGTGCAACAGGCGCTCTCTGATTCAGCTGTTGAGCCTGCCTGATTGCACGGTTGCGAGCAGGGACCAGCTGCTCCGGGTCATCATAGAATGGAGGTATGACGTTGTTTTCATTGACCGGCGCGATCTCATTGTTGTTGTTGTTGTTCTAGTCATCACCAACATGGCTACCTGCGCGAGACATTGCGAACAAGTAGCGAAGCACAAAAGATATCTAAATAAAATAAAAATAAAAATAAACAAAAAAGGACAACTTCACCGAAGCGCAGCTCCCCGGCAACGGCGCCAAAATTTGACGCGCGTCGTCTGACGCGTCAAATTTAATATT
Organism: Rhodiola chrysanthemifolia; assembly: GCA_033675395.1. Classification (NCBI taxonomy): domain Eukaryota; kingdom Viridiplantae; phylum Streptophyta; class Magnoliopsida; order Saxifragales; family Crassulaceae; genus Rhodiola; species Rhodiola chrysanthemifolia. The sequence continues at coordinate 31,279,236 of CM066207.1, read as the reverse complement.
TTATATTTCTCCGGCTATGAACTAGTGTAGCGGCAAGCAGGGTCGAACCCAAGAGAGCTGATTGTTGAAGTTGTGACTGTAAATAATTAAAACAGGGGGTTTGTGAGCAATTATTGTAAAGCGCAAGAGAAAGAATTAACGAAGACAATCAGAGGAAACATTCAGCTTAGGGTTTCTATTGTGACACGTTCATCATAGATTTCTAACGATCAATCTTATATTTTAAAGTGTAGCTGTTCTGACAAAGGTAACAACCCAAGTATCCCGACAAAGGTGATACGCCACAATCTTACCCGACAAAGGTGTTAGACTTCTAGTTCTTTCCTAAACTAAACAATCCGACAAAGGTATTATTTAGCTTAGGTGTTACTATCTACCTTTACGACAAAGTATCCAGTAGATGTAACGATAAGAATTAACTGCTCAATTAAGCTTTGTGACAAAGCTTCCACTTAATCTAACAAATTAGTTCATGGAATAAGCACAAGAACTAGTAAAACATAAAATATCATTAAGAACGAAAATCTCAAAAAACGTGTTCACAATGTACGAAACCCTAAACTGAAAGAGAAAATTAGCTACTCATTGTCATGGAAATAAACACAAATATTTTTGATGAAAAAGAAGTAGAAAATCTCTGTATCGTCGAAAGCTTTGCGTTCTTCGTCTTCTCCAGAGCTGTCTCAGTCTTCGTTATATGATTGATGAGATTCTGAAAACCCTAGCCCAAGCTTCTTATTTATCATAAACTGGGTTTCCAAATCTGTTTTTAGGCTAAAATTATCAAATTTCGGCTCGCGGACGTCATCAAACGCGTTGCTGACGTCAGCATATCGTGGTTCACCGCGTCTGCACTTGACATTACCGCCGCGTTTCGCCTTGACATTAGCGTTAACGCTAATGTCTACATGAGACGCGGTAGCCACTGAGCCTGATTCCTTCTTCTGCGCGCCAGCTCTGACTTCAACTCTGGATTTGACCTTCTATCTGACTTCGGCTGTTTTCGGTGTGAACTAGAGAGTTGTAGGGAATCAAGTCAGCTACGCGATGACGCATGGCTCGTGTTTTTTGCTCAGCGGTCCATTCCCAGCACGCCGTCAAGCGTCCAAAGGTCTGATTTGCCGTTGTGATGTCTTCGGCATGAAATGCCGTATTTATGCATGTTTCCTCCTAGAGCTTCCGAAACACCTGAAATGCAGAACAACACTAAAAAGTAACTGCTCGCATAATAAAGTGTCGAAATAAACGGGATTAGTTGATTCGACGAGTTGTATAAATACGACTCATCATCCCTCAAGGTCAAATCCGAAATACGAAAACTCGGGGAAAAACCGAAGATTTCGGGGCAAAACCGAGCAGATTGACCTTTGCAGCTTTGGTTGGACGCCCAGGGCGCATACGATGTCTGAATTGGTTGTTTTAAAGCTCGTTGGAAAGCTAACGCAAAGGGCTACAACTATCCAGTTGATGCCAAGACCAAATTCGGACGTGAAGACCACCAAAACGGCTCCAGTCGGTCGACTGAGAAGTTCAGTCGACCGACTCAATGAAATCCCAAAAGGCACTGAAATATCACCCAATCCAGTCGCCCGACTGGATAAAAAAACCCTGAAATTTTAGTTTCGGAGCTATAAAAATAGAAAGAGGGTTTTTGACCTAAAGTGTGGAGGTTTTTTGGGACAAGAAGATTAAGAAAAGAGGTCAACCATGGTCATCAATCATCAAAAGATCCAACCTAAGAGAAGAAGAGAAGATCAAAAGGGAGTTCAAGGATTAACCATCCTCCTTCCTTTACACTTTTGCATTCCCTTTGTTGTGTGCTTCATAACCTACTCACACCATGTTGTCTTACATGAGGTGTGAGTAGTGATCTTGTGTTTTGAGGGTCTTATGACTCTCCTTGGTACTCTTTGATCACATATATACATTGATGTTCATATGGATGATTGTTGATTTCATTTTCATTGGTGTTTGATAAAATGCATAAGTGACAACTTAGACTAAAACTTGGACCTAGGACTTGGAAACCCTAGTGAATAGTTTTAGGATGGAGAAAATGATCTATATCTTAAATCATGCAAATGAACCTTAGGATATGGATGTTTAAATCATTAGAGTTAGTTATTAAGCGAATCATCAATTAATCTCATCTAATGGTGTCAAATTCATGTTCTCTATGCTCTTCATTTATGACATGTTGTTACTAAGTATTTGACGAAATGCCTAAGTGACATTGTTGATCTCAAAACTTGACCCAAGCATCGATAGACCTTAGGAATGGTTTGGAGAATAGAGAATGTGATACTATCTAGTGTTTATGAGAGTAAATGCATGGGTAGGAAGTTAACTAGTCCCCGAGTTCATGGTATTTATTGCTTTGGGAGATGTCTCGAGGCTAATAAATGCTATGGAATGAACCAATTACCTCGATGGAGTGAGGTTCGAGCTAAGAAGGTTTGGCTAGGAATAGATTCAATGAGAGTTGGTCTACCCTAGTCTAAACTAGGTTCTAAACTATTTGACTACCATGAAATGTTTGAATATCGTGTATGTGATCATTGGGAAATTGCCAAGGAGGGGAGTAACCCCTCGAAACACCTCTTATCTATCTTTCATCCTTAATTACTCGCCACATAGGATTTAGAATATACACACCTTATACATTTTTGGTTTAGAATAGCCGAACGGAAATACGATCTTACCTAGTGTATGTGCTTGGCTTGCTCCTTTGGGTTCGACCCGGTCTTACCGGTCATTATAAATTGTTTTTGACCAAATAGAGATTGTAATCGCATTCATTTGCGTGTGAAAATCTACAACGTTCAAAATGGCGCCGTTGCCGGGGAGCAACTAGTTAGCACATCCCTAGATTAGATTGTGTGAAAGCTCCGACTATTCTTGTAAATATTTTTCTTTTTTCTTATACTTGTATATTCTTCGTTTTCACTCATATCCCTTACTAGCTTTTGTTTACCTTGTTTTGCGTGGATGGACCCCTACAACCGACGAGTCTTTTCTCATGGAGAATACTATCAAGAGGGGGAGAAACCATATTGGAATTACCAAGAGCATGACTATCAAACTAGTTATTATAATTTGAATGGGGATGGCCAAGAAGAGGATCAACCAAACGCCTATTGGGAAAACTCTTGGCATCCTTCACATACCTACACTCACAATTGGAATGATAGTCAATGTTTTGAAATTGAAGACTCCTACCCTCAACCTCCTCAACCTTCAAGTGAGCCCTCCAATATAGAATCCATGATTGCCACATTACTTGAAAACCGAGAGAAGATGAATAGAGACTTTGAAGCTCAAATGAGGGATTTCAAGGAAGCGACTCAAAATATGCATGCTCAAATTGAGAGATTGGAGGCTCAAAGCCAAGTGTTAGAAAGCAAATTGGCACAACAAGCAATGGACCTTGAGAACTTGGGTGAGGAAGAGGAGAACTCCAAAAAAGAAGAAGTCCTTGAATCTAATGCCTCAAGACAAGAAGGGGATCAAGAATCGGAGGAGAAACTTTGGAGAGCCGCCACCGAAGCTTATTACAAGACATGGGATGGTGAATCTTGTAACAAGGACGAGATGGAATGCAAAAGTGAAGCATCCTTCACTACTAGCACATCTCAATATCATTTGAATGAGAAAACACAAGAGTTCACCATTCCATCAACGCCTCGACTCTCCAATGAGGAATCCTTCATTGATGATGCCTCGTGCATAAAAGAAATATCCTTGGTCGATGAAGGACTCCTCCCTCCCGGTACAAGCGAGCTTGAGGGTGAATCCGAACTTCTTGTTGAGGACAAGATAGAGGAAGGGCATATTGAGCAAAAATTATTCCAAGGGTATAAGGACTTCGTTGAGGTGTACATGGAAACAATTAAGGGACAACCTCGCATTCAAGAAGACACAAGTTTAGAGAGGGATATTGAGGATTGGGCATCCACGGACGCCATTGAAAAACTCAAAGAGGGGATGCCCATCAAGCTCGAGACAAGTTATGAAGACCCTTTCTTCACCACTTCGTCTCGAGACAAGTTTTGGAGCTTCGTGCCTTATTTTGCAAGATTTTTGGAAGGAAGCCCCCATGACCCCTTTGTTCTAAAGGGATATTCATTATTGAAGGGGTCAACTTCCCAAAGGAAAGTCCATTATAGACTTGATGGGAAGAAATTCAAATGGGACTTGAAGGTGGATTGACACGACCAAATCCAAGGCCCCGTGAGAAGGGATCCTAGCAAAGGACTTCTCAACGAGTGATTCTATGGGGCGCTTTGCTACGTCTTTGCCAAGACGGTAAAAACTAGGCCCTCGCAGGAGGTAACCCGGTTTGTAAGTTGTTCATTCTTGTTCTTCATGTTTAAATGTGTGGCATGACTTTGAGTTGCTTAGGCTCTAAATGTGGAATGTGTGATTAGTGAGTCAAATTTTAAGTGTGGAGTGAGTTCTACTCACTCCAATTCCACTTCACATTGCCAAGCCCCTCCACATTTCCCTTGATTTATCTATGAATAATTATGTTGCCCTTAGTGCTCATGTGCTTTATTGGTGTTTACTAGAGTGGGACTAAATTTTTTATACCATGCTATGACTCTAGTTTGACATTTTCTTGGCACTTAAGATACCTTGTGCACATTATGGAGGATGTAGATTACTTTCTTTGCTTGTATTCTATGAAACTTATGCATGATGTTATCATGTGACTTGTGATGCTCTCTTGCTCATACTTGTGTTGCATAACCGTGTATGTCACTTGTTACTTTTAACCTCTCATGTGTTCTTGTCATCAAGGAAGTTATTTGCACCATGTATGATCACGTTTAGCACAATGGCGTCTTTTCTATTGGTGGGGCACATCTACAAACGAGGGGAGTTCCTATGCGCCTTATTCTCATTCTCTTTATTGTTTGCGCTTAGGGACTAAACTATGTTTTAAGTATGGGTGAGGTAGTCGCATAGTTCACTCATTTCATGCCATGCCTATCATTGTAGAATGGACACTTGCATTCATGTATCTTATCCCTAACATGAGAGTGTTTTTAACCACATAGGTTTGTGACTATCGAATCTAAATCCCTATAAATCACATCTAGCCTATTTGTCACATTTATTGGATCTTGAACTTAGAACCGACCTAGTCCCTTGAATGTTCATTCTTGTGAATCAATGTCATTGTTATCCCTTGTCTATCTATTCTCTAAGTATTTTCGTTGAACTACATTGGATTGAGTTTTAGCAAGCACTTTTAAAACTTTCACAAAAAACTTAGACCTCTTGTATGCTCCTTGGTGACTTGAGTACTTCTAACTTAGTGCCTTACTTATGATTGTTTTCTGCGCATTCCATACATTCCTTGAACATATTGTCAAGTTTTAAGTGTGGAGTCAAAAACAAAAGAGGGCGCAAATAGGCCCCAACAAAAAAATGCTTCATTTTCATGGTCAAAAAAGGGCAAAGCCCCGACTAAAAAAACTTTCTCGAGTACTAGAGAAGTTTTGATCTTAAACATACAAATGTCGGGGGTTAGGAAGAAAAGTTCCCCCTCGAAAGCATTTGTAGTTCAAAGGCCATTTGAAAAAGAAAATAAGGAGCACTTAAAACTTGACTTTATGTTCTTCCATCATTCTACTTTTGCACGGGGGCATCATTTGTATTGTATGCTAGTTGCACTAACTCTTGAACGACCCTTGTGCTTGCACGGGAGCTATCATTTGGTCTACGCTAGTTTTATAAGAACTCTAGTGTCGAACTCCTCTTCCCTTATGGATTATGGCTTAAGCGCCTAAAACTTGAGAATGAGTTTTACATCGTGAACCCATGGACTAGCCCTAGCTAGCATAGTTGAGCGATTGACACTCGTTGTGCAAACTAAGAACTTTACTTCTATTGTATTGCCTTGAAAATGAGTAGACTTTTGGATGAGAAGGTTGATAGCCCTAGTATTGATGATCTTGAATGCACAACCTCATGGGTACTCAAATGGTTCAAAATTTCTTTTGATGATAATGTGACGGTAGTCCTAGTTTGGGGTGAGGGATTGGTTTTGAGAAATCCTCGCCTCGGTTGAGCACTCTTGCATTCATTCTCATGGGATAGGTGCATTTGGGATTTGTGAGTATTCCCTTCTCTGAAAACTATCATGAGACTATAACTCGTCCACCAGGGTAGCTGATGAGCCATATTTATACGACTCATCGAGTCAACTAAACCCACCTTAAACGACACTTGGTCCTAAGAACACTTACTTGTTAAGGTCGTTTTGCATTTCAGGCATTTTGGGAGTCTAAAGAGGAATCGAGCTTAAAGATGGCATTTTGTGCCAAAAACATCACAAGGTATCTTTGGCCGAGCAGCACCCGAGCACCGTCCGAGGACCCGACCGAACAGTTCAACGCTGAAATCAAGTCGCTTGACCAGACGGACTCCGATGAAAAATCTGACTCGACCAAGTTGATCAAAATGGAAAACAAGTCCGACAATGTCACTGAACCAAGGAGAACGCCCGAGCAGATTGGCAGTTGGCCCAATTCCAAAGCAATAGCCCCGGGCACGCTGATAGGCACTGAAACCAAGTTGCTCGACCAGACGGGCGAATCTGGCAAATCCGGCTCGACCAAGTTGTTCTAAATGCCCAATAACTCAGATGATCTCACTTCCCATACAAAACGCCCGAGTGGAACCAGCCCATGGTCGACAAGGCCAAACAGCCGAGATTTCAGGCCATTCTAGGGCACGACCTAGCTCCAATCAAGTTCCGGCCAAGCGACCTTCTTGAGACCAGTTTGGAATCTCCTCAGCATTCCAGAACCACCTCTCAAAGGCCAAGAACCGAAGTCCTAAATTTCGACCCGGTCAAATCCAAGTCGGTTGGATTGAGCTACTATCTAACCCTCTCGGTTGGGTTTGGCTAAATCCAATCCAAGTCGGTTGGATTTTGCTTCTTCGAAACCAAAACTTAGCCCCCAAGTTAAGAGCCTTTACCTATAAATAAGACCTCTTGGTCTTAGAATCCATACACACACAACTTGACACAACTTGAGATCACATTTTGAGAGAGGTGCTTTGGGAGGTCTAAGGTGCTTTGGGAGGTCTAAGGTGCTTGGAGCTAGTTGCTTGGAGCTTATCTCTCTACTTTTTTCTCTTGTTTCTTTTTGTAATCTTTTACTTCCCTTGTCATGGCTATGGTATTCCCCTCAATGAATTCTAGTAGCTAAACCCTTCATTCAGTTGAAGGGATTCTTATATTATGAAACCGTTTTGAGACCCTTTACTCAATGCTACTTTTGTGTTTCTACTAGTTCTTGTGCCATCAATTCGGGTTGAACAACAAGGTTAAGTGGATGCTTGAAATGGCAAAGCTTTTCCGAGTAGTTCAATCCCTCTTTTAGCCGCTTGGTTGATCTGAAACGTGAGATCAAGTGCCTGCACTTAGTCTAATACATCTTGCAATGGAGTATTAGTCTAGCTAGAACTAGAAGTCTATGTCTTGAAATGGACTAGATGGTGGTGTAAGTGCTTGAAATGGCCTTACTTAGGGTTATGTCTTGAAATGGAATAACCCACACCTATGAACACAAAGTAAGATCATTAGAGGTCAATGATGAACGGAGCCATAATAGAAGGCCCCTAGACCGAATGATTTCTCTTGATCGAAAACCCACTTGTTATTTACTTCAGTTCTTTACTTTCGGCCACTTTCATTTCAATCACTTACCTTTGCATTTACTTACAGTTACTTACTCTCCAGTATTTACTTTCCGTTCTTTATCTTCGAGTACTTTACTTTCAAACACTTTACTTTCAGTATTTACTTTCAGTTCTTTACTTTCAAGCACTTTACTTTCGAGCACTTTACTTTCAGTATTTACTTTCAGTTCAGTATATACTTTCAGTTCTTCCAGTCATTTACTTTCAGTCACGTTCATTTCAGTCTTAAAACCACTTACAAAACCCAAACTTTCTTTACTTTATTTTCTGTTTTCAAGAACAACTCTTCCACACAACTCTCTTGGGTTCGACCTCTACTTACCGCTCTACTAACCAATAGTGAGCCAACAAGTAGTGGACACTTATAAATTGATATATTTGAGAGGCCACGACGACGGCCTGTCAAATTTTGGCGTCGTTGCCGGGGAGTTAGTGCATCGGATAGTTGTCCTTTCTTTTTGTTCTTTTTCTTAGTTTTTTGTACTCGCTTCTTGTAAACCATGTCTCATGCAGGAAGCCACCGTGATGATGATGAGGTTAACGACGAGGTGAACTCGTTCGTCCGAAATGATTAGGCACCGCCTCCATTTTTTAACGACCCGGAACAACTTATCTGAAACCGAAACCGAGCTGTTAGGGAGGCCGCCCGAAGGAACCAAGGGCCACCCGAGGCCCGGAATAGAGCTGGCCCGAGGCAACCACCTAGACAGCCGCCACCTCCTCCACATCAACAACCTCCGAGGCAGCAGCCCGTCTATGAGGAGTACTACGAGGATGACATCCTCCACGAGCCCACCATGGGAGAGCTCTCAGTCCCAAATTTCAGAAATCAGCCTTGGTGCATATACGAGGGCCCGAAACTTGAGAACATAGCCATCAACACGTCCGTAGTACACAACTTGCCTAAGTTCTCGGGCACTCAAGGGGAATCAGCAACCACTCACCTTCAGCGTTTGCATGGCGTTTGCCAAAATTTAAAACCATTTGGAGTAGATGTAGAGGACTTCAAATTGAAGGCCTTCTATTTCTCTCTTATTGATGCAGCTAATGATTGGGTTCTTTGCTTACCCTCAGGTAGCGTCCGCACATGGACCCAAATGCAAAAGAAGTTCCTGGACAAATACTATCCCGCGGGTAGGGCGATGCAAGTAAGGAGGCAGCTACAAGACATAAGGCAAGGCATGGGCCTAATGAGACCATGTACGAATACCTTGAGAAGTTCAACCGCTTGGAGCGGAGTTGCTGCACTCTCGGACTGCCCGAGAAGCTCATCATCGAGTACCTGCTTGATGGACTGAAACCCCTAGACAAAATGCTCCTGGATGCCTCGGCTGGAGGGTCAATGATGAGCCTACCACTGAGCGGCATAAGGCAACTAATCACAAATGTTGCTGAAAATGCCCGGTTCAGAGAGGTGACCACTCGGCAGGATGAGTTTACCCGAACCAAGAACGTGGCAAAGGCCGAGGCACCGGTGAACTCAATGCCCGAGGAAAGGAAGCAAATGAAGGAGATGATGATCCAGATCCTACGGAGGCAGCCGGCTCAAGTGAGGCCTTGTGAGTATTGTGGTGCTACTGACCACAAGACCGATGCATGCCCAACCTTGATAGAAGAAGACCCGGTGGAGGTCAATGCAGTGGATGGGTACCAAGGGTACTACAACAACCGAGCCGGACCAAGCCGGTAGTATGGGCAGGCGACCGGGCAAAACTGGCGAAACGACTCCGGGCAGAACTGGCGGAACGACGGCCATCCTCTGAGGGAAACACAACAGGCCGCCCCTCAACCAGCCTCACCGGCCGTTCTACCGACCGCCTCACCGACCGCTCAGCAGTTCTACCGACCGCCTCACCGGCAGTACAACTAGAACGGACCAGGCTAGTATCAGCAGAGGGGACCGAACCAATACCAGGCGGGCCCGAGCAATCAACAAGGACCGAACAAGTCGCTCGAGGACATCTTAAAGGAGCTGACCGCGAGCACCCAGCAGTTGGCTGCTACTGTGCATCAGAATCAAGTAAAAATCGATGGAGCAATAGCCGATCTGAATAAGCAAATGTCCCAGCTTGCTACCACAATGTCCGAACTCAAGAATGAACCCGGACGGCTCCCTTCACAAACCATCCAGAACCCGAGGGGAAATGTGAATGTCGTGACTCTTAGGAGTGGAAAAAAGCTCGTCGTTGAATCCACAGAGCCAGAGGAGGACGAAAACCTGAAGGTGCCCAAAGAAGAACAGACCAGGCCCGAGGCTCTCGGTACTCTCTCACCGGACGCACTCGGAGCGCACAGACCAGGCCCGGTACCAGTGGCCGAGGAAATCAGGGCAGGCCCAGTACCCAGGACCGAGAATTCCAAAATCAACACCCCTCTTCCGTTCCCAGTGCCAGCCCGAGCTCCGAAACATTACGTCATGGATAAGGACGTCTTTGACTTATTCAGCAAGGTTGAGATCAACATCCCCCTCTTGGAAGCCATCAAGCAAATCCCAAGATATGCAAAGTTCTTGAAGGAACTTTGCACTAACCGAAGGAGAGGTACTCGGGATGACCAGGAGCTAATGAGCAGGAATGTCTCTGCTGTTATTCAACGAAAGGTACCCCCTAAATGTGGTGACCCACGCACCTATACTATTCCATGCACTATAGGCAATATTCGTATTGAACATTGCATGCTTGACCTCGGTGCCTCTATTAATGTTTTACCATACTCCATATACTCTTGTCTTCGTATTGGTCCTATTAAGCCTGCAGGACTCACTATCCAGTTGGCGGACCGTTCATGCAAACAGCCCGAGGGCAAGATTGAAGATGTGCTCGTACAAGTAAGAGAGCTAGTGTTCCCAGTCGACTTCTATGTGCTTAAAATGGAGAGTAGCGGCCGAACAGACCATGCGCCTATTCTATTAGGCCGGCCGTTCCTCAAGACATCTAAGATGAAGATTGATTGCGACAATGACACTCTTTCCATGGAGGTAGAAGGGGAGGTATTCAATTTTGACATTTTCAGGGCCATGAAGCATCCCATGGAGTTTGAGGCAGTACATGCCCTTGATACATTGCACGACCTTGTCCAAGAGGTCCAGCCGGAACGAGGAGCGGATCCTCTCAAGCTCACGCTCGATAGAACCATGCACTCGCATGAGAACTCGTATGAGTTGGCCGAGGGCATACAAGAGGCACTATCCCACTTAGAGATCTCGGGGCCACTCACAGCAAGGTATGAGGTCAATGAGGTGCGACTATTCAAATCTAATGTATGTTTACCCTCTATTGTGCAGGCACCCGAAGTGGAATTAAAGCCCCTACCCGGGCATTTGAAGTATGGGTTCCTAGGGGAGAACGACACACTTCCGGTGATCATCAAGAGTGGCCTAGAGGTAGATCAAGAGCGTCGTTTGGTGGAAGTGATGAGTCGGCACAAGCTGGCCATTGGATGGACCCTAGCCGACTTGAGGGGAATAAGCCCGGCGGTGTGCATGCACCGCATTCTGCTAGAGGATGGATGACGGAGCCCACTGCACTATCGTTAAGGTGCAATGTTCTCTGTGCAAAATAAATTTATATTTTTCGCTACTCGCGACTACACTACTGGGTAGTAAGTGGTAAGTAGGGGTCGAACCCAAGGGAAATAGGGGGATAATTGTTCTTTGAGGGGATTATTCAGCGGGAGGGCGTGTTTTAGGTTGGTTGGTTTTAAAGCTACCAGCTAAGTGATTGATTGGTTGGTTGGTTGGTTTTAGTACTGGAAAGTAACTGATAATTATTACAATTAAAAGAAAGCGTTCGGTTTCAGGGGCCTTGTATTATATCCTGTTTATCATTGACCCTTAGTGAATCTTCTAAGTATTCAAACGTGTATCAAGGCCTTTTCCGGCGCTCGATTTGCCACACTGTCTAGTCTTTTGCAAAAGTGTTCGAAAGTGAATCAAGGCCATTTCAAGCACTCGACTTGCAACACTGTCTAATCTTTTGCAAAAAACGTAAAGCCCTTGTTCTACTTAGACTAGCACCCCATTTCAAGGTATACTAGCCTATGTGCATCCATTTTGGGTTGTCTTTTCCGATTTACCCAAAATGGTGTTTGAGAGAGATCAAACTCCTCAGATAAGCTTTGCCATTTCAAGCATCCACTTACCCGAGTATGTTTGCGAACTTCCACAGAAGAGCTTTGCCATTTCAAGCATCCACTCAACCTTGGAAGTTCTGATCTAATATATGGCACATAGAACAAGTTTTGAATACAAAGACGAGACACTAAATTAATAGTCTAAAACATTTTATAATACAAGTCCACCCCTTCTACCGAACGACTAGTTTAGCTACTATTTATCGCGCTAAAAATTATAACTAAGGAATTGGAAATTAAAGACGGTAAATAAATATTAAAATACTTACAACCGTTGAAGCGCCAAGGGAGCAATCTTTTATTTCCAAAGCCAAACTTACAAAACTTAGAGAGATAAGTGAAATGTTGATTTTTGGATGATACAAATGAGAGGAGAATGGCTTGTATTTATAGCCAAAGGGAGGAGAAATGGAGGGTGGAGATGGCTTCCATGTGTTTTTGATCCAAGGGAGGAGGAGGAGGAGATGAAGATGTGGTGGAGGAGCCACCACATGGCAAGCTTTCCATGGAGGAGCAAAAGCCGCCGGTCACCATGAGGGGAGGAGCCGCCGGTGGCCGGTCACCATGAGGGGAGGAGCTCCTCCCTTGGCCACCTCCAAGCAAGGTGGCCGGTCACCTTGGTCCATGAGTGTATTTTGACAGTTTTGTGCAGTCTTTTCACAAAACTATCAGTCCAATTTCGCTCCGTCTGACTTTGATTCCTCTTCTGCTTAATTTGTTATGAGTGATTCAACGTCAGGATCCTTGATATTTCTTCAGTCGGCATATGATCTTGACCTTGGAATGACTCGTAACATCTTTTATGCTTTAAAAGCTCCTCTTTAGCATGTATTCTCTCTAAGCTCTGAAATACCCTGTAGAAATATATCGGAACTAACACGCAAAAGTTAAATAGACCAACAGTCTAATTTGGTGGGTTTTATTGTGTTTTTGATTCGTATAATTATGGTCCATCAATGGAGAAAAGCCTTCAAGGGAGCCTCGACGACGACTCAACCCGATCATGATGGAGGTCGTTCAAAAAGAAATCCAGAAGCTGCCTGATGCGAACGCAATCTACCCCATCTCGGACAGTCAATGGGTGAGCTCGGTCCACGTGGTTCCAAAGAAGACTGGGATCACGGTCGAGGAAGATGCCGAGGGCAAGATGGTTACGACAAGGGTAAAAATGGATGGAGGATGTGCATTGACTACAGAAAGTTGAATGCCGTCACAAGAAAAGATCATTTCCCTCTTCCATTCATCGACCAAATGCTAGACCGATTGGCGGGTAAACCATACTTCTGTTTCTTGGATGGATTCTCGGGCTACAATCAGATTCCCATAGCACCAGAGGACCAAGAGAAGACCACTTTCACCTGCCCATTCGGTACATTTGCCTTCCGAAGGATGTCGTTTGGATTATGCAATGCTCCGGGGACTTTTCAAAGAGTGGTGACCAGTATCTTCTCAGACATGATTGGGACGATCCTTGAAGTTTTCATGGATGACTTCACCGTATATGGAGGCACGTTCGATGCTTGCTTGGATAGCTTGAGCACGGTTCTGGCACGATGTGTCTCAATGAACTTAGTGCTCAACTATGAAAAGTGCCATTTCATGGTAACTCACGGCGTGGTCTTGGGGCATGTCGTCTCACGAGAAGGAATAGAAGTTGACAAGGCCAAAGTTGATCTGATAATGACGCTGCCATATCCATCCACGGTGCGAGACATCAAGTCGTTCCTTGGGCATGCTGGATTCTACCGAAGATTCATAAAGGACTTTTCCAAGAAGGCGTTGCCTCTGTCCAATCTTCTTCAAAAAGACCTTCCTTTTGAGTTCACCAAGTCATGCAAGGACGCCTTTGACGAGCTCAAGAAGACCCTAACTAGCACTCCCATCATCCGAGCACCGGATTGGGACCAACCATTCGAAATCATGTGCGACGCTAGCAATTATGCCGTGGGGGCGGTCCTTGGCCAAAGAGTTGACAAGAAGGCGGTCGTTATCTACTACGCCTCGAGGACCTTAGATGCAGCCCAAAGAAACTACTCCACCACCGAGAAGGAGCTCTTAGCCGTGGTGTTTGCTCTAGAAAAGTTCAGATCCTACTTGCTCGGCGCTAAGGTGATAGTCTTCTCGGACCATGCAGCCATCCGATACTTAATGAAGAAGAAGGAGGCCAAGCCGAGACTCATAAGGTGGATCTTGCTGCTGTAAGAATTAGATGTGGAGATCAGGGACAAAAAGGGGATTGTGAATACGGTGGCCGACCATCTGAGCCGGATTGTCCGAGAAGAGGAAGAAGGGCAAATCACCGAGTCATTTCCGGATGAGCACCTCTATGCCGTTACAAGCAAGGTGCCTTGGTATGCTCCAATCGTCAATTACTTGGTAGGAGGTACATTTCCTCCCTCTTATTCTAAAGCACAATGCATGAAGCTTAGGCATGATGTTAGATTTTATTTATGGGATGATCCTTACTTATGGAAAATAGGTGTAGATCAAATGCTTAGGAGATGCATCCCTGATATTGAGATAGCTTCTGTTGTTAGCTTTTGTCATGAGTATGCTTGTGGTGGACACTTCGGGTCTAGGAGAACCGCTAGGAAAATCCTAGATAGCGGTTTCTTTTGGCCGAATGTATTTAGAGATGCATATGAGAAGTGTAGGAAATGTGATAGGTGTCAAAGAGTAGGCAATGTATCGGCTAGAAATGAGATGCCCCAAGTGCCCATCTTGGTCAATGATGTCTTTGACATTTGGGGCATTGATTTCATGGGGACATTCCCCGTTTCATGTGGCTATGCCTATATACTTGTGGCTGTAGATTATGTATCAAAGTGGGTAGAGGCTAAGGCCACTAGGTGCGACGATGCAAAAACTGTCATAGATTTCTTGCGCACTCACATTTTTTGTAGGTATGGGGTACCCAAGGCCATCATAAGCGATCAAGGAACTCATTTCTGCAATAGAATGATGGTCTCAACTCTTAAACACTACCATGTGCACCATCGGACGTTGACGGAGACCACTGCACTGTCGTTAAGGTGCAATGTTCTCTGTACAAATAAATTTATATTTTTCGCTACTCGCGACTACACTACTGGGTAGTAAGTGGTAAGTAGGGGTCGAACCCAAGGGAATTAGGGGAATAAGTTGTTCTTTAAGTTGGACAATTTTGGAATTGGTTGGTTGGTTTTAAAGCTACCAGCTAAGTGATTGATTGGTTGGTTGGTTGGTTTTAGTACTAGAAAATAACTGATAATTATTAAAAGAAAGCGTTCGGTTTCAGGAGCCTTGTATTATATCCTGTCTATCATTGACCCTTAGTGAATCTTCTAAGTATTCAAATGTGTATCAAGGCCTTTTCCGGCGCTCAATTTGCCACACTGTCTAGTCTTTCGCAAAAGTGTTCGAAAATGAGTCAAGGCCATTTCAAGCACTTGACTGTCGAATCTTTTGCAAAAAACGTAAAACCCTTGTTCTACTTAGACTAGCACCCCATTTCAAGGTATACTAGCCTGTGTGCATCCATTTTGGGTTGTCTTTTCCGATTTACCCAAAATGGTGTTTGAGAGAGATCAAACTCCTCAAATAAGCTTTGCCATTTCAAGCATCCACTTACCCGAGTATGTTTACGAACTTCCACAGAAGAGCTTTGCCATTTCAAGCATCCACTCAACCATGGACGTTCTGATCTAATATATGGCACATAGAACAAGTTTCGAATACAAAGACGAGACACTAAATTAACAGTCTAAAACATTTTATAATACAAGTCCACCCCTTCTACCGAACGACTAGTTTAGCTACTATTTATCGCGCTAAACATTATAACTAAAGAACTAGAAATTAAAGACTGAAAATAAATATTAAAAACTTACTACCGTTGAAGCGCCAAGGGAGCAATCTTTATTTCCAAAGCCAAACTTACAAAATCTAGAGAGATAAGTGATTTTTTTGATTTGAGGATGATTTACAAATGAGATGGATGGGTTGTATTTATAGGCTAAGGGAGGAGAAATGGGTGGTGGAGATGAGGGGCAAGTGTCTTTGATCCAATGGAGGAGGAGGAGGAGCAAGGAGGAGCCGCCACATGGGGGAGGAGCAAAGCCGCCGGTCACCTAGAGTGGAGGAGCCGCCGATTGCAGGTGGTGGAATGGGGAGGAGCTCCTCCCTTGGCCACCTCCAAGCATGGTGGCCGGTCACCTTGGTCCATGCTTGCATTTGATAGTTGATTTGGAATGGCCAAGTGATTCTAAGACTAATGGTCGGGCCAGTTTTTCCCAATTCCATGTTTTGGTCGAGCAATTTGGTCTTGGTGCCTATGCGCGAGGCTTTTGCTTTGGACTTGGGCCAACTGCCAATCTGCTCGGGCGTTTTATCTGGGAAGCAAGATTGTCCGACTTGTTGGGCATTCCAAATATCTTGGTCGAGCCAGATTTTCCAGATGCATCCGTCGGGTCGAGCGACTTGGTTTGGGTGCCAATGTGCGCCGGGCCTTTGCCTTGGAATTGAGCTAACTGCCAATCTGCTCGAGCATTCTCCTTGGTTTTCCGACATCTTCCACCTTATTTTCCATGTAAACACTTTGGTCGAGGCGGAATTGTCATATCAGATGGTTTGCTCGGGCAACTTGAATTTGGACTCGAATAGCTCGGCAGGCGCGCTGGACGCTGGGCGCTGGACGGCGGGCGCGATCTGGGTTTCTCGGTCTTTGGCTGGCCAGAAATTGCGAGCGATCCTTTTTAGCGTAAAACTCCTCTCCTTAGCGTGTTTTCTCTCTAAGCGCCACAATACCCTGTAGAAATATATCGGAACTAACAAGCAAAAGTTAAATAGACCAACAGTCTAATTAAGGGGGTTTTACTGTGTTTTTGATCCGTATAATTATGGTCCATCAGACGTCCACAGCCTACCATCCCCAAACCAATGGACAAGCAGAGATCTCCAACCGCGAAATAAAGTGGATTTTAGAGAAAATGGTGAAGCCAGCCCGGAAGGATTAGAGTCAAAGGCTAGACGAAGCTCTATGGGCCTACAGAACTGCCTATAAGACGCCGGTAGGGACCTCTCCCTTTCGGTTAGTGTATGGGAAAGCATGCCATCTTCCGGTGGAATTGGAGCACAAGGCATATTGGGCTATCAAGCAATGTAACTTAGACTTGAAGTCCGCCAGACTAGATAGGAAGCTGCAACTATGCGAGCTTGAGGAGTTGCGACTCGAGGCCTATGAGGGACAGTCGGACTACAAGGCGCGGACCAAACTATACCATGACAAATTCATCCTCCGACGCTCATTTGAGGAAGGACAACAAGTGTTGGTCTTCTCCTCACGGCTGAAGTTGATGCCCGGCAAGTTGAGATCTAGATGGACAGGCCCCTACACAGTGACTAAAGTATTCAACCATGGGGCGCTTGAGCTGGAAAGCCCGGAGAATGGAAGCCGATTCAAGGTAAATGGGCAGCGGGTTAAGCATTATCATGGCGAGGTCGACTTGACAACTCAACAATACGACCTAGCCTAGCCACCAGATCCGACATGAGTGAGGTACCGTCGAGCCAACGACGTTAAACAAAGGCACTCGCCAGGAGGTAACCCGACATTTTTAGTTTTATGTGTCGTTTAGTTTTTTCAGTTCATTTTACTTATGTCGTTTAGTATTAGCCTTGAGTCATACTCACCCCCTTTGTATTTGGAAAGAAATGATCTTTTTGTGCAGGAACCGGGTCCGGGACAAGTTCAAACAAGACCAGGGCCGCGCCCGAGAAGTTTCGGTCGGCGCCCGAGAGGTACCGAGCTGCGCCCGGGAGTATCAGGTCCCGGCCGAACTCCCTCGAACATCAACTGAATTACGCTGTTCCAAGCCTTGTCGTTTGCTCCTACAACCACAACTAAGCAACGACACCATAGGGGAGTTCTGTTCGCACTTTTACTCTTTATGTCATTTCCTTTCCTTCGTTAACTTGCATTTTGTGTTTTGAACTAAGTCGTGCCGAGAGGCACGGCTTTGTTCAAAAGTGTGGGGTGGGTAGTCATTGCACATAGTAGTCAACACGTTTGAGAATATAAACTTCCATGATGTGAAATAGATAGATCCGATTACATGCATTTCCTTGTGAAATCTTAATTGTGTAAGAACACGTGAACTTAACTATCTACTTGTCCTTGTGTGCTGAGATAATACAGGATGTGGAGTTGAAAGAAATGCCCTAGAGAGGCTTGACAAGCACTCAAAGGACCGGATCTCAATACTATATGGTTATGAGGACTCAGTGGAGGCTAGCACTTCGGGCTTGTTGGATTAGAGTTGGCTCCGCCGTGTAGCGTTTATGCAAGGGGCGGGACGGGAATCAGACCGTCCTATCTCTAGTCTGAGTAGCCGGGAAAAGAGGTGAGCGACCCTCATCTTGACCCGCGCGAAAAGGGCAAGGATGAGAAAGAGCGGGGAGGTATTTCCATATGCTCTCGGGCGAGGATTTGACCTCCCAATAGTGAAGGAAATGGACAAGCAATTCACAAAGGAACAAAGTTCAAAGAGTCATATCAAAGGTCGAAGGCCAAATTGTGAAAGTTTTACCCGAAGCAACAGTGAAGTACTCCACTTTCATACCAATGGCCGAAGGCCAAAATCACTTCAAAAGCTGTCCTTCCAAAGAAAATCAATAGAGCTCAACCCAATTAACCCGAACCAATCACGTGCTAGAAGAAACAAGAAGCATAACCATATAGTATGAGTTCGGAACCGAGAGTGCAGTTCAAGGGCCTAAAAGGACTATCTCCCACTCATCCAAATTGGTTTGCATCTCGGCTCAAAGGTAACAAGTATCAAGTTACTTTCTTGTTTGAGCACAATTCCTTTAGTAGCAATTGAGTTATGCATGGAAAGGTGAAGTCTAGACTAGCATCTAACATTCACATCTAGGACTTATGGTGTTTTAGTTTAGTTTTCCTCTTTTGACCTAGACCTTGTTCGGGACGAATAAGTATAAGTGTGGGGTGATTTGATGAGCCATATTTATACGACTCATCGAGTCAACTAAACCCACCTTAAACGACACTTGGTCCTAAGAACACTTACTTGTTAAGGTTGTTTTGCATTTCAGGCATTTTGGGAGTCTAAAGAGGAATCGAGCTTAAAGATGGCATTTTGTGCCAAAAACATCACAAGGTATCTTTGGCCGAGCAACACCCGAGCACCGTCCGAGGCCCCGGCCGAGCAGTTCAACGCTGAAATCAAGTCGCTCGACCAGACGGACTCCGATGAAAAATCTGACTCGACCAAGTTGATCAAAATGGAAAACAAGTCCGACAATGTCACTGAACCAAGGAGAACGCCCGAGCAGATTGGCAGTTGGCCTAATTCCAAAGCAATAGCCCCGGGCACGCTGATAGGCACCGAAACCAAGTTGCTCGACCAGACGGGCGAATCTGGCAAATCCGGCTCGAACAAGTTGTTCTAAATGCCCAATAACTCAGATGATCTCACTTCCCATACAAAACGCCCGAGTGGAACCAGCCCATGGTCGACAAGGCCAAACAGCCGAGATTTCAGGCCATTCTAGGGCACGACCTAGCTCCAATCAAGTTCCGGCCAAGCGACCTTCTTGAGACCAGTTTGGAATCTCCTCAGCATTCCAGAACCACCTCTCAAAGGCCAAGAACTGAAGTCCTAAATTTTGACCCGGTCAAATCCAAGTCGGTTGGATTGAGCTACTATCAAACCCTCTCGGTTGGGTTTGGCTAAATCCAATCCAAGTCGGTTGGATTTTGCTTCTTCAAAACCAAAACTTAGCCCCCAAGTTAAGAGCCTTTGCCTATAAATAAGACCTCTTGGTCTTAGAATCCATACACACACAACTTGACACAACTTGAGATCACATTTTGAGAGAGGTGCTTTGGGAGGTCTAAGGTGCTTGGAGCTAGTTGCTTGAAGCTTATCTCTCTACTTTTTTCTCTTCTTTCTTTTTGTAATCTTTTACTTCCCTTGTCATGGCTATGGTATTCCCCTCAATGAATACTAGTAGCTAAACCCTTCATTCGGTTGAAGGGATTATTATATTATGAAACCGTTTTGAGACCCTTTACTCAATGCTACTTTTGTGTTTCTACTAGTTCTTGTGCCATCAATTCGGGTTAAACAGCAAGGTTAAGTGGATGCTTGAAATGGCAAAGCTTTTCCGAGTAGTTCAATCCCTCTTTTAGCCGCTTGGTTGATCTGAAACGTGAGATCAAGTGCCTGCACTTAGTCTAATACATCTTGCAATGTAGTATTAGTCTAGCTAGAACTAGAAGTCTATGTCTTGAAATGGGCTAGATGGTGGTGTAAGTGCTTGAAATGGCCTTACTTAGGGTTATGTCTTGAAATGGAATAACCCACACCTATGAACACAAAGTAAGATCATTAGAGGTCAATGATGAACGGAGCCATAATAGAAGGCCCCTAGACCGAATGATTTCTCTTGATCGAAAACCCACTTGTTCATTTCAATCACTTACCTTTGCATTTACTTACAGTTACTTACTCTCCAGTATTTACTTTCAGTTCTTTACCTTCGAGTACTTTACTTTCAAGCACTTTACTTTCAGTATTTACTTTCAGTTCTTTACTTTCAAGCACTTTACTTTCGAGCACTTTACTTTCAGTATTTACTTTCAAGCACTTTACTTTCAGTATTTACTTTCAGTATTTACTTTCAGTTCAGTATTTACTTTCAGTTCTTCCCGTCATTTACTTTCAGTCACGTTCATTTCAGTCTTAAAACCACTTACAAAACCCAAACTGTTTTTACTTTATTTTCTATTTTCAAGAACAACTCTTCCACACAAATCTATTGGGTTCGACCCCTAATTACCGCTCTATTAACCAATAGTGAGCCAACAAGTAGTGGACACTTATAAATTGATATATTTGAGAGGCCACGACGACGGCCTGTCAGTAGCCTAGGGGTTTAAAGGCTTAATGCATGCGTTAAATGCATTCTTAACGCCTACGAAAAGGAGCTAGTTAGATTGTACATACCTTTCATTTTCCTTTGAATAACTTTTTGAGGAATAATGATCGAGACCTTGTGGAAGCTAGTGAGGCAAATAGACGAAAAACATAGCACCACTAGCATTTCGCCATTTGCATGACCTTGACATAGTTTCATAATTTGTTCGGGACGAACAAAGCTTAAGTGTGGAGTGTTGATGAGTCGAGTTTTCGACTCATTAATAGCCATTTTTCACTATAGTTTTGGGTCGTTTCCGACATTATTTTGATGTCATTTGACCTTTATCTCTACATTTCAGGTAGAAAACAAGTCTCCCTCAAGGTCAAAGCCCAAATACGAAAACTCGGGGAAAAACCGAAAATTTCAGGGCAAAACCAAGCAGATTGACCTTTTCCGCTTGGTTTTGACGCCCAGGGCGCATACGGTGTCCGAATTAGTTGATTCAAAGCTCGTCGGAAAGCTAACTCAAAGAGTAGAGTGACAACTCTCCAGTTGACGCCAAGGCCAAATTCGGACGGGAAGACTACCAAAAAGGCCCCAGTCGATCGACTCAATGAAATCCCAGAAGGCACTGAAATATCACCCAATCCAGTCGACCAACTGGATCAAAAACCCAGAAATTTCAGTTTCGGAGCTATAAATAGAAAGAGGGCTTTTGACCTAAAGTGTGGAGGTTTTTGGGGACAAGAAGATCAAGAAAAGAGGTCAACCAAGGTCATCAATCATCAAAAGATCCAACCTAAGAGAAGAAGAGAAGATCAAAAGGGAGTTCAAGGATTAACCATCCTCCTTCCTTTACACTTTTGCATTCCCTTTGTTGTGTGCTTCATAACCTACTCACACCATGTTGTCTTACATGAGTTGTGAGTAGTGATCATGTGTTTTGAGGGTCTTATGACTCTCCTTGGTACTCTTTGATCACATATATACATTGATATTCATATGGATTATTGTTGATTTCATTTTCTCTTGTGTTATGAAATGCTATGCACTCTAGGTGTTTGATAAAATGCCTAAGTGACAACTTAGACTAAAACTTGGACCTAGGACTTGGAAACCCTAGTGAATAGTTCTAGGTTGGAGAAAATGATCTATATCTTAAATCATGCAAGTGAACCTTAGGATTGGGGCTGCAAGCGAGACGATGTACTCGTGAACAACTCGTGAGACTACTCGGTTAAAGCTCGACTCGAAACTAAACGAGTCGAGCACGAGCATGAATTTCCAGCTCGTTTATTAAACGAGCCGAGTACGAACAAGGTAATACTCGACTCGTATATACTTGTGAACAACTCGATTAATAAGTGCTCGAATAAATACTCGATTATTCCACATATATCTTGGAAATTACAATTGTAATTTCAACTAGATTAGTTGGAACGAGTAGATTAGATTTTGGATAGAGTGTTCATCTATATATATTCTCATCTTATTTGTTTTGTCATAAACATCCAATGTGGGACAAAAGTAAACATTATAAAGAAGCATTGAGGAAATCAAAAAGCAAGTGAAGGTCCTAATATCCCACATTGCTTGATGTCAAAGACTTGGATTCACAAGTGATTATAAAAGGGAGAGTAAAACCCAATCCATGTACAACACCAAAATCCTAAATTTTGGGCTAGACTCTAATTTTGGGCCTTGGGATCCTTGAGTTGCCCTTTGGATTTTTGTGTGTAAAAAGCTTAATATTTTCTTATGCAAACAAGCTTTGAAATTGAGCAGTTTGTATAGTTATATGTAATTTGAGTTTTAATACTCGAGTATCGAGTCGAGCTCGAGTATCACGAAGACATTTCGAGTCGACTTCGAACAAATTTTTTGAAGCTCGTCGAGTTCGAGTTTGATATATGTTCACTCGAGTCGAGTTCGAGCAGCTTAATACTCGACTCGGCTCGTTTGCAGCCCTACTTAGGATATGGATGCTTGACTAAGGATTGCATGTTTAAATAATTGGAGTTAGTTATTAAGCGAATCATCAATTAATCTCATCTAATGGTGTCAAATTCATGTTCTCTATGCTCTTCATTTATGACATGTTACTAAGTGTTTGACGAAATGCCTAAGTGACATTGTTGATCTCAAAACTTGATCTAAGCATCGATAGACCTTAGGAATGGTTTGGATAATAGAGAATGTGATACTATCTAGTGTTTATGAGAGTAAATGCATGGTAGGAAGTGAACTAGTCCCCGAGTTCATGGTATTTATTGCTTTGGGAGATGTCTCGAGGCTAATAAATGCTATGGAATGAACCAATTACCTCGATGGAGTGAGGTTCGAGCTAAGAAGGTTTGGCTAGAAATATACTCAATGAGAGTTGGTCTACCCTAGTCTAAACTAGGTTCTAAACTATTTGACTACCATGAAATGTTTGAATATCGTGTATGTGATCATTCGGAAATTGCCAAGGAGGGGAGTAACCCCTCGAAACACCTCTTATCTATCTTTCATCCTTAATTACTCGCCACATAGAATTTAGAATATACACACCTTATACATTTTTGGCTTAGAATAACCGAACGGAAATACGATCTTACCTAGTGTATGTGCTTGGCTTGCTCCTTTGGGTTCGACCCGGTCTTACCGGCCATTATAAATTGTTTTGACCAAATAGAGATTCTAATCGCATTCATTTGCGTGTGAAAATGTACAACGTTCAAACGGGACCTTAGGTCACAGGAATTATGAGACTGGCCTTATGCGACTGCGTGTAGTCGGACCATACTTTATGCGACTGAGAAAGTTCTTAAGCGCCTATTTTTGGTTAGTCAAATGGTCTAGTAATACTGGGTAATGGTGCCTATAGCATAGTGAATAAGTTTTACTGTAAAATCATTTGTGTTTCAAATAAGAAAAATGATTTTAGCTGATAGAATTTGTACTTCAAAGAGTTTCTCTATATTCTACCCCTTCTGAAACTCAAATCTCTCAAATACACCACTTGAAATTCGAATATCCAGAATACCCCATTCGAGTTAATACCGGTTCTCGGGGCATCGGATATGTGTTTTTCACAATACCGGTGTCCCAGGAATCGGTATTAGTAAAATTTGCTCTTCTGGCTCATTTGGGCCGGGCCTACGTGGACCAATTGGAACAAGATCCAAGCCAATCTGGTGTACACGTCAAATGTCAGTTTCATCTGAGAATGTTTTGTTAGACGACAATATTTTGTTTTGCGTTGTGTAATTAGGTTACTATTCTGAACCTGAATGAGCCCTAACTTAATTGTATCGGGGCGCCCCATTACAATTGATGATTGCAAACTAATTTAGTGAAAAATATAAACTCAGTAAAGAAAAAACAGATCGAAAAGAAAAACAGATTAAATAAAAAATCTAAACTCATTTAAGATACCGATTCCTCCGGAACTGGCATTTGACGTGTGTACTAGGTTGACTTGGATCTTGTCCCAGTTATCCACGTAGTCCCCAAATGAGTCACATCAGCAAATTTTACTAATACCGGTTCTTGGGAAACCGGTATTTTAAAAAATGCATATTACCGGTGCCCCGGAAATCGGTATTAACTCAAATGGGGTATTCCGGATATTCGAGTTTCAAGCGGTGTATTTGAGAGATTTGAGTTTCAAAAGGGGTAGAATAGGGAAACTGGCCATATATGTGTATTTGATAATATGAGTTTAAACTGTAGTTTCATAATTACATATAAATTATAAACTATTTTAAAATATTACACGTGGCACTTCATCGATTTTTTTGAAATTATATACGCCCAACAATATGGTTTTTTCCAACTTCCGGTATTAATGTTCAGTCATTTTAGCTTAATGTTCAGTCATTTAGCTAAATGTTAGTCATTATAAACGACCATTCTCGGTTTTTAATGTTGAATCTTCGATTATAATGTTTCAGTTTCATGTTACTTGACATTGTCCAGTAAAATGTTTCAAAGTGTCCACGTATTTTGGTTAAATGTTTAGTGAAAAAGCTAAATACATTCGATGAAAAAGCTAAATGTTCAATGAAAAAGCTAAATGTCCAATCATTATAAGCGACCATTCTCGGTAGTACAATGTATCAGATCCATGTTACCAAGGAACTATACATTAGATTGTTTTTCAAATTGTCCACATATTTTGTAAATGTTCAGTGATTCAGCTAAATGTTCAGTAAGAAATCTAAATGTACAATGATTATCGATGAAGTGAAAGCGAAAATTAACGTTGTTAATTATTACATTCGTTTTATCTTTAACGTCGTTCTTATCATTTCTAATTGACTCAAAATTTAAAACTGTATAATTAGAACGACAACTACTCCTGTTCAAAGAAGCTGCCACGTGGTAGCTTTTAAAAAGATTGATAATTTTTTTATAAAAATATAGGTTTATACATGAACTTCACCCTTACACTCTATAAACTAAAATATAGCAGTAGGTGACATAAGTGTACTTTTCTTTAGCTTTCATTTTCATTAATATTTCTTATTTATAAGTAATAGTTCATCAAAAATATGAAAAATACAAGTATTCTGAAAGCATTACCGAGAACATTGTTTTAATAATTATTACTTAATAAATTATTATGCAAGCACAAAAATAGATTGTATGTAGGAATATTGCAAAGTAAACATGAAAATAATAATTATCTTTTATTTTGTTAGGTTGGTGTTCTTTTGAGCTGAAAAAATTTAAAAAGAAATTTGTTGAACTTTATTTAACTGTACTGAATATTATATAACTTTATTTAACTTTACTGAACATAAATAAGTAAAGTTTTTGAATAAAGGTGTTGAATTTTTGTTGAGATCAAATTGAACTACAAAATTGAAAACTGAATTTTTTTTATTTAACTATATTTAACTTTACTGAATATATTTAACCTTTACCGAATTTTATTTTACTTTGTTTAACTTCGGTGTATTATGGACCTGGAAGAAGAAGCTTCTAGCGTAGTGAGGAAACTAGTCTTTGGATGTATCTAGTCTCATCCAACAAAAATCTTGTGGAACTCGTGTCTTTATCATCATTCGTATAAAAAATGATTTCTGTGACTTCCGTTATAAATCAATGAGAAATCATTGAGTAAAATCACCCAACTTGCCAAGAAAGAAGTAATTGAACCGAGAGACATGGATGACAATCCTTTCTTGTGGAACCGGACCCGCCGACCAACGGCCGTATGAATTGTGGTTCACTATTCACTATTCACCGAGGATGGTGTTTTTCTTGCCCTACTAGTGTATGTGGATGACATAATCTTAACTTGCACTTCAACTGCAAAAATAGAATAGATTAAGGCCTACATCAACTCAAGCTTTAGCATCAAGGACTTAGGTCCTCTTAAATACTTCTTGGGCTTGATGTAGCTCTCTCCCCTGCTGACATATTCATCAACCAAAGAAAATATGCTATGAAATTATTAGAGGATGCTGGGTTATTGGGATGTAAGTCATCCAAAGTGCCAATGGACCTTAAGCATACCTTGAGACCTTCCACAACTGAGCTCAGGCCAGGCCCAACTGAGTATAGAAGGCTGGTAGGTCGCTTGATATATTTGAATGTCACAAGGCTAGACCTCTCATATCCAGTACATGTCCTTATCCAGTTCATGTGTACACCTCGCCAAGATCACTACCAAGCAGCCCCCAAAGTTCTGAGATATGTCAAGGCTGCACCTGGCCAAGAGCTGTTCTTCTTAGCCACTATTCCATTGACTCTTGAGGCATACAGTGATGCCGATTAGGCATCATATCCTATCACAAGGTGCTTGGTTTCTCACTTCTGTAGGGTCTGCCATTGTATGCTGGAAAACTAAGAAGCAACACACCATATCAAGGTCATCTGCTAAAAGTGAGTATAGATCAATGGCTCATGTTTCTTGTGAGCTCAATGGATTTTTAGCATTCTTAAGGATCTACAAGTGACCCACAACAGCCCAGTCCCTTTATTCTGTGACAGCAAAGCAGCATTACACATTGAGGTTGATTGCCATTTGGTCCGCCAATATGTGACCAACAAGTTCATCGCTCCGCAGTTCCTTCCTATCACAGAACAACCTGCAAATGTACTCATGAAAGCTGTGCGAACTGAGATCCTAAATCGCCTCATTAGCAAGCTGGGCGTGACAAACTTCCTGGACGCGTCCAACTTAAGGGGGGGGGGGGGGGGGGGGGTATTAACAGTTAGGGGTTTTCAGTCCAATTTTTATAGGCTCTTTCATGCACTGGCTGATTTTTGTGTGGGAATAGATGAGCGAGGCTAATCTCAACCCCGTGGCTCCAAATGCATTCTCCAAAGTCCCCTTGCCTCGGTTGAGGGCTTTGGTGATGGCAGATTTGATTGATTTCTCCATGTTGTTGCTAGAAATCGCCTTGTCGGGTTTTGCTCGCAACTTCTTGACGATCTACTCCGGTAGGCTGTCGAGGCGCTGCTCGATTGAAATAAACTTCACCTCAAATGTCCCCCTCAAGTTGCGAACAGAGTCTCGAGGGCTGTCATTCGCTACTCTAATTTGGTGATGGCAGCGGCTTGTCGTGTCTCCTTTTCGCGCAAAATCGGAACTGCTCTGAGGCCAAAATGTTAGATATCCAAAAATGAAAAGTCTCTTATTTGATGAATGAAGTGCATTGGAATGAAAAGATGGTAAAATAAGTTGTAAATGAAAAGGATAGGCGGTACAATGGCTAACAATGCCTGAAAACCCCCTTGTATGGAAGGGATTAATAAGCCCACAAGGCTATGTCCGTCGACTAATTCTAAAGGACCAAGAGGAGACTCTTTCTCAATATTCTTGATGATTAAATGAGTTGCGCCACGTCCCGTTTTATATCTGGTTGAGATTGAATTCGAATATGAGTAACTGACGTGTATTTAAGACCTCCTTCAATGTGATCCTTCAAGTTCCTTGACCTTTGACCCTCAAAAGGTAATGGCAGATTTTCAATGCGCAATACTAAGGCTGGATATTTGAATTTGAATTCAGCATGGTAGATTTGCTGGACGCCAAGTTGGGCCAAGTCGATCTTTTCTCCCTGAGTGGGCTTTTGGTCCTTAAGCCCCTTAAGCTTTGACGTGATTTCAACCCCAAAAATCCTGCTCCAAGGGACTTGAATATATGATCCAGTAACCTTGGTTTGTTGAACTTTAGCTTCAATTAGTGAAGTTCTAACACACTGCCTATCCCTCAAGAAGGCACCGCATTTACCGGATTTTTTGACTATACAAGAAAGCTCATGGCTCATTCCAAAATAAGTTGAATTTGATCCTAAAAAAAATTTCGTCAAATACGGCGAGGAAGATTCATTAGATGAGGCGAAGCGCTCAGGAGCACCAAGAAGAGTCTGGGCGAGAAGTGGAGAAGGGTCTCAACGACGCCATGTTCAAGAAGAAAGGTTGTACTCTTATAGATAGTTGTGACAGGAATAGTAGTCCTTCAGTTACCTTTTTGTCGTTGACTAGCCCTCGTGTTGAAATCCTAATTTTATGAACTAATATAATACTTGTTTTTTAGTAAGGTTGATTCGAATTGGCTATTCGTGACAGAATTAGTAGTCTCATACTACATTACTTGGTTGTGCTTTATTTCATGTATTGGATAAGGTCAGCGTGGGTAAGCTTAGGGACGCCTACCCCTTGCCTAGCGATTAATCTTTCGCTCATAACTGTAAGTTTCTAATTTATTAGTAAAAAATCTAACGACACTAATAGTGTATTTAGAATAGATTGGTAGAAGCTACTACTACCTTAGTGTTACATGCTAGTAGCTCCTTGGATGATCCTAGACTTACATAGACTACAATTTTTTTTGACCGAGTAAAATACAACAACGACAATGAATTTTCATCTCTTTATATATGCAATGAGACTGTTTATCATGTACTCATTCACATCTCAAACATTGCAACTATTCATTAATGAAATGTTGCATCAGTTCATTAAATTAAAATAAAGTATTTTGTTTTAATTTAATTAAACTAAAAAATCATTTCTTTTCAAAAAGGTCATGTCTCTTCAAATATGTGTCAATACGTACATATCAATGCAGTCTCTTTAACTATAATCTCCAATAATATCCCACATTTTGTATTCAAACTAAAAAAAATAGGAAAAAGTACAAATTAGTTACTCGAACTACCGCCACATTTCAACATAATTAAGTGACGAACTTCCCATTTTTTCAAACTAAGTACTTCGGGGTCAAATTATAATTAAAAACTTGGTTTTGAAAAAATCCTAAATTATTGAGAACTCTAGATAACTTGGCAATACCAATCCTCATGGATGCGGCCCGACATCACTCTCGTATAGGTAATGCTAATTAAAAACATTCAATTATATCCCAGTTTAAGACAAAGTTATTTGCATTATTAAGATTAATAAATTCATCTCTTATTCTTCAACGGAAACACAAGGTAAGTGTATTTATTTAACGTGAGTCTTCCTCATCCAATTTGCTTATAGAACATTGACCATATTGACTCATTATGTTGACTTGAGACTCATACCCCTTGATGTAATTAAGACTTGCTCTTTAGGTAAAGCCTTTCGTCAAAGGATCAACCGAACTCCGTTGCCTAACATGCCTTTAAATGTCATTGTATATTTTAATTTTCCCTCTATTTGGGGAAGTCATAGATAGTCATACTAATTTCTTAATACAAAGTGATGTCACGGGCTTAGGTCACAATGGAATATCTCCAACAAAATTTCTTAATCCTCTGGCTTCTTCAGCCGTGTTGTATCTAATGCTATAATTTTTTATTTTATTTTGATATACCTAATGCTATAAATTTTGATTCTAAGGTTGAGCGAGCAATACACGTTTATTTAGATAATTTCCAAAATGCAGTACCTCCAAAATAAGTGTACATACATAACCACTTCTTCCTGACATCCAATTAGCATCACTATATATCCTTCTACGCCAGATTTACATTTAAGCGGCAGCAAAAAAATCATCGCTTAATATAACATTTTGTCGCTTAAGACTAATGTGACAAACATCATGTCGCTTTAGTAACGTCGCGTAATCCTTGTGACATGAGGGTTTAAGCGACATTGTAATTGTTTGTCGCTTATATCTAATGAGACACGCGTCGTGTTAAACATTAATGCGTCACATAAAAGGTTTTAGAATAGATGTATATTAGGAGTGTATAGGCATATGTTGTCACTTAAAAATATGTCGCATAAATGTACATATATTTGTAATTATAAAAAACGTGTTGTGGCATAAAATTACATAAAATTTGAGCAGTTTACAAAAGATACAACTAAATATTTACCCTTGCAACATCCAAATTACACCATTTGAGCAGTTTACCAAGGGTACAACTAAATGTTTACCCGTACAACATCTAAATTAATTGAGCAGCCGGGTTCCATCTTTACTTCAGGATAGATTTTTGGCTAAAGTTGAAGGCACCATGGATCTCAAGGTTCAATCACATCGCTCAGCTCTTCTGATGTCAAACTCTCTGAAACTACTTTCGGTGGTCAGTTAATCAAAGCTGATATCACTTTCTGTAAAAATTATACGTACGTTAATCAAACTAGTTTTGCCATTTTTCCACCCCAAAAAAAGCAATACTATTAATACTATTTAGTTGTTTTCTTAACCTGATTGCAATTTTTCAATAGTTTCCTCAGATAGAGTTAAACCTAGTAACACAAACCGAAAAGTTAACAAATTTAATACATTATGAGCGGATGATATTTTCAATTACATGCACTAAATCGATTATCAGAAACGGAGATATTGTTACACTATATGTCTATTATATCAGCCAACAACAAAAAATGGAAAACAATAAGATGATTGAATAAAAAGGAACATGATCATTTGATCCATATGATATATTTATTTATGCAACTTCCAAATGTTTGAAAGATCCCTTTCAAATAATATCAGCATGCAATGCATTGTAACACATCTCATCGCCTCAAACCAATCTCCCCTAGTAATATCATAAATAGAAAAACAGCAAGTACTTCCATGTAGCAACGGAGGAAAAAACAACAACCATCCCAAAACTAAGAAAATTATTACTAGCATAGGTAAGCATTCAGAAATACAAAAGCATCCAAAGAAATCTTTTACCATCATCATTCATGTCATCTATTTCCTCTTCCTCTAAGTTGAAACTGGAAACACTTCGAAATTTCAAGCATATTTAGCTTAGTTTGATCATCTAGTTCCAGCTGTCTTACTTACTTCACTACATTTTCCCTCATGAAAGACTCAGTGCAGCGAAGGCTGTGCGTCTGCAAGGGAAACAAACAGCAATAATATTGATATAACACAATCAATTGGAAAGTATGGGCACTTACTTTCCAATCTAATGGGTATAGACAGTGAAATAAATCTTCAAAAACACATATTATGTATCAATCCAAAATAAACTAAATAGGAAAGATCAATACTGAATATCAATAAAGAGACTCCTGATTAAAACCTAACTGAACAGCACTGTCGCTGCCGGTCCCTGCCGTAAAGCACCATGGACCTCACCATGCCTGACTTCTCAGAGTGAGTGCGCCACAACCACGATAAAATAATTGGCTCGACGAACGCCAGACAACCACCGGATGCGCTAATTCGAGATATGGAACAAACATCTCGGCTTTTTTGGTCCCTATGCCACCGCTTTTCGGCTGAGCTTCGCCCGCACTCGCTGGACACACATCGCTTGCGCTATTGATGTCGACTCCGAATCTGCTGCTTCTTCGCTCGATCTCTGTGATGTTCGGAGAAGATTGAGAAGTTGGGGAGAAGAAGATGAGAAATTAGGGTTAGGAGAAGAGGAGGAGATAGAAAACAATAAATCCTTAGTAAATTGCCACACATTGCCATTTTAGCAAATTGTACCCAAGTCCCTAAACTTCTTAGAATAATATATTTGACTACGTATCACAGGACAACATTTTAACCTAGCTTTCTAATTTTCACATCGAGGTCATGTCATAATTTAAGGGACAAAATCAACAGATACATATCTATTAAAGTCATATTTTACTTTTAAAAATTTACATTTAATTTTAAAACTTATAAATATGTATTTTTCGACTGAATAGACATAGATTATAACAAAAATATAAACTATGATATACATTCCGAAAAAAAGTTATCATAAATAAATAAAAATTAATCTTAACGGACCCCTAAACTGAAAATCCCTAGAAAAGAACAAATGAATGCGGGTGATGCAGTCTCAAGAGGGTCAAGGAGGAATTGTGCCCGATATTCACCTGTGGAGCTATAACATCCGAGAGGAGTTGCAACGTTGTGTCGAATACCTAATTTGTTCTAACATTGATTTGGAAAGTGTTGGGCCTAACTCGATTTTTAGTAAATTTTTTCGTTAGCTTATGCGTCATACATTGGCCGTATATGTCGCATAAATTATAACGCTTAAATTTTAAAATTGAACACATAATCGAAGAATATGTGGTCGTCAAGTGTAAACAATAAGGCGACAAACTTCGACATGTTGCATATAGTCATGTCGCCTATATTCTTATACGCGACGCACACAGCGAGTCGCCTATATCCTTGTCGCTTAATCACGATTACGCGACGCATTTTGGACGTCGTATAAACTTTTATCGCGTAAAATTCTTTACGCGGCGTATTTTGTTCAGTCGCGTTAACTTTTGTCGCTTTATCCGTTTAACGCGACATTGGAAGCTTGTCGCGTTATCATTTATCGCTTAAGTACCACTAAGCGACACGACAGTCAATGTTTGTCGGGTTATACCATTTATGCGACACGAGATTAAGCGACAACAAGCAAATTTTGTCGCAAAATTAACAGAATGGTGTAGTGGTATAATATAGACCATAACTAAATGTATGCTTTAAGCCTCTTGATATCATGATTAAAGCATGCCAATGTTCTCTATAAGGATTGCTTGAATACAACCTCAATTGGTTCATTGAGTATGCTAAATCCTATATGAGGAAGATACACATTGTATACACATGAGTCTCAACCTCTCGGTCTATTGACTCGGGTCATAGTCACATTCCTTGATCACCAACTCTCGTTGCTAGGCTAAGTCATGGGAGTTTGTGACGATCTAGCCTATCTCAATGCTAGAATGGGACATTCTCGTGTACACACCACCTAGTGATAAGTCGAATTTTTGCCTTATTCTTTGCCATATTTTACTACAGCTTTGATTCATTTGCAACATTTTTCGATGTCATTTGACCCTTGCCTTTCACATTTCAGGTACAAAATGATACCCCATTGAATTAAAGACCTCAATATCAAGATCGCATGAAAAATCGAAGTATCGGCGCAAAAAATGGAGTTTCGGGGTAAAATAGGGCAGATTGACCTTTCCGACTTAGTTTGCATGTTTAGGGCGCCTACGGTGTCCAAATGGGTTGATCTATAGCTTGTTGGAAAGCTAACTCAATGGGCTAAAACTCTCCAGTTTACGCCAAGACCAAGTTCGGACTCTAAGACAGCGACAAAGCCCCTATAGGTCAGACCGGTTGAGATTCCAGTCAACAGGTTGGGCACCTCCATTGTCAAGCATTGCACTTGGCCACTCCCAACCGAACGGTTGGTCCCAAAACACAGAAATTTCAGCTTCGAACCTATAAATAGAAAGTGACGTTTTTGACCTAGGGGGTGTTTTTTTATGAGCATAAATTTGTACTATATTCATGCTCCTCATTTAGTCGATTTTCGATCATTTTCCTTATTCTTATGAGCTCTCACTTTAGTTTTAATGCTTTTCAAGTGAAAAACGAATTTAGGGCGAAACAAAGCGTTTTGTGGAAATTTGGGCAAAAATAGGCGGATTTACCTCCCTACTTGTGACACACGCCCAGAGCGTATACGGTGTCCGAATACATTGATCTATGGCTTGTTGGAAAGCTGAGATGAAGTGCTACAAGTTTTTAGTTTACACCAAAAGCTGGTTCAAACGTTAAAGAGGTCGAAACGTGAGGTGAAGTCTGCTGTGCAAAACGCGCCAGTGTCACCGTGTCATGATCTGCCAACAATTTGTGACACTGCATCCTCTCTGGATCCACCCGTGTCACTTATTAGGTGACACAAGCGACACATGCCTGACGGGGACAAATGGACCAAAAATGCAATTTGGGCTAGGTTTTTTGGAAAAATAGCAAAATTAAACAAATAGAGGAGCAGCCACAACACCTGAACACTCAGACTCACGCACATACTTCCATCCACTCACGCACATACATCCCGACACTTGGAGACGAAAAGGAGAGAAGGGGGAACGAAAACGCAAGGATTTACGATCGGATCGAGGATTGAGATTGAAGGGACTTATCAACATCAATTCGAAGGGTGTAGTAATTTCTTTTTCTCATTTGTAATTCTAGTCCCGTTCATGAACATGATTTGTATTTCTATGATGATAGATAGTGAGTAGTGACCCATATTTTGGGGTCCTACGAATCTTACTTGACTATGAGTTGTTTAATATATTAACTGTTGCATGATTTGGATTGTTTACATGATTTGTATTTTACTTAGTGCTTAAAACCCAGCGATGCATACTAGGTGTTTGAGAAAATGCCTAAGTGTATTGCTTTGAGACGTTAAGCCAATAGCGCCGAAAGGGTGAGACTAAATGTCCGACTATTAAGTAAAATGCACGTTACGAACTCAGCGACTACGAGAGTGGCCTGAGATTGTGACGGGAAAGGCTAGGATTATGACAAGTACTCCCCATGTTTATGCAACCAGAGTTGGTAAACAACAGCGAGTTACTTGATTCGAACCAATAGCGCCAAAACGGTGAGGTTCGTAGTTTAAGGCACAATTCCAATTCGAACCAATAGCGCCGAAAGGGTGAGGTTCTTACTTAGAGTGTGCGGCTATTTTCCAATCAATATAGGCAAATCCTTGCATGGTAGTTAATAAATTCGATTCTAATGTTGGGTAAGTGAAGTAGTTCCCCGAAATACTTCTCGAAATTCGTTAAATCTTTTTTTTCTTTCTTGTTTATTTAGATAGTAAAACCGAAACAAAAAATCTTTTCGGACTAGGATAAATAGAAACACAACCTTACATAGTGCATAAGTTTACACTTGCCCCCTTGGACGATCCGGTTCTTACCGGCATTATAAATTGTTTTTGACGCTCAAAATACCACACGTCAGTTTTCAAAGAGAAAGTGTGAGATAAAAGCTAAGAAAGGCTCAACATCATCAAAGGATTGCTTGGGGGAGAAGAGAGAAGATCAAGGAAGGAATCTAGAGCTTGCTCAACATCTCCTACTTGAGTTTTCTTACTCATGACATCTTTTCTCCCTCTTGTTGTTTTGTATTGAAAACTTGTATCATGATGATTTGTGAGTAGTTCTTGTGTTTTGAAGGTTTAGGACCCTCCTTGGTACTCTATGATCACAAATGTACATTGATATTTATGTGGATGATTATTGATTTCATTTTCTCTTGTGTTGTGAAATGCTATGCTACAAGGTATTTGATAAAATGCCTAAGTGAAAATATGAGCCCAAACTTCAACCTAAGACTTGAAAGATCTAGGGAATGGATTTGGTATAGAGAAAATGATCTATATTTTAGTTTATCATGAAAGTGAACTCTAGGATATTGAAGCTTGACTAGGCTTAGATGTTTAATTAATTGGATTTGGTCACTAAGCAAATCATCAATTAATCCTAACGAATGTTGTTAAATTCATGTTCACTAAGCTCTTCGGATAATACATGTAACTAAGTGTTTGATGAAATGCCTAATAAAAATTGATCTTAAAACTTGACCCAAGTATCGATGGACCTTAGGGAAGGTTTGGATGTAATGAATATGATCATATCTAGTGTTTACGACGGTAAATGCATAGAAATGAAGTCAACTAGTGCTTTAAGCCTATGGCATTATCACCTTGGGAGATGTTCCAAGGATGATAAAGGCTATAGAGTGAACCAACAATCTCGATGGAGTGAGGTTCTATTTAAGAAGTCATAAATAAGAATAGATTCACATGAAAATTGGTCTACCTTAGTCTAAGCTATGTTCTAGACTATTTGACACCATGAAACGCTTAATTCTTGTATATGTGATCATTAGGGAAATGCCAAGGAGGGGAGTAACCCTTAGAAACTCCTTTTATCAATCATTTATCTCTAATTTTTTGCCATTTAGGATTTAGAGACACTCCTTTATACATTTGAATTAGAATAGCCGAATAGAAACACAATCTTATATAGTGCATGTGCTTGGGCTTGCTCTTTTGGATTCCACCCGGTCTTACCGGTTTTATAAATTGTTTTTGGCTAAAGTTTCTATTGCATTTATTTGCATGTGATTAATCTACAACGTCACTTAGCAAGGGTGATCTACTCTTTATCTTGATCCTTTGGCATCAACCTCTCGGGTCCATAACTAAAGAATCAAAGAAATTAATCAGTTAAACATTTTATTAAGCACTTAGGGTGCTTGACTTGAACAATTGATCAAAGTAAATCACAATCATCCAAAGTCAATATCACAACATACATTCAATGTATATTAAGAGTCATTATATATGAGGTTCATAGAACCCTAAAATACAAGTAAATTATTTACTACTCATATTCATAAACAAATATGGGTAGGGTTTTAAGTTTAATGATAATCAAAGATGAAAATACAAGTAGAGAACGGATTAAAGTAGTTTAGATAATCTTCCTTAGCCCTTGATATCTTTAATCTTCAATGGATGCTCTTGATCTTCAATCCTTGGCATTTTCTCCCTCTAATATCATTTTTTTCCTCTGAAATTGGCTTTTTTCGATTTAGGCCAAGTTGAAAAAAATGTTTTTAGTTTAGCTTAGGACAGCTGCTGAGTAGCTCGGGTGAGCAATTTTAGCAGAGGTGATTCTCTCTCATCATCTCGAGCGAGCTACTCTCATCATCTTGAGCAACCTACTCAATGGCCCGAGTAAGTTGCATGCCGATTTCCTCCTTTAGGATCAAAACATCAAATTTTCACCCGATTTTGGTCTTTTAGGCTCCCAACAAACCTGTTGAAATGTATATTAAGTCCTATGAAGCCAAAAAGAGGGGTAAATGAAGTAAAAATAATTGAGAAATGAACTAAAGTATATTAAAAATGAAGCGAATAATTAGTCAAAAATTCAACTTATCCATTGGAGACATATCAAGTTGAACAATGGGAGAACTAAAGTTGAGGTATCGTAAAGGTGTTGCATCTATGCTAAAACCCTCAGTTAGTGGTGAATGGCATCAAAGCTAAGTAGATTGGTAACATTTTTGCCCAACCCTCCCCAAGCCATGTTAGTGAGTCAATGAGAATGGACTGAGAATGGACTATAAAACTAGTGTCCTTCAGAGTGAGATTGAGATAAGAAAGAATAAGTGGGAAATCATAGCGAAAAGTTTGATAAACACTCTTTACCAAAATGAAGGGTCTTTAAGAGAAAGGACGTGCAAGGGAGAATGCTCGCACTCAATGATAGAAGATGTTCATAAGTGGATGTAAATGAAGGACGACCATGCTAGAAATTCACAATGATCTTGTCAAAATGAAGGAACAATGCTCAAGAGTTTACTCATCCACGAGGGTCGGCATGCATTGAGCAGGAGAGAATGTGATAGACTCAAAGCGATGACACGTGAGGTCGAGCGAGATATTTGCTAATAAGCTCAAATGTTGGCTGCGGAACAAGAATATTCTAAACTAACTGCAGCTATATCTGTCTACCCTGAGATTGACAATGTTATCCAGATAACAAAGTCCAAAGCAGCTAAGCATCGTAGTTGAATCAAGCTGAAATTTGAGAGAATCAAAGTCCTAATGTGTCAGGACTATCGATTTCACACTAAAACTCAGCTGTGACAATAGACTCATAACCTTTTCATCCATGACAGAATTTTTCAAGAAATTAGGTTTAAGAGTGATGATAGACGAAAATTGGCAGAGGGTAAGATGGAAATATTCAAGCTATGACAAGTGAACGAGTTTTAACTCCCAAATAATCTCATTTTCAAAAATTGCTCCGCATTTATTAAGGAACATAATATGAAATTAGCCTTGTTCTGAACAAAATATTAATGGTGTTAGAAATATGAGTATATTATTATGGATTATATTAGTAGGTTAGTATAATTCTTCGTTAGCAGTTTACCATATGCGGTCTTTAGTAAGTTACTATATTTTATCTTTAGTAGTCCCTATATTTGTCATGTTCACTTGTATATAATGGCTTATTGGCCCACTATCAACAATATCACAAGTTTTCTCTATTCTTAACATGATATCAGAGCTTAAATTTTCTTTCCGTTTCTGGTATTTTATTTAGTAGTTTCTATTGGGTGGTGGTGGTGTGCCACTACTTGCGCACCACCACCCGTTATATGGTTTCCGCGTAGGGGTGAGCGTGGGACGAGTTTAGTTGGTTCCTAACCCGACCTGAAAAGTGACCGGGTCACTAGTTGAACCATAACCCAACCCGAAATCATGACCGAATAACCCGAACTAAATGATAGCTGCTATGTCAATTTTATGCACTTAAACTTAACCATATACTTTAGACATTTGTATTTATGCAAATCACATGCAAAATATACTGAAGATTATGATATAGTTTCGTTTTTCAGTAAGCAGTCACTAGCTAGTTTTAGTGTAACTTCTATTTTAAACATATATTAGTGACAAAATAATTGATATGTTAGAGTTGAGTGTATAGTTCGAGACTCCTTGAAGACTAACTTATAAGAATTAATTAGTAAATTATACTTTTGTATAAACACTTATGGGATCGGGTAACCCGAAGCACTACACCATTTTGCCCCATATGCAATAGAAAATAAAACGTTGCTTAAGCTAAAATCGTGTTGCTTCGAACTTGCGCAACGTTAGCCCCGTTGCATAATCTCATGTTGCGTAATCGCTATTGCTTAAAATTTAGCAACGCGTTTCAAAATTGTGTTGCATAAGATGTTTTCTAACGCAACATGAGTAAAGTTGTTGCAATTGTTATGTTGCGTTAGATATATTATCTAACGCAACATAAAATGCATCTTCATTGCCAAATTTTATGCAACAGGGATAATGCAACGTGTTATAATGCAACACGTTGTCGTTGCGCAAGTACCAAGCAACATAGTTTATGTAACACATTACTGCGTTGCCTTAGAGTAATTGTTTCACAACACAGTTATTCTGGTTTGTTGCTATATTTTAAGCAACATAGATATTGCAATATGTTTTTATGCAACAACTCAGCTGCTACGCAATGCTATACACTTACACCATAGACTCCTGAAGTATTGCAAAAGATATGAAACGCTGCAACAGACATTTATGCAACAAAATATAGAAACA
Organism: Rhodiola chrysanthemifolia; assembly: GCA_033675395.1. Lineage (NCBI taxonomy): Eukaryota > Viridiplantae > Streptophyta > Magnoliopsida > Saxifragales > Crassulaceae > Rhodiola > Rhodiola chrysanthemifolia. The sequence goes on along the minus strand of CM066207.1, from coordinate 31,240,102 downwards.
TATATGCAACAGAAAATCCAATTTCTTTGGATTTAAATTTCCAATCCAAATACCAAAACACACATGTTAGAGATTTGGATGACAACATAGTTTCAAACCAAATCTCAAAAAACACCACCTACAGATTCGGATGACAATTTTTCAATCCAAATCTCAAAATAACAAGTTCACAAAGTTAGATAATTAAGTGTCATACTAAAATGACCAAGTTCTTCTCAGGCATCCTCCACTTATGCCTCTCAAGTGCTAGTTTCCTAGAGGGAGACTTGCTTATGCCTCCACGTCTTCTCGTCTCCGCTTATGCATCTCTAGAGGAAGACTCCCTTCAAAATTTTATTCAGGGGCTCATCAATGAACACGTTGAGGAGGGAGTTGCTTCTTAGCCTTCCATACAGAGTATGCGCCACCGAATCAATGAACCTGAAGAGCATTGTCGATGTTGATAGACAACTGAGACAGAGTATGCGCCACCGAATCAAATCCTCTAAGCAAGAGCGTCGTGTCTTGTCTGAGTCGATTCACATTCCTAGCCTCCCTGTCATTCTATGAAGGCCATTTTCAGCACACACAATACAAACTTGAAGTGATGTAAGAAAGAGTGATGACTTACAGATATGGAGGATCGAGCTCAGGCTTATTCTCCAAAAGGGTGTCGACCCGGCTCCTCAAATTGCTCCATAAACGCTTATCGGAGCTGGGACTGAACCTCGGAGACTCAATCGTAACCCTCTGCACCCAATACTACAAAATTTGAGCTTTAATCTTGTCCTAAATTACAAAAGAGTTTACCGATCAAGTAAAGGAAGTACCTTTGAGGGAATCGGCGAAGAAGAAGCGCCAATTGAAGCTGCCATGTGGATGCGAAAGACAAAAGTGCCAGATTCAAAGTGAGTGAAAGCGAGGAAGGTTGTAAAGACAAGTTGAGGAAGGTTTGCTTCTTTAGTCTTCAGCGCCATTGATGTGGTAGAGAGCATCGGTTTTGGAGGTGAGAAACGAAGTGAGTATATGAGCGAGTGGGACTAAGAAGCTAGGTAGTTTGAGGAGGGAAAAGTGAGGAGAGAACTCCATCGAACCAGATCTGAGGATTTGAAGGTGAGGAGAGAACTCCATAGCAGCAGATCTGGAGACGAGGAGAGAACCTTAGGCGGTTTGAAGAGAAGTGATGGATGGAGTTACCAAATCTGTATCCACCAAGCGGTACACTTAGCCTATCTCATCAGTTTTAGAGGGAATCTGAAATAATTTCCCCCCGCTGATAAATTTTTTTTTAGAGGGAACTGATTATTTTGGGAGAAAAATATGTAAAAGTGATGAGATTCCCAGTAAGTTCTAAACGGGTAATTAAGGTGCCACTTATGGAATAAAGCGTATATTAGATTCAAAAATAAATTTAACTAATTAAATGACAACATCCTAATTTTCGAAAATCTTCTCGTTTTCATATATGTGATTATTTCAGGTTGTTCAAAACTCATTGTTAAATTCACGAATTCGTTTTATAACCACGGACTTGTTTTTTTTTTTTGTTAAATTCACGAACTCATTTTTTGTGTGAAATTCACGAACTTTATTTTAAGCCTACAGACTTTGTTTTTAAGTTTAAACCCACGAACCATGGACAATGGACATCACTGCCATTCGAAAAATATAGTTGTTGAATTTGCATGTAAAATTTGTACTACTGATTTGTGTAAATTTACGAACTTTATATTTATAAATCCACAAATTATATTGCTTCATCCTCTTAGGAGGCTGCAATATTAATTAGGTTAGCTATGTAGAATGAACTTTCAAGTGACATCATTGTTTTATAAGCATAAAAGAGTATGAGGTCTTGTGAAGTTTGTCCTAGGAGAATGGCTTCAAAACTTTATTTGCAATTCCGAAACAATCATTCATCTTGTCGACATTGAATCTCTACTATATTGTTAATGTGGACGATTTATTTTACTGAATATCGGTCACAAAAATTTTAGGATACATAACTACTCTTATGTTCCACTTATGCATTGGTGATTCTTGCCTTCAACTCATAACATTATTAGTGCATTAACAACCTTATGCATTTGTGACATATGAATCAATCAACACATAACATAACTACTCTTATGTTTCACCTTATGCATTTGTGATTCTTGCCTTCAACTCATAACATTATTAGTGCATTAACAACCTTATGCATTTGTGACATATGAATCAATCAACTCGTAACATAACTACTCTTATGTTCCACCTTATGCATTTGTGATTCTTGCCTTAAACTCATAACATTATTAGTGCATTAACAACCTTATGCATTTGTGACATATGAATCAATCAACTCATAACATAACTACTCTTATGTTCCACCTTATGCATTTGTGATTCTTGCCTTCAACTCATAACATTATTAGTGCATTAACAACCTTATGCATTTGTGACATATGAATCAATCAACTCATAACATAACTACTCTTATGTTGCACTTATGCATTTGTGATTCTTGCCTTCAACTCATGACATTATTAGTGCATTAACAACCTTATGCATTTGTGACATATGAATCAATCAACTCATAAAAAACCTTATGTACAACCTTATGCATTTGTCACATATGTATCATTATCTAAACCCTTTTGTACATCTTTTGTTCCATCTTATGCATTTGAATTGAAAGCTAGCTCTCATTAGTGCATTAACAACCTTATGCATTTGATCACTAATTCAATCAACTCATAACATAACTACTCTCTTATGTTCCACCATCCACCTTATGCATTTGTGATTATTGCCTTCAACTCATAACATTACTCCTCTTATGTTCCACCTAATGCATTTGTGATCTTGCCTTCAACTCATGAACATGCATTGTTTGATGTAACAATTGTCATTAGTGCATAACCCTCTCATGCATTATTTGATCTAACAATAACTTGTAACATAACATCACATAACCCTTATGCATTGTTTGATCTAACAATAACTTGTAACTTAACATCACATAACCCTTATGTATTGTTTGATCACTCAATTAAATCATAGCATAATATTGCATAACCCTCTCATAACCCTCAAAACCCTCCTAACCCTTGTAACCCTCACTTTTGCAATATGAAACCCCGTGTTGCATAAGTGCATATTGCATTACGTTTGGCGGGAACCCAAATGAAAATTTTGGGACCAAATTTTACATTTTCCCACCTAATTTTCATACACAACTCTTCCAAATTTTCCCACCAAAAATTGACTATTTACTTTACGCAACGACTATATATGACAGCGTTGCATTAGATAATGGCGGGAACATAAACAAAAATTAATGGAACTAAATTTTAATTCCCTCCTTTTCGAAATGTTACCTCCCATAAATTCGTTTTTGCCTTACGCAATGACACAACGTAGTTACGTTGCAATAGAGTTGGCGGGAAACACAAAAACAAATTTTGGTGCATAATTTTCATTCCCTCATTTCCTAAATTTTACCTCCCAAATTGAAAATAGTCTTACGCAACGGAAACAGAAACTTGTGTTGAATTAGATACAATAATAACCCCTTAACATATGATCACCATTGATCGGCATCGGCATCATCCTCCTCATTTGAATAATCATCATTTTCATCCAAAAGTTCAGCATCCTCATGATCATGTACATCATCTTCTTCATATTCAGATCGAGCAATGTTGGCTCTCGTTCTGTTGAGCCGCATGTATATGGAACTCTATGTGTGTAGGGAATCGAAAATGAGACAAGGGAAATTAAACCAATAGTACAAGATTTTACAAACATTCAAACTTTACGCAATGTGTCCGTACAATTCTTATTGCGTAAGTCAAAAAGTTGCTCAACAACCGCCTTCAATGTTGTACGAGGTTCATAATTTCTGTCCTTTCAAAATAAATGAGACACTTAAGCAACAAAAACATACTATTCAAACCACGGTTGTTGCATAGGATATCCAACGGAACGCAGGTGTTCTTGTTGTTTTTGAATGCATTGCATAGGCTCTCTTACGCAACGCGAGACCATATGTCACTATAGATCATGTTGCATTATGTTACTTATGCAACAGATGTTCATATGCTGCTTTTGAGGTTGTTGCGTAATACTCTTAAACAACGTAAAATGGTATGTTGCGTAACTACATGTTGCCTAGGTGGTCTTACGCAACGAGGAAGACGACGGAGGCTTTTGATATGTGGCATTAGGTGTCTTACGCAACGGGGAACATAAGCAATATAAGTCACGTGTTGCTATAGACTTTATGCAACATGTCGTTTGCAACGGCGTGCCATGTCTTGTTGCATATGGGGCAAAATGGTGTAGTGAAGGTTAACCCTAACCCGTCGTACCTAACACCGGGCCGCGTTCAAGTTTGTCCCAAATTGACCGGGTTGGGAGGGGTCATTTAAGATTAGACGGGTCCTGCGCACCCCTTAAATTTCGCGTAAACCACCCATTAAATCGCTTTCGCGTAAGCTATAAATTTTATTTTTCATGTCTAAAGAAATTTTTGTATAGGTGGTCTATTTTCGTTTGTCATGCCATCTTCCTCTACTGTGTGGCCAGTCGACATTCACAGTTTGCAATCGAAATTTGTACTTGCAGTTCACATTCGCAGTTCCCAGTTTGTAGTTCCCAATATGTGGTTCCAAATTTGTGGTTCCCAATTTGTAGGTATAATTTGTCTTTCCCAATTTGTAGTTCCCAGTTTGTCTCTCTTTTCTTCAGCACATTTGTCTTCCTCTTTCGCATTCTTCTCTTTGGTAGTTGATGCTTTCTTCTCTTTAGCAGCAAATCTCTTCCGCTCTCCGACTGCAAATGTCTTTTCATACGCAGGGTTTGGCTAGCTTCTTTCACAGAAAACACTTGATTAGTGATCACAGTGGAATTTCTATGATTTAAACTCATGTTGTTTGTCACCATGAGTTTGATGGAGGGTGTTAAATATATTAATATATTATTATGGGTTATCTTTAGTACGTTACTGTATGCGGTCTTTAGCAGTTTACCATATGCGGTCTTTAGTAGGTTACTATATTCTATCTTTAGTAGTTTCATATTTGTCATGTCCACTTGTATATAATGGCTTATTGGCCTATTATAAACAATAACACAAGTTGCCCTACTCTTAAAAGTTGGGTACACCATCTGTGGGCATAAGGACAGTTTCGAAATACGGTTTTACTGTTTCGAAATCACAGAGTCCCATTTCGCTTCAAAGTCATTGGCTGGCTGCAAGGCTATAAGCACATTTACAAACTGCGCTTATACCTAAATGTGTTGGATACAATGATGTTTCTTTAAAATAAAAGTACTTCAGGAATATCTTCTATAAGTGAGGTCAATAGAAATGTATATTGGAAAAATTATTTGAAGTTGCTTCCAAGTACACGGAAAAATCAGGGTATGAACTGTTAGGATCGCGCAAGCAGTGCAAATGAGAAAAAAACAAACGAATGACACAAAGATTTGATACCCAATTCGTCACTACACCATGACTACGTCTGGGGCACTACCAAGACAGAGTTTTCACTTTGATATTATAGATACAGTTACAATAATCAACGTGTGCATATAGGGTAAACTTCTAAACCCTAGTCTAATGGGAAATAAGAATTCTAGTTTAATTAGGATGTAGAAACCCTAAGCCTACCTAAACTTGGACGAAAAAAATTATGAGCTTCCTAAATAGAAGTAGCCCAATAATCTAATAAGGCTCCACAACCCGACAAATCTCCCACTTAGAGACTAATTCCAATCGTAATTATCTTCGGCGGTGGTGCCAAGCCGTCAGTTAACGTATTGAACCCACTTGAAGCAATGCACAGCTTCAACATGTGATTCTTCAAATTTTTCTACCCTGTGGAACTTTCTAACTCATGTGACTACAACTATAGTGCCACAAATCTGCATCACCGTACCACTCGCACCGGTAACATCGATGCCTTTCCGAATGTTCCTCATCTTGTACAACATTCCTTCCTTCTTTCCTTGAGCTATCACCCTAGCTCCCTTTTTTATTTTCCAGATCCTGCAGCTGTAGGTTACCTCATAACCATCTTCATCTAGATGCCAAACTGATAGCAAATTCTTCTTCAAATTAGGAATGTACCTTACTTCATGCAACTCCAGCATAGATCCATCTTGTGCTTTGATTCGAATATCTCCTTTCTCCACGATATCAAAAGGCTCAGCATCACCAAGATACACCTTTTCGAAATCTCCAGAGATGTAGTTTTCCCTTACATCGGCACTACTGCACGAAAGAAACAAATCTTCAGAATTCAACACCTAAGTCTCTAGTGCATTTTTCACACTCATAATAAACGCATCTGCAATATATTCTGTGGTTCCACTCTCTTACATATCCTGTGACGTTTCTTACACTCACTCTTGTAATAGTCGATCCTATCACAGTTCCAACATTTGATTTCGCACTGTCTTTCACATGTTTATCGTTATCTCTAAATTTTGACCTACCTCTACATCCAACCTTCAATAGTTAATCAATAAGTAGACTCTGACACCTTTAAGTAAATTTCTTTGCTAACTATAAAGTCTCTAACTTCACCAAGCTTAAGTTTTGCCTTTCCTGCTGTCGCACTTATAATGTAACCGTCCCACTCCATCTCTCTAACAAGGAAGATAATAAAATTATGGCTTGTATCGCATCGACAAATTTAATATTAATCAAGCTCAACTGTGTGATTGCCATATTAAACTCCCTAAGGTGTTTAGCTACTACTGCACTATCTGCCATCGTGAGGTTAAAAAGTTAACGCATAAAGTGACATTTGTTCCCCGCAAATGCTTTCTCATACAATGCAGAAAGCATATCGACCATCTCCTTCTTCGTCTTTGCTTTGACATTGTGGAGGGCTATGTCTCGGAACAACGAAAAACGAATCGCGCTCATCGCCTTCTTGTCCAACAACTTCCACTCGCCGTTCTTTATACCCTCTGGTCTCTTGCCGTCTAACTCGTTGTAAATCATTACTTTACAGGTAATACTCAATCCGCATCTTCCAGAACTAGAAATTGAACCCATTATATTTCTCTAACGGATGTTTTCCATCTCTAAGCATGACTGCTAAAACCTAGCTCTGATACTAGCTGTTAGGATCACGCAAGTAGCAATGATGAGAGAAAAAATAAAAGGACACTAAGATTTGATACCCAGTTCATCACTACACCATAACTACGTCTAAAGGCCCTACGAAGATGGGGTGTTCACTATTAGATAATGGATACAAATACAATAATCAATATGGCTATAGAGGATCGTTCAAATGAGAACCCCTTATTTTTTTGGGAACTTGAGACCTCAATCTTCACCATCCAAAATGCAAGATGCTTTTTGAACATGTGTGATATGCAAATTTAAAGATGCATCATGATCTAATGGTGAGATTTAGGTTCTCAAGTTCTCGAATGTTTAAGGGTTCTCAACCGAGCGCTCCCCCATGGCTATATATATAAGTTAAACATCTAAATCCTAGTATAATTAGGAAATAAGAATCCTAATCTAATTAGGAAGTAGAAACCCTAAGTCTACCTAAACTAGGAAAGCTAAAATTATGAGTTTCCAAAACTGAACTAACCAATAATCTAATCAGGCTCCACAGCCCAACATGAACTGGCAACGCAATGGCTTGAATGTGAGAATGTGGTTGGATGAGAGATCAGGCTCTAAGGAGATTAAAAGATTTTACGAAAACTAGCAACATTTATCTCTGTCATCCAAAGTTTGGAAAGGCTTCTTTTTATTTCAGAAATCTTAATAAATTCTAGTACCTTTCAATTTCTTATTTTAGCCATATGGAAATTTTTGTAGTAAAATTGGAAAACAAATTTGACGTATTTTTAGTTTCATTTCGAACTACCGAGTTTAAAGTTTGGATTTCAAAATTGCCAATTTCGTTCACATATCTCACGTGGCGACTTCTGGCTTTTGTGTACCAATAAAATAATTAATATTTTTTAATTGGATGCCAAGTATGAGACTAGTAATGACATTGCCGGTTCAAATATGAAATCGACACTGTCCGTGCAAATCTCATATCAAATACAAATTAGAGATTCTTTTCTTTCTCTTTCTCCTCTGCGAACCCTGGCCCCTTTCCTATCAAACTTCAGTCTCATATCAAACTCAGTCGCCAAAGAGGCAAAATGGTGTAGTGATATATATCTCAACAAACTTCTCTCTCCTATATTTCTCTCTTTATTCTCAACTCTCGTTCTTTGTTCTACATCTATCCCTTTGATCGCTTCTTTGGTGCTCTCGTTGATCATGACAGACACACGGAGTACCACTAAAGCTCTCGCTGCGTTGACACTAAGTGTGGCGGATCTTAATGTGCTAACGCAGTCACTAGAGGACAGCACGCGAATGATTGTGCCAGGCATGTAGACTATGATCATATTGTGAAGTTGTTGGAAGGAATGAAGCGGCAGCAAGGCAAGGAAGTACAAATCCAAGGCGAGTCATCCGCACAAGATTTGCTGCCAACTTCTGCATCACCAGTGTTGCCTCCACCCAAACAACAAACTTTGCTCACTCAGGGTGAAGGTGAGGCTCTGCAGATTAGAGGTCCGAAGAAACCACCCCCATTGAGGTGTCGATCTTTTATCGAGAGGCGGTGGAGGGCTGGCTGTTCTAGATGAAACACTATTTCACCCATAATCAGGTCGCGGATGAGCAGAAGATGACTTTGGCGACTTTCTATCTGAGCGATGATGCACTGCTGTGGTTCCAATGACTCCACACTACGCACCTCGTGAGAGACTGGCCGGCGTTTGTGTTGGATGTGAAGCGCCAGTTTGGTCCTTCAATCTATTGCTGTGCTGAGGTACTTATCAACAAGCTGGTGCAAACGGGGACAATGGCGACTTACATTGCCGAGTTTGAGTTGTTATCGACGTGGACGTTAGGCTTGTCCCAAGACAACTTGTTGCTATTATGAATATGAATTGTGCATTGATATGTGACGAATACGTCAATATATACAGTACATGATAGATGTGTATGGTAAGCACAATAGTGAGAGAATATACATGAGATATGCTACGAATATCTGATGAGAGTATACATAATATATGATATATCCACGAAGATATTGTAGGACATGAAGGAGATGACTATAATGGAGATGAGTGGGAGCGCAAACGAACTGACTCAAGATATAGGCAAGGTATGAAATATCTGGACGAGTGAGTCCTAAATACACCAGACTGTTAACAAGAAGTTGATAACGAGTAGGGTCCTCAAGAGGCTCACCATCGGTGGGACGAAGGTGAACATTAATTCCATGGGAGTATTAACAGTGCGTTGGTCACTAACGGAAGCCCAATCGAGAAGGTCTCGAATATCATCGGTGGGATAGGAAGAATCCCTCGGGAGTAGAGGAGAATTCAATGCCAAGAAAGTACCGAATAGGACCGAGATCTTTCATAAGGAACTGAGTATTAAGGCGCTCCTTAAAAAAGGCAATATGCTGAGGGTCATCACTAGTGATAAGCAAATCGTCAACGTTAAGGAGGAGGAGTGTCTGTCCACGAGTGGAAGTATGGATAAACAAGGCTGGGTCATCATCGCTAGCGGTGAAGCCAGCACCTATAACAAAAGAGGAAAAATGCTCACACCATGCCCGAGGACCTTGCTTAAGACCATAGAGGGAGCGACGAAAGTGAAGGACCATGTCGTCGGGGATAGAATATCCTGGTGGTGGTGTCATGTAAACCTCTTAATTCACCGTTAAGAAAGGCATTCTTTACATCAAGCTGAAAGATGGACCACTCACGGACAGAGGCAACATCAAGAAGGGTGCGAATGGTGGTCATGTGGGCAACAAGCGCAAAATTCTCGTCATAGTCACGCCCATACTCTTTTTAAAAGCCATGAGCGACCAGACGAGCTTTATAGCGCTCAAGGGAACCATCAGAGCGGGTCTTGACTGTATAGATCCACTTACACGTGATAGGACGAATATGATGGAAGGGGAACCACCTCCCAAATACCAGTTTGCTCAAAGGCGGGCAGTTCTTCTGCCATCGCGTGTTGCCACTCCTGATGAAGGATAACATCACAATAGGAGGTCGGCTCATCAAGAGTAGCGGCAGCGACATCATAACGTGTTAGAGGGCGAATGGACTGGCGATCTCGAAGAGCATATCGAGATGGATGCACAGGAGCAGATAGTATAATGAGAGAGGATGGCGCATCGGAAGGGGATGACACGATGGGTGAGGATGACACGATGGGTGAGGATGACACAAGGTGGTACGGCAGAAGAAGACGGTGCAATAAACGACGAAGGCACAATGGGTGAAGGTGGAATCTTAGAAACCTCAGCTTTCGAACGATGAGTGTAGTCCTGGGGACAATGGGATATACTGTGGGAGGGAACGAAAGATGGTGAATCAGGAAATGTCAGAAAGGAGAGGGGCTCGATTGAGGAAATGGAGGAATGAAATGATAGAAGGGACGAGACTCATCAAAAGTCACATCTCTAGAAATACGGATTCGTCTTACAACTGGATCCCAACAATGATATCCTTTATGTTCATTACTGTAACCAAGGAAATAAAACTCAGTGGACTGAGCAGTAAATTTGGTGCGCTCACGAGGTGCCAGTAAGACATAACACAAACAACTAAATAAACGAAGATGAGAATATTCAGGAAGTCGACCAAAAAGAGGTTTCACTGGAATGTCCCCCTTAAGGGCGGAAGACGACTAAATATTTATCAAGTAAGTGGCTGTCGAGACAACTTCTGCCCAAAAATGAACAGGAACACTAGAGGCAAGTAAAAGAAAACGAGATGTCTCGAAGAGATGACGATGCTTGCGCTCAGCAATGCCATTTTGCGTGTGAGCGCCTGAGCAGGAAAATTGGGAGAGTGTCCCCTGTGAAGCTAGAAACTGGCGAAGGTGACGAGATAAATATTCTCCAGCTGAGTCGGCACGAAGAACGCGAATAGGAGAGTCAAACTGAGTACGGATCATGGTGGAAAAATATTTATAAATAGATAAAACCTCACTACGAGAGGACATAAAATATATCCACGTGTGACGAGAGATCATCTATAAATAAAATATAATAGCGATGTCCCCGTTTTGAAACAAAGGGAGCCGGACCCCAAACATGAGAATGAACAAGATCAAATGGACGTTGAGAAACTGACTCACTAGTAGAATCATGAAGAATAATTTGTTTTCCAAGTTTACAACCATGACAATCTAGAGATGTATCACCAGAGACATATCCTAAAAGACCACGACGAACCAAAGAGGAAAAATGAGATCCACAGATATGACCCAAGCGGTGATGCCATTGAGCAATCGAGGCTGACGAAGAGGTAATGGAGGCGGAAGCGGAAGAGCTGGCAGAGGTAGCGAAAGGAAGATGAAGCCAGTCAAGCTCCAAAAGACTTTGCGAATGACAACGCTAAGGGCCAGTACCAACCAGATTCCACATGTGATGATCCTGAACGCATCAAGAATCAAAGTCAAGAATTATACGACAACATGGTCAGTGAGTTGACCAACAGAAATGAGCTTCATGGCCAATTGGGGAACGAAAGAAACAGAAGGCACACTAAAGGAAGAAGATGAGAGACTGCCTCTTCCAACGACAGACAATGAAGTGCCATCAGCGGTCTGAACTAATAAAAGAGCAATTAAAGGGCTGATAGACTGAAGACAAGTAGAATCAGAAGTCATATGAAATGAAGCACCAAAGTCAAGGATCCAGGGAGATATACCTGATTGTTTGTGTGGTGATCTCTCAAAGCCCGAAGATACAGCAACAAAACCAGCAGTTCATGGCGGTGCAGAGACGGACATATGACGCAACAGCATTAGAATCTCTCAAGTATCAGAAGTGAGCCAGCAGTAGTGGAGGAGGTTGGGGAACCACTTCCAGAACTCTTTGGAGGGCGGCCACCACGACGTGCAGCAGTATCTCTCTTATTCTTGTTGCAGTAGTAGGCGGAATGTCCTACCTTGTTACAACAGGTGCAATGAGGTCGCTCACCCCCCATAAGGGGTTTCTGAAATAGTGACATCTGACGTGGCAGGACTAGGCGATGTGGAAGATGATGTGTCCGAAATACTGCTCAAACTCAACCCGAAGACGTGTCAAAAAATCATAAATGCGACGAAACTAGCGGTGAGACTTGACATTCTGACAATTCAGACGGGTAGGACAAAGTGTCGGTTGCAAAGAATCAAGTTAGCGCCATACCGCGGACATCTGGTCATAAAACTCATCTATGGTGGCATCTCCCTATTGGAGCGACTACTCCCGATGAACAACACTCAAGAATAGAGAATCACCAGTGGGCGCAAAACGGTCCTGAAGATGCCCCACATCAACTAAGCAGATTGCAAACAAACAATATCTGAAGAAAGTGATACCTCCATACTAGCCACAATAATAGACGAGGCGCGAGCATCTTTATCCATCCATGCTCGGAAGGCAGTGTACTGGTTATTGAAAGATTCCATGGCATCGTCAAATTCTGCTGAAGCTTTCTGCTTATCCTCGTCAGATGTATCTGTAGGTAGAATAGACATAGTAGGTGGGGTGGGACATGGGGGGCATGGGAGATCTTCGGTAAGGATATCCGAAAGGCGTTGAGCACGCATATGGAGACGCATGTGATGTATCGGGCAGCGAGGAATAGAAACAGTACCTGTAGAAACAAGAGAAGACATAATGGGTTAGTTTTTTTGGAATCGTTGACCGTTGACCGGTCATATTGTTGACCGTGCTGACTGGGCGCGGATCGGTCACTGACTGGATGCTGACTGTATGCTGATGAGACAATGACTTTCTGCTGACTGGAGTCTGACTGGGCGCTGATCGATCGCTGACTGGATGCTGACAGATCCGAGTTACAGGGAGGTTGATCAACAACGAATGAAATGTGTTGAATCTGGATTGAGAGTGCACACACTCTACGGATCTGTGAACAAAGCAAGCAGTAAAAATAGATTGGATGTGCAATAGTAGATAACTCGGCAGTGGCGATTTGTTTGGACAGCGACGGACATCGGCAATGGCGATCTGATCAGCGGCACCTACGGATCTGAATATATTGGAGATGCAGAACAGATCTCAGAGCAGGACCTGATCGCATCTCCGCGGTGGTGGCCGAGAGGTGTTCGACTGTGGTAGCAGTGACAGATCGGCGGCAGCGGTGGTCAAATTGACGGCGGCGACGACATATGTAGAACAAAAGTGAAGAGAAAAAATCAAACGAAAAGGATTTCAAACCAAAGCGTCTGATACCATATTATGAATATGAATTGTGTATTGATATGTGACGAATACGTCAATATATACAGTACATGATAGATGTGTATGGTAACACTACTACAGACAGGGGATTATGCATCGGTTCTGTTTTCGACCTTGCGCATCGGTTTCAACCTTAGGCATCGGTTGGTCCAAAACCGATGCATAATCTCGACTTTATGCATCAGTTATGGATGTCGAGCTTATGCATCGGTTGGTCCAAAACCGTTGCATAATGGTGAGGCTTACGCATCGGTTCAGGGTTAACCGATGCATAAAGTCGAATACAAATTTACCCTAGCTTCGTTTTTGCTTCTGCAATTTTCATCCTCTAATGCAAAATCTATTTAACTCGATATTCAAAAGCTTCCATGCGCGATCTTGCCCGTCGACCATTCCGTCTTGCTTTCGGACCGACTCTGTCGTCTCGCTTCCGGGCCGACTCTACCGTCCCGTTTCCGTCTCGCCCGTCGACCATCACTAGTCTCACCTCCAGTTCTGTCTCACCTACCGGTTCTGTCTTGTCTGTCGGTTCTGTCTCGCCTGCCAGTTCAGTCTCGCAATCTTCATCTCCGACTCCTTCAGCAGCGCCCCTAAATTTCTTAACCAGCAACAGTCAATGGTATGCTTATTAGGGTTTATTCATCTATTCTTTGAGGATGAATATAATCAATTATGATTTATATTTCACATAATTTAAAGTGCTGTGACATAATTTTGCCTTCCGGTTATTGATGTTTTTTTTTTGAACATGAACACTATGGTTAGGTTGCTCTTTCACGTCCATTTGTTCTTTGTTTAACTTGTTCTCAGTCTAATAATAATATTTACATGCTTCATGTAGTGGATTTATGATGAGTCGAGAGTGGATGTCCGGTAATAGGTTAAGTGATGAGTATCAAAAGGGGATAATGGATTTTTGTGAATTTGCATCGTTGTATGCATTGAAAAATGCACTTAAACCTGTCTTCTGTCCGTGTAAGGCGTGTTTCAATAAGATAAAGGTCAAATGGAGGATTTGCATAAACACCTTTTTTTAAAAGGGAATTGATCCCCTATATAAGGTTTGGTACATGCATGGTGAGACTGAACCGCAAGACGTTGAACCTAAACCCGTAGAAAGTTTGCCTGAAGATAATGATAATTGGGAGGAGGCCAATTTAATTGAGATGGTTAACAACATTGCTGATGAGTTTGTTTCTAGACCGCAAGTTGTGGAATCATCGAGGAATGACTCTTAATTACCATTGTATGAAGGTTGCTCCAAATATACAAGGTAATCTGCAACTTTGAAGTTATTCAATTTGAAAGTTAAAAATGGATGGAGTGATAAGAGTTTCACTGAAGTGTTACCGTTGGTGAAAGATATGCTTCCTGAGGGAAACACTTTACCTAACCGTACATACGAAGCTGAAAAGGTTATGTGTCCCATGGGAATCAAGTACAAGAAGATACATGCGTGTCCCATTGATTGTATATTGTATCATAATGCTCATAGAGATTTGACTGAATGTCCGTTGTGCAAGTCTTCTCGATACAAGTTAAACAAAGGACCGACGTATACCTCAAAAGGCACTCCGACCAAAGTATTGTGGTATCTTCCACCGATTCCCATGTTTCAAAGATTATTTGCTGAAGCAAAAGATTCTGATAATATGTGATGGCATGCCGAGAAACGTGTCGTTGATACTAAAATGCGTCATCCGGCCAATTCACTGCAATGGGCCAAAGTAGATAACACATTCCCAGAGTTTGGATTAGAGTCTAGGAATTTACGCCTTGGCTTGTGTACTGATGGGGTGAATCTGCGTGGAAATCTCAGTAGTCAACATAGTACATGGCCCTTGATATTAGTGATATACAACCTACCTCCTAAACTAACCATGAAGCAAAGATATATGATGCTTTCTTTATAGATATCGGGTCCTTGACAGCCTGGAAATGACATAGATGTATACTTAGCTCCTGACAAGCATATTTTTAACCCTTTATAGTTGTCAAGTCATATGTTTTAGGGGTCAAATTGTAGTAAAAAATAATTTATAAACCTTGGTAAGCCAAGGGTCGATCCAAGGAACAACGTGTGTGAATACTAGCTAACAAGTGACCTATTCAGCTATTCCAAACAATTAAAGGTTTTTGATGTGAAACAAATAGCAGAAATTAAATGCAGAAAACAAAAAGGTTTGATTTGATCAGAGAAAGAATCACTGGATCAAACTTCACCCGTGCTAACCTACAAATCATGCAACAATATCATGTAAATTCATCATGCTATCGAATATAGAAATAACCCAAAATAACACTAGACAAGCCGCCCATCCACAGATCATTGTCCAGATTAATCTCAATCGTTTAACGCCGCCCATCCACGGATTATCAATGATTTTGATTAGTTAAGCTTAGGGGTTTTCAGACAAAAGTCAACTTTCCTATTAATTCATATACTACCATTGTAGCTACCATGACCCATTATCAATTTCATATGACCTGGTTAATACCTATGACCCATTCATCTTTTGGTAATTAACCTAAATACGTTCTAGCATGCAAACATCTCATTCACTGTAAAACTTGCAAGAACGATAAAATTAAGAACAATGAAATTGAATATTCGAATTGCATTAATGAAAAACGTTCAATTGATCACACGAAGAGTTGGGTACATGGCACGGGATCCGTAGGATCCCAGAATAAAGAAGACTACTCACTCATGGTAAGTTAACCAAAAATAGTGTAGATAAAGAAATTAAGGACGAGGAAACCGTGTAGACAATGTAGCTCGTTCAATCCTCAATCTCTCGCGATGTTCGTCTTTTGTCTTCTTCTCCAAGTTAGGTTTTCTCTTCTCTTAGCTCTAAAAACTCTCGTCAATGTCGCACACCTTCTGGTCTCGATCGCCTCTCTTTTTATTCCCAAAAAGGCCAAAAAATCCCAAAAATGATTTTTGGAAATAAATCAGAATTTCTATTTTTAACGGCCAGCAGGTCGGCTGGCTGAGTGAAGAAATCCCAGCCGACCGATTGACTTAAGGCTCCAGATCTTAGCTCCTGATGTCAACTCCAGCCGGTCGGCTCGACTCTCCACCCGACCGGTTGACTAACGGTTCTAGACGCTCTCTTCTGAGTTCAACTCCAGCCGGTCAGCTCAGCCCCCCAGCCGGTCGGTGGACTAAACTCGTTTTCGCTCTCTTCTGAGTTCAGCTCCGACCGGTCGGCTGATTTTGGGTCAATTTGTCTAGCCGGTCGGCTGGACTTCCCTTGTGTTCTTTTTCGCCCCAAAAGCGTGGTTTTTCTTCGAGTCTTGGTCTTAGGCTATGGTTTTGATGGATAGCTGCTTTTAACCTAAACACACAAGAAAAGACATCAAATAATGACAATTTACCGGGAGAATGAGTGTTATCCTTCATCGTATTGAGCAAATAACTAGTCAAAATATCGACTGATCAAAACACTCCACACTTAGGATTTGTTCGTCCCGAACAAATGTCAAACAAATGGCAGAATAAATGCAAGTCCATGTGAGGCTCAACAACCATATGTTTCTAAGCTACCCATTCAAGTGTCATGAATAAGGCGAATAAGAAAAAAGCTGGAGCCTTGACTGAGGCGAATAAGAAAAAAGCCCATGTTGAAGGTAATGTTACTGTCCCAACCCCTATTAGTGACGATGTTTATCCAGATCCGTTTAATAGTCCTAAGAAAAAGACTGTTTCAGTGCAAAAAATATTATGTTGAAGCCCTAGATGTTCTACAAAACTGAGAGTAGAGAAACCCTCCAAAACTGATCCCAAAAAAGCCCTACAATACCCTGTTAGTGAGTCTGACACCGAAACTGAGTGTCCTTTGTTAGTACCCATGGTAGTTGATCCCTCTGGTGCTTCCAAATACCCAACAAGACTTGTCTCATCCTCCCACCAAACCAACAATCCCTACCCCTCACTTACACCATCACCAGCAGTATCTAAAAACCTTCCTGTTCAAACTCATACTAATCCCTCAAATGAAGAACCTCTTGCGAATCCCTCTAATGAAGTACTCAATGAGTCACAAAATGAAGAACCGCCTGTTAATCCCTCAAATGAAGAACCTTCGCTAATCCCTCTGATGTGTCAAATGGCGGTGACTATACTGATGAGAACAGCCAAGAGGTGGAGGAACTACCTCTGAGCATCCGGTGCACTAAGCAGTGGAATTCTTCCGGTATAACATTAATACTGTTTATTTAATAATTTTCTGTAATTAGTATATCTTCTCATACTAATATAAATTGTTTGTTACTTAATGTGAGAAGAGGATGATGGCCAGGTAAGTGAGGGTGAAACCTCAAAGAAGAGAAAGCGTCGGGGAGTTTTGTGTGGCACCGAGATTGGTACTTTGGTGCAATCATTGGGGACAAGGATCAAGATTGACTTTTCTGAAGAGGCAAATGGCCCTGTAATAAAGGAAATAAGGAGTATGTGGGTGTGTGTGAGACAGAAGGTGCCGATGTTAGCACCGACGTACAACAAGCTAGAACCTAAGCATTGGGACGTCGTGGTGAACTATCTCAGTGTAAGTTGTATTTATTTAATTACAAATTTGTTGGTTTATCTTCACTGTAAATATGACACACGCTGATTTTATATTTTTGTAGCCTCATTTCTTTTTGCCAAAGAAACACACTCTACTTTGGGAGTACATTACACGAATAGCAAATAACCGCTATAAGGATTGGAAGTCGGCTTGCCACAAACGGTATTTGAAGCATGGGGAGTTTGTCCAACGCAAGGAGGAATGGACATGGCTGGTTAAGCGCTTTCAGGAATCTGCAACGCAGGTGAAGTGTGGTGACCAAACTCAACTGTAGTTAAATTTTTTTATTATTCATCTGTTTCATGGGAATTTACTTTTTTTGAAGGCAAAATCACAAACGATGAAGCAAGCTCGAGAAAAGAAGAAGAATCGCCGTGGACGAAAGATTCCAATGGCCATCAGAACAATGAACTACCTCCAAAAAGGACACAAAGCACGCCATGTTGCAACATATGCTGAGGTCTATTCCCAAGAACCTGGTGAGATAGTGGAATTTCTTTTAATCTGTTTCTTTTGATTCTGCCTTGCTAAATATATGGTGCAATAGTGGCAATGTGTTTGTTGAATATATGTCTTGCTTTGTGTATGAACAAGTATATGAATGTGTTTAGGAAAATGTTGGAATGTGTAGATTAAATGTTGGAATGTGTATGAACAAGTATTGAAGTATGAATGTGGATAAAATGTGGTATTGTGAACAAAGTATGCATGTGTGGATAAAATGTTGGATTTTCTGAATATGTGTAAACAATTTGAGGTATGAATTTATTTTGGACTTGTGCATAGGACCAAATGAATGCCGAGGTGCAGAAACTTGAAGTATATGTCTTGCAAAATATATGAATGTGTGGAAAGTGCATGTTGGAATGTGTATGAACAAGTATTGAAGTATGAATGTGGATTAAATGTTGGATTGTGAACAAGTATGAATGTTTATGAATGTGTGGATTAAATGTTGGATTTTCTGAATATGTTTAAACAATTTGATGTATGAATATATTTTGAACTTGTGCATAGAAGCAAATGAATGCCGAGGTGCAGAAACTTATTGATGAGCATCAGTCCGATGACCCTGATGGACCATAATTATACGAATCAAAAACACAGTAAAACCCACCAAATTAGACTGTTGGTCTATTTAACTTTTGCTTGTTAGTTCCGATATATTTCTACAGGGTATTTCAGAGCTTAGAGAGAATACATGCTAAAGAGGAGCTTTTAAAGCATAAAAGATGTTACGAGTCATTCCAAGGTCAAGATCATATGCCGACTGAAGAAATATCAAGGATCCTGACGTTGAATCACTCATAACAAATTAAGCAGAAGAGGAATCAAAGTCAGACGGAGCGAAATTGGACTGATAGTTTTGTGAAAAGACTGCACAAAACTGTCAAAATACACTCATGGACCAAGGTGACCGGCCACCTTGCTTGGAGGTGGCCAAGGGAGGAGCTCCTCCCCTCATGGTGACCGGCCACCGGTGGCTCCTCCCCTCATGGTGACCGGCGGCTTTTGCTCCTCCATGGAAAGCTTGCCATGTGGTGGCTCCTCCACCACATCTTCACCTCCTCCTCCTCCTCCCTTAGATCAAAAACACATGGAAGCCATCTCCACCCTCCATTTCTCCTCCCTTTGGCTATAAATACAAGCCATTCTCCTCTCATTTGTATCATCCAAAAATCAATATTTCACTTATCTCTCTAAGTTTTGTAAGTTTGGCTTTGGAAATAAAAGATTGCTCCCTTGGCGCTTCAACGGTTGTAAGTATTTTAATATTTATTTACCGTCTTTAATTTCCAATTCCTTAGTTATAATGTTTAGCGCGATAAATAGTAGCTAAACTAGTCGTTTGGTAGAAGGGGTGGACTTGTATTATAAAATGTTTTAGACTATTAATTTAGTGTCTCGTCTTTGTATTCAAAACTAGTTCTATGTGCCATATATTAGATCAGAACTTCCAAGGTTGAGTGGATGCTTGAAATGGCAAAGCTCTTCTGTGGAAGTTCGCAAACATACTCGGGTAAGTGGATGCTTGAAATGGCAAAGCTTATCTGAGGAGTTTGATCTCTCTCAAACACCATTTTGGGTAAATCGGAAAAGACAACCCAAAATGGATGCACATAGGCTAGTATACCTTGAAATGGGGTGCTAGTCTAAGTAGAACAAGGGCTTTACGTTTTTTGCAAAAGATTAGACAGTGTTGCAAGTCGAGTGCTTGAAATGGCCTTGATTCACTTTCGAACACTTTTGCAAAAGACTAGACAGTGTGGCAAATCGAGCGCCGGAAAAGGCCTTGATACACGTTTGAATACTTAGAAGATTCACTAAGGGTCAATGATAAACAGGATATAATACAAGGCCCCTGAAACCGTACGCTTTCCTTTAATTGTAATAATTATCAGTTACTTTCCAGTACTAAAACCAACCAACCAACCAATCAATCACTTAGCTGGTAGCTTTAAAACCAACCAACCAACCTAAAACACGCCCTCCTGCTGAATAATCCCCTCAAAGAACAATTATCCCCCTAATTCCCTTGGGTTCGACCCCTACTTACCACTTACTACCCAGTAGTGTAGTCGCGAGTAGCGGAAAATATAAATTTATTTTGCACAGAGAACATTGCACCTTAACGACAGTGCAGTGGGCTCCGTCAAAATTGGCGCCGTTGCCGGGGAATTAGCCATCGGATAAGTTCTTTAAATCAATACGCGCTCGAAACAACCATGTCTCGCGAAGAAAGTCATCATGACTACCAGGATGACGACGAGATAAACCTGTACGATCGAAACAATGAGGTGCCACTTCCATTTATGGATGATCCAGAGCAACTCATCCGAAGCAGACGAGCTCGTGATAGGGAAGTGATGAGTCGAGTCTTCGACTCATTAATTCCCATTTTCACTATAGCTTTAGTTCGTTTCCGACGATTATTTGATGTCATTTGACCCCCTTTTCATGCGTTTCAGGTGCGAATCAAGGTGACTCAGTGCCAAAAGCCCATAGAAGGAAACTCGGAGAAAATCGGAGTCAAGAGCAAAAGTTGGCAGAATTTGGCCTCCAGTCGATCGACTGGGAAGCTCCCCTGCTCCAGTCGATCGACTTAATGGACTCTCAGGAGGGCCTGCAAATCAAGATACTTCAGTCGATCGATTGGGCCCGCCAGTCGATCGACTGGCGAGTTCTCCAGCTGAGCGTGCAAGCCACGTGCCTTCAGTCGATCGATTGGGACTCCAGTCGATCGACTTAATGGAGTCTCAGGAGGGCCTGTTTTCTGCATTACTCCAGTCGATCGACTGGGAGACTACCCTGTCTCAGTCGATCGACTGAGAATCTGCTTTCCAAGCGTTTTATCTCCCTCCAGTCGATCGACTGGGCCAACAGCCCACCGCCAGTCGATCGACTGGACCTGCTACAGTATCGAAAGGAAGAGGGAAGTTTGACCTATGATCTTGGATTTTTCTGGAGAAAAGACAAAAGGAAGTGAGCTAAATCAAGGGTTTCAACATCATCTAATCAAGGAGGATTGAAGATCAAGGGAGTTTATTAGGATCATCAATCCTACTCTTTTCCCTCTTCCTTTCTCTTAGATTTTTGCTAAAAACCCACACATCATGTTGTCTTACTTGATGTGTGAGTAGTCCCCCTTGTGTAAATGCATGGTGAGAGGTGAACTAGAACTTTATGCATGTAGCATTTATGAGAGTAAATGCTATATAGTGGATCAATACTCTTTAATTAGTGAGATCCTATCTAAGATGGCTTGACTAGGATTAAACATGCATGGTTTGTTCAATTCTAGTCTAAGCTAGGTTTAAAACCTACCAACTCATAATTAATTAAACTCTTGTATGCATGATCATTGGGAAATCGCCAAGGAGGGGATTAATCCCTCGAAACTCGCTTTTAATTGAATTCAATCCCCTAAAAACCATTTCATTCTTGTTTTGAATCATTGATAACTCAATCATACTTGAATTTTAGGAATTAGCCGAGTAAGAAAATTTGATAGAACTAGCGTGTAATCCGTTTGCTCCCTTGGGTTGGACACCGGTCTTACCGGTTGAATTACAAATTGTTTTTGACTAATTGCATCGCTAAAATTACAAACGTCAAAATGGCGCCGTTGCCGGGGAGCAATAGCTAGATTACCCCTAGGAAAATCATTTAGTGCTCCGACTATTCCATGTTTTTCTTTTTTCTACTTGTTGCTTGCATTCCTTGAACTTATTCACTACGCTCACTTGTTTTAATTGGCTTCTCTTGTAGGTTCACTTCTTTTATGCCACCGAAGACCAAGAAACTTTCTCAAATAGCGGATAGAGATTTGAACCAACCTATTAGAGAGCTAGTTAATCTTCCCGTTACAAGGAGTAAGACCAAGGACAAAGGACAAACCTCCAATACTCAAGGAGTCATGGCCGAAAACAACAATAGACTCCCTCCTCCACCTCCACCGCCCCAAGGTCGCCTACCACAAGTCCCTCAAGCTAGAAGGGTTCTCAAGGATTATGCTACTCCTACGGCCTATGGATATCGTTCCCCAATCCTCGTACTGACGGTTGATAACCGAGATTTTGACTTGAAGACGTCCACTATTCAAATGGTTCAATCTAACCAATTCTCGGGGAGGGACAATGAAGATCCTAATTCTCACTTGACAACATTTCTTGAAGTGTGTGCCACCTTCAAGATCAATGGGTTCTCGGAGGACGCTAAGCTTCTAAGGCTCTTCCCCTTTTCCCTCACGGGGAGAGCAAAGGATTGGTTGAGGAGTCAAACTCCCGATAGCTTCACGACTTGGGAGGAGCTCGCCGTGGCTTTTCTAAACAAATACTTCCCTCCTTCCAAGACGGCCTACTATAGGAACCAAATTACAAACTTCTCACAATTGGATGGGGAAAACCTCTATGAAGCATGGGAGAGATACAAAGAGTACCAAAGGCTTTGCCCCCATCACAACCTCGACGATCTCCAAGTCTTCCACACCTTCTACCACGGTGTCGATGGTGCCTCACGACTTGCACTTGACACCGCCTCGGGCGGAGCTATTATGGACCTAGAACCACATGAAGGATATGCGGTTATTGAGAAAATCACGAAAAACTACTTCATGTGGGGAAGTGAAAGAGGAAACCCAAAAAGGAGGCATGAAAGGCATGAGGTGAAAGCGGTGAGCACAAGTGACTACGATGCTTTGAGGAAAGACTTTGATAACCTCTCGGATGAAGTCTTCAAGTTGAAACACCCGGAAAGAGAATCTTCGACAAAGCAAGGGTGTAATATTTGTGAGGTCTACGAGCATGAGACCGTTTCTTGCCCCTTGGTTCAAAGGGAGGTGCAAGGGCAAGGCTATGGAGAAGCGAATTTCATGGGAGGAAATCAAGGAAGAGACTATGGAGCTAGTGCCAACCAAGGGCAAAGCTCTCAAGCGAACTACACTACACCAAAGTTCTCCTCGGGATGGAGAAATCATCCGAATTTCTCCTACAAAACTACGAATCCTACTCGTCCCGACTTTGGATCCACACCTCCCGGATTCGGTCCTAAGCCTACTCAATCAAATCAAGGGTTCCCACCTAGGAACCAATATCAAAGTCAAGGACCGACTTTACTTCAAAGAAACCAAGGGCAACAATATCAAGCTCAAGCTCAAAAGACCTATCAACAAGTTGAAGCTCCCCCTCAACCCTCCAATGAACCCTCCGGTATGGAGGCAATGTTGGCTAAAAGCCTTGCACAACAAGAGAGGGCAAGTAGGGACGTCCAAGCTCAATTGATGGACATGCAAACCAAGTTTGAAAGGTTGGAGACTCATAACAAAATGCTTGAGAACCAAATAGCTCAACAAGCCGAATCCTCTACAAGGGCACAAGGAAAATTACCGGCTCGACCCGACCAAGTGAATAGAGAGCATTGTAATGCGGTTACATTGAGAAGTGGAAAAGAGCTAGAGGGAGAGCTACCAAAGAAGAAGAAAGTCTCCTTTGATCTAAGAGGCCAAGCTAGTGCCGAAATTGAAGAGTTAGATGAAGAGATCCCTAACCCTCAAGTTGAGAAAGAGAGTGAGGTGGAAAAGGAGAAAGACGAACCTAGAGTATACACTCCTCCTATTCCATTTCCCCAAAGGCTAAAGAAGAAGAGCAATGACAAGCAATTCTCCAAGTTCGCCGAGATGATGAGGAAGCTCTATGTCACAATGCCCTTCACCGAGGTAATAACTCAAGCTCCATCTTATGCAAGATTTCTAAAAGATGTTATTACGTGCAGGAGAACAATCGAGGACGTTGACACGGTGTCCCTCAATGGCGAATGTAGTGCCATTCTTCAACCGCGCATGCCCCCAAAGCTTGAGGATCCCGGTAGCTTTTCCATTTCATGCTTTATTAATGATATTAAGATTGAGCGTGCTATGTGTGATTTGGGTGCAAGTATATCGTTGATGCCTTATTCTTTGTGCAAAAAGTTGAATATGGGTGAGCCTAAACCAACCAACATGATTCTAAGGCTCGCGGACCGCTCCTCGAGATTCCCTAGGGGGGTTCTTAAGGATGTCCCGGTTAGAGTAGGGAATTTCTATATTCCGGGGGATTTTGTGGTGTTAGAGATGGAAGAGGACAATGAAATTCCCATTCTTTTGGGAAGGCCTTTCCTCTACACCGCGGGGGCTATATTTGATACTACTAAGGGGTCAATCACCATGAGAGTAGGAGATGAGGAAATTGAGTTTAATCTTGAAAAGGCACAAAAAGGTCCTAGTCCTACAATGACTTGTAATTATCTTGACCTAGTTGATACATATGAATTGTATGATGTGCCTAACCTTTACATGAGTGGAATTGACCTTGATAATGAGCTTCCCGACATTGCCGATTGTTGGGCTATCTTGGAGGAAGAAAACGAAGAGGGAACTCTAAGCGACAAAGGTAAGGGGTCTTGTTCGGTAGAGCTAAAAGCTCTACCAACAAGCCTAAGGTATGAGTTCTTAGGCCCAAATTCTAGCTTGCCTATCATTGTGAATGCTTCTTTGAATGATGATGAGACTTCTAAATTGCTTGATGTGGTTAGAAAACATAAGGATGCTATTGGCTACTCTATTGATGACTTGAAGGGGATAAGCCCAAATTTATGCATGCATGAAATCAATTTAGAGAGCGATAGTATGCCATCTAGGGAGAGAGCTAGGAGGTTGAATCCTATTGTTGGGGAAGTAGTCAAAAAGGAAGTTCTAAAATTGCTTGATGCGGGAATCATCTTCCCCGTTGCGGACTCTAAATGGGTGAGCCCCATTCATGTAGTTCCCAAAAAGGAGGGGATGACCGTAGTTAAAAATGAAAAGAATGAACTAATCCCCACAAGAACGGTAACCGGGTGGCGTATGTGTGTGGACTATAGGAAACTAAACCAAGCCACTAGAAAAGATCACTTTCCCCTTCCATTTATTGATCAAATGTTGGAAAGACTAGCTAAGCATGACTATTTTTGCTATCTTGATGGATATAGCGGATTTTTCCAAATCCCTATTCATCCACAAGATCAAGAGAAAACCACCTTTACATGTCCCTATGGAACATTTGCCTATCGGCGAATGCCCTTTGGACTATGTAATGCGCCGGGTACCTTTCAACGATGCATGATGGCCATTTTTTCCGAATTTATTGAAAAGATTATGGAAGTGTTCATGGATGACTTTTCTGTTTATGGTTCGTCTTTTGATGATTGTTTGGCTAATTTGGCTAAAGTGTTGAAAAGGTGTATTGAGACGAACCTTGTACTTAATTGGGAAAAATGTCATTTCATGGTGCAGGAGGGGATAGTTCTTGGTCACTTAGTCTCTAAAAGAGGAATTGAGGTGGACAAAGCTAAAATAGAGGTTATGGAAAAATTGCCACCCCCAAAGGATGTAAAGGGCATAAGGAGTTTTCTAGGCCATGCGGGGTTTTATAGGAGATTTATCAAGGATTTCTCGAAGATTGCAAAGCCTTTAACAAACCTACTATGCAATGACACCAAGTTTCGGTTTGATGAAGAGTGCTTGGTAGCCTTCGAGAAGTTGAAAGAAGCATTGATTTCGGCTCCAATTATCCAACCTCCAAGATGGGACATGCCCTTTGAGCTTATGTGCGACGCGAGTGATTATGCCGTTGGGGCGGTTCTTGGGCAAATGATAGATAAGAAACTCCATGCCATTCATTACACAAGCAAAGTTCTAAATGGAGCCCAATTGAACTACACTACAACCGAAAAAGAGCTTCTTGCTATCGTGTACGCCTTTGATAAGTTTTGCTCATACCTTGTGGGATCGAAGGTTATAGTATTCACCGACCATGCGGCAATTAAGTACCTCTTGGCAAAGAAAGACTCCAAGCCAAGATTGATAAGATGGATTCTATTTCTCCAAGAATTTGATATCGAGATCAAAGATAAAAAGGGGGTAGAAAATGTGGTAGCCGACCACTTATCAAGGCTAGAGGAAAATAAAGTGATTGAAGAGGATACTAGGCCCGTGGATGACTCATTTATCGGAGAGCAACTCATGAGAGTTGAGGCGGAGGCCCTCCCATGGTACGCGGACTTCGTAAACTTCGTGGTTTGTGGAATTATCCCTCACGACATGAACCACCATCAAAAGAGGAAGTTCTTATCCGAGACCAAGAGGTACTATTGGGATGAGCCCTATCTATATAGGCTTTGCGCAGATGGTCTGTATAGGACTTGCGTCGCCGTAGAAGAAATGAGAGATATTCTATACCATTGTCACTCTTCCCATTATGGAGGACATGGTGGTGGAGCAAAGACGGCGTCCAAAGTTCTACAAAGCGGTTTTTATTGGCCAACTCTTTTTGGTGATGCTTATGAATATGTGAAGGCTTGCGATCAATGCCAAAGAACGGGAAACATCTCAAAGAGGCATGAAATGCCCCAACAAAGCATCCTCCCGGTCGAGATATTTGACGTATGGGGCATAGATTATATGGGTCCCTTCCCATCCTCATATGGGAACCAATACATATTGGTCGCGGTTGATTACGTCTCCAAATGGGTTGAGGCCGTCGCCTCCCCTACTTGTGATGCCAAGGTGGTCACAAAGCTCTTCAAGAAGATTATTTTCCCTAGATTTGGAGTTCCAAGGACCGTCATTAGTGATGGCGGTTCACATTTCAAGGAAAAACATTTTGAGGCCTTGCTTCGCAAGTATGGAGTTAGCCACAAGGTTGCTACACCATATCACCCACAAACTAGTGGGCAAGTGGAGATATCAAACCGAGAAATCAAAGCAATCTTGGAGAAACCCGTGGGAAGCTCAAGGAAGGATTGGTCATCGAAGCTCGATGACGCTCTATGGGCCTATCGTACGGCATTCAAGACCCCTATTGGAATGTCTCCCTATCGCCTTATTTAAGGGAAGCCGTGCCACTTGCCGGTGGAATTGGAATACAAGGCGATGTGGGCAATTAAGATGTTAAATATGGACTTACAAACGGCGGGAGACCATAGGGTGCTTCAACTCCATGAGTTGGAAGAGATAAGGAATGAAGCCTACGAAAGTGCTAGGATCTATAAAGAGAAGACCAAGAAATGGCACGACAAGAGAATATTTCGTCGTGAATTCAAGAAGGGAGAGAAGGTCTTACTCTTTAATTCTAGGCTCAAGTTATTCCCGGGAAAATTGAGAAGCCGGTGGAGTGGTCCATTTATTGTCCACAAGCCTCACGAGGATGGACACGTAGAATTACTCAACAATGATGGGACTACCTTCACGGCAAATGGGCAAAGGCTAAAGCATTATAGAGAAGGCGTTCGGGATGAGAAGAATGTGACTCACCATTTGACCGACCCTTAGAGAGCCTCTATCCGCTTGAGGAGGGATCCTAGCTGTGGACTCCTCAAGTGTGTTTCTTAGTAAGAAGAGGATCGGCTACGTCTTTGCCAAGACGTTAAACTAGGCACCTCACGGGAGGTACCCCGGTTTGTGAGTTGTCTATCTATGCACAAGTAACTTTCATATATGTGTAGCATGCATTTTGTGAACTTGTCATGTGGCTTGGTGATTGGGATGATTCTAAATGCATGACTAGGTGTGTGTGACGTGATATAAGGCTTGCATGAATTTTCTTGATGATGGTGGCATTCTAAGTGTGGAGTGGTATTCCTAGCTTGTTTGTTTGAAAATCGTATGCTTAAATGCTAGTGATTGCTTAGGAGAGCGTGCTTTGACTACATGTGATATTTTGAGTGCTACCTATTCTTGATTATGAGTAAAAATTCTGAGTGTGGAGTTGGGATTCGACGAGAAGTGGAAAATATTTTGCAGGAATTGGGGTCCAGTCGATCGACTGGGAGGCAAGCAATATCCCAGTCGATCGACTAAATGATGTTTCAGGAGCCCTTGCATTTCGTGTTTCAGCAGTCGATCGACTGGGACCCCAGTCGATCGACTGAGCTCTTCTTATCCAAATAAACCCTTTTCCCCATTTGAACTTCATTTCGCTCGTTGCCATCACCCCAGTCGATCGATTCCGACGCCCAACATCGACCAAATCTCAGCTCCAGCCCTCCGCTCGACTCGCCATCACCTCGCCATCCGTCCGCAACCAGTCCGCCGCCCAGCCAACCGCCCTCCTCCGCATCTTCGATTTCCGATCGGAAATCCAAGCTCCAGCCGATCTCCTCCGTCCGGCCATCCCAGCACCCGTTCGACCTGCCAAACAACTCCACATCCGTCCGCCTTCAATCCCCATCCATCAATTTCGATCACCAGAGCCTCCCGGAAAACCCCGAATTTCGGCCTCAACCCGACTGTTTTTCAGTCCCCAGTCGATCGACTGAGCCACAAGCCTCACCCCAGTCGATCGACTCGATCAGAGTTCAGTGCAGTTTTTGAGTTTTTTTTTGCTCAGTTTGGCTCAGTTTTGCATCATGCCTCGTGCCCGTGCCTCTTCCAGTGCCAAAGACAAAGGCAAGGGGATTGCTCAAGAGCCCTCGCTCGATGAGCAAATCGACGACTTTACCCTCGAGGACGAGGATGATAGACCTCTTGTTTCCCGCAAGAGAAGGGCATTGAGGGCTTCGCTAGCCGACCATGTCTCGGGCTCAGATGAAGAGATTGAAGCCGTGCCGGTTTCCCCAGCGCCTCCAAAGAAGAAAAAGCCTCCACCGAGGAAACCGGCACCGAAGAGGAGAGCGCCCGTGCCTCCTACCCCTCGAGCTCCTTCGCCCCCAGTGCCCAGAGAGCCCTCCCCTGCTGCAGCTCCACCATCCACCTCCATTGTGCCGGTTGAGCCTCAGGAGGGGCCTTATGAGGGACCGATGCCCATGCCGGTCCCGTACCCATTCTCGGCCCCCTTAGTATTTCGGGACGAGAAGCACCGGACTCATCATGCTACCATCACCTCGAAGAAGAAGACAGTCATCCCGACGCTATACTTGGACATGGGATTGCTTCGTACCATCGACGAAGCAGTCACAGACGAGGTACATTCTCGCCTCACTCAGCATGGCTTGTCTTTTCTGTTTATGGATGATCCAGGTTCCTACCAGAGGGTAGTCGAAGAGTTTACATGCTCGTTCGAGTGGGTGAAGGACAAGGAGGGGGAGGAGGATGTTTATTACTGGGAATTTGTTTTGGGGGGCCGGGATTTCCGGATTAGGGAGAGTTTGATCCGAGAGTGGTTGGGATTCCCACGGCCTGCGGCGTCGCCCCGGGTATTCACTGAGCACGACCAGGCCCGCTTTTGGAAGAGGATTTCCGGGAGGAATGAGTGGTTCATATCATCGTATAATTCTTCGACCATCACTGATCCGGTTTGGAAGATTATACACCACGTCATCGCGATTGGGATTAATACGCGGACGGCGAGGGCTAGGTCGTTTACCCTCCCGGATATGGACCTCCTGCTTGCTATGGAGCATGGGCAGCCTGTTGATTGGCTAGCCAGTCTTGCCGATCGATTCAGGACGGTTGTGAAGCCGGTCACGAGGAACAGGGGCATGGGGGGTGGCTCCTTGATCACATTGATAGCCCAAAGGTGTAACTTCACCTTTGGCCACGAGGGTTCTGCGGCCCCTATCAGGAGCGTGCTTGACTTAGCTCTCATGAAGAACATGCACATCGTCAAGCGGGATGGCAGGACTTGGGACAGTGACCCGACACCTCATCAGGAGGGGCTTGTGACCGCTGCCGCTACGAAGCGGATGATGTTCAAGCAGCAGCACCCCCTCTTGCCTTGCCAGCCTCACTCCCTCACCCCCTGGCTCGCCTCCTCCTCCCCCTCACGTAGATGAGGAGTTTCCTCCAGCAGATGAGGAGCTTCCCCCAGTGGAGCCCGCTGTCGAGATTCCCCCTCCTGTCGTAGATGATTCAGCTGAGTGGAGACAGAGGATCACCTCTGATGTTGCTGACTTGCAGGCAGGTATGACACGCCTTGAGGACTTTGTCCGAGAGTCTGATGCGAGAGCTCGCCGGGAGTGGGAGTGGCTCAGATCTACGGTCCAGTCCTTCATCAGTGGCCCCAGCGCTCCTTTCATCCCTTCTGCTGCTCCGGAGTTCTCTGCTCCGCGTGGCGCCTCCCCCTTGCCTACCATGCCAGCTTCTAGAGTAGGGGAGGCGGGCACACCACTCCCAGAGGGCACGATAGTACGAGAGAGTTCCATCAGAGCAGAGGGCTCGCGATACACTGGTGCCACGATTGAGCGAGCGGATTCTGCTAGAGAGGAGGGAGTTGGAGATTCCACTAGAGACATCACTCGAGGAGGCGATGAGGCTACATCTTGAGCTTGTATTGCATTTTGATCATACTTTTGTCTATCATTTGACGCCTTCTTGCTTAGATCATGTACTTGGATGATTAAGTCGCCGTTTGGCGCAATTTTGGATGATGTATGCCATTTTGTGTGATATACTCTTGACTTGTCTTTGGTTGTATGCTACATTTTCTATGATATTGACGGTGTTTACCATTTATGTTGTTCAATCCACAGGATATACATTTCCATATTATCATCATGCCCATATTCACCGTCTTTATCTACATATTGCAACCAACAGGTTATTTCTCACTCCCACGAGTCTTATCACCGGGTCTACAAACGAGGGGAGTTCCTATGCGCCTTTGCCTTTATTTTATCATTCTTTGCGCTTAGGGACTAAGCTTGAATTAAGTGTGGAGTGGTTTGATGCGCATAGTTCACATGATTGCATGCTATACATATCATTTCTAGATGGACACTTGCATACTTGCACATTGTCCCAACATGAGAGTGTTTTAACCACAAAGGCTTGTGATTTTCAACTCTAAATCCCTATAAATCACAACTAGCCTATTTGCCACATTTACCGACCTAGTCCTTTGAGCATGCATTCTTGAAAATCAATATCATGGCTATATCTTGTCTATCCAACTTTTTAAGTATTCTCGTTGCAACACCTTGGATCAAGCTAGCAAACACTTTCAAAAATATCATCGTGAAAAACTTAGACCACTTGAATGCTCTTTGGTGACTTGAGTGCTCTAACATGGTGCTTTGTTCATGATTGATTCCCGCACATTCCATACACTTTTTTTGAACATATTGTCAAGTTTTAAGTGTGGAGTCAAAAAAAAAAAAAAAAAAATGTTTGCGGTCAAAGAGGGCAAAGCCCCGACTAAAAAGTCTCTCAATGATCATGAGAAGTTTTGCTCCAAATATACAAGTGCCGGGGGTTAGGGAGGTAAGTCCCCCCTCGAAAGCATTTGTAGGCCAAAGGCCGTTTCAAAAATAAATAAGAAGCACTTAAATCTTGACCATATGTTTTTCCCTCCATTCTTCATTTGTGCGGGATTCTTCTCATTTACAATGTGTGCTTGTTAAAATAACTCTTGGACGACCCATGTGCCTTGCACGGGAGCTATCTTTTGGGCTATGCTTGTTTATTAAGAAACTCTAGTGTCGAACTCCACTTCCCTTATGGATTACGGCCTAAGCGCCTAAAACTTGGGAATGAGTTCCTTGTCGCGAGCCCTTGGACTAGCCCTAGCTAGCATAGGTGAGCGGTTGACGCTCTATTGTGCAAGCTATAAGCCTTGCCTCGATAGTGTTGCCTTGAAAATGAGTAGAATTTGGGATGAGACATTTTATAGCCCTAGTGTTGATAATCTTAAATGCATGTCCTCAAAGGTACTCAAAAGGTTGAGAAAGTTCTTTTTATGATATTGCGGCACTAGTCTAGCTTGGGGTGAGGGATTGGTCTTGAAAAATCGTAGCCTTGGTTGGGCACTCTTACATTCACTCTTATGGGACATGTACATTTGTGGGATTTGTGAGTATTCCCTTTTCTGAAAACTCTCACGAGACTATAACTCGTCCACTAGGGTAGCCTAGGGGTTTAAAGGCTTAATGCATGCGCTAAATGCATTCGTAACTCCTACGAAAAGGAGATAGGTAGATTGTACATACTTGTCATTTACCTTTCAATAACATGTTTGGAAATAAAGATCGAGACCTTGTGAAATCTAGTGAGGCAAATGCACGAAAAACATAGCACCACTAGCATATCGACATTTGCACTTCCTTGGCATATTTGCATACTTTGTTCGGGACGAGCAAAGCTTAAGTGTGGAGTGTTGATGAGTCGAGTCTTCGACTCATTAATGCCCATTTTCACTATAGCTTTAGTTCGTTTCCGACGATTATTTGATGTCATTTGACCTCCTTTTCATGCGTTTCAGGTGCGAATCAAGGTGACTCAGTGCCAAAAGCCCATAGAAGGAAACTCGGAGAAAATCGGAGTCAAGAGCAAAAGTTGGCAGAATTTGGCCTCCAGTCGATCGACTGGGAAGCTCCCCTGCTCCAGTCGATCGACTTAATGGACTCTCAGGAGGGCCTGCAAATCAAGATACTTCAGTCGATCGATTGGGCCCGCCAGTCGATCGACTGGCGAGTTCTCCAGCTGAGCGTGCAAGCCACGTGCCTTCAGTCGATCGATTGGGACTCCAGTCGATCGACTTAATGGAGTCTCAGGAGGGCCTGTTTTCTGCATTACTCCAGTCGATCGACTGGGAGACTACCCTGTCTCATTCGATCGACTGAGAATCTGCTTTCCAAGCGTTTTATCTCCCTCCAGACGATCGACTGGGCCAACAGCCCACCGCCAGTCGATCGACTGGACCTGATACAGTACCGGAAATTGCCCGAGGCTATAAATAGAAAGACGAAAGTTTGACCTATGATCTTGGATTTTTCTGGAGAAAAGACAAAAGGAAGTGAGCTAAATCAAGGGTTTCAACATCATCTAATCAAGGAGGATTGAAGATCAAGGGAGTTTATTAGGATCATCAATCCTACTCTTTTCCCTCTTCCTTTCTCTTAGATTTTTGCTAAAAACCCACACATCATGTTGTCTTACTTGATGTGTGAGTAGTCCCCCTTGTGTTTTGAGGGTTCTATGAACCTCCTTGGTACTCAATGATCATTGTATACACATTTGAATGGATCTATTGAAGTTGATTTCATTTTACTATGCTCTTCATGTGAGACATGTCTCTAAGTGTTTGATAAAATGCCCAAGTGACATGTTTATGTTAGAACTATGATCTAAGTATTGAAAGAGCTTAGTGATGGTTTGGATGTAGTAAAATTGAACTTAACCAATATTTATGAGAGTAAATGCATGGTGAGAGGTGAACTAGAACTTTATGCATGTAGCATTTATGAGAGTAAATGCTATATAGTGGATCAATACTCTTTAATTAGTGAGATCCTATCTAAGATGGCTTGACTAGGATTAAACATGCATGGTTTGTTCAATTCTAGTCTAAGCTAGGTTTAAAACCTATCAACTCATAATTAATTAAACTCTTGTATGCATGATCATTGGGAAATCGCCAAGGAGGGGATTAATCCCTCGAAACTCGCTTTTAATTGAATTCAATCCCCTAAAAACCATTTCATTCTTGTTTTGAATCATTGATAACTCAATCATACTTGAATTTTAGGAATTAGCCGAGTAAGAAAATTTGATAGAACTAGCGTGTAATCCGTTTGCTCCCTTGGGTTCGACACCGGTCTTACCGGTTGAATTACAAATTGTTTTTGACTAATTGCATCGCTAAAATTACAAACGTCAGGAAGCCATCAGAAGAAACCAAGAACCACCCGAGGATCGAAATGCAGCTGGTCCAGTACGACAACCCCCTAGATATCCACCACCCCCACAACCTAGACAAGTGCCAAGACAAGGACCCGCTTTCGATGACTACTACGGAGATAACAACAACTACCGCGAACCTACATTGAGAGAGCTCTCGGCACCAGATTTCAGAGTTCAGCCGTGGTGTATCTATGAAAGCCCGGAGCTAGAAAACATCGTCATCAACACTTCAGTGGCCCACAACTTGCCAAAATTCTCAGGAACTCGTGGAGAATCAGCAATGACTCATCTCCAGCGCTTACATGGGATTTGCCAAAACCTCAAACCGAATGGCGTAAATGTAGACGACTTTAAGTTAAAGGCGTTCTATTTTTCCCTCATTGACGCGGCAAACGACTGGTTCCTTTCATTGCCTTCCGGAAGCATCAGAACATGGGCTCAGATGCAGAAAAAGTTCTTAGACAAATATTACCCAGCATGAAGAGCAATGCAAGTAAGGAGGCAACTGCAGGACATCAGGCAAGGACCCAACGAAACCATGTACGATTACCTGGAAAAATTCAACCGCCTGGAGAGAAGCTGCTGTACCCTTGGACTGCCCGAGAAACTCACCGTCGAGTATCTCATTAACGGATTAAGACCCTTAGACAAAATGCTCCTGGATGCCTCAGCTGGAGGGTCCATGATGAATCTATCTTTAAGTGGCATAAGAGATCTTATCACCAACTTTGCTGAGAATGCCCGATTCAGAGAAGAGACAACTCAGCAGGAAGAATTCTCCCGGACAAAAAATGTGGCAAAAGCGGAAACGTCGATGAGCTCTATGCCTGAAGAGATGAAGCAGCTAAAGGAGATGATGATTCAAATCCTACGAAGGCAGCCAGTTCCGATAAAACCTTGCGAGTTCTGTGGTTCTGCAGACCATAAAACTGACGCATGTCCAACATTAATAGAAGAGGAACCGGCAGAAGTGAATGCAGTAGAAGGATACCAAGGATACAACAACAACAGTAATGACAGAGCCGGACAAAACAGACAGTATGGTCAAGCAACCAACCCGAGCTGGCGTAACAATAACTATTCTCAGAAGTACGCACAACCAGATGTCCCTCAACTAGCTCAGTCATTCTACCAAACCCCCCACCGGCAGTATAACCAGAACGCTCCATCAGCAGGCCAATATCAGCAAAGAGGACCAAATCAGTACCAAACCGGCCCGCATAATCAGCAAGAACCAACCAAGTCGCTTGATGACACTATGAAGGAGCTCGCAGGAAGCATAAGTCAATTGGGTACTTCGCTACACCAATACCAGGCAAAAACTGACGGGACAATTTCAGAATTAACCAAACAAATGTCCCAGCTCGCCACGGTAATTTCAACACTCACTAATGAACCTGGCAGACTCCCTTCACAAACCATCCAAAACCCAAAGGTGAATCTTAGCATGATAAAAAGGTCAAACGAAAAGGCGACGCTAGGAAAAGTAACACGATCCCCAACTTACAAATTTACGAACAAGCACTTCGCCCGTAGGCATCGTCCTGATTGGAATCAAGAGGAAGACCGACCCAATGATGGCAAAACATGGGTCACGCATGCCGACAATGGACGATATGTATTCACCGTTTGCATAACACCACCGCCAATTATACACTCCGACGTACCAGCATCTGGATGGGATAACACTGACAAATTAAGGTGGAACTCTCCAACTGATACTTATGCGTCTGCGCAAAATATTAGGGGATCCAGTTATACTAATCCTAAGTCAAGGAGTGGGCAGAGTGACCCGACAATTACAAAAGCCCTCACTTCAGATCATGAGTCACAACCGGAAAGAGATAAAGACCCAGGGGCTTTCACAGTCACCTGCGGTATTGGTGAAACTCAGATTCATAAGTGCCTGGTCGATCTTGGAGCTGCTGTCAACGCCATGCCCTCCTCCTTATATTACTTGTTAGGACTTGGTCCATTGAAGCCACCCAGGACAAATATCGAGCTAGGAGATAAATCGTGCATCCGTCCGGTTGGAGTGCTGGAAGACGTAATACTCCATGTGGGAGAGCTTGTCGTTGCTGCAGACTTTTATGTGATACAAACGGGAGAGACCAGCGAAGACGACCCTCCAACAATAATCTTGGGACGACCATTCCTCTACGCTACTAAGGCAAGGATCGATGTGGGCAAGGGCTCATTATCGCTTAAGTTCGGCGGCAAAATTGCATATTTCTACATTGACAATAGCCGCACGGATGCGAAGAAACCGCCAGATATAATACCTATCTCAGATCGCGGTACGCAGATTTCCGACCTGCCAAAAGAGACCGAAAAAGTAACAAGACCAGCAGATATGGTCAAAGTTCCTTCACCTTCTCAGAAGCAATGGAGAGAAAAAATACCAAAACCATGGGGTTCTAACACGCACAAGAAATCGGGAAAGGGCAAGGCAAGAAGCAACACAGGAACGGTGGCAAAATACGACCTGAGCCACCCATGGGACCCAAACCAGTAATCCACAACGAGGTACTGTCGAGCCAACGACGTTAAACAAGTGCACTGGTCGGGAGGTAACCCGACACTATCTTACTTTCTGTCATTTAAATTCTGTCATTTAATTTTCTGTCTTAGTCATTCTCACATATATATATTAGCTTGTATGACTTTTGAACTAAGGCATGCCTACGTTCAAAAGTGTGGGGTGAGAACCACCGTTGTATATAAATAACATGCTTGCTGTTTTCTTTTTTAGTAATAGTATCTTTTTGAAAATATGAACTTAAGAATGTGAAAAAGATAGATCTTAGTTCATGCATTAACCTTGTGAAAATTCAAACTGTTTAAAAGTTTAGAATGTAACTTTTCATTTGTCCTTTGTGCTGAGGTAAACTAGGGATGTGGAGTTGACATAAACCGCCCTAGAGAGGCTTGGCAAGCAATCGAAGGATCGAATCAAACTATATGGTTTTCGAAGTCAGTGGAGGTTGCACTTCGGGTTTCAGTGAAGATTGAAGTCATCTCCGCCATGCAGTGTTTATGCAAAAAAGAAAAAAGGCGAGGACGAGAATCAGACCGTCCTCTCTCTAGTTAAAGTAGCCGAGAAAATAGATGAGCGACCCTCATCTTGACCCGCGCGAAACAACAACGATGAGAGGAGCGGGGAGGTATTTCCATAGGCTTGCGGGCGATGATGTGACCTCCCAAAAAGGCTTGAGAAAATGGACTAGCAAAGCCACAAAAAGGCGAAAAGCTCGAAGAAGCAAATCAAGAGGCCAAAGGCCCAAAATTGTGAAGGTTTTAACCAAACAAAAAGTGAAGTACTCAAAGAGTCAAATCAAAGGCCAAAGACCGATTCACTACAAAAGCAGTCCCTCGCCAAAAGAAAAATCAAAGTACTCAAACCAGTGAAACCCGAACCAAATCACGTGCTAGAGAAAGCTACAAGGAAACCATATAGTGAGAGACAATCCCGAGGTTGCAGTCCAGGAGCCTAAAAAGGGCTATCTCCCGAAACATCCAATATAATTTGCATCTCAGCACGGAGGTACAAGTATTAAGTTTCTTCTATTTATTTACGCAGTTTAATTTGGTAATAAGTAGTAATGCATGAATTAGGATAGATCAAGTACCACAGTCTAATTTTCATATTCCAAAACCAACTTAGAGTGCCGCCCTTTAATAGCATTGTTCGGGACGAACAACTAAAAGTGTGGGGTGATCTGATGGACCATAATTATACGAATCAAAAACACAGTAAAACCCACCAAATTAGACTGTTGGTCTATTTAACTTTTGCTTGTTAGTTCCGATATATTTCTACAGGGTATTTCA
This sequence comes from Rhodiola chrysanthemifolia, assembly GCA_033675395.1. NCBI lineage: Eukaryota > Viridiplantae > Streptophyta > Magnoliopsida > Saxifragales > Crassulaceae > Rhodiola > Rhodiola chrysanthemifolia. The sequence continues at coordinate 31,202,285 of CM066207.1, read as the reverse complement.
GAGCTTAGAGAGAATACATGCTAAAGAGGAGCTTTTAAAGCATAAAAGATGTTACGAGTCATTCCAAGGTCAAGATCATATGCCGACTGAAGAAATATCAAGGATCCTGACGTTGAATCACTCATAACAAATTAAGCAGAAGAGGAATCAAAGTCAGACGGAGCGAAATTGGACTGATAGTTTTGTGAAAAGACTGCACAAAACTGTCAAAATACACTCATGGACCAAGGTGACCGGCCACCTTGCTTGGAGGTGGCCAAGGGAGGAGCTCCTCCCGAGGTGGCCAAGGGAGGAGCTCCTCCCCTCATAGTGACCGGCCACCGGCGGCTCCTCCCCTCATGGTGACCGGCGGCTTTTGCTCCTCCATGGAAAGCTTGCCATGTGGTGGCTCCTCCACCACATCTTCACCTCCTCCTCCTCCTCCCTTGGATCAAAAACACATGGAAGCCATCTCCACCCTCCATTTCTCCTCCCTTTGGCTATAAATACAAGCCATTCTCCTCTCATTTGTATCATCCAAAAATCAACATTTCACTTATCTCTCTAAGTTTTGTAAGTTTGGCTTTGGAAATAAAAGATTGCTCCCTTGGCGCTTCAACGGTTGTAAGTATTTTAATATTTATTTACCATCTTTAATTTCCAATTCCTTAGTTATAATGTTTAGCGCGATAAATAGTAGCTAAACTAGTCGTTCGGTAGAAGGGGTGGACTTGTATTATAAAATGTTTTAGACTATTAATTTAGTGTCTCGTCTTTGTATTCAAAACTAGTTCTATGTGCCATATATTAGATCAGAACTTCCAAGGTTGAGTGGATGCTTGAAATGGCAAAGCTCTTCTGTAGAAGTTCGCAAACATACTCGGGTAAGTGGATGCTTGAAATGGCAAAGCTTATCTGAGGAGTTTGATCTCTCTCAAACACCATTTTGGGTAAATCGGAAAAGACAACCCAAAATGGATGCACATAGGCTAGTATACCTTGAAATGGGGTGCTAGTCTAAGTAGAACAAGGGCTTTACGTTTTTTGCAAAAGATTAGACAGTGTTGCAAGTCGAGTGCTTGAAATGGCCTTGATTCACTTTCGAACACTTTTGCAAAAGACTAGACAGTGTGGCAAATCGAGCGCCGGAAAAGGCCTTGATACACGTTTGAATACTTAGAAGATTCACTAAGGGTCAATGATAAACAGGATATAATACAAGGCCCCTGAAACCGAACGCTTTCTTTTAATTGTAATAATTATCAGTTACTTTCCAGTACTAAAACCAACCAACCAACCCATCAATCACTTAGCTGGTAGCTTTAAAACCAACCAACCAACCTAAAACACGCCCTCCCGCTGAATAATCCCCTCAAAGAACAATTATCCCCCTAATTCCCTTGGGTTCGACCCCTACTTACCACTTACTACCCAGTAGTGTAGTCGCGAGTAGCGGAAAATATAAATTTATTTTGCACAGAGAACATTGCACCTTAACGACAGTGCAGTGGGCTCCGTCAGACCCCAGCAACATTGCTGACTCTGTCCCGACGAGCACTCAGTTAGAGATAATTTCTAGACCTGTTGGACAGAAGAAAGAAACTCAGATATCTGGAGTTGGGGAAAATATGAGGAGGCCTCCTCGCCCTAGAGACGGGGCTTCAAACCATGCCCTGAAGGATGAGATCCTTAAGGCAAAGGAGGAACCTGCTAAAAAGGATGCTGAGTTCAAAGACAGGCTGAGCGTGGTCGAAGAAATGCTACGAGGGGGTGGAAGTGGCACGGAAATTGGTTGTAACGTCTCCGATGGTGCGAGTTTCGGTCTGCGTACTCTTTGAATTCTATTTCACTTCATGTTTTAGTTTGCGGACATGTTTTGCTACGTTGTGCTACTGGAAACTTTTGTTGGATTGGTTGTAATGATTTTTACTTTTGTTTGGATTCGTTGTAATGCTGGAAACTTCTGTATAAATCCTGAAATGTTTCAGGTACTTTTGCGTATGTCAAGAATTTCAAATTAAGTTACCTATATTTATGAAATAGGGTTGTTTTGTTATACTCTTAGGTGACACAAAAATAGAATATAAATAATATACTCAACTTACGTGACATACTCAACTCAAAAATTTCATCTTCTACTTCCACTTATGAAACCGAGTTTCCTTATCACAACAGATCTTATACTTCCACTTATTCGACTGAGTTTCCTAAACACATATCATCTTCTTTTCTAACTTATGCGACTGAGTTTCATCGCCACTCTTAAAATCTTACATGACAGAGATTGTAAAATTTCGTTTGCGTGACTATCTGAACTGCACCGTTGAATTTTTCTTGGCATCTCACGTTATCACTTATACGACTGACCTATATCCTTATATGACTATTTTGTGCACTGTCACATGGGACTTCTTGCTACTAATGTGATTTAGGTAAGTCACCCTAGATCTAATGCGACACAACTTATGTGACTGGCCCTTATGTGACTGACCATAGTCGCATAAATCCTTATGCGACATAAAACGTCCTTATGCGACTAATTTTGGTCAGTTACATAAGAGGCAAAATGGTGTAGTGGTAGTTTCTGTAGATTTAATTTTTTTGTGTTTTTTGTTGGATTGAAAATTGTTGTTGGGTACGAAATTTATTGAATTCTAGTTCGATTTAAATTGAGTTTATGAAGATGTATGAGTTACGTGCAAATATGAGTTCCCGAGCAAGGATATCTACGTCATGCCCATGGGTGTGCGCAGGACGAGTTTTCTTGTTCTTTAACTCGACCCGAAATAGTCAATGGATCACTTATTTGAACTTTAATCTGATCCTTAAAACCGGGTCATTTATGTGAATCCGAACCTGAACCCAATGTTATTAAACCCGAATCGTAGACCGAACCGGCCAAGTCACCGGGTAATGGGTCAGCGGTTCAATCGGGTTGACTTGAATTGAACCGCACATTCTAAAAAATAAAAAAATTTACATATATGACTTTATAATTTAACCTATTTTATAACTTAATTAAATTTAACATGTTTATGCTCTGAATACAACATCTTAACAATAATTATAACAATTTTAGAATTTGAATAATATAAATCAATCTTGAAAAAATAAAACAATAATTCAAATTTTTGCCGCCACCTCCCGATCTGATTCCGAACGCCGCGATCTTATCGGAATAATAAGCTCACCGGCTGTTTGCCGCCACCTCCCGATCTGAGTATACGAGTGAATTGTTTCTCCAAGAGTGCTGAGGATTCGAGAACCCTAGCTCTCTTTATATAGGGTAGTAGAATCCTAAATATTCGAGGTTTCCAATCTTCAACCGCCAATATCCTTTAGGAAATATTTCCTTAGATTTCTTAGGAAATATTCCTAAAAACATGCGCATTCTACTTCTTGATAATCTTCTAGTATATCTTCAATCCTCATAATAGATCTTCGATTATCTACTTCCCAAAAATCTTTAAGCGCAAATATTTCCTTCAACCGACTTTAAGATATCCATCATATCTTCAATATATGCAGCGCCGCCTTGCCTGATTTGAATTAGGAAATATCTACTTCGTCAGTCTATTTCCATGTCGGTTGTCTCCCTCTGGCCTTCAACTCTTCCTTGTACAACAACTTGAACAACTTCACAGGGGTTTGCGAAAGCACATGCCACTAAATCTAACAATCTCCCCCTTGGCATTTTTTGGCAAAACATCTACATGTACTACTTTTACAGTTGAATCTTTGATGGAGATTTCAAACTCCCAAGCTGTGTTCTACCAATAAATTGCTACCGAATGAATATTTGAGGAGGTTTCAAACTCCAAAATCTGCAAGTACACACGAATCTTTTAAGGAGCATTCAAACTCCAAATTACTCTCTTTTTTGCGATAAAGTGACAAGGAGCAGTATTCAACAAACAGTAGCAGAGTTCAACAAAGATAGTAGCAAAGAAAATTAAATTGTGTATAGCATGGACATGGAGATCACCATGAGACTAGTAGTCCGAAACATCATCACTTTCATCATCAGCAGCTTCTTCATCTTCTTCAGGATACCTCAGTTCCATCAGCAACTTCGTGATCTTCTTTTTCCGGGCCATCAGTGAGAGAATTTTCTTATTCACATCCGCTAGTTCTTCTTCCAGATGGGCGATAGCTTTCTTGCGAGTTGCGACAGGAACTTGAGCACTCAGTTCTCGAAGGATTGTTGAGAGAGCTTCTTCTTTGTCTTTGTAGGTGCATTTTGTTACACATCCATTATGTGTTTTCCAGTGAAAATGCTTATGATCTGCTAAGAATACCATTGGTCCACCTGTCATCTTGTCTTGACTCGTCTTGATATCTGGATGTTGAGCTGGCACAAGTTGGAAGATAAGTGATAGGGACCCAATAGGATGATTAATTCTCACCGAGGTAGCATGCGATGCAATCTGATCAAAGATAAGATGGCCCATATCAATCTTCTCTTTGCACCCCAGAGTCTTCAGAATAGCCCCCATGGAGTGACCAAGTGTAGTGCGATGATGATTTGGTAGTCAGTTATTAACGGCTATGCTGTGGAGCAAGGAATGTTTTGACGACATATCTGTCACCGGAAAAGTTAACTTGTTCCACCTTGATCGTACTCTAGCAGTTATGATCTCAGCAATCTTGTGCTAATTAGGTTCATTGATACTCACCTCTCGACCCTCTACTCCATAATAATCATTGATGGCTTACGGGGTAATAATCACCCTCTTCCCTCTCACATTCACCTTTCCATAAAACTCATTCTCGAAATCAGCAAAAGCCTTTGGGAGATTAACAATAACTTCTCTAACAATACTCGAAGCAAACGGTTTGCCATGGTGACAGATGACCACAAGTCGAGCTCCTTGATCAAGCTCACAATCTCCTTAGCAGCATACTTATCAGCCTCCAGAATTCATTCTGCCACAATCTTCCGTTTTTGCACGACTTCCCGTTTTCATCATGGTTTTTTTGAAACAAACCAGACTCCTCCAACAACAACACCTGTGTCAAACTGAACTTTCTTTCCCTTTTTGTCTTCTTTAGCCTCTCTCGTAACTGTACTTGTTTTGGGTTTCTTTGCTACCGGTGTAGTAACCTTCTTTCTACCAGCGAATTCAGCCTCAACGGGATCTTTTTTAGTGGTTTGAGCAGAAGCAGATGCCTTTCTCTTCTTAGCCACAATCTTCTCTACCAATGTTGGGGCACTCTGTTCAGCTGTTTGGTTCACCACATTTTTCTTCATCTTTACTTGTGATTTTGTCTTACCCACTGATTTCACAGGAGCTGGAGCAACCTCTGGTACAACTTCCACCGACTCAGTTGTCCCCTCTTGCACATGTTCTTGAACATGAATTTGATCCTCCATCTCGATATCCTTACTTGTCTGGTTTGGTTGGTCTTCTACTCCTTCATTGGGAGCAGTGCTAGCAAACAGTTCCTCTTCTACGTACTCCTCTACCGCATCAAATAGTTCTTGAAGAGAGTCAGCTTGCTTGCATGACTCATTATGAGAATGTTCCTCTCCATCATCGATAGGCACCTCTACTTCTTCCTCAACTACTTCTGTTTGACCAACCTCACTCTCCTCCGGAGCCTCAACTTGCTCCACTATGTCAGCTTCTTCCTTTTCTTCAGGTTCCACGTCTTCCTCATCATTCGATTACACTACATTCTCTTCAGGATCTGATTCCTCAATTATATCAGTATTCTCCCGAACATCATCAGTCCTTTTTGGATTATCTTCATTGGACACTTCATCATGCAGCTCTACACTCTCATTCTCAGTAGTATCATCAACATCTTATTCATATTCCGAGACAACCACTCTACGTCTGACAATTCTAAAATTTACTTTTACTGGCGTTTTCTTTTGAGCAGTCATCTTTACTCTTGTTCCCTTCACATTAGGAGTACTCTCCCCCTGCACCGATGTCACTACCTTTGGCTTTTCTACCACCACCTTCGAACCCTCCACAGATACACCGGGCACACTAGGACTACGCACATTAATAGTTTTTGGGTTTTGGAGATTACCTATTGTGCCAACTTCTTGGCAGATTCCTTGTTCGACGCAGGTTTTGAAGATGTCGACTTCTTAGGGTTTTGAGCAGGAACAGATTTAGGAATCTGTTTCTTCTTAGCTAAATTGTCAGTCGCCGCCTCCTCGAAAGTTTACTTGTTTACCTCGAGTCTTCATGCCTTCAGGTTGTTCACCAATCACCTCCAAATGGGATGATTCTTCTCAGTTGTTCTAGAGGGTTGAAGGACTTGAGAAGGAGTAGGCGGTGATTCCAAGTCAGCCTTGTCGACAGTCTGGTCATCTTCGTTAGAATGTTGTTCTGACACTTCATCCGTGATAGCTTCAGGAACTTATGGATTTGGTAAGGAAGCATCATGTTGTTCCGGGCGACCTGTAACATCATCATCCTCTTTACTTGTTTCAGATTGCTCTGTCAGAACATCTATCACTATCACATTGACAGACTCCATGATGGCTCCAGTGCGCTTGTTGTAGACTCAGTAAGCATGACTGTTAGTAGAGTATCCCAGAAATATCCCTTCATCACTCTTAGGATCCAACTTTTGTTGATACTCCCGGTCTCTGAGGATTTAACATTGACTTTCAAAGAAATGAAAGTACTTCACCGCCGGCTTCTTTCCTTTCCACAACTCATAGCATGTCTTTTCTCTACCAATCCGGATTGTCACTCTATTTATGACATAGCACGCTGTATTCATAGATTTAGCCCAAAACTTCAATGGCACTTTCTTCGCATGAATCATCACCCGAGCCATCTCCTGAATGGTTCGATTCTTCCTTTCGATAACCCCATTCTGCTGTGGGGTAATTGGAGACGAGATTTGTTGAGTAATTCCCTTTTGTGTACAGAAGTCAGTAAGGGAATTGTTCTCGAACTCCTTTCCATGATCGCTCGTTACTGCTACTAAATGTTCGTCTTTATCTTCTCTTTTGCGCTCCAGTCGAGTGCATAGTAGAACAAATGCCTGAACAGCGTCTGACTTTTCTCGCAAGAAACTTGTCCATGTGAATCGAGAGTAATCATCAACACATCCTAGCACATACCTCTTCCCAGAGTAGCTTTCCACTTGCATTGGCCCATCAGATCCATGTGCATCAACTCCAGAGGTCTCCTAGTGTTGATCTGAGTGGTTCCATTGTGAGCGACTTTGATTCGCTTCGCAATCTGATAGTCTCCAAAAATAGTACTTACATCACCTTCCACTTTAGGTAACCCACGAGCTAGTCCTTCAGTTGCAACCTTCTTCAGTGTCCTCAAATTCACGTGTCCCATTCGTTGAGACTCATCTCTTCGATTTTTCTCAATAAGCATGTTGTTTTACCTGTAGGCCGACCAAGATTTAACAAGTAGCAGTTGTTTGAAGACCTTCTTCCTGTCAGAACTCGCTCATCATTCTTGTTCAACACCACGCATTCATCCTCCGTGAACATCACAAGATGCTCACCATTGCATAGCTGACTTATACTGATTAGATTTGCTTGCAGGCTTTTGACAAGAACAACTTCCTTCAATCTGGGTAGTCCTTGAACATTCAGAATTCCCTTGCCAAGTAACTTTCCTTGTACTCCATCAGCAAACGTTACGGACTTTCCTTTGAATTCTTCTAGATCGGTTAGAAAATCTTTGTTACTAGTCATGTGTCTTGAGCAACCACTGTCGAAGTACCATCGTTCCTTCTTCACGTGATTGGTAGAGCTGAAGGTAACATATCATACTTCATCTTTCTGTTTGACTCTCCAGACTTGTCTCATTCGTGGTCCAGCGGCTTGCTTATGCTTTCTGAGAGACTTGAGGAATTCCTGGCACCTTGAGTTTGATGTGTCCCACTCTGTTACATTAGTAACATGTTCTGCTATCTTGTCTCCTTGTAGGGAACCATCTCATTCTTCTTGGTGGATGATGGTCGGTTGGTTCCTTGTAGTTCTGCTGCTCAGCTTTCACAAAATTTGTCTTTCCGAAACCAGATGTGCCAGAGAAACCAAGACATTTGTGGCCATCACCCATTCTTTGGGACCTCAGAATGGAGTCGAGATTCTTGGATCCAGAGTTGAGCATCTTGACTGACTTCTTGAGGTTGTTCAGCTCTTCCAATGTTTCCTCATGAACAAGTTTGTCTAATTCAATTTGACATCTCAAGGCATCCACAGAATCAAGTAAATATACATCTCTTTGACTTAGTTCAACATTCTTCTTCTTTAAGTCATTTATGATTCTAGGATGTTCATCTTGGCTCCTCTCTATCTGAATCTTCAGTGATGATATAACTGACAGAAGCTCAGCCTTTTGCGTAACAAGTTCAGCTCTTTCTTCTCTGTCTTTCTTCATCTGGAGTTTCAAATCCTCGATCATCTACTGATGTTCTACTTTTTGGGCAACCAGAACAGCCGTCTCTTCCCACAGCTTCTCTTTTTCTTCCTTCAAGTTAGCCAAGTTTCAATGAAGCTTCTTGTTCAGCTCAACTCCTTCCAGGCACTGGTTGAACAACTCCTTATACTTCTCTGTAATACATTCTTCTGGGATCTCTTCATCATCACTACAACTAGAGTACTCAGTGAGATCCTCAGCACATGTCTTGGACTGCTCTCCTTGGTTAATGACACTTGCCAGAGCTACGAAGTTATTGGATTCACCTTCCTGATTCTCGTCATCAAATTCACTGTCGCTCCAGTTGACTGCATATGCTTTCTTCTTTTTACGAGTGTTTGCCCATTCTACCTGAATGTGTCCTAGCCCTCGCACTTTCTGCATTGGATCCCCTTGCCTTTGTTGTCCTAGTTGTAGTCTCCAGATTTATTCTTCTTCTAAAACTTCCCGTCCTTCTGGAATCTTGAGCTAGATGACTGTCCTGGATATGACCCTTTCTTATTTAGTCTTCTCATGAACTTCCCAGAGTTCTTCGCCAGCATAGCATACTGTTGTTCAAACATCTCCCCTTCGTTGTCTTGAATATCAGTTACTTCAGACCAACACTCTTGACTTTCTTGTGTTGTTCCTCTTCGTTCAACTCCATCTCATGAGTTTGCAACGATCACATCAGTTCATGAAGCCTCATGGTCTTCACATCCTGTGCTTCCTTAATAGCGATAGCCTTCATGGCATATTGTTGTGGCAGAGATCTCAACACTTTCCTTACCAATCTTTCTTCGCTGATAGGTTCTCCAAGAGCAAAAGATTCTTTGAGATATCAAGGACCCGTGTGTTAAAGTCAGCTATGGTCTCATCATCCTTCATCTTTAGGCTTTCAAATTTTGACGTGACCATCTCCATTCTAGAAATTTTGACTTTTCCGTTCCTTCATGAGCGATTTGCAATATATCCCAAGCCGTTTTCGCAATCTCACAGTTTGAGATCATCTTGAAGTTTTTACCATCGACGGCTGAAAATATAGCATTCATTGCTTTGGAGATCCCGGCGTCAGTATTTTTCTGCGACTCAGTCCACCTGTCTTCTGGGAGCGGTACTACTTTATCACATTCTCCAATTGCAACGGGGAGTGTCCACCCTTGTTCAACAGCTTTTCAGACCACGTCATCTAGCAATTTCAGGAAGGCCTTAATTCTCACCCTCCAGTTTCCATACTTATTTCCTTCCAGCAGCGGTGGTAGCGAGATATTATGTCCTTCCCTCAAATCCATCTCAACAGCCTTCGGATCTCACTACGTGTGTTGAGTGATCTGCTCTGATACCCTAATTAAAATACTCATGTGTATGTTGAGAAGTTGTTCTGGACGTGTATGGAACAACTAACTAAAATAACTCATGCAGGCTATTAAGTTATCGAACTTAAGTGCAATAACGTAAATAAAGACACGCAATATGGTTAACCAGTTCGGCGTTAACGAGCCTGTGTTTGAGGGGCTTCTCCCAAGCCCGACGGAAAGCAATTCACTATGATGATTTCAGAGTACAATGATCTTACGTTTACAGAATCCCTCTTGAATTGTCGGTACCTCTAACACTCCAACGATTGCTATCTAGGCTCCCCTAGATCAAACTCCCTCCTGTATTTCCACCAGTTGATCCTCCACGAAGATCAGCGCCTTCTTCCGAATGCGCAGTAGCCTAGCAACATTGCGTGTGTCTTCGAGTTGTTCCACGATCAGTCATAACAGCACCCAGTACAGACTAATTCCGAGCGCCGTGATCTTATCGGAATAAAACGCTTACCGGCCGTTTGTCTCCACTTCCCGATCTGAGTATAAGAGTGAATTATTTCTCCAAGAGTGCTGAGGATTCGAGAACCCTATCTCTCTTTATATAGTGCGGTAGAATCCTAAATATTCGAGGTTTCCAATCTTCAACCGCCAATATCCTTTAAGAAATATTTCCTTAGATTTCTTAGGAAATATTCCTAAAAACATGCACATTCTACTTCTTGATAATCTTCAAGTATATCTTCAATTTAGATCTTCGATTATCTACTTCCCAAAAAAATTTAAGCGCAAATATTTCCTTCAACCGACTTCAAGATATCCATCATATCTTCAATATATGCAGCGCCGCCTTGCCTAATGTGAATTAGGAAACATCTGATGCATCACTCTTGTTCCACGTCGGTTGTCTGCCTCTGGCCTTGCACTCTTCCTTGTACAACAGCTTGAACAACTCTACAGGGTTTTGCCAAAACACATGCCACTAAAGCTAACAGAATGTGTCATCAAATCCTCCAAACATTGTTTGTACCATTGAAATTGATCACCTGGAGTCTAGTCTCTATAATTTAAATGAAGCACAACTTGTGAGCAATCCGATTCAAATATAATGTGGTCGGCTTGGCAACTTATTCCCTGGTCAGAATCCTTTTCCATCACAGCAATGCCTTTGCAATCCAGACTGCTATTGCAAGGGATCGAGTTAGCTGCTCTAATCGCCAAAATCTTAGCCGTGTGATCCCAAGCAATAACACCAACACTCCCTATCCCAAGTATCTTAGACTGGTGGAGGTTTCCCCTCAAAGTCCGAGCAGAACAAATGACTATTTGTGACATCCTTGCTCAGTTTCATGTATTCAAATGCCAAGGAAACAATTCTGTTTATGGCTTCAGTTGGAGATGCAACAATTACCATGCTTAAACCTGTTTCCCACGAACCATATATACCAAAGACCAACCAAGCTTAAAGCAGCCCGATGCAACTAAGGGCCTGTCCATTTGAATTTATATTTTTGACGGTCAATTTAAGTTAATTTTAGTTAAATTAAGTTAAGTTAAGTTAATTTAATTTAAATTAAGTTAAGTGAAGTTCGATTTAAATTGATTTTTTCATCACATCATCAACAACATCATGACGATGACCATCATGATGAACATCATCATCATCTTCATCATCATTATCATCATCATCACAATCCTCATCATCACCGCCATCATCATCGTCATATCACCAATATCATCATCACCACCATCATCATCACCATCATCATTATATCATCATCATCACCATAAACATCAACATCATCATCATAATGTTTTCGTTTTATAATTATTAGGTATTTTTCAATTGATGAGCGTTGATAAAAAGTGACTAAAAAGACATGTCTTTAATGTTTACACGTAACATAATTCAAGTTTCATAGAAATGACAATTTAAATAATAAATATGCTATAAATATGTTTTATAATAAGAGTTAGGATCATATGAGAAATGGTGATTCTCATCAGAAATGAGAAATAATAATAGCCATTGGATCTTTCATCTAAAGGCCCTTAATTTTCGTTATTATGAGCCCATTTTTATGCATTAAATTCATATTTTAGGGTAAAGTCGTCATTTGTGAATTGTGATTGATTCTTCCGATATCGAGAACAAAAAAACCCAATTTCATCTGCGATACTCCATTTCCCCAAATTGACGCTACGGAGATTTAGGGTTTTTGAGTTTCAAATTGTCTAATTGGTTTCGTCGGATTCCAATTTGTTTTTACTTCATTTTCATTTGGGCGTCTCCCCAGATCTCAGTTTTTGACAAATAGAGATCCGAAGTTGGAGTTTTATGGCGATGTCGTAAGGCTACTCGATCGAGCTTTACTTTGACCCAGTGTTGGAAAACCAAGTTCTCAAAGCCTGGAATGTTTTAGCTCGTCGCCACATCAGCACCCAATTAATTGAAATCGAGTCACGCCCTCGCATAACTCTCTTCTCTGCCCCCTTTATCGATCCGACAAAGCTGGAGAACATCCTCAAATCCTTCGCTTCCAAGCACGAATTGTTTAATGTGTAGATGTCTCCGTAGAATTCGTAACAGACCAAGTTGGATAAAATGCGTAGATTAATACATATATTTCGTAGCGCAGTGACACAGTGTAATAGAGCATGTAATTTTAAAATGCGTAGATTAATACATAAAATTCGTAGCAGTCATGTTTTTGTGCTTTGCGACTAAAATGCGTGGCAGTTACAAATAAAATTTGTAACAGTCATGTTATGGTGCTTTGCGACTAAAATGCGTACCAATTAAAACAAAATTTGTAGCACTCATTATGACACGATTTTGAATATCAAATATTTAATTATTGAATAAACAATTAATTTACAAATACACAACAACACACCCGTTGCATAAGAGAGAAACAACCAGCCAAGGAAGATGGTGAATGGCGTAGCTCAACGAATCCATTCAATCAATTGACGACAATCTCCTTCCGGTAAGTCGCTCTCCCATCGCTGATTCAAATTCATATGGAAGGATCGCAGTCGTCGTCGCTTGGGGAACAAAGCGGCGACTGATCGAAGAGAATCAGACGAAACCCTAAACGAAGGTTTAGTGATGGCCGCGAGTGAAAAGCGGGATTTCGGTTTAGATTGATTTCGTTTCTCCTAATTTGCCCTTTAAGTGTATTTAGTAATTAATTAAATATGAATTTTAATTATAATTCGGATTAATCTCAACCTTTTAATATTTTGATCGAATGGTTATTAAAATTACTTATATCTCATCTAATAAGCCCTTCTCACCTGATCTCAACTCTTATAATAATAGGTTTTTTCCTTTACAAGCACTATAATGGTTCTTAAGCTCTCTCACATCCTTCGGATTCGTAGTTTGTGAGTTGTAAATGCGTCCATTCTTTTCCAGTCATATTTTCGAGTATTGCCGGCAGTTACACGCTGTATGCGTGTTCCAATCTTCGGTTGAACATCTTCTTGACCTGTGCTTACACACTCCGAAGATGTTTTGCCAAAAGTCATGCCATACGTGGGAAAAACAATCTCTCCCTTGGCATTTTTGGCAAAACCAAAGCATCTATATCTAACTATCTAGACTTCAGAGACTCGTACTGGTAAGATTGAGGAAACTAAGTCGTCCTCAAAATTACTCCCCTTTTTTGCCACAAATCAGCAATGGGTGTTCAAAATAAGAGTTCAAACTAACAAGTACGAACACATCTAAATGTTCGAAAGTCAGAGTCAAGACATGTTTTTAGTATAACCTTTAAGCAGAGGAGTCATCCTCTTCTTCTTCATCAGCTTCACCAGTTTCATCATCACTGGGAAATCTCAAGGCGCGCACCAATCGATTGATTCTTTTCCTTTGCTCCTGTTCAGCCTCCGGTATAATCTCCAGTTCCTTCAGCATATGTCCACGTTCAGCTCGGGACATCTTCTCACCAGTAGCAGCTCTCCTCATGGACGACTCAGGTGCGTCCTTCTTCTTCAGCCCGGGGTCTCTCAGATCATTCTTATGACCACCCTTGAACAACTTGTGATCAACACTTAACCTCTAAGTGGCTCTTGAGAGACTGTCCTGGTTTGTCTTCAACTTTGGATGCTGGTACATGATGAGCTCATAAACCAGTGAGGGAACACTATTCTGGTGAAGAGACTTGGTGGAGGTGGCATGCTCAGCTATCTGTTGGAACATGATTCTTCCCATGTTGATGCGCATTATATTCCCAATCTGATAGAGCAGATGTCCCATATCCTTGCTGATAGTGGTTCTGTGAGAAGTAGGCTTCCAGTTCACAATGGCAATGAAGAATAGCATCGAGTAGAAGGCAGTCAGGTCAGCTACTGGGATTGAACTGTCTTCCCAGAAAGAGTATGAACCAGCAGTCAAGCAGCTTGCAATTTTATCATAGTCTTCTTCTACTTCGTCCTCGACTGGATCATCCATTAAAAAAATACACGTTGATGAATCCTGAATCAAGCATAACCTTCTTACCTCTCACAACGACTATACCATAGTCTTTATCACCTACAATCCCAAACTGTTTTGGCAGATTTGCAATAGTTTCTCGCACCAACTGTTCATTAAACGGCTTACTCCATGTCAGTGTCCAGAACAGACTCGTCTCTTTCAACAGCTGAATGACTCCCTTTCATTTGTACTTCTTTTCTTCCAGTATCCGTTCATGAATGATCTTTCTTTTCTGAACAACCTTCCACTTGGCTGCTGTTTCTCGACTAGCAAACCACATGCCATGCTTAGTCACTCCAAATGGGACACTAGTAGGAACTGCTTCTGGAACATTCCTACTTCTTGTTCAACTCACTCCTTCACCTCCTTATGAACCTCTAACAGATGGATCTGATTCCATTGCGGCATCATCTCCTGGTTCTTGTTGCTTTGGTTCATTACCAATCATGGGCATATCCCCATCATCTGTAGCCTCAGTTTCATTAGTCTCCTTCATGGCTCTCCGCCTGACTCTTCATTCAATACCAGACTTCTCTTGCTAGATGATTCAACAAATTTCTCAGTCTCCAAGTCTGACATAGTAATTCTCCTCCCCCTTACATCACAAATCCGTGCGGCGTATTTCCTGGGAGTGCCATCCCTTCGAGGCACGACCTTCCTCTTTTAGTGGTGGTTCTGCCAACGGCTAGACTTCATTCAACACTGCTTGTGAGGTTCAGTTGGTTTAGGGCTCGCCTTTGAAGACTTCGAAGTAGCTTCTTTCTGTTCTGACACAGCCGCCTCTTCTCCCTTCTTTTTCCCTTCTCCGATTTTAGGGTTTGCTGATACTGTATCCTCATCCGACTTTGATTCAACTGCTTTCTTTGATTTCTCACTTTCCATCGCAATCGTCTTCTTCTCTTTCACCGCCTTAGGCTTTGTTATCTTATCAAACGTTGGACTTTCAATCGGAACTCTCTAAGCCACACCGTATGATGATTTTTTTTTCTCTTCGATTCGGGTGAGGCTTTGATAGCATTCTTGGCAGTCTTCCGTGTGTTCACCACCATTGTCGATTTACCGCTGCTTGGAAGAATCTCGAGAGGATTGTTGAGCTAGGGTTTTTGGGAACTTTGGTGAGAGCGAGCAACTGTTGAAGAATTCGAATTACAAATATTTTGACTTCTCAAGTTTCCAAAAACTCTTATGCATATATCTCTTGAGATATTTGTCCAATCACCTCTCTCCTCCTTGATATGCTTCAACGGTTCATAATACTACAATTATTTTGAATTGAATAAATAGTTCCAGCTACGTACCATCTGTTCCAGCCCCTTCTTTGGTAGGTCAGCCCAACTGATTTGTTGGGGTTCTGCTCTTGGCTGACCTCCTTCTGGAACACTTAGTTGGTGATAACACGTAGACCCAGATAGGACTAAGTGTTTCGATCTGAGCGGCGTCTAGTGGCATGGTGAGTACGTCAGCTACAACCATGTGTTTCGATGTGATGATCTTCTTCTCCACTAGCTCTCTGATGAAGTGATAGAAGATGTCAGGGTGCTTCGTCATTGAGTGTTGTACTGGGTTCTTGGAATGAAACTTCTTCACCCGTTCTACTCTGTGTTCAGACAGATTCTACTTCATCCATAGGAACTGAGTGCAGCAGCTCCCTACAGCGATGCTCTCCTGCAGCGACTCTCTCCTGCTCTCCCAGCAACTGGTCAACATGTGTTCCAGGAAGGTGTTTCATCTCTCCCACCATGGTCAGCTGGAGTTCCTTTTGCATCCATCTCACGAACACACAATTTACTCCCCCTCGCACATAGCCATGGAACGTCGTGGCACCCTCGTACCATGCTTTAGGTGCCTGTGTGAGTTCGTACATAGCCGACTTCAGGGCGCAAAGAGGATGTAAATCCCACCCTGCACTTCTAGTGAACTCCCCCAGTTTCACATGCATGGCCTCCACCCATATCTTATGAATAGGTGCTTTGTTGACATTCTTCCGCTCTATGGTGGACATGAAGGATGAGCTGACAACCAGTTCACGACAATTGATCTCCTTTGCTTGTTTCTTTATTTCTTCAGATGGATCAATAACTTTAGAGATCGGATGATGCTTGACAAGTCTCCAAGAGGGTCGTAGCGCAGTCGCAGTGTCATGTGTCACAGCTGGTACATTGGTGACTTCATCAGCTGGGCCTCCCTCTGGAACTTCATCTTCTGCAGAATCAGTCTGAAGAGGTGTTTCAGACGATGTTCTACCTCTATCTTCATCATCTCTCGAAAGTGAGTTCAAGTTAACTTCGTCTTTCATCTTTACAACAGAGGACACCATACATGTCCCTTCCAATTCCATCTCACTGGTCTTGTTTATCAGACAGACATTGGCAGCTCCTGTTCTATCTGTGCCTAGAAAGTAGTTTTTATTTGTTGACCTGCTTCCTTCCATCAGTGTGTTTCCATTCCTATCCAGTACTTGACAGGAATTACGAGTGAATGTAACAGACTGTCCTCCATCACACAATCTACTTATACTGATCAAGTTCCACTTTAACCCATCAACCAGTAGGATATCCTCGAGCTCAGGTAGATCTGGAACCTTCAATGTCCCACAGTCGATCACCTGGCCCTTCCCTCCATCTCCAAACGTAACGTACTGACGCTTACACATAGGTCTAATATTGATGAGATATTGAGGATTACCTGCCATGTGAACCGAGCATCCACTGTCGAGAAACCAACGGTCTTCCTTTATGTGACTGAATGAGCTAAGAGCAACTAAGCATACTTCCTTACTTGTTTTTGGTTTCCAGATTTGTCTGATGACTTTGGATTCCATTGCTTTTCGCTCAGCCAGAAGTAGTCGGCACCTTGATTTGATGTGCCCTATCTGATAGCAATACCAACATGTGCGATTGTCTTTCCTCCATTCAGTACCATGTCTGCCACGGTTGGGCATGAGCTACTTTCTTCCTTGATTCCCAAGCTTTTTCTCATGGTAGTGGTCCACCCTTTGTTCAGCTCTTTGTGTAGGTTTTAGTTTTGCCTTAATAAACGTAGTCTTTCCTGAGCTGCTTTCGCCGTTAAAACCGAGACCTATATGTCCATCTTCAACTCTTTGGGATCTTAGTATGTCCTCCAAGTTCTTTGAGCGTGAGTTCAGCATCTTGGTCGGTCGAATTCTTGACCTATTATTCACTTCATTCGATGATGGATTAGGTTTGTTTTCCGGATATTTTGTTATCATTTAACCTCTTTTCTAGTGTTTCAGGTCATATATCACATATCTAATACTTTTGGATTGATCTGAAGCAAAGCAAAACAATTGGCGAGAGATTAGTGCGACAATGACGAGTGCTAATTTGGAGAGAAGACAACCTAACTTGGGAGAAGAGACAGAGCAATTCATCGAGAGAGATTCAACGAGCCACCGCGTCTTTACGGTTTACTCGTCCTTAATTTCTCTATACACTGTTTTTGGTTAATTTACCATGAATAGTGAGTAGTCTCTTTATTCCGGGATCCTACGGATCCCGTGCTATGTACTCAACTCTCATGTGATCAATTAACGTTTTTATTTGTGTGATTCGAATATTCAATTTCATTATGTGCTTAATTTTTATCGTTCTTGCAAGTATTTACATTGAATGGGATGTTTGCATGCTACAACGTATTTAGGTTAATTGATGAAAGATGGATGGGTCCTAGGTATTAATCGGATTACATGAAATTGATGTTAGGCCACGTTGCTACAATGGTAGTACATGAATTTATAGGAAAACCTTTAGTTTAACAATCGAGATCGTTGATAATCCGTGGATGGGCGACGTTCAACGATTGAGATTAATCTAGACAATGATCCGTGGATGGGCGGCTTGTCTAGTGTTATTTCGGTTTAATTCCATATTCGATAGCATGAGTAATTCACGTGACGTGATTGCATGATTGGTGGGGTTAGCACGGATGAAGTATGGTTCTGGAATTCTTTCTCTGATAAGTACAAACCTTTAATTTTTTGCATTTAATTTCTGCTGCTTGTTTCACAACCAAACCACTTGTTAATCGGAATAGCTAAATAGGTCACTAGTTAACTAGTATTCACACACATGTTCCTTGGATCGACCCTTGGCTTACCAAGGTTTGTAAATTTTGTTTGACTGCAATTTGACCCCTAAAACTCGTAATTTGACAACTATAAAGGGTTAAAAATACTTCTGTCAAAATAGCGCCGTTGCCGGGGAACAGCGTTTAGTGTGATATTAGATTTAACGAGTGTAGTTTAGACTATTCCATTTTTTTATACTTGTACATACTATATAATGGAGTCAAGACACCTACTCAATGGAGGAGCCTTATTGTGAGACATATTCATATGATACGAATTGGGAAGGAAATCAAAATAAGTTCTATGATCGACCCTATTATCAAGATGACCACTATTATGAGAGTTACCAGGACCAATCGCAACATCAACAACAAAATCAGCCATCTGGTGTCTCGTCAAATCTGGAATCTTTGCTGACCATCTTCCTAGTACAATAGGAGAAGTGGAATGAAGATCAAGAGAGGAGATCAGTGGAGCAAGAGAGGAGATTTCAGAGGGTTGAACGGTCAATAGAGCAACTCGCAGTCAGACAGAAGATAATGAAAGACCAGTTAGAGCAACAAGCTATTGCAGCCACCAATGAATGCATAGATGAGGACATTGAGATGACAATGGAAAATCATCAAGAAGTTCAAGTCTATGAAGCACATTCATCTTCAGTTTTATTCCCAATCCATGTGGAAGATGATCAGTATAAGAGAATGCTCTCTAAACCAGAACAACCTGTTTGTGAGGATGGTTTTGAGGCATTGAGAACGATTGTCAAGGCTTACACTGAGTTGGAGGATGATGAATCTTGCACTAAAGACGTCTCAGAATATGAAGATACATCTCCCTCCACTACGACTGCTTCAAAAGGTCATTTAGATGAGCAGACAGAGGAGAACATCGTTCCACCAGTTTCTCTGGGCACTGATGAGCTATCAAAGGATTATAGGCACGAAGACTTTGTTGATGTGTACCTCAGCTCGATTACAGAGGATCCTCGCATACATATGAATGTGATATTGAAGGGAAATTTTTAAGTATGGGAACGTGAGTTCCTAGCTAAAGAGTATACATGAAGTGTTCTTGCTGGAGCTAGCTCTAAAGATATATATCTTGATACACCGCCTCCAGACAAGTTTCAACAGTTCTTGCCTTACATCTTAAAACTGTCATTTGGGAGTCACTACAGTCCCTTGATTCTTAAGGGACTTGAATTTTTGAAGGGATTGCATGCTCTACTTAACGTCCATGTCATTCTTGATGGACGTAAATTCAAACTGGATTTGAAGGTGGACTGACACATCTCTATTTCTGAAGGCCCTCTGAGAAGGGATCCTAGCAAAGGACTTCTCACGAGTGATTTATATGGGGCACTTTGCTGAGTCTAGCCAAGATGTTAAACTAGGCCTCTTCGGGGAGTAACCCGCGCTGTGAGCATTTGTTCATTGCATTTTTTTTCATTTGCATTGTGTGCTTTGTGTGTGGACATTGCAGGAATCTAAGTGTGAAGTTTGTCACGCTCAGACGAGCAAAGAGGGTTCTGGAACAACAAATGACTACTGGGGAGTATTGGTGCCGGGACACCCGTGAAACTATGGATTTGTCACGGCTGTCACGGCAGGCAAAAAGGGCAGTGAGTTTTGAAGGGGCCGTGACACTCTCGGATGTCACGGCAGGCTTATATCTCAGTCAGTTTTGGGGGGTGCCGTGACACCCGTGCATCGCTTAATCTCTATGGATATCGCGCCATCACACACGAGTGAAGTTCCTATGCGCCTTTTTCTTATCTTTTATTTCTTCGCTTTGGGACTAAGCTCATTTTTAAGTGTGGAATAGGTAGCGCATAGTCACACACATCGCTCATATCACATTCACTCTTGCATATGCTCAACTGTCTATGTATTGCGATTGAAATCCTCGTTTTCTACGATACTCCTTGATTGATTGTCATTCTTTTGGATTCGAAGTCTAGGACTTGTAATAGTTTTATTCGTGTGTGTTTTCTCTCGTGTCAGTATCATTGCTAGCCTTTGCCTATCACGTGTTTTACGTATTTCTTAAAGCATGCTTGAGACTTGATTTTAGTAGGCACCGGTACAAAATCTTTTTTTTATAGCACCTGTACAAAATGTTAAACACTTAAATTGCACATCTTTTTCTAGGTGACCTTAGTTTTAGTATGTGTTTCTCTATACTCGTTGTGATTTGCATGCACCCGCCTTTAGTCATAAACTATGTCAAGCTTTAAGTGTGGAGTTAGAAAAAAAATTGTTTTCGATCAAGAACAAAGTTCTGAATTTTCAAAAGAGGGTGAAAAATTGACCCCAAGCATAGTTGTTTTTGAAAAAAAAAACCAGAGAGCAGAAAAATACCAAGGGCAAAGTGAGAAAAGTCACCCCTTGTGTATGGAAAATTTTTTGAAAACAAATTCTGCCCCCTTTTGCTTGATGTAGTGTAATTCCATCTTCTCATTGCGTGCAAATCATGACTTGTATTACGAATTCATGTACTAGAAACTAAGGGACGATCCTCGTGCTTGCACTGAAATTTTAATGCAATTTTCGTACTATTTTTCAGAAAATTCTTAAGCCGAGCTCCTCTTCTCTTACGGGTCATTGCCTAGTCCTTGGCACTTGAGAACGAGCTTTGCGCCAAGAGCCCGTGGACTATCCCTAGATAGCATAGGTGAATGGCGAGCATGTTTTGTGTAACTATTCATGTTCTTATTGCGTTGTTATAGAACTATTTAGAACATGTGATTAGTCGCTTGCTAGCCGTGTGTACTGACCGTTTGAATGCATGACTCGTTTAATCTATGATTGTCTAACAACTTTGATGACGATGTTTGACTTGAAGTCGAGGTAACACGGTGAATCCGAGGTATGACATGACTCTACTGTGACTCGTTGAGCATCATTTCATGCATACATGTTAGTTAGTTGTACTGGGGATTTGTAGGTAGTCACATTCCTGAAACGATGGAAACGATGGAACATTGACATAATCCATGTGACTTCTTATGTGGGGAGCATAGCTCTATTGAACTCGAAACGATGGAACTTGAGGCAGGCCCACCCCGCTCTAATGCTAGTCGCCTACTTGGCAAAATGGTCTGACGATGTCCGTGCTTAATTGCATTGTCACACGTTTGCTTGCTGACAAGCCAGAAATAAAAAAACTCCCACCTCAAAGCTTGGTCGAGAAATACACAATCTCATTTGGGTGCCAAATTTGGAAAACACAGCTCTATCTCAGGCTCGAAACTCATCTCAGGTAAATGATTTTCGGGTCTACACCTTCTGAAGAGCGAAAGGAGAGAAGAATATAACAGCTTCTTGTGGATCCTAAATTGAAGAGTTTTTTATTTGCCTTTTGAGTTTCACAGTTCTGAAATCTGACATTTGAGTTTGATTTTCAAATGTGTCTCGTTTTTAAGGACATGTCTAAATGCTTATTTCTTGTATTTTGTAAGAAATGGTATGTCGTTGTTAGGACCCAATCGAGACAAAATGTTGACAGTGCTTGATTTTGTGGTAAATGGTGATACAGAGTTGAATGATGCATCCTAGGACCCTTGTATCTCGAATCAAAAGCGCCCCAAGGCAAATGCTTGGATTACGCTACATTATGATACTAAAAGTGACTTGATCGATTTTTGAATCGATGAATACAAATGAAGGACGTAGTCTTATATAGCATTGAAGGTGTTCCTTGGATGTGCTCCTAAGTAGGCAGATGGGTTATTGGCTGGATTCATCTCGCCTTTGTCTACTAGGTGAGGTTCATGCATCTCGTGCAAGTGGCATGATTGCATATTTCATATGTCCCGATCGTCTAGTCCATGGCCTTTGTCGTGGTCGAGCTCCCTTGATCGTGACGAGGTGTCTCGATTGACTATCGAGCTACTTCTGACAGTCGCACCCCTTCAGTCGAGAAATCTCGTGTGACCCTCGTCTCGCTCGAAGAGGTCTCGAGAAACTTCAGGATAAGTCCCTCGGAGCCCCACGGAGCCCCTCCGGTCGCCTCATAGTTCCTCGGATGCCCTCGGATAGATTCCTGCATGACCTAGATCATGGCCTTAGGAATGTTGCAAAATCTAGATCATGGCCGAGTTGGCTCCAAATTCTTGCATGTTGTCTTGCACTTCGCGCTTGAAGTTACCCATGATAAGCCTGACCTGATCAGTTCCACCTTTCTCTTCCACCAATTAGGCGAGGACATTGCCTCATTGAGTCCTCTTGGTCCTTCAAGGACGTGGCCCTTATATAGCCCTTAAGTAGACCATTGGATGGCTTAAGTGTGCGAACTGCTGCTTGGTCGAGTTCATCTCGCCTTGGTCTTCTTGGTCAGGTTTTTGCATCTCGTGCAAGTACCCCTACTCGTATGGCTCAGGATCTTGGTCTTGAAAATATTCAGGGTATGTTACCGAAATTTCAAGTTGTGGATGAGTTTTGAAAGTATGAATTCATTCATACCTTTGTTAGAATACATTGAGCATATGTGTTAAGAAAAAGTGGATTGGCAGTGTATTGATTCTTTATTGTATTGGAATTTCACACAAAAAAAGACATTGTATAATATGTCCTGACACAAAAATTAACAAATTCATATTTATCTGATAATAATTATATGGCAATAATTTAATGACCAAATTAATGATCGAGAACTTGACGGAGATGAATTCGAATCTCGATTCGTTGCAGAAATTACTCCTTTAAAAAATGATTTTTGTTGACGATGAAACGTTCAACAACGCTTCCCTCGCTTTTGATTAATCTCGCACCATAAAGGTCCATTTCCACAGTGATTCATCATTATTGATAATTAAATATCTTTATTTATTTCTTCGCCCCAAGTTAGTCTCATTCTAAGGACTTGAAATTGGAATTTCACAAAATCAAGTTAGTCTCATTCTAAGATTGGAATTTCTCGACGAGCCTCGTTCTATGGATTGGAATTTACATAGCATCTATGATTGGAATTTCACAAAAACCCAAGCTAGTCTGGTTCTAAGGACTTGAAATTGGAATTGGAATTTCTTAGAATGAGCTAAAGCCGCATGTGGTTTTAGATATAGACAAACGTTAGAATATTTGTCTTTGTTCGTCTCACAAAACCCAAGTTAGTCTCAACAAGCCGCATGTGTTATGGAAAGTTAGTCTCATTCTAAGAAATTCCAATTTCAAACCTCAGAATGAACTAAAGCCACATGTGGTTTTAATCTCATTCTAAATTCCAAGTTAGTCTCATTCTAAGGACTTGTTGTGATACCCATTACTTCGTCCCTAAACCCGAGTTAGTCTCATTCTAAGGATTGGAATTTCACAAAACCAAAAAAAAGGGAATCCAACATTATTCAGGCTGTAAAACAAAGGTTGTCAGCTGCTTCGAGTGAGAGGGCCACGTCCTGGCCCATGGTGTTAGGTTTTCTTTTGGACGGGATACCTTAGGAAAGGGTGATAAATTTTCTAGTTTTTCTAGGCAAAATATTTGTGCAAAGGTAATGCTACAATAGAATGTTACTGCTTATTTTTACAGTAAAGTTTCCAATAAGCATTAAGTATTAACGGCAAGAATTGGTTTTTCAATTAAGCTTTAAGGCAAAGTTTCTACTTAATCTAACAATTCAATTCGTGTGATGAAAAACAAGAACTAGTAAAAACAAGAATTAAGCATTAAGAAAAAATCTCAAAACATGTGTTACAACATCCAAGAATACTTATTTCTAACATATCCCAGAAAGATGAAGCACTGACCAAAACAGGTGAGGCCAATGAGAAAGAGAAGGTTTATCATTTCTAGTAAAGCATACATTGATATCTCTTAGCACATATGATATTTTGATAGTCAAATTTGATCATGTCTTCTTCATGTAACTGGCATCTGAAATTGAGTAGATGACGTAGTTTTAATACCGTTAAGGGTGTTTATAATTAACGGTGTTGATTATTCCATTAAATCTTTTAGCTTTTACCCCATTTTAGAAAAAGTCTACATAGTTCGCACCCCTTTTGGAAATTTTAAGAGTTTGGAAAAGAAGTTGGAAATTGGTGGTAGTTCGATACCCCTTTTGGTAGTTTTCCCTTTAATTTAAAACGCATACATCCAATATAAATCGAGAAGAGGATTTGTAAGGGAGCTTGTCCATTTTTTTACTCCTAGTAAGTGTTTGGAAAAAGGGAAAACGACAACATGGGGTCTCTGAACTAGCACTTTCTTTCAATTTACGTTCTGAAATATCCAAAATGATAATAGGATTAGGATCATATGAGAAATGAGTGACTTTATCCATGAGAAATAAGAAATTATATCAGTCATTGGATCCAAGATCCTACGGTTCTTAATAAATAATATATTTGGCATATAATTAAATGTTAATTATGGTTTAGAGGGTATAATGGGAATAGTAAAGATTCAGTCGTGCGCAATCCCGCTGATTCGTTCCTGTTTTTTCAATAACTGATTCGATCAGTCGTGTGCAATCCCGCAAACCCTAGGCGATTCCAGTTCATCTCATACGCGATCGATCTTCTTCGTTTTTTGTGATTCACAACTCGACGTCCTGATGAATATGGCAGACGACACCCATGCAGGTACACTCAATGCTCCTTACGTAAATAATTCATTCCCGATCGTCTATTTTTCCTGATCAAGTTATGATCTTGGCGGTTAATGGAGGACATCTCTTTACCATTTGATCAAGTTTTGATTTTGCCGATAGTCAAGTTTGATCCTCTGTGTGGTTTGATCAATTTTCAGTTGTTAGTATGTTAATGTCCTCTGATAATTTGTGAGTTAGTTTCCCCTGTATGACATATTACTCGTACCATATAATGTATCATCCGTACTGAATAATGTATTATTCATACCCATGTATGCTGCTTTCATTCTGTATAATGTATTATTCGTACTGTATATGCATTATTCATAGGTTAATGGAGGGACATCTCTTTACATTTTGATCAAGTTTGATAGTCAAGTTTGATCAAGTTTTGATCCTCTGCGTGGTTTGATTAATTTTCAGTTTTTAGTATGTTGATGTCCTTCGATGAATTTCTGAGTTAATTTCCCCTGTATAACGTATTACTTGTACTATATAATGTATTATTTGTACTGTATAATGTATTATTCGTACCCATGTATGCTGTTTTCATACTGTATAATATATTATTCGTACTGTATATGCATTATTCGTACCCAAGTAGGTTGTTTCCCCTATTTTTTACTTTGTGATTGAACTGCTTCGTATAATTCGTAGTATACAATTTATAATTCGTAACAGCCTTAACCTAGTGCTTTTTTGTTTTGCAGCTAATAACAACAAAGAAACTACAGCCCTTGATGATGAAAGTTATACATTTGTTTCTGTATCCGGAAGAAACTATTGGATTCCTAAGTGTCCGGATGAGCTAAAGCCGCATGTGGGGATGATATTTCCAAATCTCAATCGAGCTATATTGTTTTACAAACAATATGCACGTATCGCTGGATTTGTTGAGCGTTTGTCAACCTCTAACAGGTCATATAGGATGGTTACCCTAAAGTATCTGGTGTGTAAAAGGGAGGGTTTCAATGGAAAGAGTAAAGTGGTTGATACTATAAATTCTTTCGATCGCAATGAGAGTTCTAGGAGGGACACTTGTTGTGGGTGTGAAGCAAGACTTTTGGTTAACATAACTGATGGTGATAGATATCGTGTCTATGTGTTTGAATAAACCCACAATCATTATTTGGAATCTGACATAGGTAAATAGTTTTTAATTTCGTATAGAGAGTTGTCCCTTGTTGATAAGAAGCTAGCTGATCATGGAATGCGGTAAAGTACGTATAGGTGCTACAAAAGCTCATCATATTAGGAAAGAGTTATGTGGTGGGTTTATGAATATAGGAGCCACGATCACTGAATACAAGAATTTTAAGAGGGATTTGAAACTCTATATATGCCTTAATGATGCTCAAATGGTTGTTGACAATTTATAGAATATGAAGAAAAAAAACTTTCACAGGGTATTCCTTCGAGTACTTTCCAGATGGGGAAGGCACCCTTTCTAGATTGTCTTAGTTAGAACAATTATGAATTCGAGGTCCCAGAGAAATTGCCATAGAGAAATCAATGAAACCTCTAAGATCATGTGGATATTGCAACGAGTTAGAGCTCCATGACAAGCGTACCTGTCCAAAGAGACTAGTGAACGAGTCACGAACGCGTGTTGCCACTTCTGAAGACTTAGATGAATTTGATGTCGCTGGACTAGAACAACCTTATAATATCTAAGTTTATAATTCGTAGCTTTACATTCATAATTCGTATCAAAGAACATGAACTTGTATCTTATAATGCGTAGTATATTAGCCAAAATTCGAAGAACATGACCTTTGATTTTATAATACGTAGACTAGTAAGCAAAATTCATATGCAAACAGACCAAGTACCTAGTATTCGTAGTACAACCCATATAATCTGTAACGACCAAATGGGATGGGTATCCAAATACATCGCCCTGAATCTAATTATCATATTAAAAATGCTGAGCAACATACATGGAAACATATTATCGTACCATATTCACCAAAATACGTAGTCAACTACCTATTATTAGTAGTACAAACCATATAATGTGTAGTTAACAAGAGGGATAGTTTTCCATATACAAATCAGACAGTGCCCTGAATCTAAATTTCCTATTCAACATATTCTGTTGGATTATTTTTCAACAAGTCAGCGGTGCGTT
This sequence comes from Rhodiola chrysanthemifolia, assembly GCA_033675395.1. Classification (NCBI taxonomy): domain Eukaryota; kingdom Viridiplantae; phylum Streptophyta; class Magnoliopsida; order Saxifragales; family Crassulaceae; genus Rhodiola; species Rhodiola chrysanthemifolia. Next base: position 31,175,313 of record CM066207.1, on the reverse strand, counting down.
TCAACACTATCTTTCTTCTTGAGTTCAGGTGTGATCGTATTATCAAGTTCATGCAAGTGTCACGCAGCGCTACCAGTTGACCTTGTTACTACAATGTCAATGTAAATATGTTAAGCCGACATTTTTACATTAGTTGGAGTTTAAGACAAATGAGTATCCACTCACTTTATCGCCTTCATCCGCTAGGCCACGATTCTAGTCTTTTTGGCCACTGCCAAAGTAAGTTTCTATGTGGCGCATAGTGAAGATCCCAAAATCTGTATCATTATTCTTTGTTCCCAGCTCATTGTTAGGCGTTTTGGTGTTTCTTTGGAAATATATCACACTTCTTGTGTTTGATTTCATTTAGGTAATTCAAGAAGTTCTTTGTTTGTAAAGTTGTGAGGACAACGTTAGTGATTACATGCATAACAATGTTCTAAGAAACAGCATACTTACTACGCATTTTAATACATTTGCTATGTATTATAATTACATGCTCAACAAATGAATGCCTACCAACAACATTATTTATGCCACGCATTTAAAACAAGAATCTACGTATTATAAATTTAGCCAGAACTAATATACCTAACGTATGTAGCTACGCATTTTAAGTTCGAAATTACAACTATTATAATCAAAAGAATAGTGAACTAAGCATCAGATTGTCAACGTGGGTGGCGTATTTCAGCTTGAAACTTGGAACCTTCTTCGAATTATCAATCACATCTATCTTGGCCCGGTTCATGTCATAGCACAACAAATAGAAATGGTTGCTGTGGCACATTGCGAACATGACCTACAAGATTATGATACCATAAACTTTGAACATTTCAGATACCCATATAAATCATATAAATGGATGAAACGCAGACTTACAGAACGTTGTAATTTTAGCACTTCAAATGTATATGATTCGAAAGTGTAAATACTTAGTCAAAAACAATTTATAAACCGGTAAGTACCGGGTCGTCCAAGGAGCAAGTCCAAACTTATGAGCACTATTCGATTTTGTTCCGATAAGTCTATTCTAAATGCGAAAGATTGGGTTGATGTGGTTATTAGAGCAAATGTATATAAACAATGTAAACAATCTAAGGAATCTAGAGATAATGTCACTACCAAGGCAAAAGGTGTACTCTAGGGAACTACTTCACTCATATGTGTTTTAGACTCCAAGAGTTTAATTTCATGCAAGATAATTGTGTTAGATGATTAGATTAAGGCGTGCGACTATTAAACCAAATTCAATCTCTCGATGTTTTTACTTGATTTAAGGAAGAGGCACCTCGCACGTGAGCTTCAATCTCTCGATGTTTTTAGCTCACGTCCAACTCAAGGTTCTCAATCATCAACGCTAGTTGAATGATCAAGATCCAAGAGCGGTCTTGACCAAGCCTATCTCAATGCTAGGATGGGTCACTGATGGACCATAATTATACGAATCAAAAACACAGTAAAACCCACCAAATTAGACTGTTGGTCTATTTAACTTTTGCTTGTTAGTTCCGATATATTTCTACAGGGTATTTCAGAGCTTAGAGAGAATACATGCTAAAGAGGAGCTTTTAAAGCATAAAAGATGTTACGAGTCATTCCAAGGTCAAGATCATATGTCGACTGAAGAAATATCAAGGATCCTGACGTTGAATCACTCATAACAAATTAAGCAGAAGAGGAATCAAAGTCAGACGGAGCGAAATTGGACTGATAGTTTTGTGAAAAGACTGCACAAAACTGTCAAAATACACTCATGGACCAAGGTGACCGGCCACCTTGCTTGGAGTTTGCCAAGGGAGGAGCTCCTCCCCTCATGGTGACCGGCCACCGGCGGCTCCTCCCCTCATGGTGACCGGCGGCTTTTGCTCCTCCATGGAAAGCTTGCCATGTGGTGGCTCCTCCACCACATCTTCACCTCCTCCTCCTCCTCCCTTGGATCAAAAACACATGGAAGCCATCTCCACCCTCCATTTCTCCTCCCTTTGGCTATAAATACAAGCCATTCTCCTCTCATTTGTATCATCCAAAAATCAACATTTCACTTATCTCTCTAAGTTTTGTAAGTTTGGCTTTGGAAATAAAAGATTGCTCCCTTGGCGCTTCAACGGTTGTAAGTATTTTAATATTTATTTACCGTCTTTAATTTCCAATTCCTTAGTTATAATGTTTAGCGCGATAAATAGTAGCTAAACTAGTCGTTCGGTAGAAGGGGTGGACTTGTATTATAAAATGTTTTAGACTATTAATTTAGTGTCTCGTCTTTGTATTCAAAACTTGTTCTATGTGCCATATATTAGATCAGAACTCCCAAGGTTGAGTGGATGCTTGAAATGGCAAAGCTCTTCTGTGGAAGTTCGCAAACATACTCGGGTAAGTGGATGCTTGAAATGGCAAAGCTTATCTGAGGAGTTTGATCTCTCTCAAACACCATTTTGGGTAAATCGGAAAAGACAACCCAAAATGGATGCACATAGGCTAGTATACCTTGAAATGGGGTGCTAGTCTAAGTAGAACAAGGGCTTTACGTTTTTTGCAAAAGATTAGACAGTGTTGCAAGTCGAGTGCTTGAAATGGCCTTGATTCACTTTCGAACACTTTTGCAAAAGACTAGACAGTGTGGCAAATCGAGCGCCGGAAAAGGCCTTGATACACCTTTGAATACTTAGAAGATTCACTAAGGGTCAATGATAAACAGGATATAATACAAGGCCCCTGAAACCGAACGTTCTTTTAATTGTAATAATTATCAGTTACTTTCCAGTACTAAAACCAACCAACCAACCAATCAATCACTTAGTTGGTAGCTTTAAAACCAACCAACCAACCTAAAACACGCCCTCCCGCTGAATAATCCCCTCAAAGAACAATTATCCCCCTAATTCCCTTGGGTTCGACCCCTACTTACCACTTACTACCCAGTAGTGCAGTCGCGAGTAGCGGAAACTATAAATTTATTTTGCACAGAGAACATTGCACCTTAACGACAGTGCAGTGGGCTCCGTCAAAATTGGCGCCGTTGCCGGGGAATTAGCCATCGGATTAGTTGTTCTTTCCCTCCTATGTCCTCATGACGCAACCCCCTTCGTATGCATGGACAACGCGATATCTGCCCATGTTCGGAGGAACGGAGGGAGAAGACCCAGTACAGCACTGCCGAAACTTCCACCACGTTTGCCACCACATCAAACCTGAAAATGAGGTGTTAGAGGAATTTAAGCTTAAATGCTTTAAATTCTCTCTAACTGACTTTGCCACGATATGGTACTACACATCCACCGCTTGCAGTGCAGAACGTTACGTAGATCTCTGCGTCCCATTCCTGAAGGAATTCTCCCCACCATCCTTACGCCAAGAAACCCGTGAGAGAATCATGTGTCTTCAACAATCCCGGGATGAGACCTTGGACGAATACTACACGAACTATGATGCCATCGTCTCAAGCTGCCCGCACCATGGATTCACGAAGAAGGTTCTTCTCCAAAAATTTCTTCGTGGAATGAGGTCCGAAGAGCTGGGAAGAGTTAACGAAGCAATGAGGAGATCAGCCAGGAACCTAACCATTGGAGACATGTGGTACCTCATAATTGGCCTGGCCGCTGCCACAAGACGAGTACCCCAAACTGACGAGGAAATGCAGATAAATGAAGCTGACCCTGAGGCAGACAAAGAAGAAACTACCGAGCCGTCAGAAGAGACTCCTGAACCATTAGAAGAATCAGATATGGAAAGCACCGGAAGCAACGAGGTTGGAGTCCAGAACACCACTGACGAACTGCCCAATTCATACCCGACTATCATTACCCGGGCAGCCGAGACTATCTACGACCAGTTCCTCACTGACAATCATAACGAGGCCGAACCAAGCCTTAAGATGCAAGCTTCCCGACTTTTCCCTTCGATAAATAGACAAATCGCTGAAAACTATGTGATCCATGAAGAGGCTGAAAAGAGGATGGGAAAAGGGCCTCTGCAGAATGACTCCTCGATGGAGCAGTGTTACACCGTAGCTGGACTAGGCAGTCCCAAACACAAGAACTTCAAAAGGCTAGTAGTGAAAGGTCCCTCACCCCCTCCGGGGTATTGGAAAGAAAAGATCCCAAAACAAAGGAGTCCTGACCCAAGCACATCATCTCGCAAGAAATCGGGAAAGGGCAAGGCAAGAAGCAACACATGAACGGTGGCAAAATACGAACTGAGCCACCCATGGGACCCAAACCAGTAATCCACAACGAGGTACTGTCGAGCCAACGACGTTAAACAAGTGCACTGGTCGGGAGGTAACCCGACACTATCTTACTTTCTGTCATTTAAATTCTGTCATTTAATTTTCTGTCTTAGTCATTCTCACATATATATATATTAGCTTGCATGACTTTTGAACTAAGGCACGCCTTCGTTCAAAAGTGTGGGGTGAGAACCACCGTTGTATATAAATAACATGCTTGCTGTTTTCTTTTTTAGTAATAGTATCTTTTTGAAAATATGAACTTAAGAATGTGAAAAAGATAGATCTTAGTTCATGCATTAACCTTGTGAAAATTCAAACTGTTAAAAGTTTAGAATGTAACTTTTCATTTGTCCTTTGTGCTGAGATAAACTAGGGATGTGGAGTTGACATAAACCGCCCTAGAGAGGCTTGGCAAGCAATCGAAGGATCGAATCAAACTATATGGTTTTCGAAGTCAGTGGAGGCTGCACTTCGGGTTTCAGTGAAGATTGAAGTCATCTCCGCCATGCAGTGTTTATGCAAAAAAGAAAAAAGGCGAGGACGGGAATCAGACCGTCCTCTCTCTAGTTAAAGTAGCCGAGAAAATAGATGAGCGACCCTCATCTTGACCCGCGCGAAACAACAACGATGAGAGGAGCGGGGAGGTATTTCCATAGGCTTGCGGGCGATGATTGGACCTCCCAAAAAGGCTTGAGAAAATGGACTAGCAAAGCCACAAAAAGGCGAAAAGCTCGAAGAAGCAAATCAAGAGGCCAAAGGCCCAAAATTGTGAAGGTTTTAACCAAACAAAAAGTGAAGTACTCAAAAAGTCAAATCAAAGGCCAAAGGCCGATTCACTACAAAAGCAGTCCCTCGCCAAAAGAAAAATCAAAGTACTCAAACCAGTGAAACTCGAACCAAATCACGTGCTAGAGAAAGCTACAAGGAAACCATATAGCGAGAGACAACCCCGAGGTTGCAGTCCAGGAGCCTAAAAAGGGCTATCTCCCGAAACATCCAATATAATTTGCATCTCAGCACGGAGGTACAAGTATTAAGTTTCTTCTATTTATTTACGCAGTTTAATTTGGTAATAAGTAGTAATGCATGAATTAGGATAGATCAAGTACCACAGTCTAATTTTCATATTCCAAAACCAACTTAGAGTGCCGCCCTTTAATAGCATTGTTCGGGACGAACAACTAAAAGTGTGGGGTGATCTGATGGACCATAATTATACGAATCAAAAACACAGTAAAACCCACCAAATTAGACTGTTGGTCTATTTAACTTTTGCTTGTTAGTTCCGATATATTTCTACAGGGTATTTCAGAGCTTAGAGAGAATACATGCTAAAGAGGAGCTTTTAAAGCATAAAAGATGTTACGAGTCATTCCAAGGTCAAGATCATATGCCGACTGAAGAAATATCAAGGATCCTGACGTTGAATCACTCATAACAAATTGAGTAGAAGAGGAATCAAAGTCAGACGGAGCGAAATTGGACTGATAGTTTTGTGAAAAGACTGCACAAAACTGTCAAAATACACTCATGGACCAAGGTGACCGGCCACCTTGCTTGGAGGTGGCCAAGGGAGGAGCTCCTCCCCTCATGGTGACCGGCCACCGGCGGCTCCTCCCCTCATGGTGACCGGCGGCTTTTGCTCCTCCATGGAAAGCTTGCCATGTGGTGGCTCCTCCACCACATCTTCACCTCCTCCTCCTCCTCCTCCCTTGGATCAAAAACACATGGAAGCCATCTCCACCCTCCAGTTCTCCTCCCTTTGGCTATAAATACAAGCCATTCTCCTCTCATTTGTATCATCCAAAAATCAACATTTCACTTATCTCTCTAAGTTTTGTAAGTTTGGCTTTGGAAATAAAAGATTGCTCCCTTGGCGCTTCAACGGTTGTAAGTATTTTAATATTTATTTACCGTCTTTAATTTCCAATTCCTTAGTTATAATTTTTAGCGCGATAAATAGTAGCTAAACTAGTCGTTCGGTAGAAGGGGTGGACTTGTATTATAAAATGTTTTAGACTATTAATTTAGTGTCTCGTCTTTGTATTCAAAACTTGTTCTATGTGCCATATATTAGATCAGAACTTCCAAGGTTGAGTGGATGCTTGAAATGGCAAAGCTCTTCTGTGGAAGTTCGCAAACATACTCGGGTAAGTGGATGCTTGAAATGGCAAAGCTTATCTGAGGAGTTTGATCTCTCTCAAACACCATTTTGGGTAAATCGGAAAAGACAACCCAAAATGGATGCACATAGGCTAGTATACCTTGAAATGGGGTGCTAGTCTAAGTAGAACAAGGGCTTTACGTTTTTTGCAAAAGATTAGACAGTGTTGCAAGTCGAGTGCTTGAAATGGCCTTGATTCACTTTCGAACACTTTTGCAAAAGACTAGACAGTGTGGCAAATCGAGCGCCGGAAAAGGCCTTGATACACGTTTGAATACTTAGAAGATTCACTAAGGGTCAATGATAAACAGGATATAATACAAGGCCCCTGAAACCGAACGCTTTCTTTTAATTGTAATAATTATCAGTTACTTTCCAGTACTAAAACCAACCAACCAACCAATCAATCACTTAGCTGGTAGCTTTAAAACCAACCAACCAACCTAAAACACGCCCTCCCGCTGAATAATCCCCTCAAAGAACAATTATCCCCCTAATTCCCTTGGGTTCGACCCCTACTTACCACTTACTACCCAGTAGTGTAGTCGCGAGTAGCGGAAACTATAAATTTATTTTGCACAGAGAACATTGCACCTTAACGACAGTGCAGTGTGCTCCGTCAGTCACACTAGTGATCACCGCCTAACAAGGGTAATTTACTTGTTTTCGAGAACCTTTGGTCTCAATCTCTCGATATTCTTGACCTATGGTTCCTTAATGACTCGCTATCTAGATATCTTGGCTTCCACCTCTCGGCTACTTGACCAAAGAACCATAGAAATTAATCATCTATGCATTTTCTCAAACATCTAGAGTGCTTAACTCAAGTCATATACCAAAAACATACACTTAGACATTTTCTCAAACACCTAGAGTGCATAGTTTAAGTATTTAATCAAAGTAAATCACAATCATCCAAACATGTCATTCTAACATTGATTCATTATAGATTAGGAGTATTAACACACATAAGATCCATAGGACCCTAGAATACAAAACACTACTCACAAATCATGTTCATAGACAAACACAAATTGTATTGAGTACATAGATGAAAATACAATGGAAGGAATGAACCAATCTAGTGCAGATGATCTTCTTCCACCCTTTGAATCTTCAATCTTCAATGGATAATCCTCCCTTGAAGTCTTGGTAGCTTATCTCTCTAGAAACTCTTAGTTTTTCGTGCTCCAAAAACCCTAGCTCAAGTCCCCCAAAAACCACCCTTTCGATCTAGATTTCAAAAGCTTCCTTTTTATAGCCGAGGATTAGCTCGGGCGAGCTCCGTCGAGCTCGGGCAAGCATATTTTGGCAGTGGCATTTGGGCAGTCGCGAGCTCGGGCGAGCCAAATGTGGCAGTTTGGAATTGATGGATTAAGGCTCGGGTGGGCTTCCTGGAGCTCGGGCGATCTTCCGGTGGCTGTTTCGAGGTCTTAACTTCAGAATTAGATCTTGGCTTAAACTGAAGAGTTGTAGCCCTTTGAGTTAGCTTTCCAACAGCTTTGAATCAACCAATTCGGACACTGTATGCGATCTGGGCATGCAAAATAAGCCGCAAAGGTCGTTCTGCCTGTTTTGCCCGAAACTTCATTTTTGGCTCAAATTCACCCAACTTTTGCTCCATTTGATCTTTGAGGCTCCGAGTGAGACGAAATGCATTTTGGGGCCTACAAGGCCAATAAGAGGATTAAATGGCATCAAAAATGTCTAAGAACGAATCAAAACATCTAATAAAAGTAGAGGAATATTAGTCAAGAATTTCACTTATCACTTACCAATGTCATCTCGTGAATATTTAATCTTAGAAATTTACGAAGCTCCCTTTCAAGTAAAGTTTTGAAGATTGCAGCTCGCCTTTCTGGTGTTCCCCAGTCTTCCTTTGTGGTATGCATCTGCAAGATAATATACTGTTTAAAATATGCATCTCATTGGATAAATTTATTTACAAACAAGTAGATTACACGCACAGTTGCATGTGTCGTGACACAAAATCTTAATATGCTCTTTGAAGATCTTAATTTCTCGTTTTCGTTCAACAATAGTGCCCACAAGTCAATGATGACACTAGATAGTCATGCGTCCTTCTGCATGGTTATGAAGTCGTTGTAATCCACAGCGTCAATTCTATTCTTAAATGGTAAACCACTGAAATTATAGAAAATACAATAAATGCAATCGAATTGCAATGCCGGTTCAAATGCCGCCACCCCAACAGATCTGTCTACATGTTTTGCAGATGGATCTATTGTTTTTTCTTGAGTTTTTTCGGTTGAAGAGTGTTTTTGCTGGTGTTCTGACTGGATGGGGTGTTGAATGGATTCCTCGTTGTGAATAGTAACCGGGTTTTTAAATTGCAATGTCGTGTGTTCCGTCACACGTGGACGATCTTCCATAGGTGTTACAGTCGTCGGGTTGGTAATACTGATAGGTTCTTGAGCCATCTCTTCCATAGGTGTTGTTGTAAATTCTCATCTCTTTCTTAAGTTCCTCATGATTCTTCTTGATTCTGTCTTTGAAATTAGGGGACCTCAATGCTGCTTGGTAAGCCTCATCATAATTTTTAATTGCTGCAACCAGCAACTTTATGGCCTTTTCTTGCGTTGCTACTAATTTCTGGTACTTAAGCAATGTGTGAGTACTTTCAAGATTAAACTTTGATCAACTATTATAGCAATAACAAGAAAAAAAGAACATGCATATCACTGTCCTATGAAATAGCATAGTCACTACGCACTTTAGTACAGTTGCCACGTATTATAAATACATTTATAACACTGTTCTATGAGAACAGGTACTCACTACCTTTGCTACGCATTTTACACATGGATCTACGTATTATAAACTTATGCCCACCGAATGTAGTCAGAACTAATATCTACGAATTTTAGAAACAATCCTACGTATTCTAAATTGTATGTCAATATTAGAAATTCTCCACAACATCATCGATGGTACGAATGTTAAATTAACTACTACGTGTTATCAATATATATTTGTTACAGGAATTATATCTACTAGTTTTTATGAAAATAATACGTATTTTGAAGCTGTTGCTAACAGAAATTGTACGAAAGTAACTTTGCGTATAAACTTACAAAACAAGTTTTTTAACGCCACTGGCTGCTTGTTCTTCTTCTACCACGCCGGACACTGCTTTCAGCGTCCTAACAAGACCAGGAGGTGCATTTCGCTTTAGCAATATCACATGCTTCCCCAATCCACCTTGGTTGTTCTCTGATTTAATTCTCTTTTCAATGACATCATCATTGATTGCTATTATTGCAGGAATTGTTCTCTCGACTTTAACAAGTCTATCTTGAAATCTATCAAGGTACAGTGCCTACAAAAAAATTAAAACAATATGTGCAGGATGTTACGAATTTCAACCAACAAATTACCATCAGAAATGGCATGGGCCCGGTGTATGGATTCCCTTCTTATCCCATTCGTCCTTTGTATGACGCAGTCATTCGATCATAAACTCGCACTAGTTAAGAGCGCGGATATCAACTCCCCCCTTCTATGCCATTGAGAATTCTTTGATTGCCTTTTCCCGTCTTTGTGTTATCCACTATTGTCGAGTAGAACAGCACTAGAAAATTTAGCTTAAAGTTGTCATTAGCTTCGTTAGATGCTTGTATCATCTCTGATATTTCTGTGCAACTGCCTTTTGAGGCATGTGGACCACCATATTGGAGTTTGAACGTCTAAACAAGTAGGGCTTCAGGGATTGTCCTTAAAGGAACTTTTATCGGACGACCGCCCATTGGTAGTCGTATTGTGAAATTGACATCCTTCGACAATATTTCAGTATCCCCTCGGGGAGTCTCCAGCTTGCAAGTCTTGGAGTCGAATGATTCCAGTAGCCACTTTGCAAATTGGGTAGGCACCTTCGTGATCCTCAAGTGTAACATGTCGCCCAAACCCATAGAACCCACTGCTACCCTATGTGCATCAGTAAGGGACCTTACTGCTTCTGTCAGAGTATTTGGTGTGGTCCTTGTTTCAAATCCTTGGTATCTTTTCTTTTGACCATTTATTTTGCGTTGGTTTTTGGGTCGTGGGTTACCATTAGACAACACTTTTAAAGTTGTTGCTATCTTCAGTTTCGTTGGCTTCATTTTCGCTAGATTCTGAGCTTTCCGTCTCTTCTTCTATGAAAAAGAATGATAAAACATAAGCGACACGCAGCTACGAATTTTAACCAGTTTGATATGAATTATAATTTATTTTTTTAAGAAATTAGCAACAATGTGAACCTTGTACATTACCTGGTGGAGATAGTTTCTTTGCCTTGCCTTGCGACTTACTCCGCGAAGTGTCAGGCATGAAATCATCATCGCCCTCGGATTGAGTGTCATCCATCTTTCGTGAGACATGTTTTTTTCCATCTATAAAATGGTAATTACAATTAATCTTGTCAAGGCAACATAATGTTAACCGTTATGTTTTTAAGTGTTTTCCATTTATTTACGAATTTTTGCAGTTACAAAATTATCTACCATACGTACCTGATTTCTTGGTTACTTGAGGTATATTTTTAGCATTTTCTTATTTGTTGCCCTTTGTAAACGATGTGTACCCCCCAACTGTAATGAGTACAAAACAAGTTAGTTTAACCGGTTAATTAGTTTATAATTCTAAGTTAAATTGAATAGAAACAGTATAATACCTTTTAAGTGTTTGGGTGTTTGGGTGCCTGTTTGGTAAGAAATTTGTTTCTGTTTTTTAGCTTGTTGCTCTTTTGCTGCTACGTCTTTTGTTGGTATTTTTACCCATGGGTTCCTTTTCCTCTTGCGTTCTATAAAGAAATTTCAAATTGTACATCAGAAACTGCCTCAACAGCTACGAATAATGGTGCAAAAAAACTACAAGGTACCAATTATCAACCATAAGCTACTAATTATGATTATAAGAGTTCGAATGGTACAGAAAATTCAGGCAGTGAAATCTAAAAGTCCCATCTTACGCAATTTGTGATACAAGGTACCAATTATGAATCATAGGCTACGAATTATGATCATTATAGTACAAATTTTACACATCCTTCTGGCTACGAATTATGATGGGAATCGTACGTAATATGATCATTTACTACCAATATTAAACCAATATGATTACTACCAATATAATGCGTGGATTTTTGTTTAACATTGGTATCGTTTCATCGATTATGATGTTATTTAAGTAATAAGATACAGACAGATAGAATTAACAATACAACTACAAGAGTTCTAAATGAAACTACTTCATAAGCTATGTATTTTATCACTCCACCCAAATCTATAGAGCCGATTAGCCTGTAACCCTAAAAATCGTAATGTTACATACCGTATTTTATCACTTCACCCAATTCTAAATAAACCCCAAACGCAACCCACTTCATATATGATGCTACATATTTTATCAGTCTACCCAAAACTTAATTGTGCAGCTTGATACATGGTGCTACGCATCTTGATACATGATGCTACGTATTTATCACTCCACCCAAATCTATAGAGCCAATTATCATGTAACCCTAAAAATCGTAATGTTACATACCGTATTTTATCACTCCACCCAATTATAAATAAACCCAAAACTCAACCCACTTCATATATGATGCTACATATTTTATCACTCCACCAAAACTAAACCACGTAGCTTGATACATGGTGCTATGCATCTTGATACATGATGCTACGTATTTATCACTCCACCCAACACTACAAATTTTCCAACTTTTTCCGGCCAAATTTTCTGGTGGATTTCCGGCCACCAAACTTTTCCCGGAAAACTTTCCGGTGTAATTCCGGCAAACTTCCGTGACAAAATTTTGGGTTGACAAAAATCGGCGAATTTCCAGCAGAAATCCGGCAAAAAGTATTCCGGCAACAGAAGTACGTCGGAACTTCCCCGGAATTAATTCCGTCACATCGCTGGCGAAAATCCGGGACAAATTTTGGAGTTGACAAAAAAACAAAGATTTTCCGGCAAAGAAATATTCCGGCCATAGAAATGTGAGAGAATTTCCCCGAAATGTCCCCGGAGTTATTGAAATACTCTAAGTTATAGATCTTCTTTCACCTTTGAAACCCTAAGTTATTGAAATACTCTCTCACGACGAATGCCATAGATCTTCTTTCACCTTTAATTGTCCGACGAACGCCAGCACCGTGTTGTTGAACGGAGCCGTGGTGAAGTCTGTCCCCATCGGCAGAATTGCAAACGATGAGGTCTGTCCCCGGCCGCAGAATTGCAAACGAGATCTGCGTCTTCCCCGTTCGAGAATTGGGGCATTTCGGCACAGAACGCGTCTTGCTGACCAGCGGCTGGGGAGTGTTTGTAACATGTTGTGTTTGTTGACTGTCGAGGAGACGACAAATGGGAAAGACTATTTGTGTTTTTACCTCTTATTTACAGTATGATAAATATCTTGACTGATTACTTGAGATTTGTGGTTATGCCTTCACAGGTGTGGATTTCAAAATCAAACATCTAACAACTAATGGGAAAAGGATGAAGCTTACAATATGGGATACAGGTAATCCACTCGTTCAATTAGCCAATGTCAAATGCTTGTTACAATATCGTTCGACACATCAGCTTATAATCAGATGGTAGTGAACTTCATTGTTACTAAATAAGCAAACCTTGTGCAAGAAACATGTGTCAGTGAGCCCATATAGTATTTCGCAGACGAGAATAGCACAACAGTCTAGCCTTCTTAAAATAAGTAACTAACAAATTGGTGGAGATTGGAGGCATTATCATTACTTTCTTTACAGCTGCTTGTTCTTGTTCACATTTCCACATGAGCATTTAATTATGTTTTGCTTACTCTGTTGCAGCTGGTCAGGAAAGATTTGGGACATTGATTAGTTCTTATTACCGTGGTGCCGAAATTGAGCCGTGGTCATAAAGTAAGAAAGCATCTTGCTGTTTAGGCACAGAACTATAGCTTCAGCCTTCATGACTTCCGAATTTCTTAATTGTATAATCGTGTCACTTTTATTTTTGGATCTTAACAGATGCGATAGAAGCAAGATCTCCTGCTGTCCCAGATGGTGTCAGCGCCTCGTCCACCGGCAGGCGGGGAATAGCAAAGGAACAATGAATAAGACGATGACCAGCACCAGCACCAGATTAGAACAACACTTTCTTTCTACCTAATAATTCATTGTATAAATTTTGAGAAATAAAATTTCTATTTTTAAAATTTTGTGTAATTACTCTGTCGAAAATAACTTTTTTTAATTAATGTATTTTAATTAGAAAATTGGATATATGAAAAAAATAATTCATTAATAAAATTCTAAAATCAAATCAAAATTTATTTTTAAAAAAAATACAAATAATTAAATTAAAATATTCCCCGGAATTTTGCACGATTTTTGTCCCCGGAATTCCCCGGAAATTTTGCAGGAATTTTGTCCCCGAAAATCCTCCGTAATTCTGCAGGAATTTTGTCCCCGGATTTTCCCAGGAAAAGTCCCGAAGTTTAATCCTGGGGAATTCTGGCGGAATTCCGGTGAACCGTTTTCATGTACCGCATTTGTCCAGGAATGTCCCCGGAGTTTTCCCGGATTTTGTCGCCGGAATTGCTCCGAAATGAAAATTCAGGGGATGTTTTGTCGGGGACAACAAATTGGTCGAAATTCCCCTGGAATTTTATAAAAATCAGGCGAAATTCCGAGGCTTTTTAGGGAAAATAAAGTCCCCGAAATTTCTTGCAAAATTTGTAGTGCAAATCTATAAGGCCAATTAGCATGTAACCCTAAACATCGTAATGTTACATACCGTAAACTTAGTTTGCCTGTGGGTCGTTTGGATCCTAATTGTGATTTGTCTGCCATCGATGCTGGAAGGTGTGTTGGGTCGCAAAGAGTCGTCGTGTGTCGCCTGTAGTCTCCGAGAGTCGCCGAGATTGAAATTGTAATGGCGAATGCGAGTTACTGGTTTAGGGCTTAGTCGATTGTTTTGACAAAATTAGCGGGATTACATTGTAGATTGATATTTAGTTTTCCAAATCAGCCCTGATGAGGTTTTAGATGATTCTCAATTCTGCCATATTATGCCTAAAGTCACTGATGAGATGAATGAAATGCTCATCTCCCCTATACTGAAGATGACATTAAAACAACTCTTTTTCAATTAAATGCTAGGAAAGCCCCTGGACCTGATGGTTTCTCGTCCATATTCTTTCAAAAATCTTGGAGCATATTAAGCATTCTTTTGTTGCTGAGTGTCTGAATTTTTTGAATCATGTGCAGTTAGATGCCTAGACTGAATGATACCCTGGTTGTGTTAATTCTTAAACAAAAAGCTGCCAGGAAATTGGAAGAGTTCCGTCCTATCAGCCTTTGCAATGTGGTGATGAGAACTATTTCGAAGGCAATTGTCAACAAAGTCCAGTGCATACTGAACTAGGTAATTTATGTTAATCAAAGTGCATTTATTAAGGGCAGGAACATCACAGATAATATCCTTATTGCTCATGAAATTGCTCATCATATTCGGAAAAGTACTAGAGATCAGAATATGCTTGCTTCGCTGAAACTTGATATGTCGAAAGCGTATGATAGAATGCAGTGGAAATTTATAGAGAAAATGTTGGCTAGTATGGGTTTTAATCAGAGCTGGATAAACATAGTAATGTCCCTAGTCAAGTCTGTCTCTTACGAAATTCGAGTAAATGCGAGAATGTTTCTGATGGTTTTGGTCCAAGTAGGGGTCTAAGGCAAGGGGACCCGTTGTCGCCTTATCTATTTATTTTATGTTCTGAATGGTTATCTGTTAGAATAAATTCATATATCCAGGATAGTAATACCCCAATCGTGTTAATCAAGCTTACAGAAAATACGAAGATGAAGATCAAACCTGCGTTGATGACTCTGGAACTTCACCGGATAAACTTTGTTGATTGATGAACACCGTAGTGGAAACTTCCAGCTTCTTCGCACGACCCTATGCCAGTGATTATTTTGAGAGAAAACAAAACTGAGATCGGTGCGTGAAGCTGGGGACCACTACCCAATTTATAGTGTTGTACATAACGACTATAAGTATCAGTAATTACGAATCCTTCCCCTCAAAAGAAACGTATTTACGAACTGGTATCTACACATATGTTTAATACACCATGATCACCTTAATTTATATATACTCTAAAGCCAACTATATAACCGATCACTTTATTATTGACTTATAAACCATGATAGTATACACGTCTTAAACTATTTACAATGTGATCCAAAAATTAGATTATAAAATAATCTAACAATCTCCCACTGGATCATAACTGTAAATCCAACTAGATGTGTAACCTTAGTGATATCAAATGTACTATCATATAGAGTATATCCCAAACAATCTCGTCCATCAACTATACTAACATAGGATCAAGCCAGCACTCGTAGCATTAATCGTTACGGGACCAAGCTTGTCACGTATATCAGTACAATCAAATGACACAGATCAATCATGGATGTGTAGCATGAAAATTACATGAACTGTGATCTACACATGTCTATTTCCAACTGGTCACCTTTACTTTACGGAGATCAATCCTTAAACCAAAATACAACAGAGTGCAATGTACACTTTATTTCTACAGAACTTCAATGTATAGGATCCATTTACAACATAGAGCAGAACATAATCACAACACAAACTCCCACTAAATTCGGATATCCTCAAAATTTGATTACACACATATGAGCAACATGCTCATGCATGAAAGACCTTCGATGATAATTATGGAGTTTTATCCCAAAGTGCTCTATGGAAATCTGACCACTCTGTACTTTATTGGAACATACTGTCGATTTACTGTCACAATATCCTAAATTGTCTTTCAATACCTTCCATAAAGTGCAGTCTTGTGACAATATTTCATAGTCATATTCCCTAATTAGATGTCTCATAACTGAATGTGGATCTGTTACCATATTGACATCATGTGAAATCGGAATCAGAATACCAAATGATCTCCAACTTATCCGATTTCCTTTATGTGAGCATGTAGTCTCATGTTTTCTTTGAGAACCCAATAATTTTGTTGACTGCTACCCAATGATCCACCCATGGGTTGCTTATATGTCTGCCAGACATGCCAACAGTGTACGCAATGACCAAATTCGTACATACCTTAATATATATAAAAAAATCTCTATATAGCCGAAGCGTAAGAGATTTTTCTACATTCCTTAATTTCCAGAGTACTTTTAGATACCGGTTGAGACTTGATTAATCTCATTTAATGAACAAGGTATAAGGGAAATAACTCTACTCCCACTGAACTAGTGATACACATATTCATCCATTAAGTTTGTCTCAAAATCATTGACGAAACTTAAAGTATCACAAACGAGAAGCCTGTATAAATCCATAAATGAATTTCTTTAGATTACGTATTACCATAGGTTTGTTGAGTTTGTTCTTCAGAAATACTGTTCTGATTATCAGTCTGGATCGAAACAATATTTCTAACGTAATTTCTCCCCCCAAACTCAACATCCTCAAGAAAATTTGCAATTCTCGTCCAAAACGCTAGTAGTGGGATAGTAGATCTGAAAGGCCTTTGATTGGACTGATTGTCCAATAAAATGCTTTTTAACTGTA
The DNA here is from genome assembly GCA_033675395.1 of Rhodiola chrysanthemifolia. Taxonomy (NCBI): domain Eukaryota; kingdom Viridiplantae; phylum Streptophyta; class Magnoliopsida; order Saxifragales; family Crassulaceae; genus Rhodiola; species Rhodiola chrysanthemifolia. The sequence continues at coordinate 31,158,334 of CM066207.1, read as the reverse complement.
TTATCAGGATTTAAGCTGCTATCTTTAATGCTTCAACTAGAGTCGTATTTCTCTAGGTGCCTATCAAAGAGTCATGGACATCGTTCATTTGATTTGTCATATCTACTGTAGTATTCACCACCACAATCAAATATAACTTCCTTTATTCTTCAGTTGAATCGTCACTCAACTTCAGCCATAAATTATTTGAACATGTCCAAAAACAAATTTCACATGCAGGGAGATGAAGAAATAATTTTCAACATATACAGATTTTTTTTTATAAACTTTCAGTAAACTGGTCCCAATAACATTAAAATTTATGGATAAAGTAAATTTCTCATTTCAAAATGAACAAGTGTAACCAGATTTGTCCAAATAGAAATAGAAATTAAGTTTCGTCTAAAAGACGATACAATGGAAGTATCCATCAAATCCAGAAAACGACCAGAAACTAAAAGTAATCTAAAGTGCCATATTGCTTCCACTTCCACTGATTGACCATCATTGATATAGATGCATCTTTCAGCATCACTCGGTCTTCAAAAGCTCAGGCAACCCTGCATTGAAACACATATGTGAGTGGTGGCACCAGAATCTAACCACCATGTATTTCCAGATACTGAAGATAAATTAACTTCAGAATAAACCAAAATAAGGAACTTACCCTTCTTAGCTCGCCAATCAGCATACTTAGGGCAATCCTTCTTTACGTGTCCAGTCTTCTCACAGAAGTAGCAAGTAACTTGCGTCTTCTTGAAAGATGGACCCTCAGAAGCAGCATTTCTATAATCCTCAACCTTTCTTTTACCCTTGTCTTTAGCAGTGCGGGTCAAGTGAGCACTTTCTGTCCTATCTTGCTTCAGTCTCTCTTCTTCTTGGACACAAAATGAAATGAGCTCGTTAAGAGACCATTTCTCCTTCTGACAGTTGTAAGAAATCTTAAACTGGTTGTATTGTCCAGGAAGAGAAATCAATACTAAGTGCACCAATAAATCCTCAGATAAATCAAGCTTCAAGCTCTTAAGCTTCGAAGCAAGATTGGACATCTCCATGATGTACTCCCTGATATTACCCTTTCCAGAGTACCTCATAGCAATCAACTTTGCCAAAAGCACACTTGTTTCAGCTTTATCATTCTTGACAAAGCGCTGCTCTATTGCAGCAAGATAGTCCTTAGCAGTGGTATCCTCATCAGGCACCGCACTCCTAAATGCCTCTGGGATGCCGCGACGAATGATCATCAAACTCAGCCTGTTGGAACGCTCCCACGTTCCCATATAAACCTGATCGGATTCACTGCTAGTGTCAGTGATAGCATCCGGCTTAGGCTCCCTTAATGCCAAGTCAAGATCCATGCAGCCCAATAGAATCATAATGTTCTCTTTCCAATCCTTGAAGTTTGTTCCATTTAGTATTGGAACATTGCTGATGTTGGCAGCAACTGAGCTAGCAGACATGTAAGCTGAAAAGAACAAAACATGAGTCAGCTTCCATGCTCACATAAAGTAAATAAATATGACATATCAAGATACCCAACACAACATTAACAGCAAATCTTTGGATAGTACTATTAACTGTAAGTGGTACTCTTGTTGTAGTAATCAAACATTGATGATAAACGGTGTCAAATAAATAGCCATCTTTTGATGTACTAGTTATTCACACCAAATCAATCCTGACAATCATCACATGTCATTACCACAGATATGTAGGTAATTACAGTAGATAATAATTTTCCTTGGGGCCAATTAATTATCCATGTAAATTATATACATATTCCTATCCAACACCCGTCATGTATTAACTTACACATAAGAGGTCACTTTTGTGACAATTATGCTTTGATTAATACACTCTAAGTGTGGCCCAAAAAATGAACCATATGTCATATATGTATGTACACTTTTAGTTTTCAGTAATACACCCCACCTTTAATTAAATCAAATCTGATTTAATTAATTAAGTGTAACTGAACCAAAAATTGATTTGAACCACATAACTGAACCAGTCCAAATCACTTTAATTGAATCAGATTTAATTGGACCAAATTACAAAACTGGACCACATTGAACCAGATTCCTTTATTGGACCAGACCAAATCCATTCCAAATGAACCAGATTGGTTTGATCCCAATTGAATCGCAATCGGTTCAATTGTTTAACTTAACATTGATTTTGAGTTTTATGATAATTAAAACCCACAATAAAGAGAACATGGCCCAAAACCCATATGGAAGCTCATTAGGGTTTCATTCTTTTGTTCCTGCAGCAATCACAAACTTAACCAAAATTAAATAAAAAAATAAGACATCAAAAAATGCCGCATTTAATCGCCACAGTCATTGCCAATCGACTCATTCACGCTCCATTAACGCAATAACGCAGTAACGCATCAGTCTCCTCATTCAACCGACGGAAAAGGCAATCAAAACGCCTCATTCAACCGGCAGAAATTCATTTAGAACGCCTCATTCTGTAAGCTTGATTAACACGATTGGGGTATTACTATCCTGGATATATGAATTTATTCTAACATTATCTTCTACGATTGAGGAATGCATGAGTAGAGGAGACCTAAGGGGCATCAAAATATATAGGGGGCACATGTGGTTAACCATCTATTTTTCGCAGATGATAGCTTGCTATTCTTTAAAATTTCTGAAGGAGTTGTTGCAACAATTAAGCATAGTCTGCATGATTATGAATATCTTTCTGGACAAATGGTGAATCTAATAAATCAGAAATTGTGTTTGGTAGGAATACATCTGATCGAATGAGGAGGTTGACCATTGAATCATTGGGAGTTCAGGACGCTCAAAAGCACTCTAAATATCTTGGGCTTCCAAATGGTTATTGGGCAAAACAAGTCGAGTGTTGGCACGTAAATAACTTATCAATTGGGGGTAAGGAAATTCTAGTGAAAGCTGTCCTTCTCGCTATCCCTCACTTTGTCATGTCTTGTTATTTAATCCCTGATAAAGTTATTAATAAGTCGGCCTCTGCAATAAAGAAGTTTTGGTGGGGATACACTGCGTCTGAAAAAGGGTGTTATTGGATTAGGAGTGACATATTGAGTCTTAAAAAATCCAGGGGTGGAATGAATTTTAGAGACCTTAAATGTATCAATATATACATCCATGCTTGCTAAGTATCTATGCCTGACTCATTGGTGTGTATTATTCAAGGGGAAGTATTTTCCTTTGTGTAAATTGCTCGATGCTAGACTGGGTTATTGACCCTCTCATGCCTGGAGAAGTATTTTCAAATCACTTGACAATATTAGGAAAGGGTGTGAGATGAAATAGTCGGGGACAAATATTAGATGGAGGTGTCATTCTCAGCTTTTTTCCGTAAAATCGGCTTATTTAATTGGTAAGGAGTTGTTTTGTGAAGCTGATGTGAATAGAGGAGAGTGTTCGAATAAATTTGAAGTTATTCTGGGAAAGGCTTTAGAAAGTGAACGTCGCCAATAGGGATGCACAAAACTGGACCGGAGCGGAATTTTAGGGGTCGGTCCTGTCCAGTCCGGTCTTCGATCCACTTTTTCAAAAACAAATCCGGTTCACCGGTCCGGACCGTATATACTCGGGTCCGGTCCGGTCCGGTCCGACATCCCTAGTCCCCAGGAAGATAAAAAAATTCGGTTGGCATGCATATCATAGAGGACTGCTGACAGGCGTCGTTATACCCGTCAAAAATAATATTTATAGTTCCGACTAGCAAGTGGTAAGTCGGGTCGTATCCACAGAGATCGATATGAGAATCTGTTCACTAAGTATGAAAGTGACAATGGAAAATTCAAATAAGTAAATAGAAAGCAAAAGCAAGCAACAATGATCACTTATCAAGAGAGCAATCGTCACACAAATTCAAGTATATAATATCAAAGAGTAGTGCAAGCTAGAACCTTTGACTGTGATGCAAGACCAAATCTTTGACAAATCCGTTTTGATTTCTAATGTTCTACAACTTAGAGCTCCCCCGCTAAGGTTATACTCACCGTTCTTGTTCTAGTACTTAATCTCGCGCTAGCGATAATCAAGACCCTAACTCGCTAGAGTTGCATGAAGATTTAAACAAGTTGTCCTAGGGTGTTTAATCCTAGTGGTATATTACTCGTGTCCTAGTTTGCTATCCCCGCTAGGTTGCTAGTAAACTTGACAATCGGAATCAACAAACAAACAAAAGCTCCCCCCGCTACGGTTCCACTCATGTTAGCAAAATCAACTCCATAAACAACGCATAGTAATATGACACAAAACACAGAAAACAATATAGGTCTCAAGTCAAAACATCACAATGTCGAGTTCTAGCCTACACATATGAGTTTAGCTACTCATCGTAAGGGAATACATCATAAAGTTTTTGAATAGAATGAAACGAAATTACTAATGATGATTTCTCCACCAAGCTGCAGCTCAACTCCAACACTTGAATCCAGCACGTATCCTTCTCCAAGCTTCTTCAATTTCGGAATCCTCCTCCCAGCTTTCTTCTCACTTTTTCTTCTCTAAATATGTCTCAAATCCACCCAAAAACATACCACACTCTTTCGTCTAAAGATTGATTCACTTCTCTTCTATTTTCTACCTTTTATCTTCTCCCAATTGAGAGCTTGCCTCATCGAATTCTCCTCCTTCTTCCCCGAGAAAATGTCTCTTTTAATTCTGCTGTTTTTCTTCCCGAGATTACAAATCCGAAATTAGTAAATTCGACTGCTAGCTGGACCCGCGGACGTCTCTTGATTTAACTGCCGCGGAGGTCTGAACAATTATCGAAACTCTTCAGACGTGGGCGCTTTTATTCTTCAGACGTAAGTGCTTTTTGCGTTCGCACAGTTCAGACCCGTGGCATGAAAATCTCGTGCGTTCGCACACGTCTGAAGTGAATGAACATCTCGTGCGTTCGCATGAACATCTCGTGCGTTCGCATGAACATCTCGTGCGTTCGCATGAACAGACGTGGGCGCTTTTATTCTTCAGACGTAAGTGCTTTTGCGTTCGCACAGCATAGATGTTCTGTGCGCTCGCATGAACATCTCGTGCGTTCGCACAGTTCAGACTTCAAGCATTTCGGACTTCATTTCTTCGACACAAAACATCTTCTAACAGACTCCCTTTAGCCGATATTCCTTCCATGGTTTCCAAATGCACCTGAGAACGAAAACTACACACAGGTAGTGAAATAATATACATGCAACCACTAAGAGACGGGGCTTTAACACATAAAATTGTCGTACAACTACGACTTATCAAACTACCCCACACCTGAACTTGTTCGTCCCGAACAAGAGCAAAGCCATAGAAAGAATTTACAACGTACTAGTCATGCCCATCCTTACATCTCAATCCCAAATCCAGCCAATTATCTTATCATGCTTAAGATTCTAACAATGCGAGTATAGATAGATTTTTCGATACTTGTTACCTCGCGAGTTGAAATCCAAACGACCTCGGATGATTGAGAGATAGTCCCCTATAGGTACCACGGACACTGCATTCTTTTCTGAGTTCTAGTCTTTTGAGTGAGTCGGCGGCTTTCTCGGACACATGATTAATTCACCGCTTTCATACCGTTGAGTCTTGATTTCCTTAAAATGTATGGACTTTGATAAACGACACATCTTGCTTGAATCAATCAGATTTTGATTTTCTTCTTACTTGATGGTTTGCCTTCGGCTTTTGAATTTGTTTCTTGTCCACATAATCGGTTGCGCCGTTGAACCACTCCAATCATAGCCTCCGGATAACAGCATAGGAGTGCGTCCCGCTCTTTTCTCATCCTCGTCTTTTCTGCATGAGGCAAGGTAGGGGTTACCCACCCATTCCCAGCTACTTCGACTAGAGATAGACAGTTTGTTTTCTCTGTCCCGCCACCACTGCGAACGCATGAATAGACTTGTATAACTCGGTGACGGAGCTAGTCTCAGGACTAGGCTAGTGAAGCGTCAACCTCCACCGCTTTTCTCAATCATCCGAACCAAAACTCAGAACTTCCTGCAACTTGCCGTACCTTTCTAGGACATTTCTGTCAACTCCACATCCCTGCATAGCACAACTCACAAGAACACAGCATCGAAATTTTTGAATCGCATTTTTAGTCAAATGAGCACAATAGTCATACAAAGCTGGAAATAGGATTTCGACAAAGGAGAAAAGCATAGCAGTGCATCATCAGTTCATCAAGATACATAACATGCGACATAATAATTTAAAACTGACACGACACACGACTGACTCTATAACATCCCACCCCACACTTAAATTTACCCATGTCCTCACGGTACAACTCAAGAGATAAGATGGACAAATAAAACAGACTCAAAAATAAAAATAAAAGAAGGAACTGGTACTCCCCTAATAGTCTGCTATGTACCGCGGACGTCTTCATCATTTCATTCCGCGGACGTCTGATGATTTAGCATAAGTTGTTTAGGCCCCGTGATTTAATTGTTCAGGCATGCGCCCAATCCACTGATGTTGAGTTCCTTTCTTCATTTAATCACCTGAAACTACCAGAAATAAAAACATGCACTCGGGGCACATTATCAGGGTACCAATTCCACTAATTAATCTACTCCTAACATGTGTAAAGTAAAAAACACACCGGGTTGCCTCCCGTTAAGCGCCTTTGTTTTACGTCCTTTGCTGGACATTACCTCTACGGGATCACAAGTTAGGATCCCAAGGCTGCTCCAAGTCAAACTTACCACTCAGCGTGCTCCTCTCCTCAGCACTTCCACAAGTTAATCGTTTCTCAATGCTCCGCCCGCCATCAGGTGGCTTCGATCTCCAGTTCTTTTCTGTAGGTGTCCACCACTTTTGCGCACCCACCCCACACTTTTGTTTCTTTACTCGCTTTTCATCTGGTGGGCGTGTTTTCCCCGTTACCTTCAGCTGCTCACTGACACCCTGAATCAAACGCAACGATTCAGCAGTTATATTATTAAAACAAGTTTTACCAGCTATCTCAGGTGGTTTACCCGCACAAGGCTGGTGGTCATCCTCAAAGACACGAAACTCAGCCATCTTGCCACCATATTTGAGCATTATAATACCCTCAGCGACATCAATCTTCGCCTTTGTCGCAAACAAGGTAGGTCGTCCTAGAATGAGTGTTAGCGACTCCTTAGTCTGGGTGTCCTCCATCTGCAAGACATAAAAATCTGCAGGCACAACAACTTCTCCAACATTCAAGGTTAAATTCTCAAGCAAACCATAGGGATGAACACATGACTTGTTGCCTAACTCAATAGTTAACTTGGCCGGTTTCACCGGTCCAAGTTTTAATGAATAGTATAGGTCATAAGGCATCACATTAATAGACGCTCCCTGATGGACCCAAATTATACGAATCATAAACACCGTAAAACCCACCAAATTAGACTGTTGGTCTATTTAACTTTTGCTTGTTAGTCCCGATATATTTCTACAGAGTATTTTGGCGCTTAGAGAGAAAACACGCTAAGGAGAGGAGTTCTACGCTAAAAAGGATCGTTCGCAATTTCTGGCCAGCCAAAGACCGAGAAACCCAGATCGCGCCCGCCGTCCAGCGCCCAGCGTCCAGCGCGCCTGCCGAGCTATTCGAGTCCAAATTCAAGTTGCCCGAGCAAACCATCTGATCTGACAATTCCGTCTCGACCAAAGTGTTTAAAATGGAAAATAAGGTGGAAGATGTTGGAAAACCAAGGAGAATGCTTGAGCAGATTGGCAGTTAGCTCAATTCCAAGGCAAAGGCCCGGCGCGCATAGGCACCCAAACCAAGTCGCTCGACCCGACGGATGCATCTGGAAAATCTGGCTCGACCAAGATGTTTGGAATGCCCAACAACGCGGACAATCTCGCTTCCCAGACAAAACGCCTGAGCCGATTAGCAGTTGGCCCAAGACCAAAGCAAAAGCCTCGCGCATAGGCACCAAGACCAAATTGCTCGACCAAAACATGGAATTTGGAAAAACTGGCTCGACCATTAGTCTTAGAATCACTTGGCCATTCCAAATCAACTATCAAATGCAAGCATGGACCAAGGTGACCGGCCACCATGCTTGGAGGTGGCCAAGGGAGGAGCTCCTCCCTCCATGGTGACCTGCAACCGGCGGCTCCTCCACTCTAGGTGACCGGCGGCTTTGCTCCTCCCCCATGTGGCGGCTCCTCCTTGCTCCTCCTCCTCCTCCATTGGATCAAAGACACTTGCCCCTCATCTCCACCACCCATTTCTCCTCCCTTAGCCTATAAATACATACCCATCCCCTCTCATTTGTATCATCTCATCCATCATCCTCAAATCAAAATTTCACTTATCTCTCTAAGTTTTGTAAAGTTTGGCTTTGGAAATAAAGATTGCTCCCTTGGCGCTTCAACGGTTGTAAGTATTTCAATATTTATTTTCCGTCTTTAATTTCCAATTCCTTAGTTATAATGCTTAGCGCGATAAATAGTAGCTAAACTAGTCGTTCGGTAGAAGGGGTGGACTTGTATTATAAAATGTTTTAGACTATTAACTTAGTGTCTCGTCTTTGTATTCAAAACTTATTCTATGTGCCATATATAAGATTAGAATTTCCAAGGTTGAGTGGACGCTTTCACGGGCAAAGCTCTTCCTTGGGATTCGTGATCATACTCGGGTAAGTGAACCATTTGTAACCGGACCAAGGGGACCAAATGGGCAAGCTTATCCGAGAAGTTCGATCTATCTAAAAAACCATTTGGAAACTGGACCAAAGGGACCAAATGGATGCACATAAAGCTAAGATACTTCGGAAGGAGGAATTAGCTGAAGTAGAATAAGTGCTCTACGACCTTAAAAGGGCTAGACGATGTTGCAAGTCTTGAGCTAGGAATAGCCTCGATTCATGTTTGAATACTTAGAAGATTCACTAAAGGTCAATGATAAACAGGATATAATACAAGGCCCCTGAAACCGAACGCTTTCTTTTAATTGTAATAGTTATCAGTTACTTTCCAGTACTAAAACCAACCAACCAACCAATCAATCACTTAGCTGGTAGCTTCAAAACCAACCAACCAACCAATACCAAAATTGTCTAACTTAAAGAGCAACTTATCCCCCTAATTCCTTTGGGTTCGACCCCTACTTACCACTTACTACCCAGTAGTGTAGTCGCGAGTAGCGGACATTATAAATTTATTTGCACGTTTTGCTTCGACGACGAGCATCTCTGTCACTCCCAAATCAATCAAACAGTGGGGAATAAGCGTGTTACCAATGCCACAGGTCACCGTGAAGGCACCTGGGTCTCTAGTTCAATTGGTGAACGCTCCTTGTTGCTCTCGCTCCAATTCTTGCATTTGTGCGTTGGTTCTCGTGTCCTCATACCCCTTCCGTTGAATCTCATTGTTTATAGCTTCGCGACGCTCAATAACCTGCATGGGAAATGGCGATGGTGCAAGAGGGTTAGAATTCAAAATCTAGAAATTGCTTACTGGGAATTCCGCGCACGTCTCTTGATTATCATCCGCGGAGGTCTCTTCATTTTGTAATTGCTGAGGCGTCCGCGATTTAATTGGTGAGATGTCCGCCCAATTCACTGATGTTGAATCCAAATTTTGCTCTTTTTTCTTTCCTTCAGCCTTCATCTCCTCTTCGTCCTTTATCACAAGCACACTCACATTTTGCCTTGGGTTGGGGATCGTTTGCGACGGCAGCTTCCCTTTGTCTTCTCGCTTTTCATACACGGCGCTGGCAATTTGAGACATTTGCTTCTTTAGCTCGTTTACGTCTCCAGCTTGTTGGCCCATCTTTTGAGTGAGTTCTTTGAACATGCCTCTCATTGCCTCCCTCAATTCCTTGATCAGGTCCTCGTCTCCTTGTTTGGTGTGTGGTGGTTTGTATAGCTGCTTTTGTGGGTACGAGGATTGCCCCACATCGTAATTGTTGTTCCTTTGCCAACCACCATCATTTTGCCTAGGTTGCCATTTGTTGTTGCCTTGGTATCCATCATACCTCCTTGGTGGCAAATCTCCCTTGTTCATGTAGCCCACTATGTTCACGTCTTCTGTTCTTTCCTGAAAAATAGCGTTATCATTATTCATTGAATTAAAAGTGGACTTGTTTACCTTACACTCCACTTGTTGATTGCTTTGTGGTTGTTGCGTCATTAGTTGGGCTACCATATTCTTCAGTTCCTGCAATTCAGAATGTACATTCACGTTAGCAACTGGTGCAGGTTTATGTGTTTCTTCTAAATACCTTGTGCCCTCGGCAACTCTCTCAATCAACTCCCGTATCTCCTCGGGGTACATGTCAAGGATAGACCCTTGAGCGGAGGCATCTAGCATTCTTCTTTCCATTAGAATCATCCCATCCATGAAGTATTCAAGCAACATCCTTTGTGGGATTCCATGATTCGGACAACTCTCTTCCAATTGCCTAAACCTCTCCAAATAATCGAACAACGTTTCTCCACGTCCTTGTCTAAGCATAGAGAGCTTCTTTCTTGTTTGAGCGCCTTCGAATGGGAGTAGTACTTGTCCATGAACTTCCTTTGCATTTGATCCCATGAAATAATCGAACCTGAAGGCAAAGACATTAACCAATATTTAGCTTGACTTACTAAAGAAAAAGGGAATGCCTTTAATTTAAACATATTTTCCGGAACCGATGCCGATTTCATGGACATGCAAACTCCCTAAAATTCCTTCAAGTGCCTTAGGGGGTTCTCATCGGGCATTCCTCCAAACTTGGGCAAGTGGTGTATCACCCAACCCTTTATCTCGATATCTTCTGCGTCCTCATCCAACCTAACGCACCATCAATATACGGCGCACAAACTCCTCTCATAGTGCGTAATCCCGACGCCTCGCTAATTGTCCATATTGGTTTCCTCCACCGAGGTATTCTCGATCCAACTCATCCTCGTAATCCTCGTGTCTAGCTGCACGACGTCAAGCATACTCATTCACAAATTGCTGATTTCTGGGGGGTGGTACTCTTTGATTAACAGGGGGCAGTCCTTGCCTCTGTTCTTGCATGTTATCTCCTAGTACACTCCGCTCTTCATGATCACGTTCAACACTTCTCTGTGACATTGTTTCTTAAACAGAAAATAATCAAGTGACAAAATAAAAGACAATAAAATAAAACTAAAAGAAAGAAATACTTAGTGAGATTCTTCGTTACTTATCTCCGGCAACGGCGCCAAAATTTTACAGGCGTCGTTGTACCCGTCAAAGATAATATTTATAGTTTCGACTAGCAAGTGGTAAGTGGGGTCGTATCCACAGAGATCGATATGAGAATCTGTTCACTAAGTATGAAAGTGACAATGGAAAATTCAAATAAGTAAATAGAAAACAAAAGCAAGCAACAATGATCACTTATCAAGAGAGCAATCGTCACACAAAATCAAGTATATAATATCAAAGAGTAGTGCAAGCTAGAACCTTTGACTGTGATGCAAGACCAAATCATTGACAAATCCGTTTTGATTTCAAATGTTCTACAACTTAGAGCTCCCCCGCTAAGGTTATACTCCCCGTTCTTGTTCTAGTACTTAATCTCGCGCTAGCGATAATCAAGACCCTAACTCGCTAGAGTTGCATGAAGATTTAAACAAGTTGTCCTAGGGTGTTTAATCCTAGTGGTATATTACTCGTGTCCTAGTTTGCTATCCCCGCTAGGTTGCTAGTAAACTTGACAATCGGAATCAACCAACAAACAAAAGCTCCCCCGCTAGGGTTCCACTCATGTTAGCAAAATCAACTCCATAAACAATGCATAGTAATATGACACAAAACACAGAAATCAATATAGGTCTCAAGTCAAAACATCACAATGTCGAGTTCTAGCCTACACATATGAGTTTAGCTACTCATCGTAAGGGAATACATCATAATGTTTTTGAATAGAATGAAACGAAATTACTAATGATGATTTCTCCACCAAGCTGCAGCTCAACTCCAACACTTGAATCCAGCACGTATCCTTCTCCAAGCTTCTACAATTTCGGAATCCTCCTCCCAGCTTTCTTCTCACTTTGTCTTCTCTAAATATGTCTCAAATCCACCCAAAAACGTACCACTCTTTCGTCTCTTCTACTGCCGTAGTTGGCTCAGCAAACCCCACTTTTCTTCCACCGCCAAAGATTGATTCACTTCTCTTCTATTTCCTACCTTTTATCTTCTCCCAATTGAGAGCTAGCCTCCTCGAATTCTCCTCCTTCTTCCTCGAGAAAATGCTCTTTTAATTCTGCTGTTTTTCTTCTCGAGATTACAAATCCGAAATTAGTAAATTCGACTGCCAGCTGGACCCGCGGACGTCTCTTGATTTAACTGCCGCGGAGGTCTGAACAATTATCGAAACTCTTCAGACGTGGGCGCTTTTATTCTTCAGACGTAAGTGCTTTTTGTGTTCACACTGTTCAGACCCGTGGCATGAAAATCTCGTGCGTTCGCACAGTTCTGTACGCTCGCATGAACATCTCGTGCGTTTGCACAGTTCAGACTTCAAGCACTTCGGAATTCATTTCTTCGACGTAAAACATCTTCTAACAGACTCCCTTTAGCCGATATTCCTTCCATGGTCTCCGAATGCACCTGAGAACGAAAACTACACATATGTAGTGAAATAATATACAGGCAACCACTAAGAGACGGGGCTTTAACACATAAAATAGTCGTACAACTACGACTTATCAACTGCCTACAAGTTTGAGATTAAAAGATAAGGGAATTGAGGGGACACCAAATGTGCAATATATAATTTTCACAGTGAAAGCGATATGCATATTTTTTGGATTGTTGGTGGAGTAGAGCTGTTTGGGATGAGCTATATCTGTGGAATATTGTTAATAATTTCGCTTGTCAGAACTTTGCAGACTGGATCTTCTATTGTCATAAGAATGTTGAGGAGGATATATATAGAACGATTCTTATCTCTACTTGGTTTTTATGGTATCACAAGACCTTGGTAAAACAAGGTGATGAGCAATGGAGTTCTGATGCTGCTGCTTTGAAGATTCACTCTTGAGGAAGGTTTTCTACACATCCAAGTCCCCTTTTGTTCTGCAGTACCAGTGTCATAATACAACTTGGCGAAGGCCTCCTTGTGGTGTTAAAAAAATTAATGTGGATGATGCCTACAATGAAGAGACACAGGAAGCTGGCATTGGGATCATTGCGAGGGACTCGGAAAACCTAATTAGGGACATCCTCACAGAATATCTCCCGAATGTGCATAGTGTCCTTGAAGCAGAAGGTCTGGCAATGTTTAAGGCTATGACGCTGCAGTTTGATGTATGCCTTTTTGAGACACACGATACTTATGTGTGATGATGGTCAGTGGTAAAAGATTGTAACTTTTGTTTGCAAGATGATGGTCAGTGGTAAAAGATTTGTTTGGAGTTGCAGAAAGCTCATGATGATTGGAGAGTTGAGCTCATTCGGCGTGAAGCTAATGGATCGGCTGATACCCTTGCAAAAAAAGCCCATTGTAAGTATTGGTCGTGGTCCGAGTTAGATGTTATTCCGCCAACAAGGGTGTGGTGTAGTGAAAGAATCTCAACCTTGCTTTTACAAGGTTGAGGGTTCAAGCCCCACCCATGACACTTTTTCTCACTATTTTGTGAGATTTTTCTCTTCCTCTCTCTTTTCCTCTCCCTCGTCCCGCCTCGCACGTGGATGTTTTCCTCTTCATACTTCGCGTGTGATGCTTCCTACATCCCTCGTGGATGCTTCCTCTTCACGCCTCGCGCGTGGATGTCTTGTAACGGTAAAGGTGTCCAAGGTGGCCTGCGCTCCTTGTGTCAAGAATGTACCGATGATTTGGGCTGGATGTGCGGATCCATGCATGGTAAAGGTGTCGAACATGGCATGTGGTTCAGAAGTAGAGAAATGTATCAGATGATTTCGGATCCGATCAAGAAGCCTGACTTGAGCTTCAAAGATCAATATATATATATATATAGGGGAGCGCTCGGTTGAGGCAAGTTGGTAGAATGAGGCAGTGAGGCACGATCTCGGCCGTCTGTGGAATTGATCCAAGGCACGTGGCGAAGCCACGTGTCAGCCGCAATTGTTGACTTTTCAAAAGTTAGTGGGTTTACTATTTGGGACACGTGGCGCGCCACAAATGCACGGGGGGGGGGGGGGGGGGGTTAGATGTGTGGTTGAGATCGTGCCTCACAGTTTCATTCTAATTTTGCTGCCTCATTTGAGCGATTCTCTATATATATATATATATATATAGAGGAGCGCTCAAATGAGGCCACCCACTATTGGTGAGGTCGTGAGGCCCTAATCTTAACCACACATCTAAACCCCCTGTTCTTTGTGGGTGCGACACGTGTCCCACTACAAAAATCCATCAACAGTAAAAAGTAAAACACTATTCCCTACACCTTTAAATATCAACCATTAGATCATTTTGATCTAAAGGTGTGAGATTGGGCCTCACGACCTCACCAATAGTACCCAACCTCAACGGAGCGCTCCCATATATATATATATATATATATATATATAGGGGAGCGCTCGGTTGAGGCAAGGTTGTAAGAATGAGGCAGTAAGGCATGATCTTGGCCATTGATGATATTGAACTAATGGTTGAGATTTAAAGATGTGGTAGTGGGATTTTACTGTTTGCTTTTGCTTTTTACTGTTGGTAGTGGGTGTATTATTTGGACACGTGGCGCACCCACAAAGCACGGCGGGTTAGATGTGTGGCTCAGATCGTGCCTCACTGCCTCATTTTTATTTGGCTTGCCTCATTATATGTATATATATATAGAGGAGTGTTCAATTGAGGACACCCTCCAGAAATGAGTACGTGAGTACAACCAATCACAACGCGCCACGTGCCCCACTAAACCCTCTCGTGCTTTGTGGGCGCGCCACGTGTCCCACTACCAAAATCCATAAAAAGCAAACAGTAAAATCTCACTACCTTTAAATCTCAACCATTGGATCAACAAGATCAATGGTCCAGATTTGTCCCTACGTCCTCATTTTTAGAGGCGTCCTCAATCGAACGCCCACTATATATATATATATATATAGGGGGCGTTCCGTTGAGTATACCTCTAAGAATAAGGTCGTAGGGACTAATCTAGTCCATTGATGAGGTATGATCCAAGGGTGAGTATTGTGACAGGTGGTAGCTTATGTGGCAGGTGAGTCAGCGTGCTATAGTGTGTTAAAGAGCAATGTAGTAAGTTCATTTTCCCCCTCAAAAACATCCAATCAGGGCAGCAGGAGAGATAAGCAGCTGCTCTGTGTGCTTCTGACTGCGTAGTCGTGTCCGACAGTGGCGAAGCGATTAGTGGCGACGAGAAAAGTGATTAGTGGCGGCGAGAGAGAAGCGTGATGATCCGACGGTGAGTAGAGAGAAGGGAGACGGTGCAGACTGTCGGAGTCCATGGTTTCAACGAGAAGAGGTTAGGGTTTTAATTTATTGGGTATTTGTTTCCAATCGGTGTTAGGGTTTTGTTTGACACTTACCTAAAAGACAAAATTGCAAAATGACAAACAATTTTAATTTTTCAGATTGATTCTGCACCTTTGGATCATTTGATCAAATGGTCCAAATTTGTCCCCTCGTCCTCATTTTAAGACCATGTCCTCAATTGAACATTCTTATATATATATATAGAGGAGCGTTCAAATGAGGCACTCAAATTAGAATGAGACTGTGAGGCACGATCTCAACCACACATCTAACCCCCCCGTGCTTTGTGGGCGCGCCACGTGGCAAATAGTAAACCCACTACCCACAGTAAAAAGCAAAAAGCAAATAGTAAAATCCCACTACCACATCTTTAAATCTCAACCATTAGATCAATATCATCAATGGCCAAGATCATGCCTTACAGCCTCATTCTACCAACCATGCCTCAACCGAGTGCTCCCCTATATATATATATATATATATATAGGGGGGCGTTCAATTGAGGACATGTCTTATGGTGAGGGTGTAGGGACTAATCTTGGCCATTGGATGAGGTTCATCCAATGATCCACAAGCTGCCACGTGTCACATGTGGTAGTGGGTTTTACTATTTGCTTTTTGGTAGTGGGATTTTACTATTTGCTTTATTGGATTTTGGGTACTTGGACACGTGGCGCACCCACAAAGCACGGGGGGGTTAGATGGATGATGATCTAATGGATGAGATTTGTCCCTACGTCCTTACCAAATTTGGGTGTCCTCATTTGAACACTCCTCTATATATATATATATCTATATAGGGGGGCGTTCAATTGAGGACGGGTCTTATGGTGAGGGTGTAGGGACTAATCTGGGCCATTGGATGAGGTTCATCCAATGATCCACAAGCTGCCACGTGTCACATGTGGTAGTGGATTTTACTGTTTGCTTTTTGGTAGTGGGATTTTACTATTTGCTTTATTGGATTTTGGGTACTTGGACACGTGGCGCACCCACAAAGCACGGGGGGTTAGATGGATGATGATCTAATGGATGAGATTTGTCCCTACGTCCTTACCAAATTTGGGTGTCCTCATTTGAACACTCCTCTATATATATATATATATATATATATATATATAGAGGAGCGTTCAAATGAGGCAAGCCAAATAAGAATGAGGCAGTGAGGCACGATCTCAACCACACATCTAACCCCCCCGTGCTTTGTGGGCGCGCCACGTGTCCAAATAGTAAACCCACTACCAACAGTAAAAAGCAAAAAGCAAATAGTAAAATCCCACTACCACATCTTTAAATCTCAACCATTAGATCAATATCATCAATGGCCAAGATCATGCCTTACTGCCTCATTCTACCAACCTTGCCTCAACCGAGTGCTCCCCTATATATATATATATATATATATATATATATATATATATATATATAGGAGTGTTCAATTGAGGACACCCTCCAGAAATGAGTACGTGAGTACAACCAATCACAACGCGCCACGTGCCCCAC
Organism: Rhodiola chrysanthemifolia; assembly: GCA_033675395.1. Classification (NCBI taxonomy): domain Eukaryota; kingdom Viridiplantae; phylum Streptophyta; class Magnoliopsida; order Saxifragales; family Crassulaceae; genus Rhodiola; species Rhodiola chrysanthemifolia. The sequence continues at coordinate 31,141,447 of CM066207.1, read as the reverse complement.
TGAACCCTCCCGTGCTTTGTCGGCGCGCCACGTGTCCCACTACCAAAATCCATCAAAAGCAAACAGTAAAATCCCGCTACCTTTAAATCTCAACCATTGGATCAACAAGATCAATGGTCCAGATTTGTCCCTACGTCCCTACGTCCTCATTTCTAGAGGCGTCCTTGACAGAGCACGTCGTTGAGTGCTAAGCAAGATAAATTTATAAGTCCACTACTCGCGACTTCACTATTGGGTAGTAAAGCGGTAAGTAGGGGTCGAACCCAAGGGAGTCAGTGTGGATTAGTTGTTCTTTTAAAAAGAAAGAAAAGAAAGTATATACAATTGGTTTTTTTTGGGTTTTGTTGGTTTTTTAGACACAAAGTAAATGACAGAAAGTAAAGTGCTGAAATTAAGTGCTTGAAGGACAAGACTTACGAAAAGTAAATGCTTGAAGGACAAGACTTGCGGAAAGTAAATGCTTGAAGGACAAGACTTGCGGAAAGTAAATGCTTGAAGGACAAGACTTGCAGAAAGAAATTGCTTGAAGGACAAGACTTGCGGAAAGTAAGCAGTTGATATGGACTGAAAGTAAAGTAACAGGTGATATTGCAATTAAAGGAAAGATTCGGTATCAGGGGCCTTGTATCATAGTCCGTTTATCATTGACCACTAATGATCATACTAAGTGTTTAAAAGTGTATCAAGGCCATTTCAAGCACTCGACTTGCCACACCGTCTAGCCCATTTCAATGCATAGAGCACTTGTTCTATTTAGACTAATACCCCATTTCAAGGTATATTAGCCTATGTGCATCCATTTGATCAATCATTTCCGATCAACCAAATGGTGTTTTAAAGAGGTCGAACTCCTCAGATAAGCTTTGCCATTTCAAGCATCCACTTACCCGAGTATGTTCACGAACTCCACGGAAGAGTTTTGCCAAGCTGCTGGTCCATGGAGCCGTGCTCTCTTGCTTCTCCTTCCGGGCTTCCATTCTTTTGGGCCATGTCTTTGCCGCTTTTTCATGTATGGCCGGTTGGCATCTTTGTTGTTTTGGAAGTTCAGTCTTTTGCCAAGCGACCTCAAGCATGCGCCCTTGCTAACCCTCTTCTTTGTGGCAGAGATGATTGGCTGTCCTTGGTCTTTACACTTTTCAGGAGGCTCTTCTTGGCTTGTAACGAGTGGGAGCTCCTTCGTTGGCTGTTTTGGCTCATGCTTCTCCTCCAACTCGCCTAGCACTGCATCATCATTGATCATCTCATCTCTGGTGGCCGTGATCTTCATAGAACATGGAGGGTTAAGTAGGGGCTTCTCGGCCATAAGGACAGGGCCTTTCTCGAGCAGCTCTTCAGTAAGGACCGGGCCCGATTTGGGCAGTTCTTCTAACTCCCAGGGGTAATCTGAGTGGAGTTCTTCTTCAGGCAACCATGGGTCCTTATCCTCGTCATTCATAAGGTCTCCGGGGTCAATTACACTGAGGTCCGGGTCTGAATTAGGCAGCTCGGCAGTGAGGTTCGGTTCTGATTTGGGTAGCTCATCAATTAGGACCAGGACTTCCTCTGAGGCTCCGAGCGCAAGGACCGGGCCTTGCTTGATTTCTTCGGCATTGAGGACCGGGTATGACTCAGCTGGCTCGGCTATGAGGAACGGGCTCGGGCGCTGGTCGGCCGGCTCGGTAATGAGGACCGGGCTTGTCTCGGGCATTTCTTCTTCGGCCATCCGAGAGTCCTCATCCCTTGCAGGCTCCTCGGGCTCCATTGCAAGCTCTTCCTCGCTGACCTTTGGCTTGAGTTTGGCCTGAATTTGGTGCAATATGTCGGTCAGTTCTTCGAGCCGCATGGCCTGATCTTGTTTCGCGCTTCCTGCCATATCTTCTATTAAGTTCCACAGATCATCCACGCTTAAGTTATCCATCGAGCCTCCTGCCGCAGCATCATTAAGCCTATTCCACTCTTGTGGCATCATTCGACCGAGAAACCTTTGAAGAAGATCGAATTTTTTGAATCCATGGTGCAGGCAGCTCGTCACAAGGGAGTCAAAGTACGACAAGTACTCGTCCAATGTTTCGTCTCGGGATTGCTCAATGTTGATGATCTCCTTGCGGGCTCCAAGTCGGAGAGATGGCGGGCAAAACTCCTCTAGAAATTTGGTTTGTAGATCCCCATAATCACTTTCATAAGCTGCACATGAGTAATACCATTCTATTGCGGAGTTCGTTAAAGAAAATTTAAAGCATTTAAGTTTAAACTCCTCTAGCGTTTCATCTTTAGGCTTCATGTGGCTGCATATGGAGTGAAACGTTTGTGTATGCCTCACGGGGTCTTCTCCAAGAGCACCTCCGAATTTGGGGAGACGGTTAAGCATCTCAAACATAAGGTTGCTGCCCCCATTATTCCAAGGTTCGCTTTCGTAGTACGACGACATGGCAAACTGCAAAACAAAAAAGAAAAACAAATAGAACAACTATTCCGATTCACAACTCCCCGGCAACGGCGCCAATTTTGACAGAGCACGTTGTTGAGTGCTAAGCAAGATAAATTTATAAGTCCACTACTCGCGACTTCACTATTGGGTAGTAAAGCGGTAAGTAGGGGTCGAACCCAATGGAGTCAGTGTGGATTAGTTGTTCTTTTAAAAAGAAAGAAAAGAAAGTATATACAATTGGTTTTTTTTGGGTTTTGTTGGTTTTTTAGACAGAAAGTAAATGACAGAAAGTAAAGTGCTGAAATTAAGTGCTTGAAGGACAAGACTTACGAAAAGTAAATGCTTGAAGGACAAGACTTGCGGAAAGTAAATGCTTGAAGGACAAGACTTGCGGAAAGTAAATGCTTGAAGGACAAGACTTGCAGAAAGAAATTGCTTGAAGGACAAGACTTGCGGAAAGTAAGCAGTTGATATGGACTGAAAGTAAAGTAACAGGTGATATTGCAATTAAAGGAAAGATTCGGTATCAGGGGCCTTGTATCATAGTCCGTTTATCATTGACCTCTAATGATCATACTAAGTGTTTAAAAGTGTATCAAGGCCATTTCAAGCACTCGACTTGCCACACCGTCTAGCCCATTTCAAGGCATAGAGCACTTGTTCTATTTAGACTAATACCCCATTTCAAGGTATATTAGCCTATGTGCATCCATTTGATCAATCATTTCCGATCAACCAAATGGTGTTTTAAAGAGGTCGAACTCCTCAGATAAGCTTTGCCATTTCAAGCATCCACTTACCCGAGTATGTTCACGAACCCCACGGAAGAGTTTTGCCATTTCAAGCATCCACTCAACCTTGGAAGTTCTGATCTAATATGTGGCACATAGAACAAGTTTTGAACACAAAGAGGCATTTAAGAGAAGGGTCTAAAATATTGTATGATACTAGTACACCCCTTCAACCGAATGAAGGGTTTAGCTACGAATATCCATGGAAGTGGATATCATAGCTAAGTGCACTAAAAGTAAAGGGTTTTGGAAATCAAAGACAAGGAAAGTAAAGAGGGTTTCGGTTTTTGACAAGGAAAGTAAAGTGAGCAAGAACAAGTAGAGAGCAATTGTGAGGAAATATGTTTGTGTATTGAAGTGTGAAGAAGAGAGATAAGCTCTCAACTTCCTAATATGTAGCATGGGACATTTGATTTCTAAGGCAAAGGCCTCTATTTATAAGCAAAGGGAGAAGAGGAGAGCCATCCACTTGTACAATCCTCATCCAAAGCAGCCGGCCAGCTGTCCTCCCTTCAAAAGCCGCCGGCCAGCTTGTCTTCTTCTCCAAAAGCCTCCGGCCATAGGTGGCATTCCCCCCTTGGTTGAATTCTTCTCCAAAAGTCAACCTAAGTCAAAAGGTCTTTTGATTGCGGATTTGGAATGCTGAGGCAATTCTAAGACTAATGGTTGAAGTCGTTTTGCCGTAATCTTCCCGGAACCTGGTCGGAATCCAAAAACGGCCGGAATTGCCCTAGTTTGGCCTTGATCGGGCTTGGGCTGGTTCCACTCGGGCGTTTTGTCTGGGAAGTGAGATCACCCAAGTCATTTGGCATTTAGAACAACTTGGTCGAGCCAGATTTGCCAGATTCCATGGTTTGGTCGAGCGACTTGGTTTAGGTGCCTATGCGCGCGGGGCCTTTGCTTGGGAATTGAGCCAACTGCCAATCTGCTCGGGCATTCTCCTCGGGTTTCCGACATTGTCCACCTTATTTGCGATTTTGATCACTTTGGTCGAGGTGGATTCGTCAGATCAGCCTGTTTGCCCGGGCAACTTGAATTCAGTGCTAGACAGTTTGGGCGTGGCTGGATTTGCTCGGGTCCTGGCTGGCCAGAGTTGGCTGGTGGTGCTTTTTTGGCACAAATCTCCCTTTTTAGGTGTGTTTCCTCTTTAGACTCCAAAATTGCCTGTATACATAAAACGACATTAACAAGCACATGTTCGTGCACTCAAAGTGCCTAATTCGGTGGGTTTAGTGTACTCGATGAATCGTATAAATACGCTCCATCAAATACCCCCACACTTAATCTTGTTCGTCCCGAACAAGTGTAGTCAACAAGAGGAACAAAAACACCCTAAGTCCTAGATGTGAATGTGAGATGCGAAACTAGACTTCACCTTAGGATGCATAGCTTACTTGCTTCCAAACGAAATCATGCTCACATATGACAGTAACTTGATACTTGTACCTTCGAGCCGAGATGCAAATTAATTTGGATGATTGGGAGATAGTCCTTTTTAGGCCTTTGAACTGCACTCTCGGATCCGATCTTACTATATGGTTATGCTTCTTGTTTCTTCTAGCACGTGATTGGTTCGGGCTAATGGGTCGAGCTCATTTTCTTTGTTGTGTGGTTGGACAGCTTTTTGTAGTGATTTGGCCTTTGGCCTTTGATTTGACTCTTTGAGTACTTCACTTTTGCTTCGGTTTGGTTTCACCATTTTGGCTGATTTTTCTTTTCTTCTTTGAGCTTTGCTCCTTTGATGAGATTTGCATGTCCATTTTTCTTCACTTTTGGGAGGTCCAATCATCGCCCGAGAGCATATGGAAATACCTCCCCGCTCTTTCTCATCGTAGTCGTTTCGGCGCGGGTCAAGTTGAGGGTCGCTCACCTCTTTTCCCGGCTACTCGGACTAGAGATAGGACGGGTTGATTCCCGTCCCGCTCTTGCATAGACGCTGCATGGCGGAGTCCACTCTTCACCAACAAGCCCAAAATGCAGCGTCCACAATCTTCACATAACCGTATAGTAAGGATCCGGTCCCTTGAGTGTTTGTCAAGCCTCTCTAGGGCATTTCTTTCAACTCCACATCCTACGTTTATCTCAGCACACAAGGACAAGTAGATAGTTAAATACACATGTCCTTACACAATTAAGTTTTCACAAGGGAATGCATGAATCGGGTCTATCTATTTTCACATCATGGAAGTGTATATTTTCAAAAAGATTCCAAAAAGATAAAAATTTAAGAAAAAGAAAACATGCATACTAATATGTGCAAAGACTCACCCCCACACTTTTGAACAAAGCCATGCCTCTCGGCATGACTTTAGTTCAAAACACAAAAAGTAAGTAAAATAAGGAAAGGAAATGACATAAAAAACTTAAAAAACTAGATATGCCAGGTTACCTCCCGACAAGTGCCTTTGTTTAACGTCATTGGCTCGACAGTACCTCACTCACAGATCATAAGTAGGGATCCCATGGGTGCTTGAGGTCGAACTTCTTCTCGGCAGCTCTTTTGATTTGCCCAAAGAACACATATGGCAGCGGGCTCAGTTCTGCTCTCCCTTGATCCGGAGGCTTCTTCTTCACATATCCCCGAGAAGGCGAGGATTCCTTGACCATAGCTGCTGGTCCATGGAGCCGTGCTCTCTTGCTTCTCCTTCCGGGCTTCCATTCTTTTGGGCCATGTCTTTGCCGCTTTTTCATGTATGGCCGGTTCGCATCTTTGTTGTTTTGGAAGTTCAGACTTTTGCCAAGCGACCTCAAGCATGCGCCCTTGCTAACACTCTTCTTTGTGGCAGAGATGATTGGACGTCCTTGGTCTTTACACTTTTCAGGAGGCTCTTCTTGGCTTGTGACGAGTGGGAGCTCCTTCGTTGGCTGTTTTGGCTCATGCTTCTCCTCCAACTCGCCTAGCACTGCATCATCATTGATCATCTCATCTCTTGTGGCCGTGATCTTCATAGAACATGGAGGGTTAAGTAGGGGCTTCTCGGCCCTAAGGACAGGGCCTTTCTCGAGCAGCTCTTCAGTGAGGACCGGGGCTGATTTGGGCAGTTCTTCTAACTCCCAGGGGTAATCTGAGTGGAGTTCTTCTTCAGGCAACCATGGGTCCTTATCCTCGTCATTCATAAGGTCTCCGGGGGCAATTACACTGAGGTCCGGGTCTGAATTAGGCAGCTCGGCAGTGAGGTTCGGTTCTGATTTGGGTAGCTCATCAATTAGGACCGGGACTTCCTCTGAGGCTCCGAGCGCAAGGACCGGGCCTTGCTTGATTTCTTCGGCATTGAGGACCGGGTATGACTCGGCTGGCTCGGCTATGAGGAACGGGCTCGGGCGCTGGTCGGCCGGCTCGGTAATGAGGACCGGGCTTGTCTCGGGCATTTCTTCTTCGGCCATCCGAGAGTCCTCATCCCTTGCAGGCTCCTCGGGCTCCATTGCAAGCTCTTCCTCGCTGACCTTTGGCTTGAGTTCAACCTGAATTTGGTGCAATATGTCGGTCAGTTCTTCGAGCCGCATGGCCTGATCTTGTTTCGCGCTTCCTGCCATATCTTCTATTAAGTTCCACAGATCATCCACGCTTAAGTTATCCATCGAGCCTCCTGCCGCAGCATCATTAAGCCTATTCCACTCTTGTGGCATCATTCCACCGAGAAACCTTTGAAGAAGATCGAATTTTGTGAATCCATGGTGCAGGCAGCTCGTCACAAGGGAGTCAAAGTACGACAAGTACTCGTCCAATGTTTCGTCCCGGGATTGCTCAATGTTGATGATCTCCTTGCGGGCTCCAAGTCGGAGAGATGGCGGGCAAAACTCCTCTAGAAATTTGGTTTGTAAATCCCCATAATCACTTTCATAAGCTGCACATGAGTAATACCATTCTATTGCGGAGTTCGTTAAAGAAAATTTAAAGCATTTAAGTTTAAACTCCTCTAGCGTTTCATCTTTAGGCTTCATGTGGCTGCATATGGAGTGAAACGTTTGTGTATGCCTCACGGGGTCTTCTCCAAGAGCACCTCCGAATTTGGGGAGACGGTTAAGCATCTCAAACATAAGGTTGCTGCCCCCATTATTCCAAGGTTCGCTTTCGTAGTACGACGACATGGCAAACTGCAAAACAAAAAAGAAAAACAAATAGAACAACTATTCCGATTCACAACTCCCCGGCAAAGGCGCCAATTTTGACAGAGCACGTCGTTGAGTGCTAAGCAAGATAAATTTATAAGTCCACTACTCGCGACTTCACTATTGGGTAGTAAAGCGGTAAGTAGGGGTCGAACCCAAGGGAGTCAGTGTGGATTAGTTGTTCTTTTAAAAAGAAAGAAAAGAAAGTATATACAATTGGTTTTTTTGGGTTTTGTTGGTTTTTTAGACAGAAAGTAAATGACAGAAAGTAAAGTGCTGAAATTAAGTGCTTGAAGGACAAGACTTACGAAAAGTAAATGCTTGAAGGACAAGACTTGCGGAAAGTAAATGCTTGAAGGACAAGACTTGCGAAAAGTAAATGCTTGAAGGACAAGACTTGCAGAAAGAAATTGCTTGAAGGACAAGACTTGCGGAAAGTAAGCAGTTGATATGGACTGAAAGTAAAGTAACAGGTGATATTGCAATTAAAGGAAAGATTCGGTATCAGGGGCCTTGTATCATAGTCCGTTTATCATTGACCTCTAATGATCATACTAAGTGTTTAAAAGTGTATCAAGGCCATTTCAAGCACTCGACTTGCCACACCGTCTAGCCCATTTCAAGGCATAGAGCACTTGTTCTATTTAGACTAATACCCCATTTCAAGGTATATTAGCCTATGTGCATCCATTTGATCAATCATTTCCAATCAACCAAATGGTGTTTTAAAGAGGTCGAACTCCTCAGATAAGCTTTGCCATTTCAAGCATCCACTTACCCGAGTATGTTCACGAACCCCACGGAAGAGTTTTGCCATTTCAAGCATCCACTCAACCTTGGAAGTTCTGACCTAATATGTGGCACATAGAACAAGTTTTGAACACAAAGAGGCATTTAAGAGAAGGGTCTAAAATATTGTATGATACTAGTACACCCCTTCAACCGAATGAAGGGTTTAGCTACGAATATCCATGGAAGTGGATATCATAGCTAAGTGCACTAAAAGTAAAGGGTTTTGGAAATCAAAGACAAGGAAAGTAAAGAGGGTTTCGGTTTTTGACAAGGAAAGTAAAGTGAGCAAGAACAAGTAGAGAGCAATTGTGAGGAAATATGTTTGTGTATTGAAATGTGAAGAAGAGAGATAAGCTCTCAACTTCCTAATATGTAGCATGGGACATTTGATTTCTAAGGCAAAGGCCTCTATTTATAAGCAAAGGGAGAAGAGGAGAGCCATCCACTTGTACAATCCTCATCCAAAGCAGCCGGCCAGCTGTCCTCCCTTCAAAAGCCGCCGGCCAGCTTGTCTTCTTCTCCAAAAGCCGCCGGCCATAGGTGGCATTCCCCCCTTGGTTGAATTCTTCTCCAAAAGTCAACCTAAGTCAAAAGGTCTTTTGATTGCGGATTTGGAATGCTGAGGCAATTCTAAGACTAATGCTCGAAGTCATTTTGCCGGAATCTTCCCGGAACCTGGTCGGAATCCCAAAACGGCCGGAATTGCCCTAGTTTGGCCTTGATCGGGCTTGGGTTGGTTCCACTCGGGCGTTTTGTCTGGGAAGTGAGATCACCCGAGTCATTTGGCATTTAGAACAACTTGGTCGAGCCAGATTTGCCAGATTCCATGGTTTGGTCGAGCGACTTGGTTTAGGTGCCTATGCGCGCGGGGCCTTTGCTTTGGAATTGAGCCAACTGCCAATCTGCTCGGGCATTCTCCTCGGTTTTCCGACATTGTCCACCTTATTTGCCATTTTGATCACTTTGGTCGAGGTCGATTCGTCAGATTAGCCTGTTTGCCCGGGCAACTTGAATTCAGTGCTAGACAGTTTGGGCGTGGCTGGATTTGCTCGGGTCCTGGCTGGCCAGAGTTGGCTGGTGGTGCTTTTTTGGCACAAATCTCCCTTTTTAGGTGTGTTTCCTCTTTAGACTCCAAAATTGCCTGTATACATAAAACGACATTAACAAGCACATGTTCGTGCACTCAAAGTGCCTAATTCGGTGGGTTTAGTGTACTCGATGAATCGTATAAATACGCTCCATCAGTCCTCAATCAAACGCCACCCTATATATATATATATATATATATATAGAGAAGTGTTCAAATGAGGACACCCAAATTTGGTAAGGACGTAGGGACAAATCTCATCCATTAGATCATCATCCATCTAACCCCCCCGTGCTTTGTGGGTGCGCCACGTGTCCAAGTACCCAAAATCCAATAAAGCAAATAGTAAAATCCCACTACCAAAAAGCAAATAGTAAAACCCACTACCACATGTGACACGTGGCAGCTTGTGGATCATTGGATGAACCTCATCCAATGGACTACATTAGTCCCTACACCCTCACCATAAGACATGTCCTCAATTGAACGCCCCCCTATATATATATATATATATATATATATATATGGGCGCGCTCAAATGAGAACACTTCTTAGGCTAAGAACATAAGAACCAATCTCAACCACTCATTTTGATGATGTGGCAGGGAATAGTGCAGAAATAGTGTTTTGCTTTTTACTGTTTGGGTAGTGGATTTTACTGTTTTCTTTTTACTGTTGATAGATTTTGGTAGTGGGACACGTGACGCACCCACAAAGCACGGGGGGGTTTGGTAGTGGGACACGTGGAACAATCACAATCACAATGTGTTCTTATGTTCTTAGCCTAAGAAGTGTTCTCATTTGAGCGCTCCTCTATATATATCCGCCATTTTTGTGTTCACACTACTATTGGTAGTGGGTTTACTATTTGCCACGTGGCGCGCCCACAAAGCACAGGGGGTTAGATGTGTGGCTCAGATCGTGCCTCACTTGCTTCATTCTAATTTTGGTGCCTCATTTGATCGCTTATATATAGAGGAGTGCTCAAATGAGAACTCCTCTTACACTAAGAACATGTGAACAAATCTCAGCCACACATCTAAACCCCCCGTGCTTTGTGGGTGCGCCACGTGTCCCACTACCAAAATCCATCAACAGTAAAAAGTAAACAGTAAAATCCCACTACCAACAGTAAAAAGCAAACAGTAAAATCTCACTTCCTTTAAATCTCAACCATTGGATCAACAAGATCTAATTGTCCATATTGGTTCTTACGTTCTTAACCTAAAGATGGTTCTCATTTGAGCGCGCCCCGATATATATATAGGGGCGCGCTCTGTTGTTACCCCTCTTTAGGCTCTTACCTCTTACCCTAATCTCATCCTACGGATGAGATTCATCCAAGCATCCAGGAGCCGCCACCTCACCAAGCACGGGGCCCATTGGTCATGGTGAGTGGAGGTGTATGGTAGTGGGAGAGGTGGCGGATTCTGATTGGTTGGATGAGATATAATAGGAAACACTCTAAGAGAGGGGTAACATTTGAGCGCCCCACACAAATATATATATATAATGAGATTGGTGTAACACATAACACATTAAGAAGGGTGTAACATTTGAGCGCTCCTCTATATATATATATATATATAGGGGGCGTTCAATTGAGGACGGGTCTTATGGTGAGGGCGTAGGGACTAATCTGGGCCATTGGATGAGGTTCATCCAATGGTCCACAAGCTGCCACGTGTCACATGTGGTAGTGGATTTTACTGTTTGCTTTTTGGTAGTGGGATTTTACTATTTGCTTTATTGGATTTTGGGTACTTGGACACGTGGCGCACCCACAAAGCACGGGGGGTTAGATGGATGATGATCTAATGGATGAGATTTGTCCCTACGTCCTTACCAAATTTGGGTGTCCTCATTTGAACACTCCTCTATATATATATATATATATATATATATATATATATAGAGGAGCGCTCTGTTGAGGACACCTCAAAATGGGGAGAACCTAGGGTCAAATCTCATCCATTAGATCATCACACATCTAAACCACCCGTGCTTTGTGGGTGCGCCACGTGTCCCACTACCAAAATCCATCAACAGTAAAAAGCAAAATACTATTCCCTGCACCTTTAAATCTCAACCATTAGATCAAAATGATCTAATAGATGAGATTTGTCCCTAGGTTCTCCCCATTTTGGATGTCCTCAATTGAGCGCACTATATATTCTCCCCATTTTGAGGTGTCCTCAATTGAGCGCTACTCTATATATCTATATATTTATATATATAGAGAAGCGCCCAAATGAGGTTGGGTACAATTGGTGAGTTCGTGAGGCCCAATCTCACACCTTTAGATCATTTTGATATAATGGTTGAGATTTAAAGGTGCAGGGAATAGTTTGATGGATTTTGGTAGTTGGACACGTGTCGTCACCAGATGAGTTTGATGGAGTTGATCTAATTGTTAAGATTGGGGCCTCAAGACCTCACCAACATGGGGGGCTCATTTGCGCGCTCCTCTATATATATATATATATAGAGGAGCGTTCAAATGAGGCAGTCCTCCTAAGAATGAGGCAGTGAGGCACGATCTGAGCCACACATCTAACACCCCCCTCCCCCCGTGCTTTATGGGCGTGACACGTGTCCCACTACCAAAAATCCATCAAAAGCAAAAGACAAAAACTATTCATGCACTATTCCCTGTCACATCATCAAAATGAGTGGTTCACAACGTGCCTCACTACCTCATTTTTACAACTCTGTCTCAACCGAGTGCTCCTATATATATAGAGGAGCGCTCGGTTGAGAACCCTTAAAAATTCGAGAACTTGAGAACTCAAATCTCACCATTAGATCATGATGCATCTTTGAATCTGCATGTGACACAAGTCTAAAAAGCAAAGTCAAAACTGGTGGCTTTGACTTTGCATTAATTGCATCTTGGAAAATGCACATGGGACATGTGTCACCACCAAAATGACTTGATGGTGCATTTTGGATGGTGAAGATTGGGGTCTCAAATGAGAACCCCTTTTTTCTCGAGAACTTGAGACCCCAATCTTCACCATCCAAAATGCATCATCAAGTAATTTATATATATGGTGGTGATTTTCACGAGCTTAATTTTCAAATTTCATTCTGGTGTCGACACGAAAGTTATAGAACTTTCAATTAGCTTTTCAAACATATATAGATAATCTTGAATGCATATCAGATAAGGCTGATGTGGGTTCCAGAAGATTGATTAATCATCAGTGTAGCTTTAGTATATAACCTTTCTACTTAGTGTTCGGTCACCTAATTTAATAACTATTAGACTTGTGTCCAGATTTTAACATAGAACTTGTAACCCTTTTTGTTGACTTCATGCGCTAGCTAGGTGGTGAGTTCAGCAAGTGATCGCAAATGTGTGTTGGGGAGGGACGGAGTCTGGATCAAAAAGTTACTGGGCTGAATAAAAGGATTGAAATAATATGATTAAAAAGCTTTAGGTTTGAATCTTAATGAAAGCTTAATCATGGACAACAAAAATATTGATACTGTTTAAATAGATTCATAATTTACCTTTTAGAATTTTTATTCAAAAAATAAGAAATTCTAAAAAACATAGTTTGAAAAAAGAAATTCTAGAGTAATGTCCATAGCTGGAAAAAAAAACAGCTGAATGGAACAATATAATATGAGCTCTTTGATAAAATTTGGACAACTTTTCTTATAATATTCATCTCGCGCATCGGATGGAATGTAATCAAAATGATAAAATGTTTTTTACAACATCTCATTTGACTCCGTTAAAATTAGAAGAAATTAGCATGAGGATTTTATGTTCTATATTATTTTTTGCACTCCAATCTTATTCCCTATATAACAATAGAGATCGCCCCTCTCTTTAAAAAAGAAAAAAAAACATTAGCAGGATTCATATTTCTACTGGTTTAGTTTAAGGCTTTAAATACCGTTTTTTCTGTTCGGCTACGTTATAGATTTCAAATTAAATAATTACAAACCCTACCTACTCGTAACATGACACCTATGACACAAAAAATGCCAATTTTTTTGTTTTTTTTTTTCCGATTAGAAACAGAAGGCTGACAAACAACCAAAGAAAACAAGACAAAGCCACACAACCGACGAAACACAGAAGATGCAACAAGGCCCCAAAAAAGAAACACCATTGCAGACAATGATGCTAAAAAACATCATGCAGAGAACGCTGGACTGAAGAGCACTGCAGACACCTTGGTACTGCCGTTAGATTCTCCCTGCACCATCTCTCTCTTCTAGCCCTCTTAGCCAGCAAATCCGCAGCCTCATTGCACTCCCGCATAGAGTAAGCTATCTCCCACTTGCGGTGCGACTGTAACAGCCCAAGGCTTCTTTCCGTCGCCCCAGGCATCTGCAGTGAATCCCAAGCTCCTCCCTGAGTCGCCCAGATCGCCTTTGAACTGTCCGAGTAGAAAATGACTTGCTCCCATCCCATCTCTTCTGCCATAAGCAAGCCAATAAACAGTGCAAGACATTCCACTTCCAAAGATGAATTGCAGTTTGAGAACCATTTCACACAGCAAGCCAGGACGCCACTCTCCCCCACTGCAACTGCAGCCATGCCTCCCACAGATGATGAAGACGACCAAGAACCATCACAAAACACCCTAATACCTCCTCCTGCTCCCACACTGGCTCCTGTTGCTACCGTGAGTCCAGGCAGAGACTTATTCTCAAATTGCGCCAACAGAGCTTTGACTCTATTACAACACCAGTCCAGGCTCAGTCCTGCCTTCTCATGATTCAATAAATTCCTGTTGTACCATAGAACCCAAGCGCCAACCATGATTTTCCTCAAGGTTCCCAGCCTACAGTCAGCAATAAAATGCCATACCCAGTCCGCAATATTCCTCTCCGCTTCTACTGGCCAATCTTCGATGTTTAACCTACTCCACATTGCCTTTGACCACCAACAATCAATGAACAGATGCTTTGTTGTCTCCTGCATATATCCGCAAAAACAACAACCAGCCTCTGTCTCACAACCTCTTCTCTTCAGGTTCTCCGCGACAGGAAGAGCATCATGAAAAAGACGCCACATCATAATTTTTAATCCTGTCAGGTAAGTTGATTTTCCAGAATTTCCTCCAGATAGGTTTCATAGCTTCTGCTGTAGAAGACTCCCCTAAGCTCCTTCGATTGATACTTAACCAACTCCTTGCCACCCCATATGCCGACTTGACTGTGAACTCTCCCGAAGCCGACTCCTTCCATCTCCATTTCTGTTGCCTTTGATCATAATTCAGTCCCCATTTGAAACAGTCTATAACATTGCTCAGACATTTCCACACGTAGGAGTCGTAAGGTCTAGCTTTTGAATTCAACAGACCACACTCCTTGAAATATTTTTCCTTATACACTTGGCAAACAAGCTGATCTGGTTCATCTAAAAACCTCCACAATTGCTTCATCAATAATGCCAAATTCAGAGCCTCAAAACATCTGAATCCCAATCCACCCTTCTCTTTCTCTAACTGCAAAACATCCTTGCTCAACCAATGAATACTCCTCTCTTTTCCATTCCCCGTCCACCAATATTTGATGGCCAAAGAAGCAAATTTATCACACAACGTTTTGGGAATCTTATAACAGGACATCGCATAAATAGAGGTTGATTGCAAGCAAGATTTAATTAGGACCTCCTTACCCGCTGATGAGAGTAACACCGTCTTCCAATCTTGGATCTTTTTCCCCATTTTCTCCTCTAAAGTTCTGAACACGTCGCATCTATTCCTTCCAATAATCAGGGGCAGTCCCAAATACTTTGAATGCTTTGATACAACAGGCATTCCCATAAACTCTCCAAGAATTTGCAATAAATACTCATCCATATTGTTACTCCCGCTTATCTCTGACTTCTGTAAATTAATCTTCTGTCCAGATACCTTCTCATACATAGTTATGAGCTGTTTCAGAGTTGAAAGATAACCAAAATCTGCTTTGACGAAAATAAGGCAGTCGTCAGCAAAATATAAATGATTTATGATAGGAATGTTTCTTGCTAATCTCACCCCAACCAGTCTATTACACCTCTGTTCGTATTCCAACTTCATTGATAACCACTCTTGACACAAAATGAACAGAAACGGAGAAAGTTGGTCTCCCTGCCTTAAACCCCTCTTCGGCACTATAACGTTTGACTGCTTCCCATTAATTTTAACCCTATATGTGACTGTTGAAACACAACACATAACTTTTTGACCCATGACTCCTCGAAACCCAGTTTCATGAGCATTTTCTCCAAAAAGCACCACTCAACTCTATCAAATGCCTTACTCATATCTATTTTGACTGAGAGTAACCCTTCGTTTCCCAACTTCCCGTGTTTAATGTAATGCATCATCTCATGGGCTAAAAGAATGTTATCCGATATAAGTCGGCCCTTCACAAACGCTGTCTGCGACTTGGAAACTACGTCAGATAAACAGTCTTTTAACCTATTTGCAAGGACTTTCGTGATTATTTTCATCACTACATTGCACAAACTAATTGGTCGAAATTCCCCCACTTTGTCTGCACCTTTAATCTTAGGCACCAAGATAATCTGAGTTTCATTAAGGCCCTTATCTAGCTGACCACCATTCAGGAAACTTAGGACCTCTCTACAGACTTCGTCCTTTACTAGAGGCCAAAATTTCTGGTAAAATACAGCTGAGAATCCATCAGTACCTGGCGCCTTAGTCGGATGCATCAGAAATAGAGCTTTTCTGACTTCTTCCACTGAATAAGGGGTTCTCAGCTTTTGATTCACATCTTCATTTACTCTACGCGGGACCAAATTCATGATATTATCCCAATTTACCTCCACCTCATCCACCGACGCCTGAAACATATTGTGAAAATAGTGAGATACTTCATTAATAATGTCATCAGTATCATATACTTCATGTTCATCATCAATTCTCAGCTTCTTAATAATTTTCTTGTCTCGTCTTTGTGTTGACTTAGCTTTAAAAAATGCTGTGTTCTTCTCCCCTTCCTTCAGCCAATCAGCTCTAGCCCTTTGCCTCCATAGGAGCTCCTCCCGTTCCATCCAATCTTCCAGCTTATTTGTTATCACCTCTTCTTCCTTGATTACCTCCTTTGTCCTAACAGCATCTTGCAGAGCCGACAATTTCTCCTTTAATTCCTTTATTCTTTTCTGCACATTCCCGAACTTCACTGAGTTCCATCTCCTTAACTGCTCTCCACATGATCTCAATTTCTCCCGTAATCGTCCATTATTACCACTTGCCCTTCTCCAAAATTCTGACAGTTTATCATTGAAAGTGGAATCTCTTAGCCACATCGGTTCGAAGCGAAAGCTTTTTTGGCCTCTTTGTTCCACCCTCGCCTCTTCCAGGCACACGACAATTGGTCTATGATCTGAACATAAAGCTGTGCAGTTCGTTACCGTCGCCTTTGGGAAGAGTCTGAGCCAACTTTTATTAGCCACCACCCTACCAGTCTCACCTTAGTTTCCTTATCCCCTTGCCTGCGATTTGTGAAGGTAAATGGTGGCCCCTTAAAACCAACATCACTTAAGGCACAATCAACTAAGGCATTTGCAAATCGGCGCATTTGACTAGAATCTCGAAGCCTTCCTCCCTTCATCTCCAATGAGTATAATATCTCGTTGAAATCACCAAAAACCATCCACGCCCCTTCCACCAAACTACTTAAGCGTCTCAGAAGATCCCAATTGTCCTCCCTTCTACTCACGACTGGGTTTCCGTAAAATAATGTACACCTGAAATCTTTATCAGACTTCACTACTGCATCTATGTGATACTGCGAGTAGTTTTTGACGGTTACGTCTACGTCCTCATTCCAGAGCAAGGCAAGCCCCCCTGAAAGCCCTACTCTATCCACCGAGAAACAGCTTCTAAAACCAAGCTTAACCCTTAAACTCGTCCAATCTTTCGCCTTTAATTTTGTCTCAATCAGCCCCAACACAGAAGGTCTATAGGTCCGAATTATGTCGCATGTGGCACGAATTGCACGCGGGCTACCTAAGCCGCGACAGTTCCAACTTATGCATATCATGGCGAATAGCCGAATACGACATCAAACTCTAGAAGCGAAACACTTTTCCAGCCGAAGCCGAAAGCAAAAATCCAGAAAAAAAACTCCGACCGAAGCCGACACAAGGAAACTTTTCCGACCGAAGCCGACACTTCTACAAAAAAAACAAAAAAAAAACTGATTAAAAGCACAATCAAACTGTAAAAGAGGGGTTAGTTGTCTTGAACTCTTGACAATTTGTCAAGAGGTGAAGGGTTCGACTCCCTTGAGTATCACATTTCTCCTCAATTTTGATAGGAGTGTTATTCATCCATTGTGGATGTGTTTTTGTCCTATCTCGGCATGTACGTGTTGTTCCTTCCTCGCGGAGGAGTTATTTGTCCCTCGTGGACGCGTTGTCGTGTTGTATTATGCAAGTAGGCGCTGATGCCTCGTCTATTCCTTCCATGCACGCATGGAGGTGCTAAGTTCAAGATATGGAAGTGGGTTTCTGACGCGCGACGTCTGACGCGTCAAACTTAAAGTTTATATTTCTCTTGTAACTACGAGCTAGCGGTAAGCAGGGTCGAACCCCAGGGAACTAGTTGTTGAAGCTGTATCTGAAAAAAAATTAAAAAGAAGGGGATTGTGAGTGATTATGAGTGCAAAAGAGAAAAATAGCAAAGAAGATTTCGACCAGAGAGAAGTTGGGTTTCTATTGTGACATGTTTACCATTGACTGCTAAAAATCAAATCTCAAGTTTCTAAGTGTTGAATTCCGGCAAAGGTAATATCCTAAAGTATACCAGCAAAGGTGATACACCATAATCTAACCCGGCAAAGGTGTTAGACTTCTAGTTTTTTCCTAAACTAAATAATCTGGTAAAGGTATTATTAAATCTAGGTGTTACGATCTAGCTTTAAGGCAAAGTTTTCAATAGTTATTAACAATAAGAATTGGTTATCAAATTTAGCTTTACGACAAAGTTTTCATTTAACCTAACAATTCAATTCAAGGGATGAAGCACAAGAACTAGAGAAACAAGAATTTGCATTAAAAAGAGTCTCAAAACATCAGTCACAACGAACGAACCCCTAAACTGAATTAAGAGTTTAGCTATACATAATCATGGAAAAACACATAATGAAAAGTAGTATGAAAATTTCTTCTCTCGCCGAAAGCTTTGCCTTCTCCTCTAGAGCCGTCTTCTAGACTTCGTAGAATGATGATCTAATAGAAACTCTTCTCCAAACCCTTAATTTATAAGTTTTTGGGTATCTAAAATATTTTTGTGTTCAAATTTCCAATTTTCAGACTTGTTGACGTCATAACGTCGTCGGGTCTCCCGCGCCCAAAGAAGAGATTAACGTCACACACAAGGAAGAGGTTATCAGTATTAAAATGGCCTTTGGGCGTGGCAATAAAATGGCCTTCGGGCGCGGTATTCTCGGACAACATTTTCCTCTTCTGCGCAGCAGTTCTGACTTCGACTCTCAATTAGACCATCCAAATGACCTCAGTTGCTCTCGGTATGAACTAGAGAGTCGCAGGGAATCGAGTCAGCTACGCATCGGCATATAGCTCATATTTCGTCAATTCGAAGAACTCTGTCAACCCTTCGAAAGTCTGATCTGCCACTGTGGTATTTTTGGCATGAAACACTGTCTTTTATGTGTGTTTCCTCCTAAAGCTTCCGAAATACCTGAAATGCAAAAAAACCTAAAAAGTAACTATTCGCATAATAATGTGTCGAAAAAATAGGATTAGCTGATTCGACGAGTCGTATAAATACGACTCCTCAAACCACCCCACACATAAACTTGTTCGTACCGAACAAGAACAAGTCATAGAAGGAAAACAAATATAACACCACAATTTCTTCGACGTCCTGGATAAATGCTACATGAATATGAGTTGTTAGTCTAGATTCAGCTTTTCTATGCATAACTCAATGGTTACTCAAATCATTAAGCTCAACACAGAAATAACTTGATACATGTTACCTTTGAGCTGAAATTCAAACCACTTCGGATGAATGGGAGATAGTCCTAATTAGACCCATGATATCTGCATTCGCCGTCCCGGACTCTAGCAATATGGTTACACTTCATTGCTTTTTCTGCCACGTGATTTATTCGAGCTTAAGGTTTTTAAGCTATCTTTCTTCTTTTATTGGACAACTTTTGATGTAGTGAACTTTCTTTGGCCTTTGGCTCTTGATGTATGAATTCACTTTTCTTTGTATTGAACTTCACAACTTGGTTTATTTGTCTTGAGCTTTGCTCCTTTATTGTGAATAGCTTGTCCTTTTCTTCTTTTCTTTTGAAAGAGGTCCAATCATCGCCCGCAAGCAAATGAAAATACCTCCCTGCTATTACTCATCCTTGACCTTTTTGACGCAAGTCAAGTGGGGGCCCTCCACCTACTTACATAAACACTGCAGGGGCGGAGCAAACTCTGAACCATAAAATCTCAAATTGCAAACCCCCACTAAATCCATATAACCATACAGTCAGAAATCTGATCCTTTGAATGCTTCGTCAATTCTCTCTAGGACATTTCTATCAACTCCACATCCCTGTTTATCTCAACTCAAAAGGACACGTAGTAGGTTAAATTCACATGTAAAAGCACAATTCAGATTTCACGAGAGGAATGCAATATAGTCAGCTCATCTATTTCACATCAACATTCAATACTGCATATTCAAGAACAGAAGAGAAATTGCATACTTCCAAATTTAAAAAAAAGGAAACGTGCTGACACATAACAATATGCAAGAAAAATAAACGTACAGACACAACAGACTGACTGACTCTTCCAACCCACACTTTTCACAAAGCAGTGTCCTCACGGCACGACTTAAGTTCAAAGACAAACAAAAATGCAGACACACACGCGTAGGGAAAAAGAAAATAGAGAATAAAAGTGAACAAGCACTCCCCTAGTTTCATCGCGTGATATTGAGAATTCTGGTCAAACGAGTCAATCAACCCTGGTCAATGGTCAACCGATAGAGTCGCGCTGGAAGAAGAGGTTACGACCGCACCCGAAGAAGAGATTATACATTTAAAATGGCATGTGGGCGCGGTGCCTAATATGTGTGCTGGGCGCGATACTAACGGACTTGCACCTGGTTCCTATATCAAAAACGTTCTCCTTTCCCAAAAGGCAATGTAAAAACCTGACTCAAGACTCAAACAAACATAAAAAAACACGAAAAAACAAAAATTTTGCCAGGTTGTCTCCCTGCGAGCGCCTTTGTTTTACGTCGTTGGCTCGACGATACCTCATTAGCGATCACAGGTTGGGAACTCATGGACGTGTGAGGTCAAACTTCTCCTCAGCGACTCCTTCTGTCTGCTCATAGCCCTCATCGAGTGGTGCTCTCGTGTCTTTCCTCCATCGATCAGGCGGGTTGGCCTTCACATCCTCTTGAGTTTGCGAGGACACTTCGCTCATAGCTGCACCACTAGTCTCATCCGGTAGATCAGGGGGTAGGGCACTAAGATATGATGTGTGCACGACGTTCGGTGGCTTCTTCATGCATGGACGGTCGGCATCCTCATAAATATGGAAATTAGATGTCTTGCTAGCAAACGCAAGAGACAACAAGCCTGTTCCCATGTCAATCTTGGTCTTTATGGGAAATAGGAATGGACGTCCCAATATAAGTGCTGGAGGATCATCAACTCTAGCATCTCCCATCTGCAAAACATAAAAGTCTGCAGGAACAACAAGACCTCCAACATGGAGTGTTAGACGCTCTAGCAAGCCAATAGGACGAATACGTGATTTATCACCTAACTCAATCTATCAACAACTTAGGAGGTTTTAATGGTCCCAGCTTCAAATAACAATATAAAGACTACGGCATGTCATTTATAGTAGCACCCAAATCGATTAAGCAATGATGTATTAGACTCTCATCAACACCACATGTCGTTGTGAAGGCACCTAGGTCCTTACACTTTCCAGGCGGTGCTTTTGGACTTGTAATAAGCGGCTGCTCCTCTGTTGGCTTTTCTGGTACATGCTTCGCCTCTAACTCGTCTCCTAGCTCATTCTTGTCAATCATATGCTCTTCAGGAGCTCTTACCTGCATA
Source organism: Rhodiola chrysanthemifolia (assembly GCA_033675395.1). NCBI lineage: Eukaryota > Viridiplantae > Streptophyta > Magnoliopsida > Saxifragales > Crassulaceae > Rhodiola > Rhodiola chrysanthemifolia. Next base: position 31,120,173 of record CM066207.1, on the reverse strand, counting down.
GAAAAAACGGTGGGGTCTCAGAATTCGAAAATAAATTTTCCCCTACCGTGAGTGTCGCGTCCGACGAGTATTTTAATTCTTCGCGCCCAGATGTAATGTCTTCCTTGGGCTTGGCTTTTATCTCCTCATTGAGCGCGACTAGCTTCCTTGCCGCATCCGCAGATAACTTTAACGTCACGTCCAATGTTGACGTTACGTCGGTGCTCCCATCCATAACGTTGTCTTTAGGCGCTAGACTCACGAACTCCGACTCGTTTTCTTCGTTTTTTGCCTCCGGTTCGTCCACTATGGCCAACGTGCTGATGTTCCCTTTCGGTTTAGGCACTGTCTGCGACGGTAACTTTCCTGGATCTCTTTTCATCTAAAAAAAGTATGTCCTAAGTTGGACATCTGCTTAGCCAGCTCCGCTAATGATCCTTCGGTCTCGCCTGATTTTGGTGCATAGTGGTGACTAATTGTTGGGTGCTAGCTACCAGCTCCTTCACCACATCCTCCAGAGGCTTGCTTGAATTTTGATTACTAGGGTCTGCTTGATTGTAACTTTGCCCTCTCTGCTGATACTGACCCTGATTACTATAGCTACCCTGATGCTGATGATATGGTGGGCGGTAGTGCTGCTGCTGAGGTTGTTGGGGTGCATAGTTGTTGTAATTTTGAAATTCACCCACTGCATAAACATTGGCCTGTGTATCCTCCTGTAGAGTCGGGCAAGCATCCGTCTTATGAGTAGTCGCACCACAAAACTCACACGGCCTTACCTGAGCTACCTGATTAGTTATTAAAACCTTCATCATCTCTTTCGGTTCTTTCAGCTAATCAGATGCTGGGGTCTCAGCCTTTGCAACCTGTCTGGTTTGGCTAAATTCCTCTTGGTGGCTGACCTCCTCTCTGTATCTAGCATTCTCGGCCACTTCAGCAATCAGATTCTGCACTCCAGCTGGGGACGGATTCATGACGGTTCCTCGAGCTGAGTCGTCTAGCAACATCCTGTCGACAGGCCTCAGACCATCAAGCAGGTACTCAATTATTAGCTTTTCTAGCATTCCCAAATTGCAGCAGCTCTGCTCCAAGGCATTAAACTTCTCTAGATAGTCATACATCGACTCGTACGACCCTTGCCTGATTTCTTGCAGCTGTATACAAACATGTCCTGCCTTAGCTGCTGGGTAGTATTTGTCGAGGAACTTCTTCTGCAGCTCGTCCCATGTCCTGATGCTACCTAAAGGAAGAGACAGAAACCAAGATCTAGCCATGTCATTTAAAGAAAAGTGGAAAGCCTTAAGTTTGAAGTTCTCTACTGTGACTCCATAGGGTTGGAGAGTCTGGCAGATGCCATGAAAATTTTGCAGATACCAGGGAGCTGATTCTCCTTGCCGACCTGAAAACTTTAGCAGATCGTGCATTACCGCAGTCTTGATCTCGATTTCCTGCATGTCTGGCCCCTCATTGATTCACCAGGACATATTCTGAAAACTAGGGGCAGATAGCTCCTTCATTGTGGGTTGATACGGCTCCATCTGATCACACCCTCTGCGCGAGACATAGCGAAGAAAGTAGCAAAACACAAGGGAACTGGTTGTTGAAGCTGTATCTGAAAACAATTAAAAACAAGGGGATTGTGAGTAATTATGATTGCAAAAGCGAAAAATAGCAAAGAAGATTTCGACCAGAGAGAACATTCAGCTTAGGGTTTATATTCTGACATGTTTATCATTGACTACTAAAAATTAAATTTCATGGTTCTAAGTGTGGAATTCCGGCAAAGGTAATATCGTAAAGTATCCCGGCAAAGGTGTTAGACTTCTAGTCCTTTCCTAAACTAAATAATCCGGTAAAGGTATTATTAAATCTATGTGTTACGATCTACCTTTACGAAAAAGTTTCCAGTAGATATTAACAATAAGAATTGGTTAGCAAATTAAACTTTACGGCAAAGTTTCCACTTAACCTAACAATTCAATTCATGGGATGAAGCATAAGAATTAGAGAAACAAGAAATTACATTAAGAAAAGAGTCTCAAAACATAAGTCACAACGAACGAAACCCTAAACTGAATTAAGAGTTTAGCTACACATAATCATTGAAAACTCATAATGAAAAGTGGTAAGAAAATCGCTTCTCTCGCCAATAGCTTCGCCTTCTCCTCTAGAGCCGTCTTCTGGACTTTGTATAATGATGATCTGATAGAAACCCTTCTCCAAACCCTTAATTTATAAGTTTTGGATTTCTAAATATGTTTTGGCTCAAATTTCCAATTTCCGGACTTACCGACGTCATCACCTCGTAGGCTCTCCCGCGCCTGAGGAAGAGATTAACGTCACGCCCAAGGAAGAGGTTAGAGGTATTAAAATAGCCTTTGGGCGTGACACTAAAATGGCCTTCGGGCGCGGTACTCTCGGACAACATTTTGCTCTTCTGCACAACAGGTCTTACTTTGACTCCTGATGAGCCGTATTTATACGACTCATCAAGTCAACAAAACCCATCAATTCCAGCACTTTATTATGCAAACAGTTACTTCTTAGTGTTGTTTTGCATTTCAGGTGTTTCGGAAGCTCTAGAGGAAACACGCTTAAAAGACGACATTTTCATGCCAGAAACATCGCGGTTGAAGAACAGAGCCAAAGGAGGGCCGTGAACAGTGTTTTTCGGCTCGTGAACAGTACTCCGGCATGAATAGTAATTCCGGCGTGAACAGTAATTTCGGGCCGTGAACAGTAATTTCGGGGGAAAAATCCTAATTCCATGCAAGGCTGAGTTTAGCCCAGTCGTCCGGCCCAAAAGACAATGTGATATTAGGGCAACTTTCATCTAGGGTTTCGGAATATTCAAGAAGGTTTAAGGTGGCTTAATTATCAAGCAAAGGAGTAGCTTAAAGATAAAGCAAGAAAGATATGGAAATATTGCCTAAATTATCTCTTTGATTATTTAGGCAATTCTAGGTCTTTCTCAACTCTATATAAAGACGAGCTCACAAGACTAGAATGATCATCCCTCAACTCACACGAGTTCCTTCTCTCAAAGCTCTCGGCCAAGCCTTGCTCCGCCTCATCTCCTCCTCCGTGCGCCACCAGCTCCTCCGCCCACTCGGCCGTGACTCAGCCCACACGTCTATTTGCTCTTGTTCTCAGATTAGTGAAGTCTCCTTGTTCCTTTTAATTCTTGCATTGTTTACTTATGGCCATGTGTAACTAAACTCATTATTCGGGCTAGGGTTTATATATTGTGACGATGTTTTTGAGACTTGAATCGTAATGCTTATTTCGTTATTCCACTAAACCTTGTGCTATTTATCTCGGTTATATTGTGAAGCTAAGTCGATACTCGGAAAGGTTAGACTTAGCCGAACAATATATACCCCTTATTTACTGTTTGTTTGATACTAGAGAGCTATAAACAAATAGCGCACTGATTTAATATATCTTGGAATGGAGTATTAAATTGCTAGGTCTAGCGTGTGGTGTAGGCGTCCGGAAAGACCCTACTTTAGGTTATAACTTGGAATGGAAGTAACCACACTTAGGAATTAGAAATACGATATTTAGAAGTCAAGGATAAAATAAGTCACAATTAAGAAACCCTAGTCTGAATATTTCTCTCTGATATTTACACCCTTGCTTATTTCGTCAATTGCACTGTTTCTTAAACTGTTCACTCTCATCAACCGTTTCCTTTCTCTTTACAGAACAAAGTAGTAACCATCTAGCTTCCTTGGGTTCGACCCTTGCTTGCCACTGTACTAACCCACAGTTCAGAGTGAGGAAAATATAAATTCAAATTCGCAGGTACAAACGACGCCTGTCAAATTTTGGCGCCGTTGCCGGGGAGCTACGCACGATGAAATTGTTCTTTTCCTTTTTCAGTTTTGTTTTTAGTTTTTTTCTTTCCGGTATTACAACAAAACTGCAGGATTCAAGCTACTAGTGACCAAGTTCAGCCCATAACAACGAGGAGATCACAAATCACCAGCGTCGCTCGTGACACGCAGCGTTCTTCGTCCATTCGAGAATTTTGCGTAGGACTGCTATCCATCGGGGGTAGTTTCACATCTTGAATATATTGTGTCGAGAAAAATAAGCTTTCGTGGATTCTGTCACCAAGACTTACGAGTCTAAGGAGATTGGTTTTTAAGTGAGACCGTTTGTGACTCCATCAATTTCCTGGGAATCCTTCATTGTCTTAAATTTCTCTGACATAATCCTTTCATTTTGTGACGAACTCACGTTGCGATATAAGTTTCTGCCAAAAGACGGCGGGCGCGGTTGCACGGTTACCATGTCTCATGCAGGTAGCCGCGTAGGCGACAACATCAACGAAGAAGTGGAGCAGGGCATTCGAGATATGGAAAGGCCACTTCCACCACATGACGAGCAGGGCCAGATTGGCCAGCACGGAGAAATCAGGGGGGCTGCCCAAAGACAACTTCAACACCAACCGGTCCAACAGTTCCAGCAACCACCACCTCTCCAATAATACCCAATGCTTCCACCACATCAGTACCTTCAGCAACAACAGGTTCCACCGGTCCAACCAAGGCGACAAGCACCGGCCGCTCTGCGACAGCCGATAAGACGACCACGGCAGCCGGTCTTCAACGACGAGTATGACGAGGAGTACGACGATCAAGAGCCCACCATGGGAGAGCTGTCGGCCCCCAACTTTCGAGACCAGTCTTGGTGCATCTACGAAGGGCCGGACCTCGAAGCCATAGCCATCAACACGTCAATCGTCCATCACTTGCCCAAGTTCTCAGGCATGAAAGGAGAGTCAGCCACTGGACATCTGTAACGCTACCATGGCAGCTGCCAGAACCTCAAACCCTACGGAGTCGGAGTGGACGATTTTAAACTAAAGGCGTTCTATTTTTCACTTACAGACTCGGCTACTGACTGGTTTTTGTCCTTGCCTTCAGGTAGTATCTACACATGGGAACAGATGCAGAGGAGCTTCCTCACCAAGTACTCCCCAGCAGGGAGGGCAATGCAGGTTCGGAGACAGTTGCAAGAGCTCAGGCAAGGACCCAACGAGACCATGTACGAGTACGTGGAGAAATTCAACGCCCTGGAGAAGAGCTGCTGCAATCTTGGACTCCCAGAGAAGCTACTGGTAGAGTATATGCTAGACGGACTGAGACGACTGGACAGGAAGCTACTAGATGCCTCGGCTGGGGGCAACCTTATGAACTTGTCCCCAGCAGGTGTGAGACGCCAGATCATGGCAGTGGCAGAAAGTGAACGGTTCCAGGACGAGTCCAATAAAGAAGAAGAATTCAGTCGAACCAGGAACGTGTCGAAGGTTGAGCCCCCATCCAATGCAATGGCCGAAGAGATCAGGCAGCTCAAGGAGATGATGCAGCAAGTGATCAGAAGGCAACCAGTCCAGGTCAAGCCGTGCGATTTCTGTGCTGCCACGGACCACAAAACAGACGAGTGCCCAACCATAGTGGAGGATGACCAGGCCGAAGTCAACACAGTAGGCGATTACCAGGGCCATAGCAACCAGACTGGGCCAGTCCGACAGTATGGACCGACCGGGAACGAGCAAGGAGCGAACGGGCCGCGCTGGAGGAACAATAATCAGAATAACCACTTCCAGAGGGAGCCAGGACAGCAGCCCGTACCTCACCAGGCCCAACCGTACTATAAGCCTCCGTTTCGCCAGTAACAGGGACAGAATGGGCCGAGTCAGTATCAGCAGAACCGCAATCAGCCAGGCCCGCACCAGCACAGCTCGAGCAAGTCCTTAGAAGATGTTGTGAAGGACTTGGCCGCATCAGTTCACCAGTTCCAGGCCAAAACTGACGGGGCCATTGCCGACTTGTCCAAACAGATGTCCCAGATCGCCACGACAGTCTCCGAGCTCAAGAACGACCCAGGGCGACTCCCCTCACAAACTATTCAGAATCCAAGGGGGAACGTCAATGCAGTAACACTCAGGAGTGGACGAAGGGCATCAGGACCATCCGAGGACGAGCACCCACAAGAGCCCGAGGACGAAGCGACCGAGCCCGGTGCCTTCAGCCAGGACGAGCCCGGACCAGACCCGACTTCGGCGACTGAGGCCTCTCGGCCATGCCCGGTTCCCATCACCGAGAACTCTAACGTCCAGGTACCTCTGCCTTTTCATGTGCAAGTTCGAGCTCCGAAGAAATACGTAATGGACAGGGAAGTGTGGGAGCTATTCAGTAAGGTAGAAATCAACATCCCACTCCTTGAGGCCATCAAGCAGATCCCGAGGTACTCCAAGTTTCTGAAGGAGTTGTGCACGAACAGACGGCAAGGAACCCAGCCCGACCAGGAGCTCATGAGCAGGAATGTTTCAGCAGTGATTCAGCGCAAGGTGCCACCAAAATGCGGTGATCCAGGCACATACACCATTCCCTGCACGATCGGTAACATTAGGATAGAAAATTGCATGCTTGATCTTGGTGCTTCTATTAATGTTTTACCATATTCGATATACTCCTGTTTGCGCATTGGTCCTCTAGAACCTGCAGGTCTCACCATACAGCTGGCGGACAGGTCATGCAAGCAGCCCGAGGGCAAGATTGAGGATGTGCTAGTACAGGTGGGAGAGCTAGTATTCCCAGCCGACTTCTATGTGCTCAAGATGGAGAACTGCGGCCCAACGGACCATGCACCGATTCTACTCGGCCGGACGTTCCTCAAGACGTCAAAGATGAAGATAGATTGCGACAGTGGGACACTGTCCATGGAAGTTGAGGGGGAGGTATTCAGTTTCGACATCTTCGGGACCATGAGGCATCCCACGGAGTACGAGGCGGTCCATGCCTTAGACACCTTGGACGACCTAGTCCAGGAGGTACATCCAGAGAGAGGGACCAACCCGCTAGAGCAAGTCATCGAGGAGGCAGTGTATTCGCCCGAGCACTCATACGAGCATACAGAGGCCATCATGGATGCCCTAGATCAGCTAGAGATCGCCCAGCCACTCACACCGAGGTATGAGGTTAATGCAGTTCGATTATTTAAAGCTAATGTGTGTTTGCCTTCTGTTGTGCAGGCACCTACAGTAGAATTGAAACCCTTACCCGGGCACTTGAAGTATGCGTTCCTAGGAGAGAATGACACACTACCAGTCATCATCAAGAGCGGGCTCGAGGCAGATCAAGAGAGACGATTGATTGGAGTGCTGACCGAGCACAAGCTGGCCATCAGATGGACACTAGCCGACATCAAGGGAATCAGCCCGGCAGTTTGTATGCATCGGATTTTGCTAGATGAAGGAGCAAAGCCTTCGAGGGAACCTCAACGCAGATTGAACCCGATTATGATGGAGGTGGTCCAGAAGGAGATTCAGAAGCTATTGGATGCAGATGTGATTTACCCGATCTCAGACAGTCAGTGGGTGAGTCCGGTACATGTTGTACCAAAAAAGACAGGGATCACTGTGGAGAAGAACGCCGAGGGCGAGATGGTCACGACTCGAGTCAAGAATGGATGGCGCATGTGCATAGACTACAGGAAGCTGAACGCCGTTACGCGCAAGGATCACTTTCCTCTTCCATTCATTGATCAGATGCTCGACCGCTTGGCAGGTAAGCCTTACTTTTGCTTTCTAGATGGTTTTTCAGGCTATAATCAGATTCCCATAGCACCCGAGGATCAGGAGAAGACGACCTTTACATGTCCCTTCGGTACGTTTGCTTTTCGCCGAATGTCCTTTGGCTTGTGTAACGCACCCGGCACTTTTCAGCGGGTCGTTACTAGTATTTTTTCTGACATGATAGGTTCATTCATAGAGGTGTTCATGGATGATTTTACTGTGCATGGTGACACTTTTGATGCATGCTTAGATAATTTGAGTACAGTTTTAGCACGATGTGTTTCGATGAATTTGGTGCTCAACTATGAAAAGTGTCACTTTATGGTTACTCATGGAGTAGTACTCGGTCACATAGTCTCACATGAGGGTATAGAGGTAGACAAAGCTAAGATAGACTTGATTGTTACTCTGCCATATCCCTCCACAGTCCGTGATATTAAGTCATTTTTAGGGCATGCTGGTTTCTATCGTAGGTTCATAAAGGATTTCTCTAAAAAGGCGCTGCCTTTATCTAACCTCTTGCAGAAAGATGTTCCTTTTGAGTTTACAGATCAGTGCAGGGCAGCATTTGACGAGCTGAAGGAGGCCCTCACCAGCACGCCTATCATTAGAGCTCCGGACTGGGCGCAGCCCTTCGAGATTATGTGTGACGCGAGCGACTATGCGGTAGGAGCAGTTCTCGGTCAGAAGGTGGACAAGAAGCCCGTGGTGATCTACTACGCTTCGAGGACACTGGATGTGGCCCAGAAGAACTATTCGACCACAGAGAAAGAACTACTAGCCGTGGTCTTTGCCTTAGAGAAGTTCAGGTCTTATTTGCTGTGTACTAAAGTTGTTGTCTATTCTGACCATGCAGCTATCAGGTACTTGATGACGAAGAAGGAGGCAAAGCCGAGGCTCATTAGGTGGATCCTGCTCCTACAGGAGTTTGACGTAGAGATTAGGGACAAGAAGGGCATAGAAAACACGGTGGCCGACCACTTGAGCCGACTTGTCCGAGAGGAGGATGCCGAGCAGATTACCGAGACGTTTCCAGACGAGCATTTGTATGCTATTTCGGGTAAGATGCCATGGTTCGCTCCCCTAGTGAACTACCTGGTCGGAGGTAAGTTCCCGCCCTCATATTCTAGGGCACAGTGTTTGAAATTGAAGCATGATGCAAAATACTATGTGTGGGATGATCCGTACTTGTGGAAAATAGGTGTAGATCAGATCCTCAGACGGTGCATCCCCGATGATGAGATTGCTTCAGTTATTAGCTTCTGCCATGAGTTTGCATGTGGTGGTCATTTCGGCCCTAGGAGAACGGCTAGGAAGATTTTAGATAGTGGTTTCTTTTGGCCGCATGTTTTTAGAGATGCCTACAACCATTGTAAGAGATGTGACAAATGTCAGCGTGTAGGTAATATTTCAGCTAGGAATGAGATGCCACAGGTCCCCATACTAGTGAATGATGTGTTTGACATTTGGGGGATAGACTTTATGGGCCCTTTTCCCGTTTCGTGTGGATTTTCTTACATCTTAGTTGCAGTTGACTATGTGTCCAAGTGGGTAGAGGCCAAGGCCACTAGGTGTGATGATGCTAAAACTGTCATAGACTTTTTGCGCACTAACATCTTTTGCAGGTACGGAGTACCTAAGGCCATTATCAGCGATCAGGGGACGCACTTCTGCAACCGAATGATGGCATCCACACTGAAGCACTACCATGTTCACCACCGGACTTCCACTGCATATCACCCCCAGACGAATGGGCAAGCGGAGATCTCCAACCGCGAAATTAAGGGAATTCTGGAAAAGATGGTGAGCCCGAACAGGAAGGATTGGAGCCAGCGGCTAGATGAGGCACTATGGGCATACCGGACTGCCTACAAGACGCCGATAGGCACCTCGCCTTTTCGGTTGGTCTATGGGAAGGCGTGCCACTTACCGGTTGAGCTCGAGCATAAGGCATATTGGGCACTGAAGAAGTGCAATCCAGACTTACACGCAGCCGGGCTAGATAGGAAGCTGCAGTTGTGCGAGCTTGAGGAGCTGCGCCTCGAGGCTTATGAGAGCCAAACAGACTACAAGGCGCGGACCAAGCTCTACCACGACAAGTTTATCCTCAGGCGCACTTTCGAGATTGGACAACAGGTCCTGGTTTTTTCATCACACCTACGGTTGATGCCAGGGAAGTTGCGATCGAGATGGACAGGCCCATACTCGGTGACCCACGTTTATAATCATCGAGCGCTCGAACTAGAGTGCCCTACAGATGGCCGTCGCTTCAAAATCAATGGACAGAGGGTGAAGCACAACCACGGAGAGATCGAAGCACCCGCACAAGAATTTGACCTAGCCGAGCCTCCCGACACATAGAGGAGGTACTGTCGAGCCAACGACGTTAAACAAAGGCGCTCGCAGGGAGGCAGCCCTGCACTTTTCACTTTTTCAGTTTATTTACTTACTATGTTTTGAGTCTTTATTGTCACATTGTACCTTGGGAAAGAAAATAATTTTCATGCAGGGGCAGAGGCGGACGTATCCAAGATATTGCATAAGACTGCATCCAACGTGAGTAAGATTTGTGACCCTGTTTCGGGTGTGGGAAACCCCCCAGAGTAGGCGAGGCCGAACTGGGTTATCATATCGTGTGTGCTCCTGTTTGTTCTGTTTACGTTCTGTCTGCTAAGGTGTTCCAGTCTCTGGTTGAACACAACCTGGAACTGTCCAACAAGTGTTCGAGACGCAGTTCGAACACCATCTGGAACTCGTCTTGACTAAGACAAGTAGATTTCAATTGGTATCAGAGCAGACACTCGACATACAGAGTGTGATCCGACGACTGTTCAAGATGAGTTTGAAGAAAGGACAGAACCCATGATGGCCAACCCTGAAGGAGCTGCTATGCCAAAACCCGAAGCCCTGTGGTCGGAAGCAGATGATGTAGCGGCTGTTGGGAATTCAAAGGCCCTGAATGCAATAGTTCATGGAGTAGACGAGAAGTTATTCAAACTAATTGCTGAATGTGAGGTGGCCAAGGAAGCATGGGATATTCTCAGAATAGCCTATGCGGGTCCAGATAGTGAATCTAACGACGGGTCTGGTGAAAAGCTTGGAGGAGCAGGTGGTGAACATCTCAGAAAGCATATTGATTCTGTAACCGAGGAGGTTAATCCTTCAGAGAAGGTTGATGATACAATAGCGGAAGTATCTGATCGTGCTGAAAAGGATGATGATCTGGACAGAATCTACAAGGTCCATGTGTCTGCTGTGACAAGTTCAGAGAAGTCGTCTCAGGCCCAGGCTATAGGGGTGGAAGACTCTGCACCTGCCCTCAATCCAGAAGCTGTGAAGGAGGCAAGTGTTCAAGCAGATGAATCAGGAGATCAGCAGAGAGTTGAGACAGTTGTTGCCTCAGTGGCAGTCTCAGTACAGGAGACAGCTGACGTCCCAGTTATTGTACAAGATGTTTTTCGTGGTGAAAAGGTGAAGGCATACCTCCCAAACGTCCGTGATACAATGATGGAGAAAAATAGAGAAACACATCCTGCAGGCTTGGTGGGGCTAAGGAGAAAGAATGCTGAGTTGAGTTGCAAAGAAGTCCATCTCATTATGACAGGTATGGTGTCCTCTTCTGGAAAGGTGAAAGACGAAGTTGCCCTAAACTCAGTTCCAGAAGATGATGAAGTTAGAGGTGGGACATCGTCTGAAACACCCATTCAGACCAAGTTTGCAGATGAAGTTCCAGAGGGAGGTCCAACTGATGAAGCTACACTTACTCCAGCTAGGACACTTGACAATGCACCTGCGCTACAACCCTCATGGAAAATTATCAAGCTTTATCCTATCACGGACACTGTTGAAGATCCATCTGAACTAATGAAGTGTCGAGCGAATGAGATCAAGTGTCGAGAACTGACTACATGTTCATCCAGTCCGAAGAATGTCAATAAAGCATTTTTTTGATGAGATTTGGGTGGTGGCCATTCACGTAGCACTGGGAGAGTTCACCAGATCTGAAGCCTGGAAGTCATATCATCTTGCTCATAGTCACGAACTGAAGAAGACTATGTACGGACGCACACAAGCGCCCAGAGCATGGTACGAGACGTTCCTCATTGACCATGGCTATGAGCGAGGGGGAGAAGAGAAGCATATGTTCGTCACGAGTACACAGAAGCTGGTTGGCCAGTTCGTGAGTCAGTGGCAAAAGGAGCTCCAGCTGACCATGGTGGGAGCGATGAATCATCTTCCTGGAACACATGTTGACCAGGTGCTGGGAGAGAGGGAGAGCATTGCTGTAGGGAGATGCTGCAGATACTGCACTCAGTTCCTATGTATGAAACAGAATCGGTCTGAACACGGAGTGGAACGGGTGAAGAATTTTCTGCCCAAGAACCCAGTACAACACTCCATGAGCAGATATCACTTCATCAGAGAGCTAGTGGAAAAGAAGGTCACCGCATCGAAATACATGACAACCGTAACTGTCGTTCTCACCATGCCACTAGACGCCGCTCAGTTCGAAACACTTAGATCCTCTCTGGGTCTGCATGTTATCGCCAACTAAGTGTTCCAGACGGAGGTCAGCTAAGAGCAGAGCCCCAGCAAATCAGATGGGCTGACCTACCAAAGAAGAGGGCTGGAACAGATGGTACGTAGTTGGAACTGATTACTAGATTCAGCTTATCTACAGTCTTATGAGGCGAAGACGACTGCAATGGGAAGTGACAGTTCTTAAAGAAGCTACTTCAAAGGCGTCAAAAGCTGATCCTAATCCAACTAAAGGGAGTGTGCAGACTGCAAAGAAAAATCAGGCGATGGCTGATCCACCCCTCAATGAGGTAATCCCTTGTTCTCACTCCCATACTACTGCACTCAATTCTGTTGATGAGGAAGTACGGGCAATTGGTAAAGTTTCAGTGAGTTATAAGGGTGACAAAGTGGTTAATGAGAAGCCGAAGGGATTGAAACCTGTTGTAGATTCTGTGGCCGATGCGACACAAGAAAGAGAAGCCAGTAGGGCTATCAGTGGGGTTCTGATAAGAAGAAGGTGTTGAATGCAAAGGTAGATGCCACTGGCTTTGTGCTGAAGAAGGCAGGAATCCGCATGAAAGTCGTGCCTAGAAGGAATGGAACTCCCAGGAAATACGCTGCATGAATTAGTGCTATGAGGGGGAGAAAACTTGCTATGTCAGACTCTGAGACTGAGCAGGTTGTTGATCCTTCTAGCAAGAGAAGTCTCTTACTAGATGAAGAGTCGGATGAATGTTTTGCAGAGAAGACTGTTGAGGTAGTCGATGAAGAGAAGGTGAGAGAGAGTGAAGCTGTTCCTTTGGAAGCTGATGATGTGAAGCAACAAGAGCCTGAAGATGTTGTCTCTAATGAGTCAGACCCATCTGGAGAAGACAATGATCATGTTGAAGAAAAAGCATCTGATGCACCAGCTATGCCGACCGTGTTGGAACATCCAGCTAATACAGATGTAGAGATGCAATTATCTGATCAGGAAGAGGTTGATGGCGCACGAGAATCAGATCCATCTGAGGAGGACGATGACAAGCTTGGTACAATGTACAAGGACATTGATGAGGTTGTCCAGGATTTGCAGAGGGAAGGGACTTTCACTCAAGACAGAGATGAGCCTGTTAAGTCTGTAGAGAATTAAGTGACCGACAAGGCTGCTGAGAAAGTGTCTGTTGAAACAGATGTTCTGAGAGATATTGAACAACCCAGATATGAAGATACAAGAAGTTGATCTGGAGACACCAGATAATGGAGATTGTGAGGACAATCAGGACTCAGTCTCATTGGGTAAGCTCAAGAAGTCCGAAAAGACGAAATCACAGAAAGTGATCATCCAAGCATGCTCGACTGAAGTAACTACCTAGAAGGATGGTAAGCAAACAGATGCAGGGGGAGCAAGGGCATCCAAGAAAAGGAAGAGGAGTGCTCCAGGATCTGTTCCGCCTAGTGTACCAACTGGACTGTCTAAGCATGGAATGTGGTTTGTCAGTACAGACGCAGCAGCTAAGTGGAAGGGAGTGCAGAAAAGGAAGATCATCCCTGAAAGGCTGCTTAATGAGAAGTCAGTTCCATCCCAATGGCAGATCTGACTATATTCTACTCTCAGTAAGGAGATGTACCAGATTAGAAACAGAATGCTCATTAACATGGGAAGAAGTATGTTCGACCAGATTGAAGAACACGCCATATTTACAAAGTCTCTGCACCAGAAAATCCGTTGAAATTGGTAGTTGATCACAAGTTGTTCAAGGGTTGACATAAGAATGATCTGAAGGACCCCGGGTTGAACAGGAAGGACGCACCTGAGTCTTCCATAAGGAGAGCTGGTGGTGAGAAGTTGTCCCGAGCTGAAAGCGGACAGCTACTGGAGGATGTGAAGATTATACTGGAGGTCAAACAGGCGCAGAAGACAAGAATCAATCAATTGGTGCGCGCTTTGCGATATCCCAGTGATGACAAAGAAGACGGAGTGAGTTGATGTCCTGTTTAAAGAAAAGACATGCTGCCATGAGCCAAAGAAAGATGCAGATAGAGAAGGACTACCATGCAGTAGTACTGGACGAGTTGAATCAGTTCAAAAAATCAGTGAAGATGATAATCTCTGGATCAAAAGACTGAGATACAATTTTGAAGAATGATTGGAGGACATAGAGGCATTGGACTCTCTGATGGAGGGAATCAGTTCAACAGAAGCCTGTTATTTGCTGACCCGCGGTCGATCAGCTACTGAGACACCATGGTCCGATAGACTCACAGTATGTGTCACTGTCCCAGGCTATGTTCGAGGGGGAGTTGACAAGATTCCAGATGCCGAGGAGACCAGGTTGCTCGATTGGACCCTTTGCCAGTTTGTGGCAAAAAGGGGGAGTAGTTGATGAGGTAACTGTTCTAGTTCCTCAAGTTGTGTCTAAAGCGTAGATTTGGTTTTGCCAAAATGCCAAGGGGGAGACTGATGTTCCCATGAATGGCATGGCTTTGGCAAAACGGCTTTAGACAGTTCGAGCTAGAGTTCAAGAAGAGTTCAACCACTGACTGGAACTGTAGTTCAGCGTACAGCAGACGCAGGAAGATTTGCATAACCAGAAGATCGACGAGATTATCTGATTGGGATCAATTGACGAGTCATCATTAAAGATCAGATATTCAAATGAATATCTTCAGCTTGGATTCAAGAATATTGGATGACTTGGCACGGAAGTAATCTCCCAAGATTGGATATGGAAGAGATGGAATATCTATCAAATATTTAGCTCCGAAATATTTGACAAGTATATTCCGATTTGATTTGAAGTGGCCAGCAAGGAATTCGAAGATTCAGATATTCAAACGAATATCTCTTGATCAGATTGAAGAAGCGTGGCTGACTTGGGAAGGAAGTTTTCGACGATACTTCCTAAAGATTGGATAAAGATACACATCAAATATTTAGGAATATTTCCTAAAATATTTGATGATGTGATCTGCAACAGATTTGGACTTTCGCCTTTGCATATAAATACAAGGCTAGGCGTCCAGAATCTGTGTCGCTTCCTGAGTGAAAAGAAAAACACGAGAGTTCGTGAGATTGGAGGAGAAGCGGCCGCCGGTTGATTATTCCACACCGGAATATCAACGGGGAAGAAGCAGTCTGTTCAGTGTGCTGTTCAGACTGCTCTTGGAGAACTATCAAGCGCACACACACAGCTATCAAGCTACGTCTTTGAGAGAAGGCGACCGGACTTCCGAGAAGTCCAAGACTAGGCCGAGAGGGAAGTCTCGTCCTACCCATAGGGGATCGAGGGGAGTTGCGACGAACCGAGATTGCAAATCCGAGAGACGGAGTGTTAGAGGCTAGGCTATTACAAACCCGAGGTTGTGTAAGCGTAAGACCACTTGTAGCTCTAAACTCGTAATAAGATTTGTGACCCTGTTTCGGGTGTGGGAAACCCCCCAGAGTAGGCGAGGCCGAACTGGGTTATCATATCGTGTGTGCTCCTGTTTGTTCTGTTTACGTTCTGTCTGCTAAGGTGTTCCAGTCTCTGGTTGAACACAACCTGGAACTGTCCAACAAGTGTTCGAGATGCAGTTCGAACACCATCTGGAACTCGTCTTGACTAAGACAAGTAGATTTCAAAATTTATAAGTCCGCTACTCGCGACTACACTACTGGGTAGTAAGTGGTAAGTAGGGGTCGAACCCAAAGGAATTAGGGGGATAAGTTGTTCTTTAAGTTGGACAATTTTGGGATTGGTTGGTTGGTTGGTTTTAAAGCTACCAGCTAAGTGATTGATTGGTTGGTTGGTTGGTTGGTTTTAGTACTGGAAAGTAACTGATAACTATTACAATTAAAAGAAAGCGTTCGGTTTCAGGGGCCTTGTATTATATCCTGTTTATCATTGACCTTTAGTGAATCTTCTAAGTATTCAAACATGAATCGAGGCTATTCCTAGCTCAAGACTTGCAACATCGTCTAGCCCTTTTAAGGTCGTAGAGCACTTATTCTACTTCAGCTAATTCCTCCTTCCGAAGTATCTTAGCTTTATGTGCATCCATTTGGTCCCTTTGGTCCAGTTTCCAAATGGTTTTTTAGATAGATCGAACTTCTCGGATAAGCTTGCCCATTTGGTCCCCTTGGTCCGGTTACAAATGGTTCACTTACCCGAGTATGATCACGAATCCCAAGGAAGAGCTTTGCCCGTCAAAGCGTCCACTCAACCTTGGAAATTCTAATCTTATATATGGCACATAGAATAAGTTTTGAATACAAAGACGAGACACTAAGTTAACAGTCTAAAACATTTTATAATACAAGTCCACCCCTTCTACCGAACGACTAGTTTAGCTACTATTTATCGCGCTAAGCATTATAACTAAGGAATTGGAAATTAAAGACGGAAAATAAATATTGAAATACTTACAACCGTTGAAGCGCCAAGGGAGCAATCTTTATTTCCAAAGCCAAACTTTACAAAACTTAGAGAGATAAGTGAAATTTTGATTTGAGGATGATGGATGAGATAATACAAATGAGAGGGGATGGGTATGTATTTATAGGCTAAGGGAGGAGAAATGGGTGGTGGAGATGAGGGGCAAGTGTCTTTGATCCAATGGAGGAGGAGGAGCAAGGAGGAGCCGCCACATGGGGGAGGAGCAAAGCCGCCGGTCACCAAGAGTGGAGGAGCCGCCGGTTGCAGGTCACCATGGAGGGAGGAGCTCCTCCCTTGGCCACCTCCAAGCATGGTGGCCGGTCACCTTGGTCCATGCTTGCATTTGATAGTTGATTTGGAATGGCCAAGTGATTCTAAGACTAATGGTCGAGCCAGTTTTTCCAAATTCCATGTTTTGGTCGAGCAACTTGGTTTTGGTGCCTATGCGCGCGGGGCCTTTACTATGGAATTGGGCCAATCTGCCAATCTGCTCGAGCGTTTTGTCTGGGAAGCGAGATTGTCCGACTTGTTGGGCGAGCCAGATTTTCCAGATTTTCTTGGTCGAGCCAGATTTTCCAGATGCATCGGTCGGGTCGAGCGACTTCGTTTGGGTGCCTAAGCGCGCCGGGCCTTTGCCTTGGAATTGAGCTAACTGCCAATCTGCTCGAGCATTCTCCTTGGTTTTCCGACATTGTCCACTTTATTTTCCATTTGGAATATTTTGGTCGAGGCGGAATTGTCAGATGAGATGGTTTGCTCGGGCAACTTGAATTGAGTGTTTGGTCAGCTCGGCGGAGGGCCTGGAACTGCCTCAACCGGTCGGGTGGTTTCTGCAGCATTTTCCCACCCGGTCGGTTGAGTCTTCAATGCAAATTCCTCTTCGGTTTGACTTGTTTGGAGTGATTCCATGTCAGGATCCTTGAGATTTCTTCAGTCAGCGTCTGATCTTGACTTTGGAATAACTCTTAACATCTTTTCAGCGTAAAATCCTCTCCTTAGCGTGTTTTCTCTCTAAGCGCCAAAATACCCTGTAGAAATATATCGGGACTAACAAGCAAAAGTTAAATAGACCAACAGTCTAATTTGGTGGGTTTTACGGTGTTTATGATTCGTATAATTTGGGTCCATCAGTTATTTACGCAGAACAAGTGATCTAGGTTGGTTTTTTTAAAAGAACAAATGGAGTAAAAAATAGTGAATTGGTTTGTTATGGTGTGGGTTATTTGTCTGACCCTCAAAGGACTATTTCACAAACGGGTATGTATTTAGTATGGTGCAGTTGTCATTTTAAGGCGTTCGACAGAACAGACATTGGTAGCCACATCATCAAACCATGCACGATTGGTTGCATTATACGAAGCTAGAGGAAAATGTGTTTCGCTTAGATCATTTATCCATCGCGTCATGACCTCTTGTGGACTAATATCAGACAACCAAAGCCCCACAATGATATATGATGATAATGTTGCTTGTATCGCCCAAATCAAAGAGGGACACATTAAAGGTGATTAAACAAATTAAAGCACGTATATATAAAATTCTTCTCTATTCACGAGCTTCATGTTGAAAGGGAGATTAATGTTTGCCAAACACAATTCAGTAAAAATTTGACGGAGTTATTCAAAAAATCACAAAATAGTGAATTGGTTGGTTATGTCGATGTGGGTTATTTGTCTGACCCTCAAAAGACTATTTCACAAACGGGTAGGTATTTATGTATGGTGTAGTTGTCATTTTAAGGCGTTCGTCAGAACAGACATTGGTAGCCACATCATCAAACCATGCATGATTGGTTGCATTATACGAAGCTGGAGGAAAATGTGTTTCGCTTAGATCATTTATCCACCGCGTCATGACCTCTTGTGGACTAATATCAGACAACCAAAGCCCCACAATGATAGATGATGATAATGTTGCTTGTATCGCCGAAATCAAAGTGGGACACATTTAAGGTGATTAAACAAAACACGTATATCTGAAATTCTTCTCTATTCACGCGCTTCATGTTGAAAGGGAGATTAATTTTTGCCAAACACAATTCAGTAAAAAACTGGTAAATAACACCAGGATGTGTAGTTTGAAGGACTTGTCGACTAAAGGGGAAGTTTTGTAACTTAATTCTTTTCCTTGGCTTGGTTTTTTGTCCCTTTTCGATTTTTTCAGGTCAATATTTTCACGAGATAGATAACAAAATAAGAAGTTTACGGTCAAGGGGGGTGTTGTGATAATATGAATGCACACGATTAGGTAAAATCAAACTTTAATTGTCTAATCTTTGATTACACCTATTTATAACCTTATGTTTAAATTATACATAAGGTTGTTATACCTCTATTTACTTGTGTTTAAATTCATGCCCTTTCATTTGTCTTAAAAATATGTATCAATATAGTAAAAATGGATACAATTCTCATTACATATATTTCTTTGTTGCGTCTAAGTATTGATTTGATATTCAAAATAAACATTACTACTATTATGAATATTGTGTTGGATGACCTTTAGCCCTTCACATGGTCATGTCCTTTAGCCTTTCATGTACCCCATAAATTCTTATCTTTATTTCTTACATTGATTCCTAGTCTATACATATGTCTATGTACCCCTATATAAATGGAACATTTGTAAAGATCAATGCAATGAGAATCACTCTTCCTCTCTACATTTTGTACTCATGTTCATGTTCATCTTCTACCTTTAAGTTTCCTCTCCATATATCCATAACTTTCACAACACGTTATCAGCACGATTTCTCTACGAAATCCAAGGTAGTGAACCATATTCTCTTCTTCTTCTCTTTTCTCATTGTGATGCGATGATGGCAACATTGAGTCCGAATTCGGGAAACTCTCAAAAGCCTAGCATTCGGGAAAATTACACTTCCCTCTCTATTCCTATGTGATGATTAATTTCATGTATAAAATATTGTTATATATTCATGTTGGCATGCTAAATTTTGTTTATGGCTAAATCATGTTCTATCCATATCATCTATTCTTTTCAATTATATCTATAACATGGTAAACGTTATATGTCAAAAAAAATTGATTTTTTTAGTTTATAAAACATGCTTATTTTCATGTCTCACTACTACAGACGGGACATTATGCATCGGTTCGAAAAATGGCATTATGCATCGGTTATACATTATGCATCGATTTACATGTGACTGATGTTTATTTTATTATTTCATTTTATTATTTGAAATCAATTCATATCATATTTACCACATATTGGCAATGTCAATTTTATGAAGCTCGAGAATCCGCCTAAGTGCCATGTATCTGCTTTAAGATACTATAAAAGAAGGAAATAAAGTACTTGTTCATAAAAGATGGGTAAAGCCAAAATATCCTTAGGCATCATCTCGATGAGAGATTGTATATAAAATTTGAAAATCAATGATTCCCCTCTCCTTTGAAAGGATTTGAAGAGATGTGCGATCACCAAACGGCAATGATATTAAACTTGCTTTGATTATATATGCTTGCATTTGCAAGATTATTAAAAATTGTACACGAGTATAATTTTGCAAGTTTATGAATCACATCATAAATGAAGTTATAAGATGAAAATATCATGATAAAATGATGAAGAAAAAAATATATCATTGGGGTCGTACTTGTCGTACTTCCAAACACCTTGATTTTTATCAAGCCAGTTTGAAAGCAAAAGGTGTATGAATTTCACTGAAAAAGTGATTATCCTAAGGATCTTAACCATTTAGACTCCTATGAATCTCACTCATTTTAAAGATTATTTTTAAGAGGTCAATGGAGAATTTGATAAATTAATCAATGATGGAAAGTCGACATAAGGGATGATTTCATACCTATGAATATATCTAATTCAAAGTATTTGAATTTCTATACTTTATGCTTTATTTCTCTTCCAAATAAAGATATATGGATGATGGTCTCTCTATTAAGATGAAAGATGATGATGAATCATTATGTTTGCCGGATAGTGCAACGACACATACAATTTTGAGAGATAAATTTATTTCTTGCATCTCAAATTAGCTAAAGCTAATATCAACACAATATCTGGTGCATGATCAAATCTTATTGAAGGCTATGAAAGACTCCAAATAGTGTTACATAATGGTACACAGTATATCATAAAAGATGTAATGTTTCAAATATATGCCCCGAAATGACTATCATGTTGAAACGACAAATGAAACTGACATTGAATATTTATATATCACGTCAATGGTCTCAGGAAAGAAAAAAGTGATAGAAAAACTTCCATCACACAACTCTGGATTATATTATACTTTCATAAATCCTGTTGAATCATATATGGTGATAAACCAGAATTCAATAGACCCGAAAAACTTTCTAATATGGCATGATCGATTAGGCCATCTAGGTTCAATAATGATGCGAAGAATCATAGAAAATTCACATGGACATCATTTAAAAGGAAAAATATTCTCTTGTCCAAAAATCTCTCATGTGTCGCTAGTTTTCAAGGAAAACTGATTACAAGACCATCTCCATTGAAAGCTGAGACTGAATGTCCAACATTTTTAGAACGGATTCAAGGAGATATATGTGGACCTAGTTCCCCATCAAGTGGACCATTTCAGCACTTTATGGTACTTCTAGATGCATCGCCCCATTGGTCGCATGTTTGTTTATTATCCACTCGTAATATGACATTTGCAAGGTTGCTTGCTCAAATTATTAAATTACGAGCACAATTTCCAAATCATACATTTAAGAAAATTAGTATGGATAATGCGAGAGAATTTACATCCCAGTCTTTTAATGACTATTGTATGTCAACTGGAATTACAATTGAACATCCAATTGCTCATGTTCATACTCAAAATTGTCTAGCAGAATTCTCTATATATAGGCTAAAATTAATAGCTAGACCATTACTTATGCGATCTAAATTGCCAAGTTCTGCTTGGGGACATGCAATTTTGCATGCTGCATCACTAATTCATATAAGGTCAACTGCAAATAATAAATATTCCCCTTTGCAACTTGTTAGTGGCCCAAAACCAAATATCACTCATTTAAGAGTTTTGGGATGTGCAGTTTATGTTCCAATATCTCCGCCCAGCGTACTAAAATGGGACCCCAAAGAAGATTGGGGATTTACGTGGGATTTGAATCTGCATCAATTATTAAATATTTGGAACCTACGACAGGTGACATATTTAAGGCACGATTTGCCGACTTTCAATTTGATGAGACAAATTTCCCTGCATTAGGGGGAAATAAAATAAAATCTGAAAATAAAAGACTAGAGATATCTTGGAATGCAGAGTCATTGTCTCATTTTGATCCTCATACAAATTAATGTGAACTAGAAGTTCAAAAGATTATCCACCTATAAAATGTGGCAAACACATTGCCTGATGCATTCACAAATGTTAAAACAGTGACAAAGTCACATATACCAGCTGTCAATGCTCCTTGCAAAATCAATCTTCCTGATGAAGATATTGGAAATAAATTAGTAAGTGAGTCTAAAACACGACAGGAGCATGGCAGACCAATACGGTCCAAGGATAAAACTCCTAGAAAAAGAAAGGTCAAGATAACCAAATTAATGCATCAACCACTATTCCAAAAGAAAATGATATGAATCATGAAGCGACTTCTTTGAAAGATAATGAGATACCTAAAACTGATGACAATGAAGAAATTTCGATCAATTATGTCATTTCATAGAAAAGGTGGAATAGAAAAGAAATTATAGTGGATAAAATATATTCGCCTATTGTATGGCTCTAGATATTACAGAGGAAGATGAGGATCACGAGCCAAGATCGGTTAATGAATGCCGACGAAGAAATGATTTGCCAAAATGGAAAAGTGTTATTGAGGCAGAATTGAATTTACTTGAAAAACGCCAAGTCTTTGGAAAAATTTCCATAACACCCGAGACTGCCAAACCAATTGGTTATAAATGGATATTTGTGCGCAAACGAAATGAGAAAAATGAAGTTGTAAGATATAAAGCACGACTTGCAGCACAAGACTTCTCGCAAAGACCAGGCATTGATTATGAAGAGACATATTCACCGGTCATGGATGCAATGATATTCAGATTTTTATTGAGTTTGTCAGTCTTAGAAGAACTCCAAATGCATTAAATGGATGTTGTGACAGCCTATTTATATGGGTTACTTGATAATGACATTTATATTAAAATTACCTGAAGCATATTGTAGCTCAAAAATACGGGAAATGTACTCAATAAAATTACAAAGATCATTATGGATTAAAACAATCCGGTCGAATATGGTACAATCGTCCAAGTGGATATCTTTTGAAAGAGGGATACATCAACAATGCAATTTGCCCATGTGTTTTTGTTAAAAGGACAAAATTGGATTTTCTATTATCGCGGTTTATGTTGATGATTTAAATATCATTGGGACCCCAGATGAACTTACCGAGACAATTGCATGCTTGAAAAGTGAATTTGAAATGAAAGATTTGGGCAAAACAAAATTCTGCATTGGCCTACAAATTGAGCATTTATCAAAGGGCATTTTTTCATCAGTCCTCATTTACTGAAAGGATCCTCAAACGATTTAATATGGATAAATCACATCCGTTGAGTTCGCCTATGGTTGTTCGATCACTTAATGTGACAAAAGATCCATTTCGTCCTCGAGAAAAGGATGAAGAACTACTTGGTTATGAAGTATCATATCTTAGTGCTATTGGAGCACTAACGTATCTTGTTAATTATACACGACCTGATATTGCATTTTCGGTTAATTTACTAGCAAGATATAGTTCTTCTCCAACTCGAAGACATTGGACTGGCATTAAACAAAATTTAAGATATCTTCGAGGAACAACTTATATGAGCTTATTTTATTCAAAAGTCTCAAAATCAGGATTAATTGGATATGCCGATGCCGGGTATTTATCTGACCCTCATAAAGCACGATCACAAACGGGTTATGTGTTTACATATGGTGATACCGCTATATCTTGGCGCTCTACCAAACAGATTCTTACATACCCTTCTTATAATCATACTGAAATATTAGCACTTCATGAAGCAAGCCGTGAATGTGTGTGGCAGAAGTCTTTAATCCATCATATTAGAGGATCATGTGATCTTTCAGGTGACAAAGAAATCCCTATTGTCATATTTGACGATAATGCTGCTTGTATAGCTCAAATTAAAAATGGTTATATAAAAGGAGACAGAACGAAACACATATCTCCAAAGTTCTTCTTTACACATGAACTTCATAAGAACGGAGACATTGATATTTGTCAGCTTCGTTCTTGTGATAACTTAGCCGATTTGTTTACAAAGGCACTTCGCACAACTCCCTTTGAGAAATTGATCTATAAAATCGGCATGCGAAAGCTTCGAGATTTATGTTAAAGACCACATTGAGGGGGAGAATACGTGTTACACTCTTTTCCTTATTTTAGGTTTTATCCCTTTGGGTTTTCCTAAATAAGGTTTTTAATGAGGTAACATTTATGCGTAATGTACAATTGTTTACTCTTTTTCCTTCACTAGGTTTTTCCCACAGGGTTTTCCTAGTAAGGTTTTAATGAGGCATAATATGTATGAGTCATCCAAAGGGGGAGTGTTATGAATATTGTGTTGGATGACCTTTAGCCCTTCACATGGTCATGTCCTTTAGCCTTTCATGTACCCCATAAATTCTTATCTTTATTTCTTACATTAATTCCTAGTCTATCCATATGTCTATGTACCCCTATATAAATGGAACATTTGTAAAGATCAATGCAATGAGAATCATTCTTCATCTCTACATTTTCTACTTAGGTTCATGTTCGTTCATCTTCTACCTTTAAGTTTCCTCTCCATATATCCATAATTTTCACAACTACTATCTTTTCCTTTTTTTAATAGGAAAACGGCATGAAGCATACAACCTAGAGACACCAGGAGAGCAAGAGACGAACACTAAGACCTAACAGACAATAACTGACAGCAAAAGACCGACTTGACCTACTAAGCAATTACCCGCCTGGCAACCCAACCAACATTGGCAAACATTACTACTATCTTAATTTGTATTTACAAGACAAACATTGGGTTAATTTTAGACATGCCATTTTCGGAATTACATATTTCAATGATGCCATAGCTTTGAGTTTTATTTCGCTGATGCCATAGCTTCCATTTTTTGCTGATATGGATGTTGAGTTGGATAAAATTGGGCCACGCTGGACCATAAAATTGATGATCTGGCATCTGAAAATCAAATATGTTTCGCTCCTCGCTCGCTCTTTGTTCCTGTTCGTTCGGCTTTGCTCTGTCCTCGGTCTCTCCTCGCTCGATTCGACGACGCTATTGTTCAATTGCAACGGACGATTTCCATCCGCTAGTGAGTTTTGTTAGGGTTTATTCATGTTTTTACTGGTGTGATTTATATTTTAAGCTTTGTCCGTTTAATCTAGGGTTCACAATTTGGTTAGGGTTTACTCCGTTGGTGAGTTTCAATTGAACTGTACAATGGATTGACGATGGTTTTATGTTTTTTGAGGTTTCTTTCTAACAATTATATTTTGTTGGATTGAACTATGCTGTGCATATGAAAATTAGGGCATGAGGTCATTTCGGGTAGGTAGTTGACATGGTTTTTTTTGGTGATTTATGTTCTTTCTCTTTTGATATACTTTGAGGCAGCTGAATTGCATTGACTTGTAAAATATAATTTTAGCATATTGATTCTTTGTTTGATATTTTTTTTGTTACAGGTAGATAACATGAACCAAGCAGAATTGGATGGGATGGTTATGTCAACATTGGAAACGTTTGATAATCCCATAATTGATGAGTATGACCGTGATGAAATGGAAATGTTAGAGGAGCTTGAAGCTATGGATGGAAAAAATGTTCCTGAACCCGAACATTTATGGGATTATCCTTGTTTTGACGATGTATCTGGTTGGGTGGAGAATGATACATCTGCTGAACATAGAAGGAACAACTCCAGCTCTAACAACAATTTAATTTGTGTGGGGAAGATGTTTGACTCTAAGGAGGATGCAATAATTATACGAATCAAAAACACAGTTAAGCCCACTAAATTAGACTGTTTGTCTATTTAACTTTTGCTTGTTAGTTCCGATATATTTCTACAGGGTATTTTGAAGCTTAGAGAGAATACACGCTAAGGAGAGGATTTTACGCAGAAAAGATGTTACGAGTCATTCCAAGGTCACGATCAGACGCTGACTGAAGAAATCTAAAGATCCTGACATGGAATCATTCAAAACAAATCAAACCGAAGAGCAACCAAAGTCAGTCCGGGGTAGGAATGGACCGATAGTTTTGTGAAAACTTCACAAAACTCACAAAACCTCCTCACAAGGGAGGCTCCTCCTCACATGGGCGGCTAGAAGGGGAGGAGCATCCTCCTCACATGGGCGGCTCCTCCCTCACAACTCCTCTCCTCCACTCTCTTCCCTCCACTTGGCGGCTCCTCCTCCCTCCTCCCAAAGCCGCCGGCGGCTAGAGCTCCTCCCCCATATGTCATCTCCTCCTTGCTCCTCCCTTCTGCTCCCTTGGATCAAAAACACATGCCCCCCATCTCCACCCTCCATTTCTCTCAAGTTTGGCTATAAATACCAAGCCAAACCTCATTTGTAAACATCCCAAAAATCACAAATCACTTATCTCTCTAAGTTTGGCAACTTGTAAGTTTGGTTTTGAAATAATACTCCTGTTGGTTCTTGAGTATTATAACAGTTTTAGAGAATACTCCTGTTGGTTCTTGAGTATTCAAGTAGGAATTAGGAATACTCCTGTTGGTTCTTGAGTATTCCCCTTTACTTACTATCTTTCAAAAACCCCCGAGTATTTAGCTATGGTATCCACCTCTATGGATATTCGTAGCTAAACTCTTCATTCGGTTGAAGGGGTGTACTTGTATCATAAAATGTTTTAGACTTGCTTTAGTATTTTTTCTCTGTATTCAAAACTAGTTCTATGTGCCATATATTAGGCCAGAACTTCCAAGGTTGAGTGGATGCTTGGAATGGCAAAGCTCTTCCGTGGAAGTTCGTAAACATACTCGGATAAGTGGATGCTTGGAATGGCAAAGCTTATCTGAGGAGTTTGACCTCTCTCAAACATCATTTGATTGCTCGGGAATGACTGATCAAATGGATGCACACAGGCTAATATACCTTGGAATGGGGTATTAGTCTAAGTAGAACAAGGGCTCTACGTTTTTTGCAAAAGTCTAGACAGTGTGTGCAAATCGAGTGCTTGGAATGGCCTTGATACACTTTCGAACACTTTTGCAAAAGACTAGACAGTGTGGCAAATCGAGTGCTTGGAATGGCCTTGATGCACGTTTGAATACTTAGAAGGATCACTAAAGGTCAATGGTAAACAGGCTATGATACAAAGCCCCCGAAACTGAATGTTTTCCTTGAAATCAAACACCACCTGTATTTACTTTCTTAGTATAACTGCCTTCATCAACTGCACTCATCAACCGGAGGACTTGCCAATCACGCATCACCCGCTGTAAGTCTTCTTTGTATTTTCAGTATTTAATTTTCTGTCATTTACTTTTCCGCACAAAAAAATCAAAACCAATCAAAAAGTCACGTAGTTGTTAGCGCTAAAACCTCAATCAACCTAAAAACACGCTCCTTCGCTGTACAAATCACCTCAAAGAGCAACTATCCCCCTAATTCCCTTGGGTTCGACCCCTACTTACCACTTGCTACCCAGTAGTGAAGTCGCGAGTAGCGGACTATTATAAATTTATTTTTGACGTTTGCACACAACGACTGTGCAACCATCAAAATTGGCGCCGTTGCCGGGGAATTAGCCGTCGGATAGTTGTTCTTTTTCATTTCCCTATGACACTACCCACTACGCATGCATGGACAACGCGATATCTGCCCCTGTTCGGAGGAACGGAGGGAGAAGACCCAGTACAGCACTGCCGAAACTTCCACCACGTCTGACACCACATCAAACCTGAAAATAAAGTGTTAGAGGAATTTAAGCTTAAATGCTTTAAATTCTCTCTAACTGACTTTGCCACGATATGGTACTACACATCCACCGCTTGCAGTGCAGAACGTTACGTAGATCTCTGCGTTCCATTCCTGAAGGAATTCTCCCCACCATCCTTACGCCAAAAAACCCGTGAGAGGATCATGTGCCTTGGACGAATACTACACGAACTATGATGCCATCGTCTCAATCTGCCCGCACCATGGATTCACGAAGAAAGTTCTTCTCCAAAAATTTCTTCGTGGGATGAGGTCCGAAGAGCTGGGAAGAGTTAACGAAGCAATGAGAAGATCGGCCGGAAACTTCACCATTGCAGACATGTGGAACCATATATTAGATCAGAACGTCCATGGTTGAGTGGATGCTTGAAATGGCAAAGCTCTTCTGTGGAAGTTCGTAAACATACTCGGGTAAGTGGATGCTTGAAATGGCAAAGCTTATCTGAGGAGTTTGATCTCTCTCAAACACCATTTTGGGTTAATCGGAAAAGACAACCCAAAATGGATGCACACGGGCTAGTATACCTTGAAATGGGGTGCTAGTCTAAGTAGAACAAGGGCTTTACGTTTTTTGCAAAAGATTAGACAGTGTTGCAAGTCGAGTGCTTGAAATGGCCTTGATTCACTTTCGAACACTTTTTTGAAAAGACTAGACAGTGTGGCAAATTGAGCGCCGGAAAAGGCCTTGATACACGTTTGAATACTTAGAAGATTCACTAAAGGTCAATGATAAACAGGATATAATACAAGGCCCCTGAAACCCAACGCTTTCTTTTAATTGTAATAATTATCAGTTACTTTCTAGTACTAAAACCAACCAATCAATCACTTAGCTGGTAGCTTTAAAACCAACCAACCAATCCCAAAATTGTCCAACTTAAAGAGCAACTTATCCCCCTAATTCCCTTGGGTTCGACCCCTACTTACCACTTACTACCCAGTAGTTAAGTCGCGAGTAGCGGACTTATAAATTCATTTGCACATTTGCTCTGACGACAAGCATCTGTCAAATTGGCGCCGTTGCCGGGGAATTAGCCATCGGATAAGTTCTTTAAATCAATACGCGCTCGAAACAACCATGTCTCGCGAAGAAAGTCATCATGACTACCAGGATGACGACGAGATAAACCTGTACGATCGAAACAATGAGGTACCACTTCCATTTATGGATGATCCGGAGCAACTCATCCGAAGCAGACGAGCTCGTGATAGGGAAGTGATGGACCATAATTATACGAATCAAAAACACAGTAAAACCCCCTTAATTAGACTGTTGGTCTATTTAACTTTTGCTTGTTAGTTCCGATATATTTCTACTGGGTATTGTGGCGCTTAGAGAGAAAACACGCTAAGGAGAGGAGTTTTACGCTCAAAAGGATCGGTCGCCATTTCTGGCCAGCCAAAGACCGAGAAACCCAGATCGCGCCCGCCGTCCAGCGTCCAGCGCGCCTGCCGAGCTATTCGAGTCCCAATTCAAGTTGCCCGAGCAAACCATCTGATCTGACAATTCCGCCTCGACCAAAGTGTTTAAAATGGAAAATAAGGTGGAAGATGTCGGAAAACCAACGAGAATGCTCAAGCAGATTAGCAGTTAGCTCAATTCCAAGGCAAAGGCTCGGCGCACATTGGCACCCAAACCAAGTCGCTCGACCCGACGGATGCATCTGGAAAATCTGGCTCGACCAAGATGTTTGGACTGCCAAACAAGTCGAACAATCTCGCTTCCCAGACAAAACGCCCGAGCAGATTGGCAGTTCGCCCAAGTCCAAAGCAAAAGCCTCGCGCATAGGCACCAAGACCAAATTGCTCGACCAAAACATGGAATTGGGAAAAGCTGGCTCGACCATTAGTCTTAGAATCACTTGGCCATTCCAAATCAACTATCAAATGCAAGCATGGACCAAGGTGACCGGCCACCATGCTTGGAGGTGGCCAAGGGAGGAGCTCCTCCCCATTCAACCACCTGCAACCGGCGGCTCCTCCACTCTAGGTGACCGGTTGCAGGTCACCATGAAGGGAGGAGCTGCTCCCTTGGCCACCTCCAAGCATGGTGGCCGGTCACCTTGGTCCATGCTTGCATTTGATAGTTGATTTGGAATGGCCAAGTGATTCTAAGACTAATGGTCGAGCCAGTTTTTCCAAATTCCATGTTTTGGTCGAGCAACTTGGTTTTGGTGCCTATGCGCGCGGGGCCTTTACTATGGAATTGGGCCAATCTGCCAATCTGCTCGAGCGTTTTGTCTGGAAAGCGAGATTGTCCGACTTGTTGGGCATTCCAAACATCTTGGTCGAGCCTGATTTTCCAGATGCATCGGTCGGGTCGAGCGACTTGGTTTGGGTGCCTAAGCGCACCGGGCCTTTGCCTTGGAATTGAGCTAACTGCGAATCTGCTCGAGCATTCTCCTTGTTTTCCGACATTGTCCACTTAATTTTCCATTTGGAATATTTTGGTCGAGGCGGAATTTTCAGATGAGATGGTTTGCTCGGGCAACTTGAATTGAGTGTTTGGTCAGCTCGGCGGAGGGCCTGGAACTGCTTCAACCGGTCGGGTGGTTTCTGCGGCATTTTCCCACCCGGTCGGTTGAGTCTTCAATGCAAATTCCTCTTCGGTTTGATTTGTTTGGAGTGATTCCATGTCAGGATCCTTGAGATTTCTTCAGTCAGCGTCTGATCTTGACCTTGGAATAACTCTTGACATCTTTTCAGCGTAAAATCCTCTCCTTAGCGTGTTTTCTCTCTAAGCGCCAAAATACCCTGTAGAAATATATCGGGACTAACAAGCAAAAGTTAAATAGACCAACAGTCTAATTTGGTGGGTTTTACGGTGTTTATGATTCGTATAATTTGGGTCCATCATATCACCCCACACTTTTAGTTGTTCGTCCCGAACAATGCTATTAAAGGGCGGCACTCTAAGTTTGGTTTTGGATTATATGAAAATTAGACTGTGGGACTCGATTTATCCTAATTCATGCATTACTTACTTATTACCAAATTGAACTGTGTAAATAAATAGAAGAAACTTAATACTTGTACCTCCGTGCCGAGATGCAAATTGTTCCGGATGTCTCGGGAGATAGCCCTTTTTTGGTTCCTGGACTGCAACTTCGGGATCGTCTCGCACTATATGGTTTTCTTGTAGCTTTCTCTAGCACGTGATTTGGTTCGGGTTTCACTGGTTTGAGTACTTTGATTTTTCTTTTGGCGAGGGACTGCTTTTGTAGTGAATCGGCCTTTGGCCTTTGATTTGACTTTTTTGAGTACTTCACTTTTTTATTCGGTTAAAACCTTCACAATGTTGGGCCTTTGGCCTCTTTAATTGCTTCTTCGAGCTTTTCGCCTTTTTGTGGCTTTGCTAGTCCATTTTCTCAAGCCTTTTTGGGAGGTCCAATCATCGCCCGCAAGCCTATGGAAATACCTCCCCGCTCCTCTCATCGTTGTTGTTTCGCGCGGGTCAAGATGAGGGTCGCTCATCTATTTTCTCGGCTACTTTAACTAGAGAGAGGACGGTCTGATTCCCGTCCTCGCCTTTTCTTTTCTTTTTGCATAAACACTGCATGGCGGAGATGACTTCAATCTTCACTGAAACCCGAAGTGTAGCCTCCACTGACTTCGAAAACCATATAGTTTGATAAGATCCTTCGATTGCCTGTCAAGCCTTTCTAGGGCAGTTTATGTCAACTCCACATCTCTAGTTAATCTCAGCACAAAGGACAAATGAAAAGTTACGTCCTAAGTTTTTAGACAGTTGAATTTTCACAAGGTAAATGCATGAATTTCGGTCAATCTTTTTCACATTCTTAAGTTCATATTCTCAAAAAGATACTATTACTAAAAAAGAAAACACCAAGCATGTTATTTATATACAACGGTGGTTCTCACCCCACACTTTTGAACGAAGGCGTGCCTTAGTTCAAAAGTCATGCAAGCTAATATATATATGTGAGAATTACTAAGACAGAAAATTAAATGACAGAATTTAAATGACAGAAAGTAAGATAGTGTCGGGTTACCTCCCGACCAGTGCACTTGTTTAACGTCGTTGGCTCGATAGTACCTCATTGTGGATTACTGGTTTGGGTCCCATGGGTGGCTCAGGTCGAATTTTGCCACCGTTCCTGTGTTGCTTTTTGCCTTGCCTTTTCCCGATTTCTTGCGAGATGATGTGCTTGGGTCAGGACTCCTTTGTTTTGGGATCTTTTCTTTCCAATACCCCGGAGGATGTGAGGGACCTTTCACTACTAGCCCTTTGAAGTTTTTGTATTTGGGACTGTCTAGTCCAGCTACGGTGTAACACTGCTCCATCGAGGAGTCATTCTGCAGAGGCCCTTTTCCCATCCTCTTTTCAGCCTCTTCATGGATCACATAGTTTTCGGCGATTTGTCTATTGATCGAAGGGAAAAGTCGGGAAGCTTGCATCTTAAGGCTTGGTTCTGCCTCGTTATGATTGTCAGTGAGGAACTGGTCGTAGATACTCTCGGCTGCCCGGGTAATGATAGTCGGGTATGAATTGGGCAGTTCGTCAGTGGTGTTCTGGACTCCAACCTCGTTGCTTCCGGTGCTTTCCATATCTGATTCTTCTGACGGTTCAGGAGTCTCTTCTGACGGCTCGGTAGTTTCTTCTTTGTCTGCCTCAGGGTCAGCTTCATTTATCTGCATTTCCTCGTCAGTTTGGGGTACTCATCTTGTGGCAGCGGCTAGGCCAATTATGAGGTACCACATGTCTGCAATGGTGAAGTTTCTGGCTGATCTTCTCATTGCTTCGTTAACTCTTCCCAGCTCTTCGGACCTCATCCCACGAAGAAATTTTGGAGAAGAACTTTCTTCGTGAATCCTTGGTGCGGGTAGCTTGAGATGATGGTGTCGTAGTTCGTGTAGTATTCGTCCAAAGTCTCATCCCGGGATTGTTGAAGACTCAAGATTTTCTCACGGGTTTCTTGGCGTAAGGATGGTGGGGAGAATTCCTTCAGGAATGGAACGCAGAGATCTACGTAACGTTCTGCACTGCAAGCGATGGATGTGTAATACCATATCGTGGCGAAGTCAGTTAGAGAGAATTTAAAGCATTTAAGCTTAAATTCCTCTAACCCCTCATTTTCAGGTTTGATGTGGTGACAAACGTGGTGGAAGTTTCGGCAGTGCTGTACTGGGTGATCTCCCTCCGTTCCTCCGAACAGGGGCAGATATTGCGTTGTCCATGCATGTGTAGTGGGTAGTGTCATAGGGAAATGAAAAAGAACAACTATCCGATGGCTAATTCCCCGGCAACGGCGCCAATTTGACAGAGATGCTCGTCGTCGAAGCAAAACGTGCAAATAAATTTATAATGTCCGCTACTCGTGACTACACTACTGGGTAGTAAGTGGTAAGTAGGGGTCGAACCCAAAGGAATTAGGGGGATAAGTTGTTCTTTAAGTTGGACAATTTTGGGATTGGTTGGTTGGTTGGTTTTAAAGCTACCAGCTAAGTGATTGATTGGTTGGTTGGTTGGTTTTAGTACTGGAAAGTAACTGATAACTATTACAATTAAAAGAAAGCGTTCGGTTTCAGGGGCCTTGTATTATATCCTGTTTATCATCGACCTTAAGTGAATCTTCTAAGTATTCAAACATGAATCGAGGCTATTCCTAGCTCAAGACTTGCAACATTGTCTAGCCCTTTTAAGGTCGTAGAGCACTTATTCTACTTCAGCTAATTCCTCCTTCCGAAGTATCTTAGCTTTATGTGCATCCATTTGGTCCCTTTGGTCCAGTTTCCAAATGGTTTTTTAGATAGATCGAACTTCTCGGATAAGCTTGCCCATTTGGTCCCCTTGGTCCGGTTACAAATGGTTCACTTACCCGAGTATGATCACGAATCCCAAGGAAGAGCTTTGCCCGTCAAAGCGTCCACTCAACCTTGGAAATTCTAATCTTATATATGGCACATAGAATAAGTTTTGAATACGAAGACGAGACACTAAGTTAATAGTCTAAAACATTTTATAATACAAGTCCACCCCTTCTACCGAACGACTAGTTTAGCTACTATTTATCGCGCTAAGCATTATAACTAAGGAATTGGAAATTAAAGACGGAAAATAAATATTGAAATACTTACAACCGTTGAAGCGCCAAGGGAGCAATCTTTATTTCCAAAGCCAAACTTTACAAAACTTAGAGAGATAAGTGAAATTTTGATTTGAGGATGATGGTGAGATGATACAAATGAGAGGGGATGGGTATGTATTTATAGGCTAAGGGAGGAGAAATGGGTGGTGGAGATGAGGGGCAAGTGTCTTTGATCCAATGGAGGAGGAGGAGGAGCAAGGAGGAGCCGCCACATGGGGGAGGAGCAAAGCCGCCGGTCACCAAGAGTGGAGGAGCCGCCGGTTGCAGATCACCATGGAGGGAGGAGCTCCTCCCTTGGCCACCTCCAAGCATGGTGGCCGGTCACCTTGGTCCATGCTTGCATTTGATAGTTGATTTGGAATGGACAAGTGATTCTAAGACTAATGGTCGAGCCAGGTTTTCCAAATTCCATGTTTTGGTCGAGCAACTTGGTTTTGGTGCCTATGCGCGCGGGGCCTTTACTATGGAATTGGGCCAATCTGCCAATCTGCTCGAGCGTTTTGTCTGGAAAGCGAGATTGTCCGACTTGTTGGGCATTCCAAACATCTTGGTCGAGCCTGATTTTCCAGATGCATCGGTCGGGTCGAGCGACTTGGTTTGGGTGCCTAAACGTGCCGGGCCTTTGCCTTGGAATTGAGCTAACTGCCAATCTGCTCGAGCATTCTCCTTGGTTTTCCGACATTGTCCACTTAATTTTCCATTTGGAATATTTTGGTCGAGGCGGAATTGTCAGATGAGATGGTTTGCTCGGGCAACTTGAATTGAGTGTTTGGTCAGCTCGGCGGAGGGCCTGGAACTGCTTCAACCGGTCGGGTGGTTTCTGCGGCATTTTCCCACCCGGTCGGTTGAGTCTTCAATGCAAATTCCTCTTCGGTTTGATTTGTTTGGAGTGATTCCATGTCAGGATCCTTGAGATTTCTTCAATCAGCGTCTGATCTTGACCTTGGAATAACTCTTAACATCTTTTCAGCGTAAAATCCTCTCCTTAGCGTGTTTTCTCTCTAAGCGCCAAAATACCCTGTAGAAATATATCGGGACTAACAAGCAAAAGTTAAATAGACCAACAGTCTAATTTGGTGGGTTTTACGGTGTTTATGATTCGTATAATTTGGGTCCATCACCTATATACAAAGGCGACGTAATATCAAAGTACATCAGCGCTTTCCAAAACAAGCGCTGTCATATTCATCTAAAAAAAAATCCCCGCCCTATTCGCCCGCGTAGACGAGTTAAAAAGTTTTGGTTAAAATAGACTAAATAAATATTGTTTTGGACAAAGCGAATTGAAATTACATGCGCAATGGAAAACCCTCATTATCCGTGTTAGAACACAGTCGTCCGCCGTACGCCGCCGAGCTCGACAGCCGATTGTTGTGCCAATTGCATAAGCAACCTTGATAGCCCAGGTATGGTAAAACTACTCGTCTTCCTCTTGTGCGCTTCAGTTGAGTTCGTGCTTCTAGATTGTTCGGCTGCGGTTGTTTGTTTGTTCGAATCCAATTGGTATAAAAAGTGTGGCAAATGTTATGCGCGTGTGTCCGATTTCAGAAGCAAATTTGTTTGTTCGGCGTGTCTTAGTGTGTGTTTGTGTGTGAATTTCTGTACAAGAAATGTTCGAAACTGGTCGCCTGACAAATTGTGTTTATGTCCTCTGTGTTAGCTGTACGTGTTGTCATCATATGTTGATATCTGTTGATACAATCTGTTGGAACTTTCTGATAATGAAATGCCTGTAGCTCATCGTCCTTAGGTACCTTTGATACTATTCGGGTTAAATTAATATTTGTCATACACATACTCGAATGGCTGCTGTTTTGGTTGAAAATGTGGTTACAAGAAGAAGATACAACAATGTGTTCTATCTGTGATTTGAAATTACTAATTTAAATTTTATGGCAGGGTAAATGGCACCACTCAAGCGAAATGTACAGGGGAAAAAGAAAACCGTGGCTGGTAGAGGGTCAGCACAAACGTGGCTAACTGAAATACGCCAACCAAGACAGCTGAGTCAGGGTGATCAACATCAGCCATCAGCTGGAGAAAACAGTCAAAATTGAGATGCGTACAGACCTTCTGTTCCGGTACAGGATCATATCCCTGCGAGACAAGGGGGTGAGGAAAGGCAAACTACACCATCGTCAACCGGGGACAGACGTCCAAGTCCAGACCTTTACAGGCCTTCTATGCATGTACCGGACCCTACTGTGAATCCTATGGATGAAGACAGAGTCTTACCAGAAGTGGATGAGTACTCAATCGATGACCTGTTTCATATGGTGGGGGTGAACAGGGACGAGGATGCCGAAGAGAGGGCCTCACCTTCGGCATATGCTGACGATCATGATGACGGAATTCGGACAGATTTTGTTAGAGGAGGGACTTCGGCCGGTGGCGGAGTCAGTGAGGAGACTCCGTTGGGTTCAATGCCACATGATATTCGGCCTTGGATCACTCCAGCTGGGGATGACAAGTGAGTACTTTTATTGTACATAAATGTGTGCAGCTTGTTTATACTAACCATATTATAAATGTTACACCTTGTATTTTTTTCAGCTTTGACCCCCCTTAGGCTGTTAACAAAATCGGGCTTCAATGCATTGGACCTGGCTTTCAGATTGGTTGGACGACAGTGGAGACGTGTGATCCACAAGCTCCGGTGAAGTGGTTTCGACACTTCAAGGTAAAAGTGAAATTGTAGCAGTTGCATTATTTTTTGGGTAATTTCGTTTTCGATTACATAGTTTTGTGATTCTATGTAATGTATATGTAGAGCTTGTACCGGTGGGATCCGATACACACCGACCAAATTGAGGCCAACTTTAGGAAAAAGGCGGCTAAGATTCTACAAGATTCTTGGAGAGGTTTGCGAACCGGGAAAACCAAAGGCCCGAAATGGTTGACCAAAGATCACATAGATGCGGGAAGAGCTCGATTTAATACGGACCCATCATTCATAGCCCGCAGTGAAAAGAACAAGCAAACGTATGCTGCCAACCTTGCCAGATACGACCCGAAATTGCACGCATTTGGGTCTAGACCGGCACACTTTCACCATGCGAAGATGGTAATAATTAAATTTTTACACTTAAATTTTTCACAATAAATTTATCATTAAATTGTTACACTAATAATTCAATTTTTACACTTAAATTTTTTCACAACACATTATCATTAAATTTGCAGGAAAAGGACAATAAAAGACAAGTGTTGCTAACTGATATGTTTGACAAGAAATACAAGAGGCAGGATGGGACGTATCTGATACCCGATTGGGAGAACAAAAGGGTACACTTAACAAATTATATTTGTTTATTACATTTGTTTATTACAAAAGGGTACACTTAACAAATTATATTTGTTTATTACATTTGTTTATATCAGTGTAACTCAATAATATGTTTCTTATTGTATTTTTTTATTACATAGACTCACAATTTTGACAAGATATTTGTACGAATGTGCAGATTCAGCTTGCTGATGCTGAAGCTCTGGTCCTGAAGGATCGCGTTGCAGATGAAAGGGTACCAGATGAAAAGCTGGTAGAGGCCGCTGCAACTGTCATGGGAGTTCACCCAAGGTCGGGGATACCGTATCTGTATGGTCCTGCAGCAACATTAGTGTCGGAACAGTACTCTTCGACGGGCAGCCAGTCGTGTGCCAGCGTGCAAGGAGCAGCAAGGAGCCAATCATCGAACGATTACACTCAGGAGCTTGTGCCACGTTTAGAGCGCATAGAATCCCGACAGGAAGCTGATTTGAGGAGCATGCAACAACAACAGGAGTCCCTGAGAGAGAGCATGGACCAAATGATGCAAATGCAAGCTGCTATAATGAGGATGCTCAGTACTTCTGGATACCAGCCGCCCTCCAGTCGAAGCTCGGATGGAAACAACAATGATGGCCATCAGGAATCGAATGAAGACCGCAGAAATTAGGCATTTTAATTTTGTTTGATTCGAATTATTTTAATATAATTTCAAAATTCGAATTTTAATAGTTGATTTTGTTAAATCAAATTTAAATTAAATTTTGTTAAATTTTAATTTTTAATTAACAAAAGTCGAATTTAAATTTTGTTAAATTTTAATTTATAACAGACACAAGACGGTATGTAGAAGGAAAATACGGATGTCGGAGTGAAGACGGGAACAATGACGGAACTACGAGTATCGTAATAATGACGGAATGTAGACGGAAAATAACGACGACGGAACGTAGATGAATTATTGCCGATAATATATATTGACGGAATTATGCCAGACAAATGACGGCAACGTGAGTACCGTAATATAGACGAAAGATTGACGGAATACCATATTCATGGAATATAGACTGAAAGTTGACGGACAATGTTTTACGTAACTGTGACGGAAAATGTTTTACGTAACTTTACCGGACATATGACGGAACGTAAACGGAATAATTTGACGTCGCCTATATATGAAGGCGCCTTTATATTAATCCTAAGGCAGCGCCTAACGTAAAGCGATGTCTCAATACATATATTCAACGTCGCTTACACAGAAGCGCCGTTCAAAATGTCACGGAAAAATAACTGAAATACGACTGAATCAGATATCGTGAGTAGCGTAAAATAGACG
The DNA here is from genome assembly GCA_033675395.1 of Rhodiola chrysanthemifolia. NCBI lineage: Eukaryota > Viridiplantae > Streptophyta > Magnoliopsida > Saxifragales > Crassulaceae > Rhodiola > Rhodiola chrysanthemifolia. The sequence continues at coordinate 31,081,968 of CM066207.1, read as the reverse complement.
AAAGCTTGACGGAATATATATCGAAGGAATATAGACTGAAAGTTGATGGAAAATACGTTAACGTAATATGTTCGGAGTGTAGACGGAAATGTTTTACGTAACTGTGACGAAATATCAACGACACGCAGATGGAATTACACGTACCGGACATATGACGGAATAGAAACGGAAAGTCGACGGAATAATTGGACTGAATGTCGACGGAAAATATTTACCGTCGGGAAAATTTCCGACATCATCGTCGTTGAAGGAAAGTTGACGGAAATTCACGTTTTTCCGTCAACTTTCCGTCCCTTTTCCTGCGCATGCTTGAAGACGAAAATTATGGAAAAATTAGTAGTCACTATCCGGCAAACATAATGATTCATCGTCATCTTTCATCTTAATAGAGAGACCATCATCCATTTCTCTTTGAAAGATAAATAAAAAAGGTTAGGATCAATTTTATTTGATGAGACGGGGGATAAAAATTCAAACTTTAATAAGTAAGTAATCATCTTTTATCGTAATTGAGAGATGATTATCCATTTCTCTTTATTTGGAAGTGAAATAAAGCATAAAATATAGAAATTCAAATACTTTTAATTAGATATATTCATAGGTATGACATCATCCCTTATGTCGCATTTCCATCATTGATTAATTTATCAAGTTCTCCATTGGCCTCTTTAAAAATTTAATCTCTAACATCCAAATTGATGAGATTCATGTAGGTCCAAATGTGTGATATCCTTAGGATTATCACTTTGTTCAGTGGAAATTTATGTTAGTACCTTTTGCTTTCACATAGGCTTGATAAAAATCAAGGTGTTTGGAAGTACGTCAAGTACGACCTCGATGATATTTTCATCTTATAACTTCACTTGTGAAATGATTTATAACATTTTGCGAAATTTTACTCGCATACATTTTTTTTATAATCTTGCAATCGCAAGTGTATATAATCAAAACAAGTTTAATATAATTGCCTTTCGATGATCGTACATCTCTCTTCAAATTATTTCAAAGGAGAGGGATCATTGATTCTCAAATTTCATATATAATCTCTCATTGAGATGATGTCGAAGGATATTTTGCCTTTAGCAATCTTTTATGAACAACTGCTTTATTTCCTTCATTTATAGTATCTTAAAGATACAAATCATGTGGGCGGACTTTAATATCATGAATCAACGCCGAATGATAATTGTCATATCATGGCTTTAGCCATCTTTATTGAACAAGTGCCTTATTTTATCCTTTTATAGTATCTTAAAGATATATGACACTTAGGCGGATTTCAATATCAATAATCGCCGAATAATCATTTTTATACTCAAGAGCATTGAACTCGAGGTTCATAAAATTGACATTGCATAATAATATATGATAAATACAATATGAATTGATTTAAATAATAAAATAAAATAAACATTAGTCACGTGTAAATTACATATGCATGACATAGAACATATAAATAAACATGTTATAAACATAAGGGAAAATCATGTTCCGACATATAAAATTAAGCGTGACAATTTTTTACAAAACATGATTAGATGATATATGCATGCTACAACATAAAAGATATAGATTTGAATCATGCATACATGTTATAAACATAAATGAATTGATTCTCTCAAATGCTAGGCGATTTTGAGATTTATCCAAGAATGGACTCAATGTTGCCATCATCGCATCATGTAAAGAACAAAGAAAAATAAGATGTTATATCCCTACCTTGAGCAACTTGTTGCTGATAACGTGTTGTGAATATATTTAGATTTGTGGATAGTAAGAGATGTAGGGACTAGGGAGAGATGCTGAGATTTGTATGTAGTGAATATGGTGGAGACATTCTAAGTAATAAGAACATGAACATGTATGAAGAGAAAATGTATAGAGAAGAGTTGTAATGTTTTAATTGATTTTGATCTTTACAAATCATCCCTTTATATATAGGGGTACATGGACATATGGAGAGACATAAAAATCAATGTAAGAAATAAATCTGAACTTTATGAAGCACATGAAGAGCTAAGAGACATGGCTATATGAAGAGCTAAAGGTCATCCAACATTGCAATATTCATAACACTTCTTTAATTTAAACTATATCTCTCATTAAATGGTTTTAACTTTTAAAATTTTTAAATTTCTTTGAATCTCATAGTACAAATGGGTATTACTTGTAACGTAATTTTTCCGTTTCACAATGTACATTGTACCATATAAAAAGTTTTTTTTGATACTTTTACCATATAAAAAGTGAAATAATTGTTTTCTTGATTCATGTCATAAAACTTCAGGTTTTTTGCCATATATTATGAGTGTGTATAATAGAGTTAAGATCTCATGAGAAGGGTAATTCACATGAGAAATGAGAATTATTCTGGATCGTCGATCACAAATGATCAACGGTCCAGATTATTCCCGTTCAAATTCGTTATCCCCGTTATATTCGAAATAAGGGTATATTGGTCAATTACAAATATTTGTTGTTTTGTTATGCATCAATTTTTCAGACGTGGATTCAATTAGGGTTTAAATAAGATCGCTAAAAGCAAGAACGATGAGATTTCAGATGGACTTGCAACGAAATGAGCGAACTGACTATCCGTCTTCAAGCGATAGACATTAAGACTGCGACTATGTGGGGCGTTGCTGCAGGTGCCACCACCCTCGAATCGTCCAGCCTCAAAAGATTTGGGTGTTGTTGCTGGTGCACTGATATTTTCAGCTCAATAAACATATTCTCCTTATTTTCACAACCTCTAAATTTTTTGCCTTTGTAGCAGTGAATTAATACAACTCATTCAAAAAGTAAAAATTGGTCAAATTCATTCACTACTAAAATTCGTAGTTTAATTAGTGAAATTCGTAACTCTTAATGACTCCGTGATGACCAAATAAAATTTGTAGTCTAATTAGTAAAATTCGTAACTGTTAATGACTTCGTGATGAACCAACTATATAAAATTCGTAGTTTGATTAGTAAAATTCGTAACTGTCATGACTTCGTGATGACCAAATAAAATTCGTAGTCTAATAAGTAAAATTTGTAACTGTTAATGACTTCATGATGACCAAATAAAATTTGAAGTTTAATTAGTAAAATTCATAACTCTTAATGACTTTGTGATGACAAAGTAAAATTCGTAGTCTACTTAGAAAATTCGTAACTGTTAATGACTTCGTTATGACCAAATGAAATTCGTAGTCTAATTAGTAAAATTTGTAACTGTTAATGACTTCATGATGACCAAATAAAATTCGTAGCCTAATTAGTAAAATTCGTAACTGTTAATGACTTAGTGCTAACCAAATAAAATTTGTAGTTACTAAAGCAAAATTCGTAGTGTGATTTGTAACTAATTCGTATTGTTATTTATGCGTTGCATTACTCATAGCATATTTGTCAATAATTTGTAGCATATTTGTAACTAATTCGTAGAATAATCTCTTGCTTTTGGCCTCTTTGCTCTTTGTATCTCAACAACCACGTACAATCTCAACAACCCCTTAGATCCTGACACTGTCAACGGAGCATCAAAAGAATTGGGGACATGGGAAGACACTAAGGTGGGATTTATTCGGCGGAGGTGGACTGATTTGTGTGAGTTGCAGAGTCTGGAATGGCGGCGATAGTGAGATTGGATGAGAGCGAGAGGGACGACGCGGCGAAGTGAAGGGCTGATTTGCGGGTTGCATAGTCTGAAACGGCGATGGTGGCAAGATTGGATGGGAGCGAAAGAGACGAGGCGGCTGTCATCGGTAGGTGGTGATGGGTTAGATGGAGATTTGGGGATTGAGATATTGCGGATGTTTGTAGTTGTGATGGAGATAGGTTTGGTAGGATACAGTGAAGAAGACATGGTTGACGATGATGGTCGATTCAGGCGGGTCGATTTCTCCGCAGACTGGTGGAAGGGTAGGTGAGAGAATTTGTGTTGCAAAGATGACTAATATGCCCTTAATACTTTGTAAAACAGATTTATAGATTTAAATAAACATGAATTATCTGAGCCATTGATAATGAAATTGTACGTTTTAGATTAATTCTCATTTCTCATGAAATATAACACTTCTCATTTAATCCTAATTTGCGTATAATATTTTGAATTTTCGTAGTTTGACAATTCATCATATATCATGTATGGATAAAAATTAAATTTTATATTTTATATTCATACATATTTCACGGTAAATTGTGTACTTTTCCCTAAAATAAAAAAATAAATTGACGAATGTTTAGACGTCGAACACGGTCATTATACCGTAATTAAATTACTTAATGAATCATGCGAAAGTTCATCATAGATTTAATTTAAGTCGATAAATATAGTGAAACGACGTTTGTTTTGTCTTTCTATTCCTAAGTTAAAATGTGAATTTTGTGAGTTGAAAAATAATCATGTGATATAATTTGTCTGTTCTTGAGGAGCGTTCAAATGAGGCACTCCTCCTAAAAATGAGGCAGTGAGGCACGATCTGAGCCACACATCTACCCCCGTGCTTTGTGCGCGTCACGTGTCCCACTACCAAAAATCCATCAAAAGCAAAAAGCAAATACTATTCCGGTACTATTCCTGCACTATTCCTTGCCACATCATCAAAATGAGTGGGTCACAATGTGCCTCACTGCCTCACTTTAACAACCATCCTTCAACCGAGTGCTCCTTGTCTGTTCTTAATCTAAATCGGCCACATTTGTCCGGCATGGATTCGTTGATTAGAAAACCAAGGAGAAGCTTGACGGGCCAACTTGAAATTAATTATACACTGACAACCTGGACTTGTTGATTACAATAAAAGAAATAAATCCGACCAACACGTGTAGATTTCTGGTCAGGGGGATCATTGAAAAATGAAACGTTTTTCCAACGTGGGTCAACTCAAACCTAAGTAAAAATATATATTGCTTGGCACTGGAACCAGAAACATCCTAAGACCAATTATTAGACCAGTATAAAATAAAGCAAGAAAGATCACATTCACCACCATATCTGAAATATCACATAGTAAAATCACAATCAGTAATTGCAGTCCTGCTCTGAGAAACAGTTAATGGATTCCATCGAGCACAAGACTATGAAGGTCAATGGCATCAACATGCACGTAGCCATCAAAGGAGAAGGTCCGAAGACGATCCTTTTCATCCACGGCTTCCCTGAGCTGTGGTACTCATGGCGCCACCAAATTCTGGAGCTTTCCGGCCTCGGGTATCACTGTGTGGCCCCGGATCTACGTGGATTCGGGGATACAGATGCACCCGAGGGGGTGGAGAAGTACACCAGTTTACATGTTGTAGGGGATCTGGTGGCTTTGTTGGATGTTGTGGCTCCTGGGGAGAAGGTGTTTGTTGTGGGACATGATTGGGGTGCGTATGTGGCTTGGCATTTGAGCTTGTATAGGCCTGATAAGGTCAACGCTTTGGTCAATCTCAGTGTGCCGTACACGCCCAGGAATCCATTGGGAAAGCCTGTTGATATGATGAGACATGTTTATGGAGATGACTATTACTTCTGCAGATTTCAGGTCCTTCCCATTTTCACTTCTCATATGTTATCGATAAAAAATAACACTTTTTTATGTTTTACTTGTATCAAAGACTCGTTTGAACGGTCTTGAGTATTTGATTCTTCTGACCTGACACAGTTGTTAATGTCTCATCTCAGGAGCCCGGTATTGAAGCAGAACTAGCCGAGGTAGGCACAAAGAGGATTCTTGAAAGCTTCATTTCACATAAGACACCAGCGCCTTTTTTCCTTCCCAAAGGCAACCTATTCGGAAACCCACCGGAGAAGTTGCCGGAGTGGATCAATGAGGAGGAGCTAAACTTCTACGTCTCCAAATATGAGAAGACCGGATTCGCGGGAGGTTTGAACTACTACCGCGTTATGAACCTGAACTGGGAATTGAATGCACCATGGACAGGTAGCCCGGTGACCGTGCCGACCAAGTTTATTGTTGGTGATTTGGATTCAGTGTACAACTCGTTAGGGGCGAAGCAGTATGTGAATAGCCATCTGTTTAAGAAAATTGTCCCTTTGCTGGATGAGGTTGTGGTCTTGAAAGGAGTTGGGCATTGGATCCAACAAGAGAAGGCGGAAGAGGTCACCAAGCACATAGCTGACTTCTTTCAGAAGTTCTAGAATCTTCTTCTCTATTTCATATTTATCATACATTAGTTTTGTCATCTCCTTTACAAATGCTACTCTTTTGAATTATACTTGCGTAATGTGACAGTGTCATAACTCGCAACTATTGGATTCTTTCTTTTCAATAAATAAAAGTATCTATCGAGTTAACTATATGTTACAATCATGGAGTGCTCGATTGAGGACCCTTATAAATTTTGAGAACTTGAGAATTCAATTTTTAAATTTTAAAGTGTATCATCAAGTCAATGTAGTGGTGACACATGTTTCATGTGCATATTCAAAACTGCATTTTATGAAAAGTCAAATCCACCGAGTTTAACTTTGCTAGAGGGGCACGCGTTAGATGCATATTAAAAAATGCATCATGATTTAATTGTAAGATTTATGTTCTTAAGTTCTCGAATTTTATAGGATTCTCAACCGAGCGCCCCGTGTTACTATCTCTTTTAATTAGTTTACTTAAGTTCACAAGGTTTTTTCACTCGTTAGACTAGTCTTTTGAATCGGACTCGTATATTGGCTTTTAGCAACTTACATTGCGTGACCTTATTGACACTACACCAGAAACTAGGGGTGGGCGTGGGACGGGTTGTGCTCGTTCCTAACACGACCCAAAATAATGATCAGGTCATTTATTTGAACCATGTGTTAATTATGTGAACCCAAACCCGACCCTAAAACTAAAATTTAAAAAGCATAAAACATTCAACATCATCTATCATGATATAAATACTTAAAAAATATAAGCTTAAATCACTAATTTATGATGTAAAGTTTAGTATTACGATTTTATTTTTCATTGCAAACCAGTTACTTACTCATATGTGATGTGATATTGCACGAGAAAACAATTAGATTAATTGGTATGGTAGTCACATTCATTCGGATGAGGTGTAAGGTTCAAATGTTATTAAAAATCTAGTATTTTTTATATTACTTATAAAATCGTGTAACCCGACCATAATCGTGTAAGACAAGTAGCGTAAAGTATACGCGACAAAAAAAAAAATTCACGCCAGTCGCATAAAGTTTAACGCTTATGCGACATGTGTTTCATTAAGTCCCATAGACAATATACATGGATCTACAAATTAAGGGCATATGCCATACAGGACATTCGACGTTTATGTGAAATTCTCCATTAATCGCACATACTGTCATACGCTTCTAACTTGAAGGCGTTGGTGTCGCAAAAAGAGACATATGTGATGAGACGTATTTATACGACTCATCGAGTCAACAATACCCACCAAATATGACATTTGATCATGCGAACATTTGCTTGTTAATGTCGTTTTGCATTTCAGGCAATTTTGGAGTCTAAAGAGGAATCACACTTAATTAGGGCATTTTGTGCCAAAAACATCACATGGGAGATTCACCCACAATCATACACATTTGAACTTATGTGTTCTTGAGGTGGAGAGAAGACACACGATGGAAAGAAGAAAAAGAAGAATGGATTGTGACACACTTTGGAGGAAATGAGAGGCATGATGTTCACCTTTTGGAAAGTGAAACCAAAGGCATTTCCATTATCACCCAATATTCTCCATTATCATCCACTATCACCAAGTCTTTTGTTAGAAGAACATGGGTGGAGAAAAAGAAAAGAAAAGAGAAGTGGGTTTCACTTTCATGGATTTAAAAGAAGAACAATGAAGAAACAGCACACTGTCAGATTTGACCTCTGGACCTTCAGCGGAGGGCTGGGAATTGACCGCTGATCAGAAAAATATGCGCGACATGCCCACGCGTAGATAACTCAATTCCCCACAACTCTCTAGTTCACACCGAGAGCAGACGAGGTCATTTGGGCAGTCAAATCAATGGAATTCAACTACATCAGTGCTGAATTCACCATGGAAATCTGATTTCTCAAAGTGCATCACATGGAGATGTCTTTCTCAAAGTGCACCACATGGTGATACCTTTCCCTAAAGTCTAAAGTGAGGTGTGATCTACTTTCCCATGTGCCTAAGGAGACTCCAAAGATGCCTTATGAAGTACTATAAATAGAGGACTTGGGAGAAGGTTCAAATCATCCATCTAAGGATCCACCAAAGGATCTAAGGATCCACCCAAGGGTTGAGAGCTCCTCTCTCTTCTCCTCATCTCAATACACAAACATTTCCTTTGTTGTTGAAATGCTCTCTACTTTGTTCATGTGATCTCCTTTGTCAAGTTCTTGTTCATGCTCTCTTCACTTTCCTTGTAAGTTCTTGAATCCAAAGCTCTCTTTCCTTTACTTGTTCTTGTTTCGGTTACTTTACTCTTCCTTGTTCTTGTTATGGCTATTGTATTCTTTGACATGAATACAAGTAGCTAAGCTTATATTCGGTCAAGGGTGTTCATACTTGTGTATGCATCTTGAGACTTGAACTTAATGCTACTTTGTGTTTCAACTAGTTCTTGTGTCATTATCCTGGTTTGAACAACGAAGTTAAGTGGATGCTTGAAATGGCAAAGCTTTTCCGAGTGGTTCAAACCCTCTTTAATCCGCTTGGTTGTAACTGAAACGGGAGATCAAGTGGATGCACTTAGTCTAATACGTCTTGCAATGGAGTATTAGTCTAGCTAGAACTAGAAGTCTATGTCTTGATTTTGGAGTAGATTGTGGTGTAAGTGCTTGAAATGGCCTTACTTTAGGGTTTATGTCTTGAAATGGAATAAACCCACACTTATGAACACAAAGTAAGATCATTTGAAGTCTATGATGGATGTGTCACAAGAAGAAACCCTAGACTGAATATCTTTCGTCCTTACCTTTCGTCATTCACTCTCAACCATTTGCAAACCCCAATTGTCTTTACTTTCTTTCCTGCTTTCAAAGAACAACTACTCCACACGACTCTCTTGGGTTCGACCCCTACTTACCGCTCTACTAATCCAATAGTGAGCCACGAGTAGTGGAATTATAAATGTTTTTGCACAGGTAAAACGACACTTGTTAAATGGCGCCGTTGCCGGGGAGTTGTGAATCGGAATAATTGTTCTTTTTGTTTGTTTTTGTTTTTGTTTTGCAGCCCAATATGTCTTCCTACTATGGAAGTGAGCCTTGGTACGAAGAGGAGTACTACCCACCCGCCTTCCAAAGAGAAATCCGCGAAAAGATCATCTACATTGAGCAATCCCGGGATGAAACATTGGATGAGTACCTATGGTACTTTGATTCCCTTGTGACAAGCTGCCCGCACCATGGATTCACGGACTTTGATCTTATTCAAAGATTTCTTGGTGGAATGATGCCACATGAGTGGGATAGGCTCAATGAGGCGGCTGGAGGCTCGGTCTATGACTTAACCATAAGTGCTCTTTGGGACCTGATAAATGTTTTGGCCGAGAGGTCAAGACCAATACAAGAGCAGACCGAGCCACTCGAGGACGTTACAACGGAGCTGGCATCTAGCAACCAGCAATTGGCCAACATGGTACACCAAATCCAGGTCGAAAGCGACAAATCATGGGTGGCTCAAAAAGAAGCATCAAACCAGCTCTGGGACCTCATTAACAAGCTGTCCAAATCTGTACCGGTACACATTTCCGAAATGCCCGAGGAAGCCCAGATCCACATTGCCGAGCCACTCAAGGACGAGGAAGAATTGGCAGCTAGCATCCAGCAAATGAGTGCCCCGATACACCAAGACGAGGTCGAAAATGAGGAATTCTGGGCGGCTACACAACTGATCTGGGATCGCATTGCCAAACTGCCCAAATCAATTTCGGTCCTAACTGAAGAGTTGCCCGAGACATACCCAGACCTCAGTACCAAACTGCCCAAAATAGACCCGGACCTCAGTATGATTGCCCCCGGAAACCATATGAATGACGAGGATGAGAACCCATGGTTGCCTGAAGAAGAGCTCCATTCAGATTATCCCTGGGAGTTAGAAGAAGAACTGCCCAAATCAGGCCCGGTCCTTATCACCAATCCATCCGAGTCTAACACAGTCCTCACTGTCGAGCCAACAGAAGTCCCGGTCCTCATTGGCGAGCTAGCTGAGACAGCCCCGGTCCTCACGGACGGGCTGGTCGAGAAAGGTCCGGACCTCGTGGTCGAAGTGCCCCAACTCAATCCTTTATGTTTTATACAGATCTTAGCCACCAAAGATCATGGAATCAATGATGAGGTGCAAGGAGAGTTGGAGGCGGATCAAGGGCAAAGAAAGCCATCAATGGAGCGCTCACTCACCACGACGCAAAGCGGCTCGGAAAACTCTCATGTTCCAAAGCAACCCATCGCCGCTGCCACAAAGAGGAAGCTTAACATGGGCGCATGCTTGACGTCGCCTACACTTAATGGCACAATACTGAATTTCCAGAATTGCAAAGGTGCCAACCATTCGTACATGAGAAAGCGACAAAGACATGGCCCGAAGGAATGGAAGCCGGGATGGAGAAATACAAGGCCACGACCAGCAGCTATGGAGTCCTCGCCTTCTCAAGGATATACGAAGAAGAAACCGCCGGAGGAATGGAGAACAGAACCGACCACATCACTCCATGAGATCTTTGGACGGTGTAAAAGAGCGGCCGTGAGGAAGTTTGACCTCACTCACCCATGGGATCCCACCTTATGATCCCTAAATGAGGTACCGTCGAGCCAACGACGTAAAACAAAGGCGCTCACAGGGAGGCAGCCCGGCATTTCTTTTCTATAGATTTATTTACTTAGGAAAGAAGATGATTTTCATGCAGGGGACAGATGCGAATGCATGAGGAGACTGTGCAAGCACACACGGCTGGGAATTCAACCGCAAGCGAGCACGCAAGGCCATCCGAGATGTTTGCGTAAGACTGCCATCCATCGGGGGTAGTTTCACATCTTGAAAATATTGTGTCGAGAAAAATAAGCTTTTGAGGATTCTGTCACCAAGACTTACGAGTCTAAGAAAATTGGTTTTTAAGTGAGACCGCTTGTGACTCCACCAATTTCCTGGGAATCTTTTATTTGTCTTAAATTCTTTGACACAGTCCTTTCATTTTGTGACGAACTCACGTTGCGATACAAATTTCAACCAAAAGAAGGCAGGCACAATGGTGCTCTTCGAGGACTCAAAGGAGAATGGTCAGCTGTTTCCAAACATCACGCATCTCACGAGGGAAGTGCCTGTCCAACCTTACTCTCTTCTTATTTCCCTATTGTTTGTTTGCATGCATAGTCGTGTCTTTGAACTTAAGTTGTTCCGTGAGGACACGGCTTTGTTCAAAAGTGTGGGGTGAGTTGTTAGTTGTGTCAGCATGTTTTCTTTAGAATTAAACTTTGAAGTAGGGATTGCTTTCTATTTCCTAGACTTGCATGATTGATCTTAAATGCGTGAAATAGATGGACCCAATTACATGCATTTCCCTCGTGAATTTAAAATTGTGTGCTAAGCATATGAATCTAAATCTCTTATGTGCCCTTGTGTGTCGAGATAAAAGACGGATGTGGAGTTGATAGCAACGCCCTAGTGAGACCCAACAAGCACTCAAGGCCCGGGACGAGTTACATGGTTATAAGGACTCAGTGGAGGCTAGCACTTCGGGCTTGAATGGATTAGAGTTGGCTCCGCCGTGCAGCGTTTATGCAAAGGGCGGGACGGGAATCAACCGTCCTATCTCTAGTCCGAAGTAACCGGGAAAATAGGTGGTGGGCCCCCATCTTGACTCGCGTAAAAAAGGTCAAGGATGAGAAAGAGCGGGGAGGTATTTCCATATGCTTGCGGGCGATGATTGAACCTCCTTCAAAAAGAAACTGGACTTGCAATTCACATCAAGGAGCAAGGCTCAAAGAAAGAAAATCAGCAAAAAATGTGGAGTTTTCATCCGAGCAAAAAAAAAAAAAAAGTGAAAAAATCCTATCATTCGTACATCAAGGCCGAAGGCCAAGTCACTTCAAAGCCGTCCGAGCAAGCAACAAAAGAACTCGACCATCAGCTCGAATACATCACGTGCAAGAAGAAGCTAGTCAGTATAACCATGTAGCAAAGCCCGGAGCCAAAGGTGTAGTTCGTGGTTTAAAAAGGGCTATCTCCCATTCATCCGAATTGGTTTGCATCTCGGAACAAAGGTAACATGTATCAAACTAGTTCTTTGCTTAGCACAATATCTGAGTACCGAGGGATTTTGCATAGAAAGGTGAAATCTAGACTAGCAACTCATATGCATGTCTAAGGGGCCGAAGAGCTTGTGGTGTTCATGTGTTTTTCTTCTTATATCCTAGATATTGTTCGGGACGAACAAGATTAAGTGTGGGGTGATTTGATGAGACGTATTTATACGACTCATCGAGTCAACAATACCCACCAAATATGACATTTGATCATGCGAACATTTGCTTGTTAATGTCGTTTTGCATTTCAGGCAATTTTGGAGTCTAAAGAGGAATCACACTTAATTAGGGCATTTTGTGCCAAAAACATCACATGGGAGATTCACCCACAATCATACACATTTGAACTTATGTGTTCTTGAGGTGGAGAGAAGACACACGATGGAAAGAAGAAAAAGAAGAATGGACTGTGACACACTTTGGAGGAAATGAGAGGCATGATGTTCACCTTTTGGAAAGTGAAACCAAAGGCATTTCCATTATCACCCAATATTCTCCATTATCATCCACTATCACCAAGTCTTTTGTTAGAAGAACATGGGTGGAGAAAAAGAAAAGAAAAGAGAAGTGGGTTTCACTTTCATGGATTTAAAAGAAGAACAATGAAGAAACAGCACACTGTCAGATTTGACCTCTGGACCTTCAGCGGAGGGCTGGGAATTGACCGCTGATCAGAAAAATATGCGCGACATGCCCACGCGTAGATAACTCAATTCCCCACAACTCTCTAGTTCACACCGAGAGCAGACGAGGTCATTTGGGCAGTCAAATCAATGGAATTCAACTACATCAGTGCTGAATTCACCATGGAAATCTTATTTCTCAAAGTGCATCACATGGAGATGTCTTTCTCAAAGTGCACCACATGGTGATACCTTTCCCTAAAGTCTAAAGTGAGGTGTGATCTACTTTCCCATGTGCCTAAGGAGACTCCAAATATGCCTTATGAAGTGCTATAAATAGAGGACTTGGGAGAAGGTTCAAATCATCCATCTAAGGATCCACCAAAGGATCTAAGGATCCACCCAAGGGTTGAGAGCTCCTCTCTCTTCTCCTCATCTCAATACACAAACATTTCCTTTGTTGTTGAAATGCTCTCTACTTTGTTCATGTGATCTCCTTTGTCAAGTTCTTGTTCATGCTCTCTTCACTTTCCTTGTAAGTTCTTGAATCCAAAGCTCTCTTTCCTTTACTTGTTCTTGTTTCGGTTACTTTACTCTTCCTTGTTCTTGTTATGGCTATTGTATTCTTTGACATGAATACAAGTAGCTAAGCTTATATTCGGTCAAGGGTGTTCATACTTGTGTATGCATCTTGAGACTTGAACTTAATGCTACTTTGTGTTTCAACTAGTTCTTGTGCCATTATCCCGGTTTGAACAACGAAGTTAAGTGGATGCTTGAAATGGCAAAGCTTTTCCGAGTGGTTCAAACCCTCTTTAATCCGCTTGGTTGTAACTGAAACGGGAGATCAAGTGGATGCACTTAGTCTAATACGTCTTGCAATGGAGTATTAGTCTAGCTAGAACTAGAAGTCTATGTCTTGATTTTGGAGTAGATTGTGGTGTAAGTGCTTGAAATGGCCTTACTTTAGGGTTTATGTCTTGAAATGGAATAAACCCACACTTATGAACACAAAGTAAGATCATTTGAAGTCTATGATGGATGTGTCACAAGAAGAAACCCTAGACTGAATATCTTTCGTCCTTACCTTTCGTCATTCACTCTCAACCATTTGCAAACCCCAATTGTCTTTACTTTCTTTCCTGCTTTCAAAGAACAACTACTCCACACGACTCTCTTGGGTTCGACCCCTACTTACCGCTCTACTAATCCAATAGTGAGCCACGAGTAGTGGAATTATAAATGTTTTTGCACAGGTAAAACGACAATTGTCAATATGCTTATCACTCAATTAACTTATTATTGTATAAAAGATGTTACGATCACATTATGAAACAGGTAAATGTCGCATAAAAGGTCATACGTCACAAATAGCAAACAACAAAATGTCGCATATACAGGACATATTGTCATATAAAACAACATTCGTCACAAACAGCAGACAACAAAATATCACATATAATGGACATATTGTGGTATAAATTGACATACTTCATAAATAGCAAACAACATAATGTCACATGTAAAGCATTCAATTTGCATACAAATTAAAACCTAAAATTGTTTAATACATAATCCGGCTACCAAAACAAAACGATACACACAAACTAGAGTTCACGTGTGTACCCGGGAAAAAACAACAAGTTTGATACATTCAAGGAAAAAGTAATCAAGAGGCAGGTCCATAACTTGTGGCATCTTCTTAAGCATGATTGTTGGCTAGATTTGTCGAACCACCAACTCCTCAAGAGTGCGTATCCTTTCTTCAAAAGCGGCCTTCATTTCTAACATGTCATCCTTTGTCTTCAGCAGCTGGTCCTTTAACTCTGAGCTTCTTGGACCCCCTCTAGGAAGGGGTGGCCTCTTGAAGGATCTACCTGCTCCAGACACATACGTTCCACTCTTTTGCCCAAGCACTTCTATTATAATTTGAATTTGCGTATCGACAGGAAGGAGTTCTTGTTCATCGATGACACTGCCTCCATAATATTCATCACCATTCAGATCCCGCAAAGCTTGAAGAACCCTCTCTTCCATTTGTGCCTACATATACATTGTTAAGTGTAAATACAACAACAAAACTAAACTGGAAATACATGGCAGAGAAAAAACATTACAACCAGACAATAAACAATTAACATCAGTTGAATAAGATTGGCAACAAAATTTTCCAACACACAATAAACAAAGAACAACAAAGTTTGCGAACACAAGAAAGATTGGCAGACAAGGAACTAAACATCAACAAACATGAATAAGATTAACATGATAGATAACATTTGCCAGATAAACACATGGAATATATAAAAAGAGGATTTGAATGAATAACATTTAACATTTCAAATAAACTAAACATGAATAACCCTAAGAAACATGAACACGAGCCAATCAATTTTAAAATCAACATATGGGAGAGAAAAGAACAACAACATATTATTCAACAAGCAAATAAAATTTGGTAAACGTGACTATAAGGGCAACATAACATTATTCACCAACTTCAACATATGACTGATGACAAGATGAAATTATTCACCAACATGAACATGTAAGTGAGACTAAAAATAAAGAAACTCAACTGCAAGAGCGGCGCCGGCAGGATCACCAGAGTACACCTTGGCATAAGTAGCTGCAATGTGAGCTCTTTCTCCCTGGAGCTTCAGTTGTGCAGGCCTCATGTAGAAAGGAATCTTTCCAGAGTGGTGGTTGAGTCTTTCAGATTCAGTGCACACTCTCGACATCGTCTTGCCTCTTTCTTAATGTAGCCAAATTTCGCGAACTTAATGAGAAGTTTGAAAAACAGAACAACATCAAATAAAAATAATTGATACATTAAAGGAGTAAAGCAAAATGTTGTTTGGTAACCATAAGAATTGAGTAACCTGATTTTTTGGTTCATCAAAGTGGCTAATAAGCCATTCCCATTGATCACTTCGATCAATAAACTCTCGGGGAATCACATTAGGTCCATGCTACTGGTAGAAAATCTTGCAGTCTGACTTCCAATCGCGGTACCTCTCGGTAGCCCTTTTGAAGATAAAATTTCACAGCCGATCATCTTTTGGATCAATAACAAAGTTTGGCTGTAGAGAAAAA
Organism: Rhodiola chrysanthemifolia; assembly: GCA_033675395.1. NCBI lineage: Eukaryota > Viridiplantae > Streptophyta > Magnoliopsida > Saxifragales > Crassulaceae > Rhodiola > Rhodiola chrysanthemifolia. The sequence goes on along the minus strand of CM066207.1, from coordinate 31,066,013 downwards.
AAAATAGAAGTTGCAACATTGAAATCATTACATTAAGTATTTACATTGAACTCAAAAATTAGAACATGAATTACTTACATTCAAGTGGTCATACACAATCTGCCGGTCCTTCTCCTCAAGCATCCTGAATGACGGGTCTATCATGTGAACCTTGTCTTTTACCACACTCCTAATCTTATGCACAATCAGGCTACAAACTTGTTGGTTCGCCGGCCCAAAACCATCTGGTAGAAATTTAACCTTGATTGGATGCCCCTTATTGCGCTTGTGCTTGTAATATGCCACATTTGTTCCACTGACCACACCGATTACCCTCCTCTTCTCTCCGCCCTCGTCCTCTGTATATCAAATTCAATAACAGTTATTACAAGAGTAACAGTAAAAAAACATAAGTTATGCGTTGAAAACATAGTATATTGAAATTATAATTACCAGATTGAGCATTTTGTGAGCTCTTGCATCTAATGCTCGGAATTGCCTCCAAATTCTCCTCCGCATCATGATCTGAGGACTGATCAATGTCCATTGAGTTGTTTGGTTCAAACTCCGGAGCGGGGGATCATTTTCAGGCACCGGTGTAGGTGACCTTGTTCGTGGAGGTGGCTTATTTTTGTTGGATTGGGCAGGTTGTGGTCGGGGAGGGCAATATAGCGCGGGTGATGACCATAAATTTGTACTATATTAATGCTCCACATTTAGTCAATTTTCGATCATCTTCCTTATTTATACGAGCTCTCACATTATGTTTTGATGCTTTTAGGTGAAAAAATGAATCCAAGGCGAAAGAAAGAGTTTTGTGGGAATTTGGGCGAAACCAGTGTAAAAATAGGTGGATTGACCTCCCAACTTGTCGCACACGCCCAGAGTTGATACGGTTTCCAAATCTGTCGATCTATGGTTTGTTGGAAAGCTTAGATAAAGGGCTACAACTTTGTAGTTTTCACCTAGAGCAGATTCAGCCGTTAAGGGTGTTAGAACTTGAGCTCAAGAGATCACCTCACTATGCGCCAATGTCACTTGTGTCACTTATTTTTGACATTGAGCAGTTTTTCCTGCTCTCTGGTTCAAATAGTGTCACTTGTGTCACTTATTAGGTGACTTTTGCTAAATGGGCCAAAAATGCAATTTTTGCTAGGTTTTGGCAAAAAGCCCAAAAATACAAAATTGAAGAAAAACAAAAGGGGGCAGCCGCCAACCCTAATTCTGACATTCTCCACTTCCATACACATCCAACCATGCCCACTCACTTAGAGATAACGGAAAAGAGAGAAGGGGGAATCGAAAACGCAAGGATTTACGACCGGATCGAGGATTGAGATTGAAGGGAGTTATCAACATCAATTGCAAGGGTGTAGTACTTCTTTTTTCTCGTTTGTAATCCTAGTCCCGTTCATGTACATGATTTGTATTTCCATGACGATGGACAGTGAGTAATGACCCATATTTTGGGGTCCTGCGAATCTTACTTGACTATGAATCGTTTAATAAGTAAATCTTTGCATGATTTGTATTTTACTTAGCGTCTAAACTCAACGATGCATACTAGGTGTTTGAGAAAATGCCAAAGTGAATTTGAGACATTAAGCCAATAGCGCCGTAAATGTCCGACTATTAAGTAAAATGCACGTTACGAACTCAGTGACTATGAGAGTGGCATGAGGTTGTGGCGGAAAGGCTAGGATTATGACAAGCCCGTCAATTGGCTGAACTAAGAATGAATCAGAACCAAACATTGCTACCTGAACTGGTTCAGGATGACCAGCAGCGTCTCACGCAGTAGCCAGCGCGCACGACTCTCCGAGATTATATTGCACCACGCATCTCAGGATTTCAATCTGCCATTGCAGCACCGAAGTAGACAATAATAACTTGGAAATCAAAATCGGACTGCAGAATAACCAATTCATGGGAAAATGTAGACCCTCACCAGCACCTTAAGCAATTTGTGCCGATGTGCAACACAGTGAAGGCAACGGTGTCCCTCAAGAATCCTACTACCTCAAGCTATTCCCGTTCTCACTCTTCGATAAGGCTCGTAGATGGCTTGACAGTCATGCAGATGGCACTTTCACCACTTTGGATAAGCTTGCGAAGCCTTTTTGCAACAATACTTCCCACCTTGAAAGACAGCACACTTGAGAAACAAGATCATATCATTTCGATCTACATATTGTGAGACTCTCTACGAGGCTTGGGAGCGGTACAAGGAGCTGATGAGAGTGTGCCCCACCACAACCTGGAGTTGTGGAAGATCATTTACACTTTCTATCAATGAATCGACCAGGGAATGCGCACTCCCATAAATCAAGCAGCTGGCGGAGGACTTAATGGAGTCCTAGTGGAAGAGACCTACGACATCATAGAAAAATCAGTCCAAGACTACCACCTTTGGACGAGGGATCGAGGTATTCCTAAGGACAGGAAAGGTGTGCATGATCTCTACCTCGCTGATGGTACTCATGATATTGCTGAACTGACCACCACATTGAAGATGCTTGTAGCTGAGATCAAAACTCTGAAAACATATTCCTCTATGAAGTCACCTGTTATTGCTAACGTGTCGGTATTCTGTCAGATATGTGGTTCTCCCTCACATTTTGTAGATGGTTGACCGGTAATGGGACGAAATAGTAACGATGGAAATCGGGAGGATGCCAATTACGTAGGGCGCAAAAATTAGGGAAACGGTTTCAGTTCCGTATCAGCCACGAACAGGTGCGATAACCCGAACCGCAACAACCCTAACGTCTCATACAAGCCACAGAAACAGGCACCTTTATGGTTCCCCTATAGACAGTAAAAGAACAATGCTCCCTACTAGCCAAGGAATCAGTACAACATCCAGCTTCAACAACAGCAAAACCAGAATTTAGGGAGCTATAGCAATCCACCTCAGCCGCAGTAAGATCAGAACTCTTGAACTGCATCAAATATGGAAGCCATGCTAGCTAACTTCATAGCCGAACAACGAAAGACATCTGAGGAGACCGTTAGAGAGGTGAGGGACCTACGAAGGGTTGTAGAGCAGCTGGCCATTCAAAACAGAATGCTTGAAACCCGGGTGGCTCAGCTAGCAAAACTCAGCCAATAGAGAACATGGGAAACTCCCATCGAAGCCAGATCTTAATCCTAGGGCATAAGTGAATGCCATCACACTGCGAGGAGGAAAACATATTGAGATGTTGCCAGCTCATGACACTCGAACTCCAGATGCAACATTATCACCTAATTCTACACATGTTGAAGAGGAGATAACAAAAGAAGTTGAAAACTGAGCTAAAACTTCTACGTATACGGTGTAACCCGCTCCTTGGCGGATTAGCGGATGAATCCATTTGATCCATTTAATCCGTTTCATCCATTACATCCATTTAATCCTTTTAATCCATTTAGTGCATTTACTCATTTAATCCATTTATTTTAAATGTGTATCAAAACTTTTTATGACCGCTAGGATGTATAAAGATCATTATTGAAACTAAAAAATTTAAATTGAGTTACTTCTAAACACACAAGATCAAATTGTCGTATTTTGCTAATTAATTTTAATTCAATTTAGACCTTTGCTGCTTTAAAACAATGCTGGGAGCAAATAAAAAATCCGATGGAAGCAAGCTACATATCGTTGCGTAGATAACTCAAAGCTCTACAACTCTCTAGTTTGCATCAAAAGCAGAAGGGGTCATTTAGAAGGTCGAAACACGAGCCGAAGTCAGACAGAAGTGTGTATCGCTACGAATTCTGCAGTTGCGCCGACTTTGGCTCATGTTTCAACCTTTTAAACGACCTTTTCTGCTCTCGATGTAAACTAGAGAGTTGTAAAGCTTTGAGTTAGCTACGCAACGACGTATACCTCGTCTCGATCCGATCTTTCGTCTGTTTTCAGAACTCATTTGAAACATCAAAGGTCTAATCTGCCGTTAACGGTGTTATTACAATAATAATATTATTACATATGTATTTTAATAATTTAATTGAAAAGATAAAATATAAAAATCAGTTTAATGGATTAATGATAAATACTTTTGATGGATTAATAATTGCTTAATGGATGCTTAATGGATTAATGGATTAATCCGTTTAATCCGTTTACTAATGAATTGTTAATGGATTTGGATTGATTCAATCCATTAACTAAATGGATGGATAACGGATGGATTTTCATGGATGGATAATGGACGGATAATGGATAATGGATAATGGATAAATTTACCACCTCTAATTAAATGGGTCTTATTTATGTATGAAGTTTTCATGATTCTCCGGATTCACCTACGTGACAGAGTCTATCATGCCATAAAGAAAATAATTCCTTATTAAATAACTTCAGGTTAGTGACTTTTTACACTTCAATGCGGTAGATTTTTGTGTCATTTTTAGACGCATGCACTCTCATTTGTCTTTAAGACTTGCTTCTGGCTTGTCTTAGCATGTCTTATCAGATAGGTGATCGGTTGTAATTTAGCGTCAATATTCGAATAGAATTCAAATACTATTGCTAGTCACGATTAATCAAAACAATTTATATTGACTCGGGAAACCCAAGGTCGTACCCAAAAGACAGGTGATTAAACTAATGGTGCTAACGATTAAATTCGGAAAGTCTAATGGTTTGGGGGGGATTGTTCCTCTTGAGAGGGTGATAGCAAGATTTTACTATCCAAATTAAAGGTTTGATCGAGAGAAAGGGTAAAAATCAATTCAAAGATGACTAGGGATCTAATTTTCCACCTAGACAATTATTGTGATAGTAAATGGGGATGCCAACGATGAAATCACATGCACATGTTTAGAATTTGGCTATTGCAACATTAATACCAAGTTCAACTCACGCTACAACTTAGTATAAAGAGGTTGCATCTCGCATAATGCCTCACACTCACGCTCTATTGGCATTATAGAATATGAATATCTAGTCTCACACTCACGCTCTATTGACTAGATGATCATACTCTTGTTAGGTCCGAGTCATTCTCATTAGAATAAAAGTGTCGCCATGTAACACAAAAACCCTAATGCTTCTTCATTTAGATCAATTGAAATCATGCTTTTCAACGCAAGTTACATCAAACATGAAATCAAGCATAATTGCTATTGAGGACTTCTCACAAACACCTTATAGGCAATTCGAAACATTAGGTTCAAATGAAGAAGAGTCATATGCAAGTCATTCATCAATAACATCCATAATATTTACAATATCACAAACATGTCTAAGGGGTCCATAGATCCCCAACCAAGGTCACTACTCACTCATGGTGAGATTACAATCAAAAACAACAATAGATGAGTAGAAAAACATGTAGATGATGGAGTTTAGGAATCTAGAACCAATATGGAGATTCGATACGAAGGATGATCCGATCCAAGTGTTGTTGATGACTCTAGAAAATCTGGCTTCTTCTCCAAGCTAACTTCTCCCAAAATTCCCAGCAAAATCCCAGAAGTCCCAGCTCTCTCGCTGATAAAACCCTAGCTTCCTATTTATACTTTTCCGTAAAAACCCAAACTTTACGACGTCATGCGATCGCATGAATGGTTCATGCGCTCGCATGAACTCCTGAAGGCTTGGTCTTGTGCGATTGCGGCTTGAGATGATGCGGTCGCATGACTTTCTTATGCGACTGGTTTGTGTCATGCGCTCGCATGAATGATTCATGCGAACGCATGACCTCTTGCGTTTCCGAATTTGGCCTCGGCGTCAACTAGAGAGCTGTAGCCCTTTGAGTTAGCTTTCCAACAAGCTTTGAATCGACCAAATCGGACACCAAATGAGCTCTCTAGGTCCAAAATACTCCGGAGAAGTCTGCACGTCCCGTAATGCCCGAAAAACCATATTTTTGCTCCGGAACGCTCGATTTTGCTCTAAAATCACTGCTCACTTGTGTTCTCAGCTGAATCTCTGTAATAGGCCTGAAATGAACCACAAAGTATCAAATAGCAAGTGAAATCGTGAAGGAAAGATCGAAACAATAAGCATAGCGGTTGCCTAAGATGCATATATTTTGGTGCTATCAAATCACCCTACACTTATCATTTGATCGTCCCGAGCAAACTAATCATAGAGATCAACAACAATATTATATTTCAGATGCTCCGGATCGGTTCTAAGAAAACTCCATATGGTCACGAAAACTAACTAAAAATACTGAGAAATAAATCCTACTTCTAACTAACCACTTTCGTAGGTAACACGAGTGCATTTAGCGAATGCACCAAGCCTTTAAACCCCTAGGCTACCCTAGTGGAGGAGTTGTAGTCTCCTGAGAGTTTTCAGACACGGGAATACTCACAAATCCCACAAAGATAACAATCATCCAAATAGGCATTTTAAACTCACAATTTTCAAAGTACTAGGCAAGGAATTTTTCATGAAGTTCATAATGTATTCAACTAGATATGTGCATTTCAATCACTACATGAGTCCTTTTCGATTCCTTATGGAAATTCATGAATTAGGACATTCAAGTAAATCAAAGCAAAGACTAATAAATCTTTAATCAAGGATTCTAGTCGTTTTCTATATCAGTGACTTCAAGAAGACAATCCAATAGTTGCAAAGAAATCTTGTTGGCTCACTTGCAAATGCTAGCAAGGGGGCTAGTCCATTGGCTTGTGAGCTTTGAACTCATTCTCAAACCTAGGACGCATAGGTCTCTTAGTCATAAGAGAAGAGGAGTTCCAACATTACAGTTTTTGTATATACTTGCAAGTCATATCATGCCTAAGTATAAAAGAATACGAGGTTCGTCCCTTAGTGAATTCTTACTAGGAAGTATCAATTGTCTCGTTAGTTTTCATGCTAGAGAATGGTGGAATAGCCGATTGTCAAGTCTAAGTGCAACTTTAAGGGGGTAGCATGGCCTTTGGCCGTACTAAGCACTTTCGAGGGGGAACTTACCTTCCTAACCCTCGGCGCTTAGCACATACTTCTTTAAATTCACTTCCTAATGGTGATCAATCATAAGGAAGGAACTTTGGGCTTATTTCAGATATATTTTTTTTCTTTTTTTCTCCTTGCCTCTTTTGACCCCACACTTAGAACTTTGACAAAGGGCTAAGTGTTAAAAATGGAGCATGACAAACCAACAAGACAAATCCACAAGATAAGCAAGGTCACTAAGGTCACCTAAAGGCAATCATGGCATGCAAAGTTTTTATTTAAATTTTTTTTTTTCGACATCATGCTTTCAAAGATCAACTCTCTAGTCTCAACAAGAAAAAGCTTAGAATAAAGGATAAAGAAATGCTAGTAGATGCTTTGATCCTCAAGAATGAAAGTCAACAATCCAATCCATTAGTCATCTAAAGGATCAATCAAGTGAAATCATGCACGACTAGTTGAATTAGGAATGAAATTTTTCGAAAATGTAGCCTTGCCTAGACCTTTTGTTTTCATTAAAAATTCTAAATTTTTGGATGAATTGCACAGTAGTGCAAGTGTATTTCCTTAAACATACAAGTTGATTGGATTCCAAGCACGAAAGCACGGCATGTAAGCACAAACATCGCGTGTAGTCAAAACATAGGCACCCCACACTTATGCCCTATCAAAGCATCAAATTTACCAAGCACATCATGCTAAAATCAATCCATTCGCGCATCAATCATTCATTTATGGGCATTCACACATGCAAAGTTCAAATCTTCAAGGCAAATAGAAATCCAATCAACATAGACATCATGAAAGTCAAGGAAGAAACACTCACAAGCCTAGTTTAACGTATTGGCTAAGACGGAGCCGATTCTCCTCTTAAGAGATAGGAAGCACACTTGAGGAGTCTTTTGCTAAGATCCCTCCTCAAGCGGAGCCTTGGACTTGATCGTGTCAAACCACCTTCAAATCCCATTTGAATTTCTTCCCACCAAGTCTACAATGGACTTCCAATTGCAAGTTTGACCCCTTCATAAACAATGAACCCTTTAGAATTAAGGGGTCATTGGAGCTCCTTTTGAATGATCTTGCAAAATATGGTAGGAAACTCCAAAACTTGTCCCGAGGCTTTGTGTCAAAGAAGGGATCTTCAATGCTCGCCTCAAGCTTGATGGGCACACCTTCATTCAATTTTTCGATGATGTCCTTGGGTGCCCAATCCTCAATCTCCCTCATTAAACTTTCGTCTTCTTGTATGCGAGGTGGCTCTCTAGTCTCTTCCATGAAAGTCTCGACAAAGTCTCTATACCCATGAAGTTCTCGTGGCTCAATATCCTCTTCCTCGATTCCATCATCAACAAGAGAATCGGGTTCACTATCAAGCTTGCAAATAGCGGGAGGGAGGTCTTCTTCATCCAAAAGAAATTTCTCTTCAATGCATGAGTCGTCATCGTTGAAGAATTCCTCATCGGAGAGCCAAGGCTTTGATGGAATGGTGAGCTCTTGTGTGTTCTCGTCCAAATGATCTTGAGGTGTGCTAGTAGTGAAGGATGCTTCACTCTTGCATTCCACCTCCTCTTCGTCACAAGATTCACTCTCCATCTCCTCATGAACGGCTTGGCGAACGGCTCTCATGAACTCATCCACCCCATCTTGATCCCATTCTTCCCTTGAGGCATTAGGTTCAATAACTTCATCTTCGGGTATCTCCTCTTCGACATCCATGTCTCCACATTCCATTGTTTGGTGTTGAGCATTCATCTCCCTCAATTGAGCCCATTCGCTTTTTAACTCATGGTTTCGAGCCTCCAATGTTTTCAACTTAGCGTTCATCTTCTCTTGGTTTTCAAGGAGAGTGGCAAACATGGCTTCAAAATCGGAGGGCTCATTTGAAGGTTGAGGAGGTTGAGGGTTGGAGTCTTCAATTTCAAAACATTGACTATCATTCCAATTTTGAGCGTGGGTATGTGATGGATTCCAAGAGTTTTCCCAATATCCGTTTGGTTGATCCTCTTCTTGGTCATCCCCATCCAAATTATAACATCTATTTTGATAGCCATTCCCTTGGTAATTCTCATATGGTTGCTCCTCCTCTTGATAGTATCCCTCATTAGAATAGACTTGTTGGCTTTGATTGTTCATCCAATAGTCTTCACAATGGGCATTTGGTTGATCATCTTCATAATAATCATCATTGTCTTCATACTTCCTTTTGTCAACCCAAGCCTTAACCATACTCATCATGCTATCCACTTTCTTTTCCAAATCACTAACTTGATCTTTAATCGCATAACTGGAAAAATCTTCTTCATAATAAGCTTCATGGTGCATGACGTGTTGGTTGTAGTGATCCATCCTCGCAAAACAAGATTAACGAAGTTAGAAAGGGAAATGAGAGAAAAAGAAGAATATACAAGCATAAGAGAAAGAAAAATATTTACAAGAAAGGACAAACTAAACAATCTATTAGCACCTAGTTAATTAACCTATCCCCGGCAGCGGCGCCATTTGATCGGTTGTAATTTAGCGTCAATATTCGAATAGAATTCAAATACTATTGCTAGTCACGATTAATCAAAACAATTTATATTGACTCGGGAAACCCAAGGTCGTACCCAAAAGACAGGTGATTAAACTAATGGTGCTAACTATTAAATTCGGAAAGTCTAATGGTTTGGGGGGGATTGTTCCTCTTGAGAGGGTGATAGCAAGATTTTACTATCCAAATTAAAGGTTTGATCGAGAGAAAGGGTAAAAATCAATTCAAAGATGACTAGGGATCTAATTTTCCACCTAGACAATTATTGTGATAGTAAATGGGGATGCCAACGATGAAATCACATGCACATGTTTAGAATTTGGCTATTGCAACATTGATACCAAGTTCAACTCACGCTACAACTTAGTATAAAGAGGTTGCATCTCGCATAATGCCTCACACTCACGCTCTATTGGCATTATAGAATATGAATATCTAGTCTCACACTCACGCTCTATTGACTAGATGATCATACTCTTGTTAGGTCCGAGCCATTCTCATTAGAATAAAAGTGTCGCCATGTAACACAAAAACCCTAATGCTTCTTCATTTAGATCAATTGAAATCATGCTTTTCAACGCAAGTTACATCAAACATGAAATCAAGCATAATTGCTATTGAGGACTTCTCACAAACACCTTATAGGCAATTCGAAACATTAGGTTCAAATGAAGAAGAGTCATATGCAAGTCATTCATCAATAGAATCCATAATATTTACAATATCACAAACATGTCTAAGGGGTCCATAGATCCCCAACCAAGGTCACTACTCACTCATGGTGAGATTACAATCAAAAACAACAATAGATGAGTAGAAAAACATGTAGATGATGGAGTTTAGGAATCTAGAACCAATATGGAGATTCGATACGAAGGATGATCCGATCCAAGTGTTGTTGATGACTCTAGAAAATCTGGCTTCTTCTCCAAGCTAACTTCTCCCAAAATTCCCAGCAAAATCCCAGAAGTCCCAGCTCTCTCGCTGAAAAAACCCTAGCTTCCTATTTATACTTTTCCGTAAAAACCCAAACTTTACGACGTCATGCGATCGCATGAATGGTTCATGCGCTCGCATGAACTCTTCAAGGCTTGGTCTTGTGCGATTGCGGCTTGAGATGATGCGCTCGCATGACTTTCTTATGCGACTGGTTTGTGTCATGCGCTCGCATGAATGATTCATGCGAACGCATGACCTCTTGCGTGTCCGAATTTGGCCTCGGCGTCAACTAGAGAGCTGTAGCCCTTTGAGTTAGCTTTCCAACAAGCTTTGAATCGACCAAATCGGACACCAAATGAGCTCTCTAGGTCCAAATTACTCCGGAGAAGTCTGCACGTCCCGTAATGCCCGAAAAACCATATTTTTGCTCCGGAACGCTCGATTTTGCTCTAAAATCACTGCTCACTTGTGTTCTCAGCTGAATCTCTGTAATAGGCCTGAAATGAACCACAAAGTATCAAATAGCAAGTGAAATCGTGAAGGAAAGATCGAAACAATAAGCATAGAGGTTGCCTAAGATGCATATATTTTGGTGCTATCAAATCACCCTACACTTATCATTTGATCGTCCCGAGCAAACTAATCATAGAGATCAACAACAATATTATATTTCAGATGCTCCGGATCGGTTCTAAGAAAACTCCATATGGTCACGAAAACTAACTAAAAATACTGAGAAATAAATCCTACTTCTAACTAACCACTTTCGTAGGTAACACGAGTGCATTTAGCGAATGCACCAAGCCTTTAAACCCCTAGGCTACCCTAGTGGAGGAGTTGTAGTCTCCTGAGAGTTTTCAGACACGGGAATACTCACAAATCCCACAAAGATAACAATCATCCAAATAGGCATTTTAAACTCACAATTTTCAAAGTACTAGGCAAGGAATTTTTCATGAAGTTCATAATGTATTCAACTAGATATGTGCATTTCAATCACTACATGAGTCCTTTTCGATTCCTTATGGAAATTCATGAATTAGGACATTCAAGTAAATCAAAGCAAAGACTAATAAATCTTTAATCAAGGATTCTAGTCGTTTTCTATATCAGTGACTTCAAGAAGACAATCCAATAGTTGCAAAGAAATCTTGTTGGCTCACTTGCAAATGCTAGCAAGGGGGCTAGTCCATTGGCTTGTGAGCTTTGAACTCATTCTCAAACCTAGGACGCATAGGTCTCTTAGTCATAAGAGAAGAGGAGTTCCAACATTACAGTTTTTGTATATACTTGCAAGTCATATCATGCCTAAGTATAAAAGAATACGAGGTTCGTCCCTTAGTGAATTCTTACTAGGAAGTATCAATTGTCTCGTTAGTTTTCATGCTAGAGAATGGTGGAATAGCCGATTGTCAAGTCTAAGTGCAACTTTAAGGGGGTAGCATGGCCTTTGGCCGTACTAAGCACTTTCGAGGAGGAACTTACCTTCCTAACCCTCGGCGCTTAGCACATACTTCTTTAAATTCACTTCCTAATGGTGATCAATCATAAGGAAGGAACTTTGGGCTTATTTCAGATATTTTTTTTTCTTTTTTTCTCCTTGCCTCTTTTGACCCCACACTTAGAACTTTGACAAAGGGCTAAGTGTTAAAAATGGAGCATGACAAACCAACAAGACAAATCCACAAGATAAGCAAGGTCACTAAGGTCACCTAAAGGCAATCATGGCATGCAAAGTTTTTATTTAAAAATTTTTTTTTTCGACTTCATGCTTTCAAAGATCAACTCTCTAGTCTCAACAAGAAAAAGCTTAGAATAAAGAATAAAGAAATGCTAGTAGATGCTTTGATCCTCAAGAATGAAAGTCAACAATCCAATCCATTAGTCATCTAAAGGATCAATCAAGTGAAATCATGCACGACTAGTTGAATTAGGAATGAAATTTTTCGAAAATGTAGCCTTGCCTAGACCTTTTGTTTTCATTAAAAATTCTAAATTTTTGGATGAATTGCACAGTAGTGCAAGTGTATTTCCTTAAACATACAAGTTGATTGGATTCCAAACACGAAAGCACGGCAAGTAAGCACAAACATCGCGTGTAGTCAAAACATAGGCACCCCACACTTATGCCCTATCAAAGCATCAAATTTACCAAGCACATCATGCTAAAATCAATCCATTCGCGCATCAATCATTCATTTATGGGCATTCACACATGCAGAGTTCAAATCTTCAAGGCAAATAGAAATCCAATCAACATAGACATCATGAAAGTCAAGAAAGAAACACTCACAAGCCTAGTTTAACGTATTGGCTAAGACGGAGCCGATTCTCCTCTTAAGAGATAGGAAGCACACTTGAGGAGTCTTTTGCTAAGATCCCTCCTCAAGCGGAGCCTTGGACTTGATCGTGTCAAACCACCTTCAAATCCCATTTGAATTTCTTCCCACCAAGTCTACAATGGACTTCCAATTGCAAGTTTGACCCCTTCATAAACAATGAACCCTTTAGAATTAAGGGGTCATTGGAGCTCCTTTTGAATGATCTTGCAAAATATGGTAGGAAACTCCAAAACTTGTCCCGAGGCTTTGTGTCAAAGAAGGGATCTTCAATGCTCGCCTCAAGCTTGATGGGCACACCTTCATTCAATTTTTCGATGATGTCCTTGGGTGCCCAATCCTCAATCTCCCTCATTAAACTTTCGTCTTCTTGTATGCGAGGTGGCTCTCTAGTCTCTTCCATGAAAGTCTCGACAAAGTCTCTATACCCATGAAGTTCTCGTGGCTCAATATCCTCTTCCTCGATTCCATCATCAACAAGAGAATCGGGTTCACTATCAAGCTTGCAAATAGCGGGAGGGAGGTCTTCTTCATCCAAAAGAAATTTCTCTTCAATGCATGAGTCGTCATCGTTGAAGAATTCCTCATCGGAGAGCCAAGGCTTTGATGGAATGGTGAGCTCTTGTGTGTTCTCGTCCAAATGATCTTGAGGTGTGCTAGTAGTGAAGGATGCTTCACTCTTGCATTCCACCTCCTCTTCGTCACAAGATTCACTCTCCATCTCCTCATGAACGGCTTGGCGAACGGCTCTCATGAACTCATCCACCCCATCTTGATCCCATTCTTCCCTTGAGGCATTAGGTTCAATAACTTCATCTTCGGGTATCTCCTCTTCGACATCCATGTCTCCACATTCCATTGTTTGGTGTTGAGCATTCATCTCCCTCAATTGAGCCCATTCGCTTTTTAACTCATGGTTTCGAGCCTCCAATGTTTTCAACTTAGCGTTCATCTTCTCTTGGTTTTCAAGGAGAGTGGCAAACATGGCTTCAAAATCGGAGGGCTCATTTGAAGGTTGAGGAGGTTGAGGGTTGGAGTCTTCAATTTCAAAACATTGACTATCATTCCAATTTTGAGCGTGGGTATGTGATGGATTCCAAGAGTTTTCCCAATATCCGTTTGGTTGATCCTCTTCTTGGTCATCCCCATCCAAATTATAACATCTATTTTGATAGCCATTCCCTTGGTAATTCTCATATGGTTGCTCCTCCTCTTGATAGTATCCCTCATTAGAATAGACTTGTTGGCTTTGATTGTTCATCCAATAGTCTTCACAATGGGCATTTGGTTGATCATCTTCATAATAATCATCATTGTCTTCATACTTCCTTTTGTCAACCCAAGCCTTAACCATACTCATCATGCTATCCACTTTCTTTTCCAAATCACTAACTTGATCTTTAATCGCATAACTGGAAAAATCTTCTTCATAATAATCTTCATGGTGCATGACGTGTTGGTTGTAGTGATCCATCCTCGCAAAACAAGATTAACGAAGTTAGAAAGGGAAATGAGAGAAAAAGAAGAATATACAAGCATAAGAGAAAGAAAAATATTTACAAGAAAGGACAAACTAAACAATCTATTAGCACCTAGTTAATTAACCTATCCCCGGCAGCGGCGCCATTTGATCGGTTGTAATTTAGCGTCAATATTCGAATAGAATTCAAATACTATTGCTAGTCACGATTAATCAAAACAATTTATATTGACTCGGGAAACCCAAGGTCGTACCCAAAAGACAGGTGATTAAACTAATGGTGCTAACTATTAAATTCGGAAAGTCTAATGGTTTGGGGGGGATTGTTCCTCTTGAGAGGGTGATAGCAAGATTTTACTATCCAAATTAAAGGTTTGATCGAGAGAAAGGGTAAAAATCAATTCAAAGATGACTAGGGATCTAATTTTCCACCTAGACAATTATTGTGATAGTAAATGGGGATGCCAACGATGAAATCACATGCACATGTTTAGAATTTGGCTATTGCAACATTGATACCAAGTTCAACTCACGCTACAACTTAGTATAAAGAGGTTGCATCTCGCATAATGCCTCACACTCACGCTCTATTGGCATTATAGAATATGAATATCTAGTCTCACACTCACGCTCTATTGACTAGATGATCATACTCTTGTTAGGTCCGAGCCATTCTCATTAGAATAAAAGTGTCGCCATGTAACACAAAAACCCTAATGCTTCTTCATTTAGATCAATTGAAATCATGCTTTTCAACGCAAGTTACATCAAACATGAAATCAAGCATAATTGCTATTGAGGACTTCTCACAAACACCTTATAGGCAATTCGAAACATTAGGTTCAAATGAAGAAGAGTCATATGCAAGTCATTCATCAATAGAATCCATAATATTTACAATATCACAAACATGTCTAAGGGGTCCATAGATCCCCAACCAAGGTCACTACTCACTCATGGTGAGATTACAATCAAAAACAACAATAGATGAGTAGAAAAACATGTAGATGATGGAGTTTAGGAATCTAGAACCAATATGGAGATTCGATACGAAGGATGATCCGATCCAAGTGTTGTTGATGACTCTAGAAAATCTGGCTTCTTCTCCAAGCTAACTTCTCCCAAAATTCCCAGCAAAATCCCAGAAGTCCCAGCTCTCTCGCTGAAAAAACCCTAGCTTCCTATTTATACTTTTCCGTAAAAACCCAAACTTTACGACGTCATGCGATCGCATGAATGGTTCATGCGCTCGCATGAACTCTTCAAGGCTTGGTCTTGTGCGATTGCGGCTTGAGATGATGCGCTCGCATGACTTTCTTATGCGACTGGTTTGTGTCATGCGCTCGCATGAATGATTCATGCGAACGCATGACCTCTTGCGTGTCCGAATTTGGCCTCGGCGTCAACTAGAGAGCTGTAGCCCTTTGAGTTAGCTTTCCAACAAGCTTTGAATCGACCAAATCGGACACCAAATGAGCTCTCTAGGTCCAAATTACTCCGGAGAAGTCTGCACGTCCCGTAATGCCCGAAAAACCATATTTTTGCTCCGGAACGCTCGATTTTGCTCTAAAATCACTGCTCACTTGTGTTCTCAGCTGAATCTCTGTAATAGGCCTGAAATGAACCACAAAGTATCAAATAGCAAGTGAAATCGTGAAGGAAAGATCGAAACAATAAGCATAGAGGTTGCCTAAGATGCATATATTTTGGTGCTATCAAATCACCCTACACTTATCATTTGATCGTCCCGAGCAAACTAATCATAGAGATCAACAACAATATTATATTTCAGATGCTCCGGATCGGTTCTAAGAAAACTCCATATGGTCACGAAAACTAACTAAAAATACTGAGAAATAAATCCTACTTCTAACTAACCACTTTCGTAGGTAACACGAGTGCATTTAGCGAATGCACCAAGCCTTTAAACCCCTAGGCTACCCTAGTGGAGGAGTTGTAGTCTCCTGAGAGTTTTCAGACACGGGAATACTCACAAATCCCACAAAGATAACAATCATCCAAATAGGCATTTTAAACTCACAATTTTCAAAGTACTAGGCAAGGAATTTTTCATGAAGTTCATAATGTATTCAACTAGATATGTGCATTTCAATCACTACATGAGTCCTTTTCGATTCCTTATGGAAATTCATGAATTAGGACATTCAAGTAAATCAAAGCAAAGACTAATAAATCTTTAATCAAGGATTCTAGTCGTTTTCTATATCAGTGACTTCAAGAAGACAATCCAATAGTTGCAAAGAAATCTTGTTGGCTCACTTGCAAATGCTAGCAAGGGGGCTAGTCCATTGGCTTGTGAGCTTTGAACTCATTCTCAAACCTAGGACGCATAGGTCTCTTAGTCATAAGAGAAGAGGAGTTCCAACATTACAGTTTTTGTATATACTTGCAAGTCATATCATGCCTAAGTATAAAAGAATACGAGGTTCGTCCCTTAGTGAATTCTTACTAGGAAGTATCAATTGTCTCGTTAGTTTTCATGCTAGAGAATGGTGGAATAGCCGATTGTCAAGTCTAAGTGCAACTTTAAGGGGGTAGCATGGCCTTTGGCCGTACTAAGCACTTTCGAGGGGGAACTTACCTTCCTAACCCTCGGCGCTTAGCACATACTTCTTTAAATTCACTTCCT
The DNA here is from genome assembly GCA_033675395.1 of Rhodiola chrysanthemifolia. Taxonomy (NCBI): domain Eukaryota; kingdom Viridiplantae; phylum Streptophyta; class Magnoliopsida; order Saxifragales; family Crassulaceae; genus Rhodiola; species Rhodiola chrysanthemifolia. The sequence goes on along the minus strand of CM066207.1, from coordinate 31,049,192 downwards.
AATGGTGATCAATCATAAGGAAGGAACTTTGGGCTTATTTCAGATATTTTTTTTTCTTTTTTTCTCCTTGCCTCTTTTGACCCCACACTTAGAACTTTGACAAAGGGCTAAGTGTTAAAAATGGAGCATGACAAACCAACAAGACAAATCCACAAGATAAGCAAGGTCACTAAGGTCACCTAAAGGCAATCATGGCATGCAAAGTTTTTATTTAAATTTTTTTTTTTGGACTTCATGCTTTCAAAGATCAACTCTCTAGTCTCAACAAGAAAAAGCTTAGAATAAAGAATAAAGAAATGCTAGTAGATGCTTTGATCCTCAAGAATGAAAGTCAACAATCCAATCCATTAGTCATCTAAAGGATCAATCAAGTGAAATCATGCACGACTAGTTGAATTAGGAATGAAATTTTTCGAAAATGTAGCCTTGCCTAGACCTTTTGTTTTCATTAAAAATTCTAAATTTTTGGATGAATTGCACAGTAGTGCAAGTGTATTTCCTTAAACATACAAGTTGATTGGATTCCAAGCACGAAAGCACGGCATGTAAGCACAAACATCGCGTGTAGTCAAAACATAGGCACCCCACACTTATGCCCTATCAAAGCATCAAATTTACCAAGCACATCATGCTAAAATCAATCCATTCGCGCATCAATCATTCATTTATGGGCATTCACACATGCAAAGTTCAAATCTTCAAGGCAAATAGAAATCCAATCAACATAGACATCATGAAAGTCAAGGAAGAAACACTCACAAGCCTAGTTTAACGTATTGGCTAAGACGGAGCCGATTCTCCTCTTAAGAGATAGGAAGCACACTTGAGGAGTCTTTTGCTAAGATCCCTCCTCAAGCGGAGCCTTGGACTTGATCGTGTCAAACCACCTTCAAATCCCATTTGAATTTCTTCCCACCAAGTCTACAATGGACTTCCAATTGCAAGTTTGACCCCTTCATAAACAATGAACCCTTTAGAATTAAGGGGTCATTGGAGCTCCTTTTGAATGATCTTGCAAAATATGGTAGGAAACTCCAAAACTTGTCCCGAGGCTTTGTGTCAAAGAAGGGATCTTCAATGCTCGCCTCAAGCTTGATGGGCACACCTTCATTCAATTTTTCGATGATGTCCTTGGGTGCCCAATCCTCAATCTCCCTCATTAAACTTTCGTCTTCTTGTATGCGAGGTGGCTCTCTAGTCTCTTCCATGAAAGTCTCGACAAAGTCTCTATACCCATGAAGTTCTCGTGGCTCAATATCCTCTTCCTCGATTCCATCATCAACAAGAGAATCGGGTTCACTATCAAGCTTGCAAATAGCGGGAGGGAGGTCTTCTTCATCCAAAAGAAATTTCTCTTCAATGCATGAGTCGTCATCGTTGAAGAATTCCTCATCGGAGAGCCAAGGCTTTGATGGAATGGTGAGCTCTTGTGTGTTCTCGTCCAAATGATCTTGAGGTGTGCTAGTAGTGAAGGATGCTTCACTCTTGCATTCCACCTCCTCTTCGTCACAAGATTCACTCTCCATCTCCTCATGAACGGCTTGGCGAACGGCTCTCATGAACTCATCCACCCCATCTTGATCCCATTCTTCCCTTGAGGCATTAGGTTCAATAACTTCATCTTCGGGTATCTCCTCTTCGACATCCATGTCTCCACATTCCATTGTTTGGTGTTGAGCATTCATCTCCCTCAATTGAGCCCATTCGCTTTTTAACTCATGGTTTCGAGCCTCCAATGTTTTCAACTTAGCGTTCATCTTCTCTTGGTTTTCAAGGAGAGTGGCAAACATGGCTTCAAAATCGGAGGGCTCATTTGAAGGTTGAGGAGGTTGAGGGTTGGAGTCTTCAATTTCAAAACATTGACTATCATTCCAATTTTGAGCGTGGGTATGTGATGGATTCCAAGAGTTTTCCCAATGTCCGTTTGGTTGATCCTCTTCTTGGTCATCCCCATCCAAATTATAACATCTATTTTGATAGCCATTCCCTTGGTAATTCTCATATGGTTGCTCCTCCTCTTGATAGTATCCCTCATTAGAATAGACTTGTTGGCTTTGATTGTTCATCCAATAGTCTTCACAATGGGCATTTGGTTGATCATCTTCATAATAATCATCATTGTCTTCATACTTCCTTTTGTCAACCCAAGCCTTAACCATACTCATCATGCTATCCACTTTCTTTTCCAAATCACTAACTTGATCTTTAATCGCATAACTGGAAAAATCTTCTTCATAATAATCTTCATGGTGCATGACGTGTTGGTTGTAGTGATCCATCCTCGCAAAACAAGATTAACGAAGTTAGAAAGGGAAATGAGAGAAAAAGAAGAATATACAAGCATAAGAGAAAGAAAAATATTTACAAGAAAGGACAAACTAAACAATCTATTAGCACCTAGTTAATTAACCTATCCCCGGCAGCGGCGCCATTTGATCGGTTGTAATTTAGCGTCAATATTCGAATAGAATTCAAATACTATTGCTAGTCACGATTAATCAAAACAATTTATATTGACTCGGGAAACCCAAGGTCGTACCCAAAAGACAGGTGATTAAACTAATGGTGCTAACTATTAAATTCGGAAAGTCTAATGGTTTGGGGGGGATTGTTCCTCTTGAGAGGGTGATAGCAAGATTTTACTATCCAAATTAAAGGTTTGATCGAGAGAAAGGGTAAAAATCAATTCAAAGATGACTAGGGATCTAATTTTCCACCTAGACAATTATTGTGATAGTAAATGGGGATGCCAACGATGAAATCACATGCACATGTTTAGAATTTGGCTATTGCAACATTAATACCAAGTTCAACTCACGCTACAACTTAGTATAAAGAGGTTGCATCTCGCATAATGCCTCACACTCACGCTCTATTGGCATTATAGAATATGAATATCTAGTCTCACACTCACGCTCTATTGACTAGATGATCATACTCTTGTTAGGTCCGAGCCATTCTCATTAGAATAAAAGTGTCGCCATGTAACACAAAAACCCTAATGCTTCTTCATTTAGATCAATTGAAATCATGCTTTTCAACGCAAGTTACATCAAACATGAAATCAAGCATAATTGCTATTGAGGACTTCTCACAAACACCTTATAGGCAATTCGAAACATTAGGTTCAAATGAAGAAGAGTCATATGCAAGTCATTCATCAATAGCATCCATAATATTTACAATATCACAAACATGTCTAAGGGGTCCATAGATCCCCAACCAAGGTCACTACTCACTCATGGTGAGATTACAATCAAAAACAACAATAGATGAGTAGAAAAACATGTAGATGATGGAGTTTAGGAATCTAGAACCAATATGGAGATTCGATACGAAGGATGATCCGATCCAAGTGTTGTTGATGACTCTAGAAAATCTGGCTTCTTCTCCAAGCTAACTTCTCCCAAAATTCCCAGCAAAATCCCAGAAGTCCCAGCTCTCTCGCTGAAAAAACCCTAGCTTCCTATTTATACTTTTCCGTAAAAACCCAAACTTTACGACGTCATGCGATCGCATGAATGGTTCATGCGCTCGCATGAACTCTTCAAGGCTTGGTCTTGTGCGATTGCGGCTTGAGATGATGCGCTCGCATGACTTTCTTATGCGACTGGTTTGTGTCATGCGCTCGCATGAATGATTCATGCGAACGCATGACCTCTTGCGTGTCCGAATTTGGCCTCGGCGTCAACTAGAGAGCTGTAGCCCTTTGAGTTAGCTTTCCAACAAGCTTTGAATCGACCAAATCGGACACCAAATGAGCTCTCTAGGTCCAAATTACTCCGGAGAAGTCTGCACGTCCCGTAATGCCCGAAAAACCATATTTTTGCTCCGGAACGCTCGATTTTGCTCTAAAATCACTGCTCACTTGTGTTCTCAGCTGAATCTCTGTAATAGGCCTGAAATGAACCACAAAGTATCAAATAGCAAGTGAAATCGTGAAGGAAAGATCGAAACAATAAGCATAGAGGTTGCCTAAGATGCATATATTTTGGTGCTATCAATAGGAAGTAGTTACTCAGTATCATCTTTACACATGGTTTCAACGTGACAATCATTTACTCGAATATCTTTAAAACTGAGCAACTTTATCTTTGTGATTCACTTGAATACAATGCATCTTTATTATTTATTCGTGTTCCTTCAAGTAAGAAGATAGAAGCTCTTTAAGAGCCTTCTATGATACTACTCGTTCTGGAGATGGTATTTACACTAGCTTTATCATGTTCAAGTTTAAAAGTGTTTCAATATAGTATGAGTAGTGGCAATATCAACGAGACATAACTCCCCACCATTGATACTACCGTTGGAAAACAACCTGTTTCGTGTACTACTACTAGAGTACAAGATTGATAACATTAGAAATGAAGAATATTTTCCTTATTATATCTCCATCTTGAATAGTCTCTTCACCGTCTCAAGAATGAAATAATATAATATGGTTTAGATTCATAATGTGAGACCTATTTAAATTCTTATATGCTTTGTTGCATCCATCATTTATTGCACGAGGTAAAATGACCGTCCTCTAATGATTGAAGTACTCTTTATAAACTCTTCCATAGTTTGAGGGGTCATTGACTTTCAAGCTATTGAGTTTCAGGCTCTTGAAAAGATGATGACGGAATAGGCACAATCCTATTGGGATGCGCTGGAGTTTCCTTTTATTGATTCTCTCGAGTTCTAGCTTGATAGAGTGCAACCTCAATTTACACATATAAAATAGTTTATTATCGAAACATCAAGGGCATTGAACTCGAGTCTTGCAAGGTAAGGCATTTTGAGCAATCGTCTAATAACGTGTTATAATGAGCTAATGAAATGAGAAAATTATTTATTGACTAACATTATCAAAGATACGAGACTGGGTAAAATATAAACCCTATCTTTTTATATAACTATAAACCACTTAAAATCATGACACGTGTCAAGTGTAATATGGTCTTTTCTGGTTTTATTGTTTAGTAATTTAGGTAAATGTTCAGTGATATGACCAAGTCGTTGGTTTCGCTTCAGTTCATCAATAGTTAATTTTTTGCTCATTAAACATTTAGCCGTATCACTGAACATTAAGCTTTTTAAAGGTTTCCACGTATTTTGGCTTAATGTTCCACGTTACTAGACATTGGCTAGTAAATATTTTAAAATTGTTCACTTATTTTTTGAATTTTCAGTGATTTTAGCTAATTGTTCACTAATAAAGCAAAATGTTCAGTGCTAACGCTAGCTAAAATGTTAAGTGATAAAGGCTAAATGTTCGGTGAATAATTTTTTTGTCTAATCTGAACGAGTTGAAGCAGATGGAATGTTTCCTAATTCAGATTAGGCAACATAGTCAACCAACGTAGAACGAGACGGTTGCAGATGGAGGACAGATGGAATGTTTCCTAATTCAAATTAGGCAACATGTTCAACCCACGTAGAACAAGTTAGACGCAGCCGAAGTTTTTGCCAGGTTGCCAACTTGAAAACTCAGTACACTAAATAGTCTGATCGTGGCTAGTCATCAAGCTCAAAATTCCAGAAGGATGGAAACTTTTATAAAAGGAACAAATCTAGAGACTTCAACCATGATAACAAAGGCAACGGGATTCAATGCATAGAATGTGAAGGATATGGACATATTCAGGCAGAATGTGTCAACACACAGAAGAAAAATAATGCCTATGCTGTAAACTGGAGTGACAGTGAATCAGATGAGGAAGGTGAGTCAAATAACTTTGTTGCTCTTGCTAGTTGTGTCAACCAGGAAGAAGAACGAAGTAAAGGAGTGGAGTTAAAGTCATCTTCTGAGGATCACACACAGTACTCAAGCTGCAGTGATGATGAGGAAATCACTGATGAAGAAATTGCTAACAATTACAAAGAGTTATACCAACAGTGGTTGTTTGAAGTTGAGCGGAACAAAAAACATCACAGCATCATGGCAGATCTGAAAGAGGTACGTGCTAGTCTGTGCGCTTCACTTGGTCAAGCTTTCTGCGAGACAAATCAAAGGCGGTTCAAGCATTTGTTCAGCTATGTATTCGACTGGAGCGAGAAAGGGAAGATAAAGGAGAACATTTAGTGACTTTGAGAAGTGACCATGGAAAGGAGTTCGAGAACAATGCTCTTACTGAATTCTGCACACAAAGATGAATAGCTCAACTGTTCTCATCTCCAATTACACCACAGCAGAATAGAGTTGTCGAATGGAAGAATCGAAGCATTTAGGAGATGGCTCGGGTGATGATCCATGCAAAGCAAGTACCATTGAAGTTTTGGGCTGAAGCGATGAATACAGCGTGCTATGTCATAAACGGAGTGACAATTCGGACTGTCACTGAAAAGACTTGCTGTGAGCTGTGGAAAGGAAAGAAGCCGACAATGAAGTACTTTCATATCTTTGGAAGTCAATGCTACGTTCTCAGAGACCGTGAGTATCTGCCGAAGTTGGACCCTAAAAGTGATGAAGGGATCTTTCGGGGTTACTCTTCTAACAGTTGTGCCTACCGAGTCTACAATAAGCGCACTGGAGTCGTTATGGAATCTATCAATGTTATTGTGAAAGATGTTGTGTCAGACACTCCTGAGACAAGTACATCAGATGATGGTGATGTCACAACTCACCTGGAACAACCTGCTGCCCCCGCTGCACACACAGAAGTTGTCCCAAAAATGATCCAGAACATCTTGCTAACTACGATGACTAAACAGACGAGGAAGCTGACGCAGAGACTCCTCCTGCTCCTTCTTGAGTTCTTCAACCTTCAAGAACTATTGAGAAGAATCATCCGATTACTAAAGTGATCGGTGAACCGATTGAAGGAATGAAGACTCGAGGTAAACAAGTTAACTTTTGAGAATTGGCAGGTTTTACGTGCTTTATGTCCACTATAGAGGCCAAGAATATCAAGGAGGCGATCAATGACGAATACTGGGTGGTGGCTATGCAAGAAGAGCTTGGTGAATTTTAGCGAAACGATGTTTGGGATCTTGTTCCACGACCTGATGTGAATGTTATTGGATTAAAATGCATCTTCAAGAACAAGTCTGACGAACAAGGAAACATCACTAGAAACAAGGCGAGACTTGTTGCTCAAGGCTATACTCAGATTGAAGGAGTAGATGTTGATGAGACTTTTGCCCCGGTTGCTCGTCTAGAAGTCATACGACTACTATTGGCCCTTGCTTGTCATCTGAAGTTCAAGTTGTTCCAGATGGATGTCAAGAGTGCTTTTCTGAATGGGCTACTGAATGAAGAAGTGTATGTGGCACAACCGAAGGGATTCGAAGGTCCTCACCATCCTGACCATGTGTATCTACTGAAGAAAGCTCTTTATGGTCTCAAACAGGCGCCCCGAGCATGGTACGAGCGACTTATTGAATTCTTAATCAACCAGGGCTATGTGCGAGGGGGAGTAGACAAGACGCTTTTCGTAAAACACACAAGGTCCGACTTTATCATTGCTCAAATTTATGTGGATGACATTGTGTTCGGCTCTAGCAATCAGAAGATAGTGGACAAGTTTGTAGAACAAATGCAAAGCGAATTTAAGATGAGCATGGTAGGAGAGATGTGTTACTTCCTTGGATTACAAGTCAAGCAGAAGGCAGGCGATATCTTTATTTCCCAAAGCAAATATGCTAGGAATTTGATCAAGTTTGATCTGGAGAAAGCAACACATAAGAGAACCCCCGCTGCAACTCGTGTGAAGATCACCAAGGATGAAGCCGGTACAAGAGTGGATCAAACCTTGTACATAAGTATGATTTGGAGCTTACTATATCTGACAGCTAGTAGACCAGACATTGCCCATGCGGTTGGATTCTGTGCTAGATATCAAGCTAATCCCAAGGAGAGCCACCTGATGAATGTGAAGAGAATTATCAGATATGTCTGTGGAACAGCAGACTATGGATTGTGGTACACTAAGGATACTAATTCCTATTTGGTAGGCTATTGCGATGCAGATTGGGCTGGGAATGCAGAAGATCGCAAAAGCACATCTGGAGGATGCTTCTTTCTAGGAAACAATCTGGTGTCATGGTTCGGCGAGAAGCAGAACAGTATATCTCTATCCACAGCTGAAGCAGAATATATCGCTGCTGGAAGTTGTTGTACCCAGATGTTGTGGATGAAGCAGATGCGGGAAGAATACGGAGTAAAACAAGAGGTGATGACAAGGGGAGTTGTTAGATTAATGGCATGTAGTTTGGCAAAAATGCCAAGGGGAGTTGTTAGATTAATGGCATGTAGTTTGGCAAAACTCTATGTAGTTGTTCAAGCTGTTGTACAAGAAAGAGTTCAAGGCAGACAGAGACAACTGTCCTAGAACAAGTTGAAGCAGATGGAATGTTTCCTAATCAGATTAGGCAACACAGTCAACCGACGAAGAACGAGACGGTTGCAGTTGGAGGGACAGATGGAATGTTTCCTAATTCAGATTAGGCAACATGTTCAACCGACGTAGAACAAGTTAGACGCAGCCGAAGTTTCCTAAAATAGATTAGGCAAGTCGGTGCTGTTATAGTGAAGATATGATGCAGATCTTGAAGTCGGTGGACGCAAATATACTCTTGCATATCTAAGAAGTCGGTTGAGCAATATTAGAGAAGACTTGCGCTTGAAGATAACTTGGCGAAGAAGATAATCAAAGGAGTTTCGTAAACGGAGTTGAAGATTTATGAAGGATTATCTACAAGAGATATGCGCAAGATATTAGGAATATTTCCTAAAAGATTTAGGAAAGATTTCCTAAAGATAGGCGGTTGAAGATAGGAAACCTAGATACTTTAGGGTTTCTACCGCACTATATAATGAGGGCTGATGGACTCGTTCTACTCAGCACTCACGGAGATATTATTCATGCTCATACTCACTGAAGGGAGGTGGAGGCAAACAGCCGGTGAACTAATCATTCCGATTAACTCACGTCGCTCGGATTCAGTCTGTTCTAGTGCTCGACAGACTGATCGTAGAACAACTTGACGCTACACGCACTGTTGCTCTTCTGCGCATTCGGGAGAAGGCGCTGATTCTCGTGGAGGATAATTCTGGTGGAATCGGAGGTGGGGCTCAGATCTAGGGGGAGACCTAGTTAACGTTTGCTAGAGTATTAGAGGCTCAGGCTGTTTAAGAGGGATTCTGTAAACGTAAGCTCATGTACTAGTAATATTCATTATTAGTGAATTGATATCCACCGGGCTGAGGAGAAGCCCCCCAGACGTAGGCTCGTTAACGGCGAACTGGGTAACAACTTTGCGTGTTGTTTATTTTCCGCACTGTATTTACTTTTGCATAAGTTGTTCTAGAAATTGTTCTACACTCGACCAGAACAACATCTCACTATTAGGGAAGCATTACAATTGGTATCAGAGCAAACACTCAACACAAAGAGTGAGATCCGAAGGTTGTCGAGATGGATTTGAGAGAAGGGCAGAACATCACGCGACCTCCGTTGCTGGAAGGAAACAAGTATGGATACTGGAGGGTGCGAATGAAGACGTTTCTTAAGTCGTAGGTTGAATCAGTTTGGGAAGCTATTGAAAACGGATGGACACATCCGATGACTGTCGATGAAGCTGGCAAGGCTGGACCTCTCGCTAAAATTCTATGGACTGAGGGGAAGAAGAAGACTGAAGCCGCAAACTCCAAAGCAATGAATGTTATATTGTCAGGAGTTGATGGGAGAATTTCAAGATGATATCTACGTGTGAAATTGCCAAGAAAGCTTGGGACATATTGCCAACGGCTCATGAAGGTACGACAAAGGTCAAAATATCCAGAATGGAGATAGTCACGTCAAAATTGAAAATCTAAGAATGCAGGAGGACGAGACCATAACTGACTTCAACACAAGGGTTCTTGATATCTCTAATGAATCGTTTGCACTTAGAGAGCACATGACCGAAGAGACGCTGGTAAGAAAGGTGCTGAGGTCTCTACCAAATCGGTATGCAATGAAGGCACTCGCAGTCAAAGAAGCACACGATGTGAAGACCATGAGGTTGGATGAACTAATGGGATCCCTAAAGACTCATGAGATGGAGATGAATGAAGAGGAACAACTTATGAAGGTTAAAAGTGTTGGACTGAAAACTGAAGTTTCTATTATCAGGATAAAGCAGAGGAGATGTCTGAACAACAGTATACCATGTTCGCTAAGAATTTTGTGAAGTTTATGAAAACTCAGTACACTAAATGGTCTAATTGTGGCCAGTCATCAAGCTCAAAATTCCAGAAGGATGGAAACTTTTATAAAATGAACAAATCTGGAGACTTCAACCATGACAAAAAAAGGCAAGGGGATTTAATGCAAAGAATGTGAAGGCTATGGACATATTCAGGCAGAATGTGTCAACACACATAAGAAAAAGAATGCCTATGCTGTAAACTGGAGTGACTGTGAATTTGATCAGGAAGGTGAGTCAAATACCTTTGTTGCTCTTGTTAGCTGTGTCAACCAGGAAGAAGAACAAGGTAAAGGAGTGGAGTTAAAGTCATCTTCTGAAGATCACACACAGTACTCAAGCAGCAGTGATGATGAGGAAATCACTGATGAAGAAATTGCTAACAATTACAAAGAGTTATACCAAAAGTGGTTGTTTGAAGTTGAGCAGAACAAAAAACATCACAGCATCCTGGCAGATCTGAAAGAAGAAAAATAAAAGCTTTGGGAAGAAGTTGATGTATTAGTTGCTCAGAAGGTGGACCACTAACAGACAATCACTGACCTTAAAGCCCAGTTGATTGAAGTAAAAGGTGAACGAGCTGAACTTGTTGCACAGAAGACCGAGTTGCTGACAGTTGTGTCATCTCTGAAGATTAAGATTGAAACAAGCCAAGGTGAAATTCCAGAAATCATAGATGATCTAAAAAGGAAGAATGCTGCCCTAAAACGAAGTGAGGTAAATCTTCTTAATATAGTGGATGCCTTGAAATGTGAGATTGAGAGAGACAAACTTGTTCATGATAAGACAGTAGAGGAGTTGAACAACCTGAAAAAATCTGTCAAGATGCTCAATTCTGGAACAAAAGATCTAGACTATATTCTAGGAGCTCAAAGGATGGGTTGCGGTTACAAAGGGCTATGATTCACTGGTACATCTGGCTCCGGAAAAATAATGTTTGTTAAAGCTGAGCCACGATCTTACAATGTACCAGCTGAACATCCCTCGCGAAGAAGAACAATCTGGAATCCCTTAAGAAGGCAAGACAGACGAAGGTGCTTATACTGCAACCGAGTCAGACACATCAAATCAAGATGTCATGAATTCCAAAATTCTCTCAGAAAGATGAATCAAATGCCGAAACCATGGGTGCAGCAATTATGGAGAGTTAAGCAAAGGAGTGAGGTATGCCATGTTGCTTTCAGTTCCACTAGTCATCTGAAGAAGGAAAGGTGGTACTTTGACAGTGGTTGTTCTAGACATATGACTGGCAATCCTGAGTTTCTAACCAACGTTGAGGAGTTTAAAGGGAAGTCAAATGTGACGTTTGGAGATGGAGTAGAAGGGAGATTGCTTGGAAGAGGTACTCTGAATGTTCAAGGCTTACCCAGATTGAAAGAAGTTCTTCTTGCCAAAGGATTGCAGGCGAATCTTATCAACATAAGTCAGTTGTGCGATGGAGAGCATCATGTCCAGTTCACACAGGAGGAGTGTGTTGTGTTGAACAACAGGAATGAACCAGTACTCACTGGAAGAAGATCCTCGAACAACTGCTACTTGCTGAATCTTGGTCAACCCACAGCTGAAGCAACATGTCTGTTGAGCAAAACTGAAGAGATGAATCTGTGGCATCAGCGGATGGGACATCTGAATCTAAGGACACTAAAGAAGGTTGCCATTGATGGTCTAGTCCGTAGTATTCCTAAAGTACAAGGCGACCTGAGTATCATCTGCAGAGATTGTCAGATTGGGAAGCAGATCAAAGTCCTTCACAAAGGCACCCCTCAGATCAACACGAAGAGACCCCCGGAATTGTCACATATTGATCTGATGGGGCCTATGCAAGTGGAGAGCTATTCTGGTAAGAGGTACGTGCTAGTCTGTGTTGATGACTACTCTCGCTTCACTTGGTTAAGCTTTCTGCGAGACAAATCAGAGGCGGTTCAAGCATTTGTTCAGTTATGTATCCGACTGGAGCGAGAAAGGGAAGATAAAGGATAACATTTAGTAGCTTTGAGAAGTGACCATGAAAAGAAGTTCGAGAACAATGCTCTTACTGAATTCTGCACACAAAGAGAAATAGCTCAACCATTCTCATCTCTAATTACACCACAACAGAATGGAGTTGTCGAACGGAAGAATCGAACCATTCTGGAGATGACTCGGGTGATGATCCATGCAAAGCAAGTACCACTGAAGTTTTGGACTGAAGCGATGAATACAGCGTGCTATGTCATAAACAGAGTGACAATTCGGACTGGCACTGAACAGACTTGCTATGAGCCGTGGAAAGGAAAGAAGCAGACCATCTTCACACACGGTTTCAACGTGACAATCGTTTGCTCGAATATCTTTAAAACTTAGCAACTTTATCTTTGTGATTCACTTGATCACAATGCATCTTTATTATTTATTCTTGTTCCTTCAAGTAACAAGATAGAAACTCTTCAAGAGCCTTCTATCATACTACTCGTTCTGGAGATGGTATTTACACTAGTTTTGTCATGTTCAAGTTTAAAAGTTTTCCAATATAGTATGAGTAGTGGCACTATCAACGAGACATAGCTCCCCACCATTGATACTATCGTTGGAAAACAACCTGTTTCATGTACTACTACTAGAGTACAAGATTGATAACATTAGAAATGAAGAATATTTTCTTTATTATATCTCCTTCTTGAATTGTCTCTTCACATAGTCTCAAGACAGAAACAATATAATATGGTTTAGAATCATAATTTGAGACCTATTTAAATTCTTATATCCTCGGTTGCATCCATCATATATTGTTCGAGGTAAAATGACCGTCTTCTAATGATTGAAATACTCTTTAAACTCTTCCATAGTATGAGGAGTCATTGACTTTCAAGCAATTGATTTTCGGGCTTTTGAAAAGATGATGACGGAATAGGCACAATCCTGTTGGGATGCGCTGGAGTTTCCTTTTCTTGATTCTCTCAAGTTCTAGCTTGACAGAGTGCAACCTCAATTTACACATAAAATAGTTTCCTCTCGAAACATCAAGGGCATTGAACTCGAGTCTTGCAAGGTAAGACATCTTGAGCACTCGTCTGATAACATGTTATAATTAGCTAATGAAATGAGAAAACTATTTATTGACTAACATTATCAAAGATACGAGACTGGGTAAAATATAAACCTTACCTTTTTATATAAACTATAAACCACTTAAAATCATGACACATGTCAAGGGTAATGTGGTTTTTTCCAATTTCCGATTTTATTGTTTTGTAATTTAGGTAAAAGTTCAGTGATATGACCAAATCGTTGCTTTCGCTTCAGTTCATCAATAGTTAATTTTATGTTCCTTAAACATTTAGCCTTATCACTGAATATTTAGCTTTATCACTGAACATTTAGCTTTATAAAGGTTTCCACTTGTTTTGGCTTAGTGTTCCACGTTATTAGACATTGCCTAGTAAACATTTTAAAATTGCCCTCGTATTTTTTGAATTTTCAGTGATTTTAGCTAATTGTTCACTGATAAAGCAAAATGTTCAGTGATAACGCTAGCTAAATGTTAAGTGATAAAGGCTAAATGTTCATTGAATAAATTTTTTGATGAATTGAAGCGATAAGTAATGATTTTAAGTATTCTAATTGGTTTATCACTTAAAGTCATTCTTATCTACGAATTTTGTCAAAATTTACATTATGATAAAAAATACATCGTTTCAGTAAGTGCCATGTGGTAGCTTTTTGGTGTTTAAAATTTATATAAAAAACTTGGTTGATACCTGAACTTCACCATCAAAGATACAAGCTAGAAAAAAAAAGAAATCATGTGATCTAAAATAATGTCAATAGTCACTTGTATTGAATAGGTGTTTCAAAACTCATTATAATTAGATGCACAATTCAAGTACATGGGAAAAGAACAGACATTTACTCACAAAAATTGATGCAATGCTCTCAATCACATGTAAACGAAAAAAAAATGATTTATTTAACAAACTAATACAACATCTTCCTCTCTGCGTAGGTTAACCATTATTTCTCTTTTAAATTTCAATTCCTCTTTGTATTCCTGCTTTAGCTTTCCGAGATCCAAGTTATATCTAACAAAATCAAATCGTCATTGAGTGTACTTTTACATTTTCTATTAATGTTCGAATCCCTGTGGAACGGCTAGGAAAGTAGACATTATGTAAAACTTCATTTTGAAGCGAGTGCGGTGATTTTGAAGATGGGCATGAATTCTTCACCATAAGCCACTCCATTTTTGGTCACTGCAACAATGATAGTACATCAGAACTAACAATTTACTTGTATTTCTTTAATGTAGTTTTTTGCTCTTTTAATAGTTTTGTAATTTTTATAGAATATGCTTGCATCAGTTACAAAATATGTTTAACCATATAACTTTTGGGGTATCTGATGAGAGGGAAAGGATCATATGAGAACTTAAAACCGTTTGTAACGATACGATCAAATCAATTGACGCCCCTAATTTTTAGCAGTATATTAAATTGAATAATTTTGATTATATCATTTGGAGAAAACCTTAATTTCACAAACTTAAATAATAAATAAAATCATATCGCGTGAAATCAGATTGTGTTTCGATTTTTTTCGAAATCCATCCATCGATTGGTTTGCCAAATTCCTTTTTACGTTCAACTCTCTATTCAATCCATATTTAATTTTTTACGTCCAACGATTTTGATCAAACAGTGTTGAATTTTGTGCAAATATACTACTTCTATTTGAGAATTCAAATAGTTATTGATTTCAATCTCATAGTCCAAGGTTTAATACTTGGGATTTTCTACATAATTTGTGGTTTCATACCCATAGTTCATGGGTTCAATATTATTTATTCAATGATTATTTTACCCAAACATAGTTTGTG
The DNA here is from genome assembly GCA_033675395.1 of Rhodiola chrysanthemifolia. Lineage (NCBI taxonomy): Eukaryota > Viridiplantae > Streptophyta > Magnoliopsida > Saxifragales > Crassulaceae > Rhodiola > Rhodiola chrysanthemifolia. Next base: position 31,034,167 of record CM066207.1, on the reverse strand, counting down.
GTTTGATACCCATAGTTCGTGGGTGAAATGAAGTATGTTTTGCTTAATGGGAATAATTCATAAATTTGATGAACCAAATAAAAGAAGGCAGAAAAAGGTAGTTTAAGCAAGTTTATGAAAGACGTAGAATTACCTAGCCCATGGCTGCTTTGATCTCTGTACTGGTGCAGCCGATAAGAGTGTTCAAAAGGTTGATACTCCCATTAGTAGGGTCACCATTATTTGCGATGAGTTGAACTCCCAGCGATCCGCCGCTACCATCTGAATGAATTGCAAAAGTCACTTGGTATAATGGAAATTGATGTAGAGTCTTTGGCCATCGCATATACATCAATGATGTCAGATATTTGAAAAGGTGCATAAATTATTATCGAAGTGGATGTTAGATTATTTTATATAATCTAATATTGGGATCATAATGCAAATATAATATGATGTGTATGCTATCATAATTTATAAGTCATATATTAAAGTGATCTAGTATACAAGTGACTTTAGAGTATAAATAAAGTTATATGATCATGGAATTATAATATGTGTAGATACCGGTTTGATAATTACACTTCTTTTGAGGGGAATGATTTGTAATTATCAAAAATATAGCAGTTATGTACAACGTTATATATAGGTAGTGGTCCCCGGTCTTAAGCACTTAACTTCAGTATCATTCTCTCTCGAAATCTTACTAGGAAAAGTTGTGCGGAAAGGCTGGAAGATCCAACTAGAATCAGTTTGATTCAGATTCATGTGAACTCCAATTTGTTGTTGTTCAAATGAATTGATGGGTCCAGTTGAAATGAAGTTGTGGTTCAGTTCGAAATGAACCGGTTGCGGTTCAGTAATGAATGAACCAATTTCAATCCATTAAGCGTTCGGTCTGGTTTGTTCAGTAAGAACTGATTTGATTTCGGCTCTATTTGTGAACTAATTCAATGTGGTCCTTTTTTTTTTGGTTACTCGGTCCAATTGAATCAAGTTCAAGTAAAGTAATTTAGAGCCAGTTTGGTATGTGGTTCAATTAAAGTGAATTTGACCAATTTGGTTATGTGGTCTAATTCAATCTTGGTTCAGTTACACTTAATCAATTAAATCAGATTTGACTTAATTGAAGGAGGAGTGTATTACTGAAAATTAAATGTACATACATATATGACATATGTTTCATTTTTGGGCCACACTTAGAGTGTACTAATTGAAGCATAATTGTCACAAAAGTGACCTCTTATGTGTAAGTTAATACATGACGAGTGTTGGATAGGAATATGTATGTAATTTACCTGGATAATTAATTGGCCCCAAGGAAAATTATTATCTAATGTAGTTACATACATATATGTGGTAATGACATGCGATGATTGTCAGGATGAACTTGGTGTAAATAATTAGTACATCCAAAGATGGCTATTTATTTGACACCGTTTATCATCAATGTTTGATTACTACAACAAGAGTACCACTTACAGTTAATAGTACTATCCAAAGATTTACTGTTAATGTTGTGCTGGGTATCTTGATATGTCATATTTATATACTTTATGTGAGCATGAAAGCTGACTCATGTCTTATTCTCTTTCAGCTTACATGTCTGCCACTTCAGTTGCTGCCAACCTCAGTAATATTCCTGCACTAAATGGGACAAACTTTGAGGAGTGGAAAGAAAATATTAAGATTTTCTTGGGCAGCATGTATCTTGACTTAGCATTGCGAGAGCCGAAACCGACTCATCTCGCTAATTCAAGAAGTGCATTTGACCGCAATCATTTGAGAATGTGGGAGCATTCTAACAGACCGAGTCTGATGATTATTCGTTGCGGCATTCCAGAGGCTTTCAGGGGTATAGTGCCTGATGAGATTTCCAGTGCCAAAGATTACCTTGCGGAATTCGAAAAGCGTTTTGTTGAAAACGATAAGGCGAAAACAAGTGAGCTTTTAGCAAACTTGATTTCAATGAAGTACCCTGGCAAGGGTAATGTCAGGAGCATATTATGGAAATATCTCAACTTGCTTCAAAACTAAAGGCCTTAAAGCTCGAGTTATCTGAGAACCTACTCGTGCATTTGGTGTTAATCTCTCTTCCTTCAGAGTACAATCAGTTTAGGATTTCCTATAATTGTCAGAGGGAGAAGTGGACTCTCAATGAGGTCATTTCGTTTTGTATGGAAGAAGAGGAGATGTTGAAGCATGATAAAGCTGCTAATTCTAAGGCTCCAGTTTTCAATACTCATGTTACATGTCATTTCTGTGCGAAAACTGGACACGTGAAGAAGAAATGTCCCAAGTGGGCTAAGTATAATGCTTGACGAGTTAAAAGGGGATTGTCTGAGCTGCCGATGATCTGTTGACGCTGAAAGATGCATCTATTGGGGAATAGGTCATGCGGTAGAGGAGGCAATGATGAATTTCATATTATTAGCATTTGGTCATTTTGTTTGGTTTTAATAGACATCTGTTTATCGTCGATCAGGCGAAACTTAATTTATATTTCCATATTGAGCAAATTCGGTTATTCTTGTTCATTTGGTAATAGTAAATTTACTTCATCTATTAAACTCCAATTTTTTGGGACCGATATGCATTATGTATATAATAATCTACATATGTTGGAATTCGTTCCATCATGAATTAAATCCCTACATGAGACATGAGGCTTGAGCCATTGAACGTGTTCAAATAATTTAAGGCTAAAGTTGAGAGACGACTCAACTAAAGAATAAAGGGTGTTGTATCTCATTGTGGTGGTGAAATCACAATAGATGTGACCAATCAGGTAAACAACGTTCTGTGACTATTTGTTAGACACCTAGAAGCGTGTAAAATTAAACTCTTAAGTACTTGGTAAGGACTATAATTAGTCATTCCAACTTACTAGAAGGACTCTAGGTGAAGCACTAAAGACAGCAGCTTATATCATTAAGAAGGTACCAACTAAGTTGGGCGATCCCATCATTAAGTTTTTTTTTTTTGGGCGAGAATCGCAATATTTTTTTTTTGAGGATATTGAGTTTGGGGGGAGAATTCATGTTAGAAATATTGTTCTACCCAGACGGAGAATCAGAACATTATTTCTGAAGTACAAACTCAACAACCTCTTAAATGTATAAATAAGGAATTTCATAATGGATTTATGGAAGATTCTCGTCGGTGGTACTTTAAGTTACATCAAGTGATAGTCTTGTATGATTTTGAGACAATCTTGATGGATGAATGTGTGTATCACAAGTTCAGTGGGAGTAATGTTTAAGTTCTCACACCCCCGATCGCTAAAGGAGGCAATTCAGTCTCAGTTAATACCTTGAAAATACTCTAGAAATTCAGGAATGTAGAAAAATCTCTTACGCTTCGGCTATATAGAGATTTTTTATATAATAAGGTATGTACGAATTTGGTTATTGCGTACATTGTTGGTATGTCTGGCAGACATATAAGTAACCCATGGGTGGATCATTGGGTAGCAGTCAAGAAAATTGTTGGGTTCTTAAAGAGAACATGAGACTACATGCTCACATACAGGAAATCGGATCGGTAGGAGATCATTATGTATTACGATTGCGATTTCAGAGGATGCCTATTTGGTGAGAGATCCACGTCATGTTGTGAGGCATCTAATTAGGGAATATGACTACAAAATTTTGTCACAAGACTGCACTTATAGAAGGTATTGAAAGACCATTAAGGATATTGTGACAATAAGGAGGTAGTATATTCCAACAAAGTACAGAGTGGTCATATTTCAATAGAGCACTTTGAGAGAAACCTCCATGATTAGCACTCAATGTTCACTAGCGTACTGCTTATATGGGTGTAATCAAATTTGAGAATATCCGGATTTAGTGGGAGTTTGTGTTGTGATTATGTTTTGCTATATGTTGTATATGGATCCTATACATTTGAGTTCTGCAGAAATAAAGTGTGCGTTGCACTCTGTTGTATTTTGGTTTAAGGATTGATCTCCGTAAAGTAAAGGTGACCAGTTGGAAATAGACATGTATAGATCACAGTTCATGTAATTTCCATGCTACACATCCATGATTGATCTGTGTCATTTGGTTGTACTAATATACGTGACAAGTTCAGCCTCGTAACGATTAATGCTACGAGTGTTGGCTTGATCCTATGTTAGTATAATTGATGGACGAGATTGTTTTGTGTATACTCTATATGATAGCAAATTTTTGAGCTCATAAGGTTACACATCTAATTGAATTGACATGTTTGATCCAGTGGGAGATTGTTAGATTATTTTATATAATCTAATATTGGGATCATAATGCAAATATAATATGATGTGTATGCTATCATAATTTATAAGTCATATATTAAAGTGATCTAGTATACAAGTGACTTTAGAGTATAAATAAAGTTATGATCATTGAATTATAATATGTGTAGATACCAATTTGATAATTACACTTCTTTTGAGGGGAAAGATTTGAAATTATCAAAAATATAGCAGTTATGTACAACGCTATATATAGGTAGTGGTCCCCGGTCTTACGCACTTAACTTCAGTATCATTCTCTCTCGAAATCTTACTGGGAAAAGTTGTGTGGAAAGGCTGGAAGATCCACTACGGTGATTAGTGAAGAATTCAGAGTCATCAACGGAGGTTTGTTCATCTTCTGTATTTTCTGTATGCTAGATTAACACAATTGGGGTATTACGATCCTGGATATTTGAAATTAATCTTACAGTGGATTCATCGCTCCAAGTCTTTTGGATAACCACTGTTGGACTGGAAGTCATGTGTTACTCGCATTGCATATTTTCTTACATTAAACATCAAACGATTGTGTGCAAGCAATGTTGAATTTTAAGCAAATATACTACATAGCTCAAGGTTTCAGTGTCATAGTTCGGGGTTTAATACTATTTGTTCAATGGAAATTTTACATATATAGTTCGTGGTTTCACACTCATATTTCGTGGGTTTAATCCCCTTTATTTAATGAGAATTCCACATAGTTCGTGGTTTCACGCCCATAATTCGTGACTTCACACAAGCAATGCAGTTTCTTATGTAATTTATGGTTACCGAAAATCAACCGTGCCTTGTTTGCCCAGTATGGTGTAGAAGAAGAAAAACAATCTTCTAAAAAAATCTTGAAATTGAGCGACTTTTTTTACCGACCCGAATTTCTTTACATCTACAAATTTGACTCGGTCAAAAGTAAGGCGCAAAAGTAATTCATCTGACTCCAAATATTGTAATAAGAGTTGGATTGAAACAATAATGAATTTAGATAATGTGTAACCATACTCCGGCTTCATTATATTTACCTTATAGAAACAAAATGTTCATCCACCTAAACTAAACAAATGGGAAATCCACAAATATGCATTCTAAGCAACAATCAAAGTGTATCGATTGATTGCATATTCAATGACCTACTGATATTTCCATCAATGGAACAAGTAGTAAAAATGATAAAATCAATAGTATAAGAATTAATCGGTGAGTACCTGAATCTTTTATTCAGATAGGTTATTGACTCGATGCAGTTTGACGAATTAAGGAAGAAATGTGCATCTTCATCATCGTCGTTCGGTGTCTGTATGACTGTGTTGCGTAGTTGGTGTCGCCCCATCTTTGTAAGATCTTAACACATCTAATTCTCGATAGGGTTTCTTATATTTATTTACTATGGACGAATAGTTTGGGCCGATCCAATATTTTTTGGGTCTATCGTCGAATTGGACCGTCAATGTTGTAAGGCTATACAGTCAGAATTTAATGTTAGACTTACCGAGCAAAAGATCTTACTAGGACTCGATTTAAAAAAAATGGCCTCTTTCATTTCTATTTCTATATTTAGTGTGAAGTATAAACTTGAGTCATTTTGATCGATGAATTATTTCTACATTAGCATCCAATATACATTTTTCTTAATTACATTTATTTAGAAATAAGTAGGTTAACTTGACAACCTGATAAAATATTCTCTTTTTCGCATATAAATAGCTTAAGTATTATTCTTTCTCATTTGAATTACACACTATTCTTATATTGCTGCTTTAACTTCCCGAGATCCAATTTATATCTTGCAAAACCAAATCTTCTTTAATTTGATTTTTCTAGAGCACCGAATCGAATTGATATGGACTTTATTCTCCATGTTAACTTGTATTTCTTCTTGCCTCCTCTGCTCTGCCATATTATACAACATATGAAAATGCGACATAAATATAGTATGAACTAAATTCTAGCATGTTCCAAAAATAAGTTCTGCCATATTACACAAGGTTACCATACTCTAAGCATAAATCATATCAACAGGTTTAAAATGTTTTCAAGATAAGTTCCAAACTATGTGGTGCCACGCAAGACAAACATAATCATACAAAAAAGAACAACATAGTATAATATCACCATACACCCAACACAACATTTTCAACCACACAGCATTTCAAGATTGAAGTCCGAATTTGGAGTAGCGCAAATAAAACAGTAAATTAAAGGGAAAAGTACAAAATGGGGTGGTGAACTACCATCCATTTCTAATATTTTATCCGAACTATGATAATTTTTAAAAAGAGGCTGAAATACCAATAATTTTCCAAAATAGTAGCATTGTCTTACCCCGTAAACGACTTCCGTAGTGATGTTGGACGTCGTTAGGGTTACGTTAACACCGTTAGTTAATAATATTTACAAAAATTAAAAAAATTAAAATGTTCTAAATTTTTTATAAAAAAAATTAAAATGTTCTAAAATTTTTTAAAAAAATTAATAATGTTCTACTAAATTTTATAAAATATAAAATAATAATAATAAATTGGATAAATTCGACAAATTTATAGATAGTTTAAAGTTTTATAAAAACTTTCAGAAGTTTTAAAAAATGTACAAATACTCAAAACAAGTAATTTTTTTAAAAATTCCAAAAATTTTCAGAAAATAGGAAATTTAGAAAAATCTATATTTTTTCTAAAAATCTAGAAATTCAATTTAAACAAAAAATTAATTAATAAATAATCAAATAGGATATTTACTTTTTTTACTCGAAAAAGATGTTATAAATTAGGTTTTCTTTGATAGGTTGACACCGAGGATGATAGGTTACAAAGACCTAGATGATGAATGTTGGATGTCGTGGAGGGCTCTTGGAATTGGAAAATTGGTTGATCTACTCATCCATGTTTTTTTAGACTTTCTCGTACAGGAGATGGAGTCTGGGAATAACTTGACACATTGAAAGCAATAGAAGACTAGAATCAACTTGATTTACTTTTTTTTTCTTACAATTTTTGTTGTTGAAAAAGATGAAAGTTTGATCTTCCTTCTTCCATTGCTTTCAATGTATCAAGTAATTATCCAATTTGAATATTTATTTATTTATTTTTATTCAAATTAAATTTCTAAATTTTCAGAAAAATTATAGATTTTTCTAAATTTCCTCATCTTTTGTATATTATTTTTTTGAAAATTGTAAGAAATTAATAGTTAAAATTGCATTTTTTGAATTTTTTTACATTTTTACAACTTTTCTGAAAATTTGAAGTTTCTATAAAAATTTAAATTATTTCTAAATTTTGTGTTTTTTCCAATTTATTATTATTTTTTATGAATTTTTCCAAAATTGTTTAAGTTTTTATAATTTTAAAAAAAATTAGAACATTTTTAATTTATTATTAAAATTTTATAAACTAACAGTGTTAAGAGAACCCTAACGCCGTCCAACGGCGTTAAGGGTTAGACAATATTACTGTTTTGGAAAGATAGTGATAGTTCAGCCCTTTTTAGAAATTTGTATAGTTCGAAAAAAATATTGGAAACATACGGTAGTTCGCCATCCCATTTTGTACTTTTCCCTAAATTAAAACATATATCCGACACATGAATTCTTTTCAATACTAGTGCAAAAGCCGTCTTAGAAATAGGCAGCATATTGCTTCAATACTAGCAGTGACTAGCACTAGCTAATGTCATCTTTATCATCTCTATGCTAGCACTAGCTAATGCCATCTTTTTTATGTCCTCCGAATTTCGTGTAAGAGAGATCATAAAATTGAAAAGCCTTTGATGTGAAAATAATTGACAATGCCATTTTAAAAAACAAATTAAACCTGACGGGCAGTCTAGAAAAGTCTATATCTACTTTTGATACAACAAAAGAGCATTCTTCCTTGTATCTTTTTTGTTTGAAAGAATTCTTCCATCCATCTTTGAAGCTGCAAAATAGTAGCATAATGGAAAATTTGTTTGAGAGAATTTTTTTTTTCTTGATGAACTGAAGCGAAAAGTAATGATTTTAAGTATTTTGATCAGTTATTCCTTAAAGTCATTCTTATATATGAATTTCGTCAACATTTACATTATGACCAAAAATATGTCGTTTCATTAAGTGTCATGTGGCAGCTTTCTAAGAGGTTCAAAGTTTATGGAAAAAAACATAGTTTTTACATGAACTTCACCCATGTTTTAATTATATGAAATTTTACTAACAATCAGTTATATACAAAATGCTTAATTAATCAAAAATTAACTCCAAATATTGTCACAAGTGTTGAGGAATCAAGAGAAACGAGAATAGCTAGCTTTAAATTTATTCGCATACCTTAGACCCAGCTTCATTATCTTTACCATGCACAAACATAATGATCATCACCTTAAATTTAAGGAAAAATGACAAAGATGGGGTATGAACTATCATCCATTATCGAATCACGAGCTGAACAATGAAAATTGACAATTAATTAAGGACAATTTCAAAATATTTTAATCCGCATATAACACTTAACTGACGGAATATCACTCCGACAATAAACAAAGTTAACTAAACGAATGAATTGGAAAAAAATTCTTGCCCTTAATTGTGAAATTAAGAATTAAAATATTTTGAAATTACCTTTAATTGTCAATTTTCATAGTTCGGACCGTTAATTTGTCAATGAGTGGTATTTCATATCTCTTTTTGTCATTTTTCATAAATTTAATGATAAAAAAATCCACAGATATGCATTTCTAAACAAAAATCAAAGTTTGTCAATTGGTGTTTGATTTTTAATCATTCATTCGCAATTTATCTCACTTCTTTATCCCTTCTAGATATTCTTTTCCAAACATTTTGTCGGGGGCTTAATTTGCAGCCTCCTAGACTGATGGTCCCTCTCAATCGAAGGACACCTTAGGCAAAATTTTACAAAATATACAATGGTTGTGCCCCATTGAAAACGGATAGTTAACAACAAGCGTACTGTTACAAAACCCTTTTAGACCGACTGAGATGTTAACTAAGAATGGTATAGGAGAGAAAGGTTAGGGGATGAGGAGAGACATGAGAAGAGATGAGAAAGAGAATATTACTTTTCCTTGCTTATTAATTCATACACTGAGTTATTCTTATACACACTCAAATGATGGCGGTTGAGCTGCGTGGAAAGTGGAACGATTTGCATCCTTGCTCTTATCCGCTTATGTCACAAGATCCTTCAGCTTGTTAGACCGAGTTAATGCTCTAGTTGTGCGACTGGGCCGTGGAGATGCTGGCAGGTGGTCTTCAGTCGGCTCATGAATTATGCCCGTAACATTCCCCCCTCCATCGAGAATGACCTCGTAACATCTCCATGAATTATGTCTGTAACACCTACCATGACACCCGTAACATCTCCATTATGTTACGGTAGTTATGGCCCCCATGAATCCTTCTGTCAAAAATACCTACCGTGACACCTGTAACATCCATAGACGTCACGGTAGTCACGACCCCAACAAATCCTTCTGCCAAAAACACCTACCGTGACAGCCGTAACATCTCTATTATGTTACGGTAATCACGACCCCCATGAATCCTTCTGTCAAAAAACACCAACCGTAACACTTGTAACATGTCCATTATGTTACGGTAGTCACGACCCGGCCACTTAATTCCCAGCTTATTTTTGTCTGTTTAAACCTCAATTTTCTGTGTACACTCGGCACACTCCACACTTAAATCCATGTAATGTTCACACACAAAGCACACCATGCAAATGCAGAAAGTAGCTAACTAATAGTTACAGTCCTGAATACTCCCCGAGGAGGCCTGGTTTAACGTCTTGGCGAGACTCAGCAAAGCGCCCCATACAAATCACTCGTGAGAAGTCCTTTGCTAGGATCCCTTCTCACGGGGCCTTCAAAAGCAGAGAGGTGTCAATCCACCTTCAAATCCCATTGAAATTTACGTCCACCAAGAACAATATGGACGTTAAGTAGAGCATGCAGTCCCTTCAAGAATTCGAGACCCTTAAAAATTAAGGGACTGTAGAAGCTCCCTTATAACATTTTCAAGACGTAAGGCAAGAACTGTCGAAACTTGTCTGGAGGCTGTGTAGCAAGATATACATCTTCAAAGCCAACTTCAACAAGAATACTTCCTATACTCTTTAGATAAGAACTCAGGCTCATATACTTCAGAATTTCTCTTCACTGTCGTATTTATGTGTATGCGAGGGTCCTCTTTAAACGAGCTCATGTACACAGCAATAAAGTCTTCGTACTTATGCTCATCTGATGGCATAGAGTGATCCATCTCTAAGTCTTGTTTAGAACACAGCCTCGTATCATGATCACCTTCCGTGTCTACCAATAATAAAGTTGAAGGTTCAGGAGCTTTATAAACTTGAATTTCTCGATGGCTCATTTCCATCTCAACTTCCTCATTTATGATTTCCTCGGTGGCTGCAGTGGCTTATTGCTCTAACTCATTCATCAATATTTTCTGCCTCATTGCGAGTTGTTCTACGTCCTTCGAGGGTCTTTTATCTCGGCAACCGTCTCCCGGGACGTCTCCACTTGCTGCACTAAGAAGCTAGCCAACATGGACTTTATACGCGATGATTCACCAGTGTTCTGAGGCTGTTGCAGTTGCGTCTGGTTCTGGTAGCTCTCATAATAATGACCATCTTGATAATGTGGTTGATCATAAAACTGATGGTGATTGCCTTCCCAATTCGTATCATATGACTATGTCTCATAATATGCCTCTTCATTTGTGTAGGTGTCTCGATGACCAAAAGAGAACATCCTCGCAACATACAAACTAAAAGTGAATAGTGAAGTGTAGAAGTATGCACCAAGAAGTATAAAAAGATAAGCCCTAAACTATACTCACAATACCTAATAACGCACTAAACGATGTTCCCCGGCAACGACATCATTTTAACAAGCGTATTTTTAACCCTTTATAGTTAACAAGTTATGAGTTTTAGGGGTCAAGTTGCAGTCAAAAACAATTTATAAACCTTGAAAAGTCAATGGTCGATCCAAGGAACATACGCGTGCATGTACTAGAATGCAAGTAATATGTTTAGCCACTCCTATAGGAAAAAGGTTTGATTATTACTAAATCCTTAGTGACGCTGAAATTAGGAAACGTTTGATTTAATCACAGTAATAATTCCAAGATCGAACTTCACATGTGCCTGCCATACAATTCATGTGATAATGTCATGAAATATGGAAATAAACGAAAATAACATTAGACAAGTCGCACATACACGATCATTGTCTAAATTAACCTAGATTGTTGAACGCCGCTCATCCACGGATTATCAACAATTTTGATTTATTGAGCCTAGGGTTTTCCAAACACTTACTATTCCACTACGTACTTGTTATACCATCGCCGCGGATGCGAACGCGTTGTACTTACAGATACCTACGTACTACCAGCGTAGGCACCATAGTCTAGCGAAACAATTAATATTAACTCTCCTATTTGGTCATATACTATCAGCATAGCTACTACGACCTAACATCACTTCTACTTGATCCAGTTAACTACCTCAGACCCATCTATCTTGATGGTGTTTAACCTAATTTCGTTCATACAAGAAAACATCCATTCAATGTATAACGTGCAAGAGCGATAAAATTAAGCGTAGTAGAATTGAATAACTTGGATGACATTAATGGAAAAATAATTATATAGATCACATGCAGAGTTGGGTACAAGCATGAGATCCGTCGGACCCTAGAATGAACTGACTACTCCCTAATCATGGTTATGATCCGAGAATGTATAGTAATTAAAGAGTATATCGAGGAAACCGTGTTTTGATGAAACGCAGCTAGAATCTTGGTCTTTCTTGAGCTCTTAGTCGTCCACATTCTCAAATTTAGGTCAAAATCAATCCCCAAAGTCAGCGTACTCAAAATCTGAACCGAAACTGCTATTTATAGCACAAAATATCCGCAAGGGCCGTCACATCCGTGACATATTGTTTTTTCACGGCCATCACGACCCCCTGAATCTTTTTGGGCAATTTAAGGGTCGTGACATATTATTTTGTCACGGCCGTCACTGTAGGTCAAAATGGCAGAGACTTCTGGTGGCTTTTTCTCAGTCTTAATCCCATAATTGGATCTTGGCGTAAACTCCAAAGTTGTAGCCCTTTGAGTTAGCTTTTTAACAAGCTATAGATCAATCTATTTGGACATCATATGGGGTCTAAGAATGCAAAATAAGTCGGAGAGGTCAATGTACCCTGTTTTTTGCCCAAATCTCTACCAAATGCTTTGTTTTGCTTCGGATGTATCCAAAAGTCATAGCTATGTGATTTTTAACCTAAAACATTAGAACGGAGGTTAAATGACAGCAAAATGTCGAGAAAACAAACCTAGGTATACGGTTGGTTCTCGGTTACAATTGTATAAATCACTCACTCAACCACACTCGGTGGTGTACCGCCATACTCTTAGACGCACCTTAGTTCGTGATCTATCTTCGTTATCTCCATATAACAAAAGATTACTTCCCTTCTGGCTCAGATCGCACTGTTGCTCCCACCAAGGTATACGTCAGATCTTCCGATTCTATTTTCACCTCGATCACGCGATCTCTCCTCGTAGTTTTGCTCAAAACTCGACGCCAAGGATCTCCAACTCTGAACCGCACGCTTGAAGTTCAACCATAGCCTCCTTATTTACTGTGCACCCAAGTTAGGTACCCTTAGATTTTCGCGATCGATAATCTCTGATCTTGTTGCTGAACTCGAGCCAAGATCATCTAGTAGATAAGATATTCCCATAAACATCTCGTCCACTCTCTAATCAAATCGTCCCATACCGATCTGATTGGGTCACCGCCGGATCTTCTGTCTCTAATTAGTAGGACCGAATCTCTAGCAAATCTTTCATCATTTCCTAAACTTTAGCAAAGAATCCAATCCAATATTCGTTATTATCCTACAGATATTTCACGCGGATCACCAGATCTTTTGGAGCCCAAGATCTCTTGAGAATATCTCCACCGATATTCTCGACTTCCAGCTATATCCCAAGCCATCGTTACCTTCAGGGTAACCGTGCGAGGTGCAGATCCCTTCATGGGACCAGACCAGTCCCTAATCCTGCACGCTCAAGTAGTTCATTAGCACGATGTTTATCATATCAAAACATATTGGAATAGATTTGCCTCAAAGGAACACATGTTCCAACACTTATTCTCGATTTTTTTTTTATGAGTACCTATCCTCGATTTGAAAATTGAAATATGGGAAGTGAAATAAAAAATCAAATCAGTTTAGTAGTTTATACTTTTCCTATTCTAAATTTGAAATATGGGCGGTGAAAAAAAAGATTGAGTGCCCAACATATTTTACTAAAAAAAATTAAAATCAATGACACTCCTTGATTCGGTCATTTGAACGGATGAGATTAAATCTCATCGTATGGATGATTTTTTGGTGACGAATTATAAATCACTTTTGACGAACTACGTAGTACTTTTGAAATTTTCAGTGACAAATTATCACCCACTTTTGAAAAAATTTATAATTTACACTAAAAATATGGTTCATTGGTTTGTACCAAATATTTTCCGAACATAAAATACTACATTTTATTTGAAATATGCATATTAGTAGTGACATGCATAAAGCAGATAAGCAACTACTTCAACAATCACTCGAACAAGCCCAACAAGATTGAAGCCCATCAAACGATTGAAAATGAAGCAACGTGCCAGCACTTAATTGGCCCTGATTTTGTTCTTGAGCAGCATGCTCCTCAGATCCACAACGTCGATATCCGCCGCACGATTCACTGGTCTGTAGAACCCGGTCACTGGATCTGGGCCCCACGAGTTGTCTGATTCGACTTTGTTGGATATGTCCTTCAGCCTCGCCCCTGACGACCCCTGCCCAAGTCCGTGCGACACCGCTGCATATGATATACCTCGCCTGCTCCATAAAAAAAATACCGAATTTGTAATTAATTTAAAGAATATAGGATTATGAGTTCTGACTTTTTTTATGAAAAATATCACGTACAACTTATAAACTGACAAATTATTATATACTTTCTACGAGCTTTGTCATAGTTTGAGAATGTAGTTTTTAATTCGTTTGGATGAAACCATGATGTAGTTCGCATGAAGTGAATCATAATTCGTCTGTTTGTATTTTGCACTAGAAATCAAGTTTATACCATTTTAACAAAAGTAAACTAACAGTTTACTTCTTAATTAGTCAAGTTAGACAATTTCTACCATTTAATTAACAAAAGTAAATCATAACTGGGTAGCTTTATTTTACTCTGGATATAAAAAAATTAGCTTTATTTAATTAATATTTAAAATGATATATTTTCTTCCTATTTTCAAAAAAAAATGTAGAATAAAGTATAAACCGAAGCATAACTAAAAAGCATAACTTTCAGCTGAATAAACTAAACATATTGAATGAAACGTAAAACTTATAGAGAGAAAGTAAGTATAGTCGTTACCTAGTGACAGTGGAGGTGTTGGAGATGAGGAACTTAGCAACCGAGATGGAACGAGCGGCCATGCCTACGGATGCATGTAAGTAGGGATTGATTTTCTTTGATATGTATGGAAATGATAAGAGCAGCTGCGCAGAAAATGATATCCTCGGAAGGAGGAACTTTTCTGCGCAAGCTCCGAAGGATCGATGCAACCCAACGAAGAAGCTCTACTCTTCTTTCGCTACTTGGTATTACTTTACGTTGGAGATCGATGTTTGGTTTTGGTATGTAAGCATTGTTTATATAGAAAGAAACAAAGGCGTTAGACTTAATTATTTAAGATAAAAGTATACAGTGGGGTTTGAAATTATTATTAATTTCTAAATTGAGATTTAGACTATTAATTTTTTACATTATAGAGCAAAATCAAGAATTACATTTAAGTTGACAGATACAGTTAATTCCGTCGTCAAACAATTTTGTTTCACTATTTCTAAAATGACATATAAAAAACTATTTTTTTTCTTAATGTAATTTATACATCTAGCTCCACATTCCTGTACAGAATGAATTTTCTGATTTTACCTTCTAATTAAAAAAAATTGATAGTTGGTTTACATCTCATATAGGGCATATCAAGGAATACATCGCATACAAGATCTTTTTTGGGTACATGTATATTTCTAGCCTATTTGAGCACAACCACGTAAAGGGCACCACCCGAATTTGAACTTGAGTCACTCGATGAAACGCAGGCCATATTGACTCTTCTAACTTTGAAAAAGGAAAGAAAAGAATAAGAGAAAACATCCACAGTGGATGAAGGAAGAGTCTGCACCATAGGTGGAATTAGGAAAATTCCACAAAATTGTGGAAAGGAAAAATATCATGGTGGGGTTTGAACAAAAATCATTGCATATTGCAAGGTAAGTACACAACCAACTCATTCACTACTTTGTTGACTTCTAATTTAAAAAATTAATAACTCAGAACTCATTTGGAAAAATAATGATAGTCGGAGTCTATACATTTAATTTGAATGCAAAAACAGTAGATATTTTACATAACTTTATTATTTTAAAGTTTACTACGTATAAAATATCAATAAATCAGAGACACGCGGTGTTCATCAATTCATGCACCAAAAGAGGAAGAACAGGTTGCGTTCAGTGATAAGGATGATTTTTTGTTTTGATAGGATGAATTAAATAAATAAAATAATATGTTAGTATAAAGTCACGTTTCCATAAGATGTTAAGTCGAGTGATTTGAATTATTGACAAAGGTTTAATGTTCGATTCTTCTGAGTAACATTTTCTTTTCACTTTTGTGTATGAGTTATTTATCCCTTTTGGATGTATTTTCGTTCCGTCTTGAACGTGTTGTTGATGTTGATGCCTCGTCTTCTCCTTCCATTGTGAGTGGAGGTGTTGATTTTCAAGTTTATACTCATGAATTTCAAGTTAGAGGTGTCTTGTGAGTTGTGACACGTGTTTCAATGAATGTAATTCCAGTATCAAATCCGGATATATTCGTATACTAATTGATGTGTGACAATATGATTTAAGAATCCACTATTAAGAAGAAGAAAAAAAGTCAGGTAATATGAGAAAAACGGTCGAATGAGATGGTCACACGTTTTGTAATCAATTCTACTTTAGAACAAATAAAAACATTAAAATAATACAAAGATTGGCGAGGCAGACAAATGTATCCGTAATTTTTTTTTGATAAGGACAAATGTATCGTAATTGGAGCGCGCTCCATCCTATGCTCTTGTCTATGCCTATGCGTCATCGGATGTATCTGCCTAGCAATTAGGTTGAAATTCGATTGAAATTTGGACGAATATGAATTCAGCTCGATATTAAATAAGTCGGGTTCGGATTAGTTATCGGATAATTTGTCCCTAGTGATATCCAATAAAATAAGATCTAATAACTTTTATAGTTAAATTTTAAAATAAAAATGTTTTAGAAAAGTACTTCAACCTGAGTGTAATCTTAGAATAAATAATATAATTAGTGTTATAAGTCTACTTGATGTCTAATTTTAGCTACTTGATATTAGAATGACCTTCCAACTGAGACTTTTGAGGTTATTTTGTTTAACCTATTATATTTATATTATAAGTCTATTTTTATGATGGGTTTGGATTATCATATATTACCGGTCAATATTTAGTGTCGGATTCGGATTGAACTAAGTGATTCGCTCATTATTTCGGGTCGGATTAAGGACGAACCAAACCCGTACTAATCCGTCTCAAAATCACCTCTACTAGCCATGATGTTTTTACATGCGTGCTTGGCTCGGCTCGGCTTAGTGATACAGACAGGGCATCTTAATATTTGATAAAAAAACATCTCAACTTGAAGATATCTGGCCTCTTGAGCTACCATTTCCAGTTTGGTATAGAACGACAGTTTCTGTTTGGTCATGTCTTTTTTAGGAGATGTGCCCAGTAGGAGGCAGCTTGCTTTTTCTGTTGTATTTATCGGAAAAAAAGGCATCTTGCTCCACTCAAAAAAAATAATAAAAGAAAGGCATCTTGCTGTATTTTATTAATGCTTACCTTTGTATATAATCAGGAGATCGTGTTTAATTTTTTTTTTCGATTGTCCCCAGAAGACATACAACCACAGAGAAAAAGTCCCTGCGTAAGAAAACTGGTCCAAAAAGCAGAAGAGGCTTATCAGTCCATTTCGAATAAATCGATTCAGCACTGGCTAGAGTGAGACAGCAGAAGACTACTCCTGAAACCTGAAAAAAACTAAATATCTAAATATTCACATCACATTTTTGAACCTAACCGAAGCTCCTCCGACCTCTGTCTAGCTTCCTCTAATCAAGCTTGATCATTGCTCGACTCGAGAGTACTTGACCTTTTTATCGTCGGCACTTCCACGCAAGACGTAAGACACTGCTGGAGTCTTTGCTGAGGTTTTCCAGAAGGCGCTACGCTTTTTTTCGTGTTGCAATTTGGTTTATTTTGACCGGATCATGTCAATTTTTTAAAGTAGGATTGCATGCTTAGTGCACACGATTGATAATGGATTATTACAAATAATCATTCCGAGCCAAAGCTGTCTTTATCAATGAATATAATCTTAGCCCTTTTTACATCTTGCGGTGTTTTTACTCGAACTATTGAAGCTCCTCTTTTCTGACAATTACAAAGATTTAACTTGAACCGGTTCCATGCAGGAGGTTGAGAAAGATTTAGGAAATTAAATCTTTTAGAAATTTCCATTTATTTTAGCAACTTTCTTATTTTAGTTTTTAGCAAGTTTCTTATTTTTAGTTTTATTTAGATTTTATTTCCAAATTAGGGTTTTGTATTTTTTTATTTAAACCCTCTTTAGGGTTTCAGAAACACAACTTTGATTTGAAAAAAACTTTTAGCTTCTGCTATTTTCTTCTGGTGGATTCCAGACTTATCTTCTCTGGTGGATTCCAGAGTTATTTCTTTTTGGTGGATTCCAGAGTTACCTTTTTTGGTGGATTCCAGAATTTTCGTTCGATTTCACGCTTGTGAATCGATCATCTATATCCTAGGTTTAGCGCTTGTTATTCCTTTCGATTTTCCCGCTGCGTCAGGTGGTATCAGAAGCAGGTCTTTCCCTGTCTCTCTTCTAACTTTATCAGATGGCAGATCAACCCGTACCCTGAGCAGATGGTGCGGGGTCAATGCGGACATAGCCGCATTGTCAACCCAGATGACGAGAGTGTACAACAAGAGTCGCCGTGGAGACGGGAGAGGAGAACTGAATAGGGTTCCGCAAGGTGAGAACAATCGTGCGACTATCTTTGTTAATTCGAGTTCTAAAAAGAAAGTTGATTATGGTGATCAACAAAATAATTATGATTATCGAGTGAAGTGTGATATTTCATTGTTCTATGGAACCATGAGAGGGGAGGAGTTTCTGGATTGGCAGGTCAAGGTTGATAGGTTTTTCGATGTCATGAATGTCCCCGAGAACAAACAGGTTAAGATGATATCAATCAGGTTGAAGAGTATGGCTGCCGTGTGGTGGGACAAGCTCGTTATTCAAAAGCAACGACAAAGGAAGGGGCCAGTTAGAACGTGGAGGCGAATGAAACAATTAATGATGGAGCAATTTCTGCCTGAAGATTATGAATATATCTCGTATAAAAAGTATGGTGAATGCGTTCAAGGAAAGAAGATTGTGACAGAGTACACGAATGAGTGTGTGCAGCAAGAGCTTCCGAAAGCAAATCCGAAAAAGGAAGATGTTACTGTGGCGGAGGAGGCATTGGAGGAGATTGATGAGCTGGCGATGCTGAGGATTATGTCTGCTGATTCTATGGAGGAAGCTGAAGAGGTTGAGCCGAAAACGGAGAAGGTTATTGTGGCAGAGGAGGCGTTGGAGGAGATTGATGAGGTAGCGATGTTGAGAATCGTATCTGCTGATTTTGAGGAGGAATGTGAGGAGGTTGAGAATGAAGTTGGTAAGGTTATTAGCAGTACCGAGATTCTAATTTCTCCAAAATCGGGACCTCATGAGAAGCCATATGCACTCGGTGGGGTGAGTAATCCTTCTTTTATTACAGCCCAATCAAAATTCATGGAGTTCACTTCAACAGGGTCAGCTTTATATGGCAAACCCCTCCACCAAGTTGCTGAACATGATTCAAAAAGTGATACACTTAAAGTTGGGAAATTGATTAGGAGTGTTTGCGGTGATAAGCCGAAGCAGTGGAACATATCCTTGCCTCAGGTTGAATTTGCATACAACAGCAAGGACACTGAAATCAGTACAACGGCTGAGAAAGTGGTTGGGGGGAGTATAGTTGTCAATGAAGCTGTTAAGGCTAGATTGAAGGCTACATGAAAGAAGAAGAAGAAGAAGAAGAAGCAGAAGAATAAGAATAAGGTTGACGCTGACAAGCGAGAGAGAGTAACGGCTTTAAATGAAGGTGATGATGTGATACAGCCTTACAAGCATGGTCCATTAGGAGAGTGTCCGTAAAGGGACTTGGCCAAACAACCGGAGGATGTGGCGCAATACCCGATCAACTTACAACAAAAGAAAGCAACCAACACGAGTTGTTCTTAGCTTATGATGGGTCAATAGCTTTTTATAACCTTGAAAATAAAGAAACAAACTCCTAATGGTTAGATCAACTACCGAATGCCATGGAAGTTATAATTTGTTCCTAGCTCCGCCTTTGGTTGGTTCGTTTCCTAAATGATATACAAGTTCGAGTTCAGCGGCCAATTCCTTCACATTGCGATATTATGGCAGCACCCACTGTATATAATGAGTGGAGATTTTTAATTCCTCTCGAGTCATGGGGTATATTTGAATCAGGCCGGGAGCGTTGTGTAACTAACTATCAAGACTCTTTCTAATTTGATTAGTGAAATTTGAGGGACTATTTTGTAATATGGTTGTTGTATATAAACTGCAAAGATTTAATTATCTTTGTCCTTGAGGGCGAATGTGATTGTCTCAGCGGTGAGCAATCCCTCGACTCCCAGTCACCAAAATGTGCTTGGTTCGAAATTTCTAATTTACAATAAATGAACGGGTACTAACCTAACACTCAAAGCCCCTTCATCATCAAAAAAAAAGAAAAAAAATTTATCTGTCCTTGAAAGAAGTACAAATGGAAAATCTCCCTCTAAGATCTTTTCTTCTCCATTTGTCTTTTCTGGTCGTTGGATCACCTGTTATTCGAGTTTTTATTGAAAATGACCCCTTTTTAGGTTTCAAATTGCCCAAATGATCCATGTGAGTTTCAACTTTAAAAAATGGTCTGTTTTTAATAAGATCGGATTCCCGAAAATCGATTTTTGCCATTTTCTCAAACATCGGTTCTTGAGAATCCGGTTTATGTGAAAAATAATAAAATCGGATTCCGATGATCCGATTTTTGCAAAAAAAATGACAGATGGACGAAACGTGAATTTTAAGTGTACGTGAATGCCGAGTGGAATTTGTTTTATTTTAAAATAACGGGTTTTAGTTTAAAAAAATCAATTTTTTTTAAAAATCATCATTCTCCTCGAGAAACGAACCACCTCTGATTTCTTGCTGTGAGGTTTTCGGACACAAAAAGGGTCATTCTTTGAAATAGGGTCACCAGATTGTACTGTGCTGCAGGATTGACAGTGACATGACCTCTTTGGTACTCTGTAAAGTCAGATATAGAGTGACTTGACTGCAATAAGGCCATTCAATAGCTAGCATGCTTAACCAAAAAAGGCTGCATCGGTTGTCTGCTTCTGTATTTTAGAGCATCCTCTATCATGATTAAAAAAATCATACCATCCATCTTATTCATTTTTTTTTTCTCTCTCATCTAATTATCCATCAAGGTTTTTTCAATCACATGCACCCCACTCATGATCCAAAAAAAAATTTATCATCAATCTCTCTCATCACTACATAAATATAAATTATAGCTCATAAATGTTAAGATTAATAAAAATATATCAAAGCGTATCTCGTTTTATAGAGCTCAAAAAATTATGAATATTGGTATTTATTTTGATTTTTTTAATTTGTAATTTAGAAGATATATTCGTTGCAAGATCAAAATAAAAACTGTACTGTTTCTTACGCAGGACACGTGCCGCGTTGCGATTGGCTCATTCTCATGATCAAAACACAAAAAAAGATCATGGGATGATCTTTTTTAGAAAAAACCATGGGATGATCTTTTTGATGATCAAAAAAATCATGGTGGGAGTGCATGATTTTTTTGATCATCTCTCATGATCACTTTCTATGGTTCAAAAAAGCATGGTGGGGGATGCTCTTAGGGCCAAGAAGATGATTTTATAAAAAATGTGTTTAAAAAAATTAATTTTTTTTCCACCCGGTATCCACGTATACTTAAAATCTACGTTTCATCCACCTGTCATTTTTGCAAAAATCGGATCCTCGAAATTTGGTTTTATAATTTTACACATAAAACCGGTTCCTGGCCATCCGGTGTATGAGAAAATGGCAAAAACCGGTCCCGAGAATCCGATCTTAGCAAAAACAGGCCATTTTTGAAAGTTAAAATTCGCATGGGTCATTTGGGCAATTAGAAACCCAAACAGGGTCATTTTCAATAAAAACTCCTGTTATTCACCCAGTTTGATCTATCTTCAAGTGCCCTCTTTTACAGTACAAAGGCTTGGGTTGGCTCATTCGTCGTCACTTTGAATGTCTGTGGGAGGATCTGCATCTGTGTATTCTGATTTCAGGATGCCTTCCAAGTAAAATTCTGCACATGCTTGCAAATATCATATCGTCATCTACGTGGATAAGAACTCATCGAAAACGAGGCCAACGGGAGGATGAAGTAGCGCAACAGGAGCTAGCAAATGCCTTTATTGTCGAATTCAAATGCATCAGTGATTAGTTGAAGTGAATGCAAAGTTTTCCTCAGCTACAAGCTAATAATCCTTGAACAAAGCGTGCAGTTACTCTAATTGATCAATTCAACTCATCAGTCTTGCTACTTAGGCCCTGTTCTTTAGGGATTGGGTCAATCTCACCCAATCTCACCCAACACAATCCAATCTCACCCAATCTCACCCAACACAATCTAATCTCACCCAACACAACACAATCTAATCCAATCTTCACTCACCTAAACTACTCTCCACTCACATATTATTTCAATTATATTTACACTCACATAAATTAAACTAGGGCCCACCTACTCTCCACTCACCTAATCTCATCCAATCTCACCCAATCTCACCCAACACAACTCAATCTCACCCAACACAACCTAATCTCATCCAATCTCACCCAACACAACACAATCTAATCTCCCAACACCCAAAATCCACACCCTAAAGAACAGGGCCTTAGATTACATTGCATCAAATTTAAAATAATAATAATTTGATAAAGATACGTATTTAATTCAACTATTTATTTCAGTTTTATGTTGGATTATAGTTTACTTCGTCAATTTAGCCCAGTCCAAAAGAAACTAGAAGATTTTCCTTTTTCCATACCAGTGAAGAGAGTTCATAACTAGACGATTTTCCATACCAGTGAAGAGAGTTTATTCAGTCAATGTATATTACTAGACCTGAAGTGCATTATGTACCAACAAATGAAGATGAGGCATCGTGGAAACAATGTCGGAACGCAATGGTAAATAAAGTTTCATCTCCCCAAAAAAAAAAAAATTCCTGTCAATTGACAACTTCTAAAGGAGTACATTTGCGTGCAAGAAAATAGATGCAAAAGCCAAAAAACATTTAAATAAGCTTGAACTGTGAAAGCCAAAATATAGCAAATACTCAATACGGTGCTCGAGCATCTGACATTTAGTCCTCCTCTTCGCCTTCGTTCTCAGCAATGTTGAAGTATCTCAGTTCGTAGATATTGCGGTCTTTGTTGGAAGCAATTACACGCAGCCAGTCACGGACATTATGCTTCTTCAGGTACTTCTTTGTCAAATATTTCAAGTACCTGAAACAATTGAAAACTCACTTTTAAACTATACTAAACCAACTTTATAAAAAATGACAGGAGCTATTAGCGCAGAAAGTGTCCTTGGGGATTAATTGATTATGTATTCTATTTATTACTGATTTACTATTACATAAATTCAATTAAAGTATATATTATAGTAGTAAACTACCTGGAACAGCAAATACATATCAGATATGTTGTTAAAACTTAAAAGTTACACCACATATCAACAATTTGCTAACAACCTCGAAAAACCTCAAAGAAATCCTTAATTCGCCTTATGGGATTTTACTGAAATTCAAACAAAAAAATATTTTTCCATCCGAACAACTCAGTCTTACAGGGAACCCAATGATGTGTAATGTAAAAGAATCATATGACCTCCAAAAAACTAATTTAATGCTAAAACTAAGGCATGAGTGATGCCCCCTAAACCTTGTGTCAACATATACAACAATTATACCGACCAAACCATTCGAAAAGATATATACATTCGTTACGAAATGACAAGCCAATGTAGGAACTAACTATAGCTTAGCTACTTGAATCGAAATGTATGAAGCTAACATTAGAATTCATACATTCTTACTAATTAACAGTTTTGCCCCGAATGACATATATAAGAAACTTCTCTGCGTTATAGCACCAAATAGTGAGCAGAGTAAATAGATGAGGCTTGCAAAACCAAAATTGTAAACAATTATCATTTGCATATAAGCTAGTGAAAAGGCTTCTAATGCGTCATGTGTGGCTCTACTTCTAAATCACATCATATTTTTTTTACAAGACTTCTCAATCACATCATTGGAAGATATAAATGAGAATGCTAAAATTGATCTTCCATCATGCCACTAAGATCACCGGCTTTTTTCCAAATCATTTTTATGAATTGTATGTGAAATTCTCAACAAAGGAGATACAGATTATTCAATGCACAGCTTAATAGAAACAACAGCAATAAGTAACAAAAACAACTAGCTGATAAAAGACTGATTCGCTATACCTCTTGGAGAAAGTGGAATCAGCAGTGACGCTGATCTTGCTCTTCTCACGAGTAACAGACACAACATCGCCTAAAGCTCCAGGCTTACCGCCGACCTTTATCCTCTCCTGCAGAAACTTCTCCAGCGAAGCAATGTCCATAATCTTGTCCTCCACCGGCTTCGCGCAGTCGATCGTGTAAACGACCGACTTTTTCTTCCCCTTCAAACCTCCTGCTGCCGTTTTACTCATTTCGACTCTCTACTCTGCAAAATTCATACAAAAATTTATAACACAAAGTTAGTCTACGGAGCTTCTGATCGTAAAATGCGAAAGAACGGAATAAAGCTGACGAGCGTACCGGAGAGGATTTAGTGTGTATGGTTGATGGATTGAACGCCGCTGGAACGCGCGAGGTTTTGGAGGAGACGGGGAGATTAGGGTTAGGGTTCTGAGAGTCCAATTCACGGGCCGGAGTTTATTGTGGGTCATATTTAGGCCGGAGGTCCATTTCATGAAGCCCAATTATTTCGGCCAGCTGAAACTCTTTTATTTTTTGTTTTTGTTTTTTCATTGAAGCTAAAACTCTTGTTATTGTTAACGAACCGTACGCATTGTTAACGTTAAGTAGGTGAAATTGGTCTTGGGATGTTCCTACTAAGGGTGGACGCAGTGCGGTTTGATGCGGTTTAAGAGTAAATTTGTTATCGTATTAAAATAATTGGTCTGTAAATTTTGTAAACCGCAAATCGTATTAAAAAAATTACAACCAAATATGTGGTGCACAATTTTATTTGGTGCCGTGCAGTTTGATTTATAAATCTGTTTTCAAAGTTGACAAAATAGAAACGAAGTTGCACAGTACATATTTGTATGTTGATATTAACCGGGGATCACTTGGTTGAGACAGAGTTGGTAGAATGAGGCACGTTGTGAGCCACTCATTTAGATGATGTGGCAGAGAATAGTTGTTTGCTTCTTGCTTTTTGATGGATTTTGGGTAGTGAGACACGTGGCGCGCCCACAAAGCACGGAGGATTAGATGTGTGGCTCAGATCGTACCTCACTGCCTCATTCTAATTTTGATGCCCATTAAAATGCCTCGATATTAACCTATCCATAAACCACAAAAGTACTAATTATTACTTCGACTGCAAAGTTGACATCTTAAAAAATGACTCATTTTATTAAGATGTGGAAAGCATGTGTATATATCCCACTTTGGGTGCTTAGCGTAGTACAAATGAATGTATGCATACTTACACACTAGAAAATCAACTGAGTTCGTAATTGAATTTAAAACAAACCCTATATATCAAAAAGTAATCAAAGTAGAGGATTATCAAAACACTAAACCATAAACAACAACAACGACATAAGAGCCAACCAAAATCTAATTAATTTTTGAACAAAAATACTTACGAATTTCATTTTTGGAGAACGAAAATAAAGAACGAGCGACAGATGATGGCTTCGCCGCTTTGGAAAGAAGGGAGATACGCTTGCGCGGGAACAACGAAAACAAACAAGCGAAAGCGGCCGATTTGCAATTTTATTAGTATGAGTTATTTTAAATTAGAGGGCCTACTTAAATTACTTTTTTGTAATAACTTTAAGTTTTTAATTATTTTATTATATATGCGGTGCGGTGTTGTTTAAAAATAGTGGGTTGAGATATGGAACCGCTTCCGCACCATTATATTCGGTTGCGGTGCGAGTTTTAACAATTTGGTTTTTTTTCACAAGCGGTGTGGTAAGCAAATACATTGTCACGGTCCGATGCGGACGATTTTTAAATCCGGAACCGTTTTTGCCAACCCTAATTTATAATTCAAGTGTAATTACTTTATTTATGCACTCATTCACTTTAATTAGGAGTGTACTCCTCTTTGTTTATAAATATCACTACCTAAATTCATATAATCTATGCCAATAGGGGTGGTGGCATGTTGGTATATGAGTCCGTCATGGATCATTACACCCCAGTTCGAATCTCGAGGTCACCAATTTTCCTCACAAATTTGTGAAATTTTCTTCCCTTTCCTCGTCCCACCTCGCGTGTGGATGCTTCCTACATCCCTCGTGGATGCCTTCCTCTTCACACCTCGCGCGTGGATGTGTTCTTCTTCCCTCGTGGAGGTGTCTTACAATGGTAAAGGTGCTGAAGGTGGTTTGAGCTCCAAGTGTCGAAGAATGTACTGATGTGGTTGATGTGCGGATCCATGGTAAAGGTGTCGAACATGGCTAACGCTTCAGAAGTAGAGAGATGTACCAGATGATTTTGGATTCGATCAAGATGTCTTGCTAGAGTTTTACAAGATCAGTATATAAGTGTACTAGATGATAAAGTTGTAGTAATATGCATTGTAATGTTGTACCCCATTATCAAAAAAAATTCATATCATCTATATACCCTCATTTAAAACTATAAAAATATCTCATAAAAAACTATAAAAAGATCAGTTGGACATCTATAATTGCGGATGTAGGATCCAAAGAAATAGAGAAATCCGATCGAGCGCTCCTCTGAGTTAGGCCCTGTTCTTTAGGGCTTGATTCAGGGCCTGTTCTATAGGGATTGGGTCAATCCGACCCAATCTCACCCAACACAATCCAATCTGACCCAATCTCACCCAACACAACCTAATCTCCACTCACCTAAACTACTCTCCACTCACATATTATTTACATTAAATTTATTATAAAATATATTATCTTTTAAAAAAGTTAATGAACAAAGTGAATATATTTAAAAAATTCTAAAATTTATACCAAATTTATAAAAATTGAAATTTTTTAATAACTATATTTATCAGAAACATATATTTATTTATACCTATTTTAAAAAAAACTAATTTTTATCAATTTTTATATTATTTTTTATATTATTTTGGCTAATTTTTTATATATTTATTTAATAGTAAATTTTTGGTACAAAATATAAAATTTTGAAAATTCGTCACACAAAAAAATACCCAAAAAATCCAGATTTCGTATTTTAAAAAAGATACATTGTCAAAAAGATTCATAATATACGATTACAATTTTTAATACGAACCTTAATATTTTGAACATACTAACAAATATTTCGTATTAAACTTAAATATATTGGGGTCACTCGTCAGGATCGACTTCCATAATTTGATGGGCTATGAAATTTCGCACGGTGTTCATTTGATCCTTTCGACGTTGATTGTATAAGTCGGAATCAGCTACCCCTTCCACTTCTTCATTCGATAAAATCGGCATCTGCAGCTCATGCATGCGAATAAAATTGTGCAACGTAAACGTTGCCAAAATAATGTCTAGCTGACACACATCCGCCACTTGAGGCATGACACGAAGTACCTTCCACGTGCTCTTTAAAATCCCAAAAGCTCTTTCGATGGTTGTCCTTAATGAAGAATGACGATAGTTAAACTTCTCATAAATTCCTATTGGTCTACCGCCTTTCTTGAATGTTGGCATATGATAGCGAGTGTTCCCCTCTTTGTAAGGAGCCAAATATCCACGAGTATTTGGATAACCGGAGTCAACCAAATAATATTTATCTGTTAAAAAATGACTATAAAAATCATATTCCTAAAAAGTCATTAAATTATGTTGAAATATATATTTTTGTATTGAAATTGCACCTGGAGGTGGATGTGGAAAGCAATACTTTGACTGCGTTATTGAATCTTTCCAAACAGTTTGATCATGGACGCTTCCTTCCCATCCCAAGTGCACGTAGGTGAATAGCATTTCAAAAGAGCAACACGCAAGCACATTCCATGTTTTTGTTCCTTTACGACCACGATATTGCATACCATGTTCATCTCCTAAAACGGCTTGGATATGAGTTCCATCTATAGCTCCGATACAACCCTGTACACATCACCATACTCATAAACATATTTACAGAAAATATTTCTAATCATAAAATAAACAAACTCTGTAATCCGCTAACTGATTGGAAATTAATTGTTACCTTAAAAGGCGAATATAAGCTGCTACTCATGATTTTCTGAGGTATTTCTTCCAAAGGAGTATGTGGTCGTATGATGTCGAAAGACAATACCTTTAAGGCAGCGATTACCTTTTTCAAGTATTTCTGAACAGTCGATATTGAGTGTTTGAATGTATCTGCAATATCTCTATATGAAGCACCTTTCGCCAACATATAAAGGCACATGCCAACTTGTTCGACAACTTTTACTCTTCTTCCGTCAGTTAACAATTCTCTGCTACGCATTATTTCAACTAGTTGGAACACCATTTCATTTGTTAATCGCAATTGTTCCTGACACAATTCTGAATTTTCATTTAGTAATCTATGCATGTATTCAGCTCCGGTCTCGCCTCCGGATCTCAAATCCCCCCTTTTTCGTTTGAATATCAAACTTTTCAACTTTAAAACCGCAATTCTGCGACACTGTCGGATCACTTCATCAATCATTCTACACAAGAAAAAAAACAAATTACTAACAGTTAAATTGGAGACATCACAAACACATGTAACATATGAATATAAAATGTTCTACAAGCAACAACTACAAACATTAAACATTCGTGATCAGTACAACAAATCCAATACATCCGTACAACAACAAGTTCCAAATGTCTTCGCATTCTACTAGTGTGTGCACATCAATACGACAACAAGTGTGCACAAAAAACTAGTGTCGACACATCAATAAAACACCAAATTATTGTCCCTGCCACGCCACGAACTTCAGCCATTCTATTCTCTCTTCTTCAGATTTTGCATCCAAAAAAAAATCTTCATATTGATTGTCCTTCAGAAATTTCAAGGATGCGATTAGGAATGCCATACCACGCATTTTTACATATTCCATATTCCTGACTGCATCGCCGAGTCTCGTTTGCTTAGTTATTACCGGCTCAGTAATCTTAATCATTTCATATGCTTTTTCAAACTGATCGTCCATCCCTGGCTTGTTTACTGAACCACATCCAATCTTTTGTTTTTTGGAACTAGTAGTCTTCTTCGGAGATATACTTTCAGCCGCTGAATTGGAATATACAGACATTCTAGGGTACTCACGACCCTCATCACTATCTCCAGACCCCTCCTTATCACCAACATCAAAGTATACGTGTTTTTCTTTTCGTTTTCCATTGCCAACTTTGGAACGAGTTTTGGCTAATGCTGGGGAAAAACTTTTCTCGCCAGTAGCACATTTCCCTGCGAATACAGGGTGCCAAAGATCCATGTCAACAAGCACATTCTTTAGAACATACAGGCCAGCTCCACTTGTACTATAATTCTGCAAGGACAATTATAAAAATGTCAGGAAACACATGGTTATACTGAATTTGTATATATGCATGAACAAACATAATATGTATGACGAACCTGTATAAACTGCTTGATTCTGTCACTACCAAGTTCCTCCTCGGTCGGCAAACCTTCTGCAGTCAACGTTATACCAGTCATGCTGCTCAACGCCATCCATGCGTTATACTTACCCTTACACTGACCATGGTGGTTCTTAAGCTGTCCCGGCCCTTTTGCTACTTCCGCATTTGAATTAGTAGAATTATAAATTGAGGCCAATATTTTCCAATTAACAGTGCCTTCATTACCCTTACTACGCCATTGCAATATACATTTCATCAGCTTCCTACTTTCATCTCTGTTCCATGAAGTTCCCATGGTCTAAAAAATACATCACTTGAAATTGCTTCAGAACCATTTTCAGTCGGGATTGCACATGAACAAATCGGACAAATCGGAGAAAACGCGAGATAAACAAGGAGTAACAAAAACAACACATTGGCAACAAAAACAACACATCGGAGAAGATCGATTCAACAATTTGATGAAGATGACAGTCCACATTGCGAAGATGACATACCTGCCGAACGCGATGAGGTCGCTGATGGATGTCGCTGATGGAGGTCGCTGTCGAACAAGAAGACGGTCACTGATGGAGTCCGAAATCGACAGATCTGAAGCGTGATGAGGAAGGTCGGGTCTGATGAATGTCGGCAGATCTGGTCAATGCCCACTGCCATTCGAATATCTTATGTAAAATATCTTATATTTATTTTTATTATTATTTTTGTGAACGGTCATAATTTTGAATGTAAAATATCTTATATTTTTGTCATGTCTACCCAAATCAATGCCCACACAAGTGTATTTGTTTTTTTTTAAAAATTAAAACACAAGTGTTTTTCATTTGGTTATTTTGTTTGATGACATGGTTTTCATTTGTTAAACTGAAATTATTTTAAAGTCCAGAAAACAGGGCCTTAAACTTCATGTTAGGACGATTAATATTATAAAATAGGGTGAGATTGGGTCGGATTGCCATTTTGATCGCTTGTAAATATAGTGATTGAAATGCAACACACGATCAAACAATTAATCACACTGCTCGATGGAAATAAATGCGTTTGAGCCGACTTGAAAATTTATTGTTTGCAAGATACGGTGGGTCGGGTAGCCCATAGGGTGCACGAGGAATTTGAACGGGTAGACGATATGGTGCACGAGGAATTTGATCGGGTAGACGATAGGGTGCACGAGCAACTTGGGTCAGGTAGCCGATAGGGTGCACGAGGAATTTGATCGGGTAGACGATAGGGTGCACGAGCAACTTAGGTCGGGTAGCCGATAGGGTGCACGAGGGATTGCAGCAACTTAGGTCGGGTAGCCTAGGGGCTACCCTAGCTCACATTTTTGCTTTTTTTATGTATTTTTAAATAATTCCGTGTTAATTTTTTTATTTACGAGAAGAACCCGATTCTGATTGGTCGATTTTTACACGTGACAATATTTTGTTGGGTTTGTAGTTTTTATTTATAATTGTGGTTTGTATTTAATATGAACTCTACTTTTATTTTTAATATATATATATATATATATATAGGATTAAGATCAGATACAATAGTTAATTTTTGGTACAAAATTCGTCAATTTCATTTTATAATTCGTCACAAAAAAACACCAAAATATCAAAAATTTCATCTCATCCATTCAAATCACAAGATCCAAGGGTATGATTAGTTTGTATTTTCAATTTTGTACTAAAATATTGTTATATATAAATTAATTTAAATTCATATAATAATTTAATTAATTGTTATTCAAACTTTTTTTAAATATCTAACATTTTTATAATATTATTTTATAAATTGGGACCCACTCACTTAATCTACTTTCCACTCACCCAATCTAATACAATCTAATCTAACATCACCCAACACAATCCAATCTCACCTAACACACCCCAATCTAATCCAATCTCACCCAACACAATCTAATCTAATCTAATCTAATCTAATCTAATCTCCCAACACCCCAAATCCAACCCCTATAGAACGGGCCCTCAATCCCACCCAATCTCACCCAACACAATCCAATCTCACCCAACACAACCTAATCTCCACTCACCTAGGGCCTGTTCTCTAGGGATTGGGTCAATCCGACCCAATCTCACCTAACACAATCCAATCCCACACAATCTCACTCAACACACCCCAATCTCACTCAATCTCATCCAATCTCACCCAACACAACCTAATTTAATCTAATCTCCACTCATCTAATCTACTCTCCACTCACATATATCTAACATTTTTATAATATTATTTATAAACTAGGACCCACTCACCTAAACTACCCTCCACTCACATAATCTAAATATCTAACATTTTTATAATATTATTTTTAATGTAGGACCCACTCACTTAATCTACTCTCCACTCACCTAATAAAATACAATCTAATCCAATCTCACCCAACACACCCCAATCTCACCCAACACATCCTAATCTCATCCAACACACCCCAATCTCACCCAACACAATCTAATCTAATCTAATCTCCCAACACCCCAAATCCAATCCCTATAGAACGGGCCCCTAATCCACTCTCCACTCACATATATCTAACATTTTTATAATATTATTTATAAACTAGGGCCCACTCACCTAAACTACCCTCCACTCACCTAATCTAAATATCTAACATTTTTATAATATTATTTTTGATGTAGGACCCACTCACTTAATCTACTCTTCACTCACCTAATCTAATACAATCTAATCTAACATCACCCAATCTCACCCAACACAATCTAATCTCACCCAACACAATCTAATCTAATATAATCTAATCTCCCAACACCACAAATCCAACCCCAAAAGAACAGGACGATTAGATTAGTTTAGATTGTGTTGGATGAGATTGGATTGTGTTGGATGATGTTAGATTAGATTGTATTAGATTAGGTGAGTAGAGAGTAGTTTATGTGAGTGGGCTCTAGTTTATAAATAATATTATAAAAATATTAGATATTTATAAAAAGTTTGAATAACAATTAATTAAATTATTATATGAATTTAAATTAATATATATATATAGAGGAGCGCTCAAATGAGGCAAGCCAAATAAGAATGAGGCAGTGAGGCACGATCTCGGCCGTCTGTGGAATTGATCCGAGGCACGTGGCGAAGCCACGTGTCAGCCGCAATTGTTGACTTTTCAAAAGTTAGTGGGTTTACTATTTGGGACACGTGGCGCGCCACAAATGCACGGGGGGGGGGGGGGGGGGGGGGGGTTAGATGTGTGGTTGAAATCATGCCTCACAGTTTCATTCTAATTTTGCTGCCTCATTTGAGCGCTCCTCTATATGGGGTATATATATATATATATATATATATAGAGGAGGAGGAGCGCTCAAATGTTACACCCATTTTAGAGTGTTATGTGTTACACCAATCTTAGCCACACATCCAACCCCCCGTGCTTTGTGGGCTTGTCACGTGTCCAAGTACCCAAAATCCAATAAAGCAAAAAGCAAACAGTAAAACCCACTACCCAAAAATTCACTATTCCGGCACTATTCCTGCCACTATCAACCAACCAGAAGCTCTGTAACACATAACACTCTAAGAAGCTATAACATTTGAGCGCGCCCCTATATATATATATATAGAGGAGCGCTCAAATGTTACACCCTTCTTAATGTGTTATGTGTTACACCAATCTCATCCGTTAGATCAAATGATCTAAAGGTACAAAATAAAGTCAAAGTGCAAAATAAAAGTCAAAAAGTGACCAAGTTGTTTGTCATTTTGCACTTTTGTCTTTTACCTAAAAGACGAAAGTGTAAAATGAATCTGAACCTTTAGATCATTTTATCTAAAGGTCCAGATTTCATCTTGCACTTTGGTCTTTTAGGTAAAAGACAAAAGTGCAAGATGACAAACAACTTTGTCTTTTTTTGACTTTTTGACTTTCATTTTGCACCTTTAGATCATTTGATCTAAAGGATGAGATTTGTGTAACACATAACACATTAAGAAGGTCATAACATTTGAGCGCTCCTATATATATATATATATATATATATATATATATATATATAGAGGAGCGTTCAAATGAGGCACCAAAATTAGAATGAGACTATGAGGCACGATCTCATCCACACATCAAACCCCCCCGTGCATTGTGGGCGCGCCACGTGTCCAAATAGTAAACCCACTAACTTTTGAAAAGTCAACAATTGCGGCTTGCCACGTGGCTTCGCCACGTGCCTCGGATCAACTCCCACAGACGGCCGAGATCGTGCCTCACAGTTTCATTCTACCAACTTGCCTCAACCGAGTGCTCCCCTATATATATATATATATATATATATATATAGGGGGCGTTCAATTGAGGACGGGTTTTATGGTGAGGGTGTAGGGACTAATCTGGGCCATTGGATGAGGTTCATCCAATGATCCACAAGCTGCCACGTGTCACATGTGGTAGTGGATTTTACTGTTTGCTTTTTGGTAGTGGGATTTTACTATTTGCTTTATTGGATTTTGGGTACTTGGACACGTGGCGCGCCCACAAAGCACGGGGGGTTAGATGGATGATGATCTAATGGATGAGATTTGTCCCTACGTCCTTACCAAATTTGGGTGTCCTCATTTGAACACTCCTCTATATATATATTATATATATATATAGAGGAGTGTTCAAATGAGGACACCCAAATTTGGTAAGGACGTAGGGACAAATCTCATCCATTAGATCATCATCCATCTAACCCCCCGTGCTTTGTGGGCGCGCCACGTGTCCAAGTACCCAAAATCCAATAAAGCAAATAGTAAAATCCCACTACCAAAAAGCAAACAGTAAAATCCACTACCACATGTGACACGTGGCAGCTTGTGGATCATTGGATGAACCTCATCCAATGGCCCAGATTAGTCCCTACACCCTCACCATAAGACATGTCCTCAATTGAACGCCCCCTATATATATATATATATATATATATAGGGGAGCACTCGGTTGAGGCATGGTTGGTAGAATGAAACTGTGAGGCACGATCTCGGCCGTCTGTGGGAGTTGATCCGAGGCACGTGGCGAAGCCACGTGGCAAGCCGCAATTGTTGACTTTTCAAAAGTTAGTGGGTTTACTATTTGGACACGTGGCGCGCCCACAATGCACGGGGGGGTTTGATGTGTGGATGAGATCGTGCCTCACAGTTTCATTCTAATTTTGGTGCCTCATTTGAACGCTCCTCTATATATATATATATATATATAGGGGAGCACTCGGTTGAGGCAAGGTTGGTAGAATGAGGCAGTAAGGCATGATCTTGGCC
Source organism: Rhodiola chrysanthemifolia (assembly GCA_033675395.1). NCBI lineage: Eukaryota > Viridiplantae > Streptophyta > Magnoliopsida > Saxifragales > Crassulaceae > Rhodiola > Rhodiola chrysanthemifolia. The sequence goes on along the minus strand of CM066207.1, from coordinate 30,999,427 downwards.
ATTGATGATATTGATCTAATGGTTGAGATTTAAAGATGTGGTAGTGGGATTTTACTATTTGCTTTTTTCTTTTTACTGTTGGTAGTGGGTTTACTATTTGGACACGTGGCGCGTCCACAAAGCACGGGGGGGTTAGATGTGTGGTTGAGATCGTGCCTCACTGCCTCATTCTTATTTGGCTTGCCTCATTTGAACGCTCCTCTATATATATATATATAGGGGCGCGCTCAAATGTGAACTCCTCTTACACTAAGAACATATGAACCATCTTGCACCATTGGATCTTGAGATCTAAAGGTGTAGATTTGTCCAAAAAATATTTTTTTGGCATTTTACACTTTTGTCTTTTAGGTAAAAGACAAAAGTGCAAAAAGACAAACAACTTTCACTTTTTGGATTGATTATGCACCTTTAGATCATTTGATCTAAAGGTGGAGATGAATTCATAGGTTCTTAGTGTAAGATGTGGTTCACATTTGAGCGCTTCTCTATATATATATATATATATATATAGGAGCGTTCAAATGAGGACACCCAAATTTGGTAAGGACGTAGGGACAAATCTCATCCATTAGATCATCATCCATCTAACCCCCCGTGCTTTGTGGGTGCGCCACGTGTCCAAGTACCCAAAATCCAATAAAGCAAATAGTAAAATCCCACTATCAAAAAGCAAATAGTAAAACCCACTACCACATGTGACACGTGGCAGCTTGTGGATCATTGGATGAACCTCATCCAATGGACTACATTAGTCCCTACACCCTCACCATAAGACATGTCCTCAATTGAACGCCCCCCTATATATATATATATATATATATATATATATATATATATATATATATATATATATATATATATAGGGGAGCACTCGGTTGAGGCAAGGTTGGTAGAATGAGGCAGTAAGGCATGATCTTGGCCATTGATGATATTGATCTAATGGTTGAGATTTAAAGATGTGGTAGTGGGATTTTACTATTTGCTTTTTGCTTTTTACTGTTGGTAGTGGGTTTACTATTTGGACACGTGGCGCGCCCACAAAGCACGGGGGGGTTAGATGTGTGGTTGAGATCGTGCCTCACTGCCTCATTCTTATTTGGCTTGCCTCATTTGAACGCTCCTCTATATATATATATATATATGAGGAGCGCTCAAATGAGGCAACCAAATTAAAATGAAACTGTGAGGCACGATCTCAACCACACATCTAACCCCCCGTGCTTTGTGGGTGCGCCACGTGTCCAAATAGTAAACCCACTACCAACAGTAAAAAGCAAAAAGCAAATAGTAAAATCCCACTACCACATCTTTAAATCTCAACCATTAGATCAAGATCATCAATGGCCAAGATCATGCCTTACTGCCTCATTATTACAACCTTGCCTCAACCGAGCGCTCCCCTATATATATAAATATTATATATATATATCTATATAGGGGGGCGTTCAATTGAGGACATGTCTTATGGTGAGGGTGTAGGGACTAATCTTGGCCATTGGATGAGGTTCATCCAATGATCCACAAGCTGCCACGTGTCACATGTGGTAGTGGATTTTACTATTTGCTTTTTGGTAGTGGGTTTTACTATTTGCTTTATTGGGTTTTGGGTACTTGGACACGTGGCGCACCCACAAAGCACGGGGGGGTTAGATGGATGATGATCTAATGGATGAGATTTGTCCCTACGTCCTTACCAAATTTGGGTGTCCTCATTTGAACACTCCTCTATATATATATATATATATATAGGGGAGCACTCGGTTGAGGCATGGTTGGTAGAATGAAACTGTGAGGCACGATCTCGGCCGTCTGTGGGAGTTGATCCGAGGCACGTGGCGAAGCCACGTGGCAAGCCGCAATTGTTGACTTTTCAAAAGTTAGTGGGTTTACTATTTGGACACGTGGCGCGCCCACAATGCACGGGGGGGTTTGATGTGTGGATGAGATCGTGCCTCATAGTCTCATTCTAATTTTGGTGCCTCATTTGAACGCTCCTCTATATATATATATATATATATATAGGGGAGCACTCGGTTGAGGCAAGGTTGGTAGAATGAGGCAGTAAGGCATGATCTTGGCCATTGATGATATTGATCTAATGGTTGAGATTTAAAGATGTGGTAGTGGGATTTTACTATTTGCTTTTTGCTTTTTACTGTTGGTAGTGGGTTTACTATTTGGACACGTGGCGCGCCCACAAAGCACGGGGGGGTTAGATGTGTGGTTGAGATCGTGCCTCACTGCCTCATTCTTATTTTGCTTGCCTCATTTGAACGCTCCTCTATATATATATATATATATACATATATATAGGGGCGCGCTCAAATGTTATGGGTTGTTAAAGTGTTATGTGTTACTTTATTATGCACCTTTAGATCTTTTGATCTAAAGGTCCAGATTACATCTTGCACTTTCGTCTTTTAGGTAAAAGACAAAAGTGCAAAATGACAAACAACTTGGTCAGTTTTTGACTTTTATTTTGCACTTTGACTTTATTTTGCACCTTTAGATCATTTGATCTAACGGATGAGATTGGTGTAACACATAACACATTAAGAAGGGTGTAACATTTGAGCGCTCCTTTATATATATATATAAATAGAGGAGCGTTCAAATGAGGCAGCCAAAATAAGAATGAGGCAGTGAAACAACACCACAGCCACTCATTCAGACACATCATCTTCATCCATCCAATAGAAACATGACACTTGCCACACTATCTTTTCTATTTTCTTAACCTCTTATTTTCACTCAACAAATTAGAAAGGGCAAATAAGACATTGCAGTTTGTCCTTTGTCAGCCATTCACATGCTGCTCTTTCTCTCTCTTCAGAGAAACCCAGTTTGTGCGGTTCTCTCCTCAAACCTTAGCTACTCCCGGCGACGACCGCTCTATTAAAGGGACATTTCGTTCGCCTCCCGACAACGACGATTCCAACACCGCTAAATCTTGGGCCGCTAACACTCTTCCATCTCATTCATATAGTCGCCGTTGTCAAAGCTGCGTCCTGGCAGAATGAGCTAACCAAGGACTTGTCGGAGTAAGTCATCTAGTCGTTTCTCCATTTTCTTCATTCGGTTTGGGTTTCGCTCCCAATTTACTTTCTATTTCTCCGATTTTTAGGTGGGTTGTTGTTGATTTGAAGTTTGGTGTGTAAGCGGCGTTAAAATCAGCCCTAGCGTTAAAACCCCAAACCCTGATGAGGTTAGAGGGCAGACAACCATATTATGAAATCAACACTATACGGATTAAGTGAGTTGAATTTTACTGTAGTTACAAGGGTTTTTGTGTGTGTAATATTATCCTTTCAAATTACTCTTAAAATCACAGTTTGACCCGTAGGCAAATTCGAATCGTATTTCTAAGCTTTTGTAAAGAAATGGCATCTATTGCCTGAAAAAATAATATTGAATTACCAAATAGATTAGTTTGTCTCAATCAATCTGGCTTTTGATGGTTGATGTTTAGGCCCTGTCCACTTTGACTCTATTTTTTTATTTCTAAGTTAAGATAAGTTAATATCAGTTAAGATAAGTTAAGATCAGTTAAGATAAGTTACTTTCAGTCACTATAAGTTAAGTTTCAGTTAAGATAAGTTACTTTTAACATACTATTCATCATCATCATCATACTATTCATCATACCATCATCATCATACCATCATCATACTATTCATCATACCATCATCATCATCATACTATTCATCATACCATCATACTATTCATCATCATCATCATACTATTCATCATCATACCATCATACTATTCATCATCATACCATCACACTATTCATCATACCATCATCATCATACCATCATCATCATCATCATACCATCACCATCATACTATTCATCATACCATCACACCATCATCATCAAACCATCATACTATTCATCATACCATCATCATACCATCACACTATTCATCATCATCATACTATTCATCATACCATCATCATCATACCATCATACTATTCATCATACCATCATCATCATAATACTATTCATCATCATCATACCATCATACTATTCATCATACCATCATCATCATCATACCATCACACTATTCATCATCATACCATCATCATCATCATACCATCATACTATTCATCATACCATCATCATCATTATACCATCACACTATTCATCATCATAATATTACTATTCATCATCATCATCATAAAATTACTATTCATCATCATCATAATATTACTATTCATCATCATCATAATATTACTATTCATCACCATCATCACCCATCATAAAATTACTATTCATCATCATCATAAAATTACTATTCATCATCATCATCATCACAACCATCATCATCATAAAATTACTATTCATCATCATCATCATCATCACAACCATCATCATCATCATAAAATAATACTATTCATCAGTCAATATAAGTTTCAGTTAAGTTAAGATAAGTTAAGATCAGTTAAGATAAGTTAATATCAGTTAAGATAAGTTTCAGTTAGTAAAATAGAGTCAAAGTGGACGGCCCCTTAGTTGTTGCTACCAGCTATGGCCAAGGCAGAAGGCAATTTTAGATGCTTCATCGTTGTCTATGTGCAGTGAACTATGCCATGAGGAGACAGCACCAAATAAGTAAAAGAAAGTTCGGATGCATTCTGGCCAGGAGAGGTATCAATATTGCTAATCTCTGTGTTTTCTTGATCTGATTTTTCTTGTAAAGCTTTGAAGTTCATGGTGTTTGGATTTTCGAAATTAGGTTGTGAATGTGATATGGTGATTGTTGTGGGTTAGAAGATCAGATATTTGATTTAGGGTTTGACTGATTTGAATTTAATTGATTTTGATTGGAAATGTTGTTGTGGCCTTGTAGTTTTAATGGATCTGATTCCCATGAATATTCATGGTTGAGGCTTTAAAGAGGATATGGAGAACTGGAGATAATGTATGTGAACTTTCAATTAGGGAGTTTTGTGAATTGTGAGCGTATGTGCAATTAATGTAGTCGATTTCTGTGCTACTGCAACTCAAGTACTTCTCTGTCCAGAAATCTCAGTTTCTTATTCGATTCTCATCTAATCTCAAATCGTCATGTTCATTCGAGTTGAAACGTATGAGCTTTCTGATGCTATTTGAGCTGCTGAATTTCTGCTGAATGTGTGGACCATCTTCATCGTGGTGATGCTTCAGGTGATAAACAATTGGTGTTAGCGATGGATGATTATTGGGTTTTTCTTACCATGATGTTTTGTTGGAAATGTGCTTTGTTGCTAGTGTATATTTGTTTGACTCAGTGTTTGATTACATTGCAGAGTTGCTGAATTTGTCGGCACCACTACTAGACGCAGCAGCAGCAAGAAGATATGCATACCTCATTACTTTCAGCAGTTCTCAGTCCTTATGGAAGATGATGGGTTGAAACATGTCTGAAAGGAATGATTTGTATTTTTAATAAAGGTTTAGTTTTTTTTTTAAATTGTATGTATTGACAGATGTTGAGATCTGTGTGTAAAAAAAAAGTATTTGCTATTGTGGATTCTTGGCTCAGTGAGGTTGTATCAAAAAAATCATATATCATTGAATATTGTATTTGTATGAAAATGTATGCAAGGTAAAACTAGAGGCGATGCATTTTTGTGTGGATGTAAAGCTTCTATGGTTATTGAACACATGGGATCTTTAGGGTATGTCGTTTCTGCATATTGTTATCCACAAACAAACGTTAACACTGTCAAATGTTTACACCCTACATTAAATAGAACACCCTACATTACAAGGATGTAATGGCTTATGAAATAAGGATGTAATGACTTATGAAATAAGGGTGTAATACCCTTATTTGGGATAATGACATATGAAACAAGGGTGTAATGACATATGAATTAAGGGTGTAATGCCATATGATATTCAAAATAAATTGATATGTCATTACCCCCTTGTTGATAACACATATTAACATTCGTTTCAAAATTTGTGTCATTACACCCTTATTTCATATGCTATTATACCCTTGTTCCATATGCCATTACCCCAAATAAGGGCATTACACCCTTAATTCATAAGTCATTACACCCTTGTTGATAAAACATATGAACATTCGTTTCAAAATATATTGCAACTTATTTCAGAACCATATGGCATTACCCCCTTATTTCATAAGTCATTACCCCCTTGTTTGGTAAGTTATTACTCCCTTGTTTCATAAGTCATTACCCCTTTGTTAAAATAATACATAAGTCATTACCCCCTTGTTTCATAAGTCATTATCCCCTTGTTTCATAAGTCGTTACCCCTTTGTTAAAATAATACATAAGTCATTACCTCCTTGTTTCTCCATTACACCGTTATTTCATATTTCATTACCCCCTTATTTCATAAGTCATTACCCCCTGTTTTCATAAGTCATTACCCTTTTATTTAATAAGTCATTACCCCCTTATTTCATAAGTCATTACCCCCTTATTTCATGAGTCATTACCCCCTTGTTTCATAAGTAATTACCCCCTTGTTTCATAAGTCATTACCCCCTTGTTTCTCCATAACACCGTTATTTCATAAATCATTACCCCCTTATTTCATAAGTCATTACCCCCTTGTTTCATAAGTCATTACCCTCTTGTTTCATAAGTCATTACACTCTTGTTGATAACACATCTGCACATTCGTTTCACACTAAATTGCAATCAATTTCTTTATTTGATATGTCATTACACCCTTGTCGGTAACACATTTTCACCCTCGTTTCAAAATAAATTACAATCAATTCCTTTATTTGATAAGTCGTTACACCCTTGTTGATAACCCAACTGCACTTTTGTTTCAGAATAAACTGCCACACAAACTTTATTTGATATCTCACATTGCAAGATAAAATGCCAGTCAAACAAGCTTTCCTTCCTAAGATAAAATTAGAACATAGAAAATATGATTTCAACAATACATTCACCTAGAACCCAAACGATTCTTCCAGCTGAAATTCCCAACACCATGTTCATATAAATTAGCCAAATAACACAATTGGAGGCCTTAGCCAATTTAAACCACTGCTATTAAACCACCATTATCAACTAAAAATGGTACAAAATATCTAAGGCCAATCAGAAGTAATATGACTCCAGCTTTTGATGTGGCGTCTTCTCAAACAAATCCTAGGCTTCCTTCAACCCCAGATCAGTAAAACTCCTAACCTCCTTAATCACCTTGATTTTCGATGCAGCTTCATATGACTCCAGTTTCAACTTAAAACCGTCTTCTCATGCTTCTTCTCCTCTTTAGCCACACCAGCTGGTCCCTTCGCACCCATTCCGGCTAATCCCGCAACAGCACCAGATCATGTGAGATAGTTATCAAATGTAAATCCTGAAATAATTGATTTAACTTCATATGAAAACATTTTTCTTTCATAAAACATTTGTGAATGGAAATATATCAACCACACTAACTGTGTAATGACCTATTTTTTTGCTAGCAGCAAGCTCTTAATAAGCTATTACACAGACAGCTCATTCGGAACGAAGCATGGCATCTACGGAAAAGCATAAGCCTGCAAATGATTGGAGATGCTCTACTAATTATGAAACATAGGAGCCAAGTCACAAAGAAAGTCCGATAATTAGTTGAGTACACTAATTATGTCAATAGCCGAGTAACTTCGCACTGTCACGGCCCGATTATTTTGCGCTCGATATTTGGGGGTTTCGCCGGGCCATGACAAGGCATTTCTTGACTAAGTGTCTTACCCCAACACTTAGCCAAATTTGAAGACCCTTTAAGAGATGGACTTGAAGGAGGAAGTAGCCCAATAGATGGAAAGGCCCAAGCCCGAGATCTAGAAGGCTATGGAAGAGTGCGGAAGATTATGGAAGCATATGGAAGCTTACGGAAGATGGTGGAAGGGTCTACGACTTGTAAATATCTTAGATATTTTGGTAGGAACTCTCTAGAATGTAATTCTAGCCGTAGGATTAAATCAATCTTGACCGTCCATTAAGGAGGTCCAAGTGTATATATAGGGGAGGAGTCATTTGCTCCAAATCATCAAGTGAAATACAATCAAGCATTCTCCAAGAGTTTCTCTCTCTAAGCATCCATTAAGTTCTTTGGTCCCTTTCGGCTTAGCCGCGTCGAGGCATTTTGGGGAAAAGGCTTACTTAGCTAAGCATCTTCGAGGCAAAAGTCTAGCTAAGTGCCGCACGACTTAGCAAGGAAAAACTAAGTCCGTGACAGCACGCTCATGTGGGTGGAGGTTGAGTTTTAGATACAGCTAATGTGGCATCATGTATAGCTGGAACAAATGATCAGAGATGCTTTACTACTGAAACAATGCCTTATTGATGAATATAAAATTTTAATCAGAGTGGTTACGCAACAGTCAGACAAAATTAAAACGACTAACATGAAATTGGACAAACCCATCAACCGAACTGCTTCCTCAAGCGTCTCAGACTTCACAAAGCTCCTAGGCAAAATCCTATGCGTTCCTCATTGCAAACTTATAAGCTTCAAAGCAAATGGATTACCGGCATTGTTCTAACATATTGCCTCCTGATGTTTCTCACCTTTTAACTTTCAAGTCTTGGCAAAAAATCTGCTCATCAGTGGAAACATCAGCTAAATGAGCTCAGAAATCAAATCAAGGTGCTTACTTATACAGCAGCACAACAAACCTGACTCATCCTTATGAGCAGCCAACACCAAATCCTCCAATAGCTTCCCATATTTCCATTACAGATACACCTTAAAACGAACATATGCCGAAATAAACTACCTCAACTTTAAAGGGAAAATAATTACTCGAACATAATTCTCAGTAGATGATTCTCAAAAACTGTTGTTCAAATTCAAAACACAGTTTCACATACAACAATGCCCAAGCTTCTCCCAAATCAACAGCAGACCCACTCACACAACAACCCTAGCTTCGATGCGTTCGCTCTCAACCGACCAAAACCCAGTTCATGGGGAAACAAAAAGCCCCAAACCGCCTGGCAAAATACAATCCCATACCTGTAGTTAGATACTTAGATCCGTTTACTTACGTGCGCTGCTGATTAGGTCTTCAAACGACTGCGGTATTGGAAATCGCGTCGAACACTCTTCGTCAGTTACCCTTCGCTCGTCTAACACCCTAAGCTCACCTGAAAATCGCCGTCACACACCCTAAAACTCCTCCGTCGGAAATTTGAATCCCAATTTAAAACCCAGGTCGCTCCCTCTCTCCCCTTTTCAGTTTTTGATTAAAATAAAATTTCTCTCTCCTATTAAACATGTCAGTTGTTATTTCAAAATCATTACATTCCAAAATCCCCAAATTACCCCTTACAGTAATAAATTCCCACCAACAAATACTTTTCCATTTCCACCTCACCAAAATGATTGGTCCACGTTGTCCCTCACTGCCTCATTCTTATAACCCTGCCTCAACCGAGCGCCCTATATATATATATATATATATATATATATAGAGGAGTGCTCAAATGAGGCATGCCAAATAAGAATGAGGCAGTGAGGCACGATCTGAGCCACACATCTATCCCCCGTGCTTTGTGGGCGCGCCACGTGTCCAAATAGTAAACCCACTACCAACAGTAAAAAGCAAAAAGTAAATAGTAGAATCCCACTACCACATCTTTAAATCTCAACCATTAGATCAATATCATCAATGGCCAAGATCATGTCTTACTGCCTCATTCTTACAACCTTGCCTCATTTGAACGCTCCTATATATATATATATATATAGGGGAGCACTCGGTTGAGGCATGGTTGGTAGAATGAAACTGTGAGGCACGATCTCGGCCGTCTGTGGGAGTTGATCCGAGGCACGTGGCGAAGCCACGTGGCAAGCCGCAATTGTTGACTTTTCAAAAGTTAGTGGGTTTACTATTTGGACACGTGGCGCGCCCACAATGCACGGGGGGGTTTGATGTGTGGATGAGATCGTGCCTCATAGTCTCATTCTAATTTTGGTGCCTCATTTGAACGCTCCTCTATATATATATATATATATAGAGGAGCGCTCAAATGTTACACCCTTCTTAATGTGTTATGTGTTACACCAATCTCATCCGTTAGATCAAATGATCTAAAGGTGCAAAATAAAGTCAAAGTGCAAAATAAAAGTCAAAAAGTGACCAAGTTGTTTGTCATTTTGCACTTTTGTCTTTTACCTAAAAGACGAAAGTGCAAGATGAAATCTGGACCTTTAGATCAAAAGATCTAAAGGTGCACAATAAAGTAACACATAACACTTTAACAACCCATAACATTTGAGCGCGCCCCTATATATATATATATAGGAGGGCTCAAATGAGGCAAGCCAAATAAGAATGAGGCAGTGAGGTACGATCTGAGCCACACATCTAACCCCCGTGCTTTGTGGGTGCGCCACGTGTCCAAATAGTAAACCCACTACCAACAGTAAAAAGCAAAAAGCAAATAGTAAAATCCCACTACCACATCTTTAAATCTCAACCCATTAGATCAATATCATCAATGGCCAAGATCATGCCTTACTGCCTCATTCTTACAACCTTGCCTCAACCGAGCGCTCCCCTATATATATATATATATAGAGGAGTGTTCAAATGAGGACACCCAAATTTGGTAAGGACGTAGGGACAAATCTCATCCATTAGATCATCATCCATCTAACCCCCCTGTGCTTTGTCGGTGCGCCACGTGTCCAAGTACCCAAAATCCAATAAATCAAATAGTAAAATCCCACTACCAAAAAGCAAACAGTAAAATCCACTACCACATGTGACACGTGGCAGCTTGTGGATCATTGGATGAACCTCATCCAATGGCCCAGATTAGTCCCTACACCCTCACCATAAGACCCGTCCTCAATTGAACGCCCCATATATATATATATATATAGGGCAGCACTCGGTTGAGGCAAGTTGGTAGAATGAGGCAGTGAGGCACGATCTCGGCCGTCTGTGGAATTGATCCGAGGCACGTGGCGAAGCCACGTGTCAGCCGCAATTGTTGACTTTTCAAAAGTTAGTGGGTTTACTATTTAGGACACATGGCGCGCCACAAATGCACGGGGGGGGGGGGGGTTAGATGTGTGGTTGAGATCGTGCCTCACAGTTTCATTCTAATTTTGCTGCCTCATTTGAGCGCTCCTATATATATATATATATATATATATATATATATATATATATATATATATATATATAGAGGAGTGTTCAAATGAGGACACCCAAATTTGGTAAGGACGTAGGGACAAATCTCATCCATTAGATCATCATCCATCTAACCCCCCGTGCTTTGTGGGTGCGCCACGTGTCCAAGTACCCAAAATCCAATAAAGCAAATAGTAAAATCCCACTACCAAAAAGCAAATAGTAAAACCCACTACCACATGTGACACGTGGCAGCTTGTGGATCATTGGATGAACCTCATCCAATGGCCAAGATTTGTCCCTACACCCTCACCATAAGACATGTCCTCAATTGAACGCCCCCCTATATATATATATATATAGAGGAGTGTTCAAATGAGGACACCCAAATTTGGTAAGGACGTAGGGACAAATCTCATCCATTAGATCATCATCCATCTAACCCCCGTGCTTTGTGGGTGCGCCTTTTATTAGATCATGAAACTTCTGTAAGCATCAGTAATTTTATCTAAGTGAGTTTTCATACTTTCTCCTTTTATTTCTTTTATTGATAGCTTGTTTTATCCAGACTCAATCCATATTTCTTGTATGATCTATACGGCTTAAGTAGTTTAACTTAGTTGGAAAGGATACGTAAAGCGTATCCACCTCGCGTATTCGGGATGCGCCGCTCCAACTAAGACTAAACTACCCAGCGATTCGTAGATTCTACTTGAAGTAGGGATTGTTTATGTATGGTATCAGAGCTACAGTAAAATAAAAGTATATTACTATAGTAATGGCACACTAGACCAGTTCTAGGTGCTCCAAGGAAACCTTTGATTCAGGCCAGACTAACGAGGCGTTATAGAGACGGTTATAGCAAAAGGCAGGTACGCTCCTATAAGAGGCAGGGCCACTACAGTTGCGGACGATGAGCTATGGCAAAATCTTGAGGCTAAATGTCTGAGCGATGGGAAAAGGCAATACAAGAGTGGTACGACAAATCTCAAACGGCGAACTTGGAGTACCTAGATCTCTCTACTGAAAGTGTCAATAATAGTAAAGTAGCGCACAACCTTGCAGTTATTTTCGATAGAATAAATCTACTATCACGTGTCCATATTAAAGACAACAAGAAGATCCTTGAACAACTGGAAGGAATCACAGTTCGAGATACTAAACTTGAGGAAGGTGTCGTAAGCCTGACACGAACCTTTCTGGATCATAAATCACTATCACAAGAAGAGGTGCGAAGACTGGCAAAAGAAATTGCGGAACAACCAAAGCTTGTGGAAAAAGAAGCATTAAGGCTCACTGAAAACCTTAATCAGAAGCTTGGTGGTTTGATTTAGATTTATATCTCATCAAGCCATCATTAGACCCACCTTTGTGGTTTGATTTAGATTTATAAGTGTAACCATTTTGTTTAAAATTTAGGTGAATATATATTGATTCATCCATTTCCCAACTTCAAAGAATGGCTTACAAGTTCTCTAACTCATGTACTGTACATACATCTTTACGTGTTTTTTGAAACTGTGGTTGCCAGTATAGTTGTAATTTTTGATAGGCAAATTTTAGATATTTCTTATTGTTTTGAGAGGCGGCCCACGAAATTTCAAGTTCATATTTCACGTTGCCGGCTACAAGTAATCTGTTCATGCAATAATATGTGTTGTGTTTTCAAGTGTAGATTACTTATGAGAGACTTTTCCAGTCGATTTCGCTCATAGTTCATACTGTTTCTTTGTGATTTTCTTAATGTCGTCATGCGAAGAATCACAGGTGGTTGTGTTGAGTGATTTAAAGTCTGTTTAGCCTTCAATAGTTTCGCGGCCAGAAACTATGGGTTTTGACTGCCATGAGCCGGCTTCCTCATCGGAATAGACTGTTATGTTGATGATGGGACGTTAGATTAATCTCTACATCATTTTGACTCATGGTCTTTGAAGGCCACGTGTGAGCTCCGAAGCTAATCTTGTGCAAGCTCGACACGTTACACATGTCAAGGATTTTCATAGTTGCCCATGTGCTGGGCGTTATCTCAAGACTCTTTTGTGCTTGTCTTTGGGAGTCTTATGGTGGTGGGCCCACCTACTAAGGCGTGAGGCCAAGTGGACCAGCATCCAACTCAACTAATAACGTTCGTTTTTTATTGTCGGGGCTGTCCCAACTGGATTGTTTTTTCAACTTTTTAAGTGCTCTGTTTCGCCTTGTATCTGCTATATGCAGTTAATCAAAAAAAAAACTTCTCTAACTAATCCATTTATTCCAAACGACATAAATGATTATTATAAAAAAAAGTATTTGTATAAAAAAAATACGTACCAAATACACTTGGAAGGAAAATGGCAATTATACTTTCCTCAATTTCAGAGTTTTGAGAAGGATGAAGTATCAAAATATAATAAGCATAATAAAAAAACGTTAGGGGTTACTAGTTAGGGGGAGCACTCGGTTGAGGTATAGTTGGTAGAATGAGGCACGTGAGGCACATTGTGAGCCACTCATTTAGATGATGTGGCAGAGAATAGTTGTTTACTGTTTGTTTTTTGCTTTTTGATGGATTTTTGGTAGTGGGACACGTGGCGCGCCCACAAAGCACGTGGGGTTAGATGTGTGGCTCAGATCGTGTCTTACTGCCTCATTCTAATTTTGGTGCCTCATTTGAACGCTCCTCTACTAGTTAGTACCTAATAGGTTGGGAAGGATGATTAAAGATAACTGGAAATCGATAGAAATCCATATGAAATTAATCATGAATTAAATTGATATATTGTTTTGTTCATTTATTAATCAGAAATTTTCATATAAATATTAAAAAATTGTAATGAAAAAATAAATAGATAATAGCTAAATTTTTATAAATTACACCAAATCTAAATATTTTAGTAATAATATCCAAGATTATAAAAAAACCTATAAGCTAAAAGGCGGAAAGAGTCTTTTGAAGATTAATCAGAAATTAATCGATTAATCAATATCAAATACATACTATTATGATATATATTTTATTGTATTTTAATATATATAACAAGAAATAATGGTCTAGCGGTCACAGTCTTGGTCTAATGACCAGGAGGTCGCCGGTTTGAACAATTTTTTTGGTTTTGGTTAAGAGGTCGATCATTTGGTCAACACCTAGGCAGGTCTAGACGACAACTAGGCAAGTCAAGGCGGCGACTAGACGCTTATAAATCGAATGACCTTCTGATGAACCGATTTATAATAAATCGGGCGAATTTATAATAAATCGGACGGAATTATAATTTTTACCTTCTAGGCGGGGTCTATGCGGACTAGGCTGGAGATTTTTAGAATTCTTATAATATCCGACAACTAAAAAACAGTTAATTCACCTTTTAGGATTTGTGTAAATTATTAAAAAAATATTATATGTTTCTTCCATAGTTATCAAGTCAAGTCGCTCAACTAGTCGAACAAGTCGTTTTTACTTCCAACTTGAACCTTCGATCTGGTGAATTGTGAAAGTCTGTCGACTTGGTCGACAAGTTGAAACGATTAATCATTTTGCGGAATAAGCAAAATAAATAAATTGATGTTTTTATTGCACTTTTGGGCTCGATTCAGAGCATGATGACAACATTTGATTGCATTTGCAGCTCATTTTTTTATTTGTACTCTACTATAAGGACTTAAATTCAGTGCATCATTTTGCTGCCAGCCCAAAACACTGTGTTTTGCCTTCTATGAAAACTGAATTGACCTAAATACCCTTTACCTATGTATGAAACCCAATCTCTCCATTGTAAATGAATGAAATCTCACCACCAAATGTACAGAATCGACTCAAATTGTTTCAGCTTCTCTCGTTAGTCGAAATGCAACCATGAAAATTCAAAACAAGACACGAAAAAATCAAAACCATTTCATCATCCTAATTTTTCTCACCTCACTTTCCAACTTGTGGAGGCCAGCTTCCTCGTTCAAAGGCGCGGCCGAAACACAAGGGAAGGAGAGAAGTAGAATCGGCGGAATGGAAGAAGTCTGTTAGTTTTATGGCATGTAGTTTGGTAAAACTTAGTGTAGTTGTTCAAGACTAGAAGAGACAACTGTCCTGGAACAAGTTGAAGCAGATGGATTGTTTCCTAATTTAGATTAGGAAACCCAGTCGACCGTTGGAGATCAAGGCGGTTGCATATCAAAGGACATAAGTTGGAAGTTTCCTAATTCAGATTTGGAAACTTGTTTCAACCGACGTAGCACAACTTCGCATAAAGATATTTCCGAGATTGGATTTGGCAAATCGGTGCATGCTGTTAATCGAAGATATCTATAGAGTCGGTTGCTTGCGCATGAAGCTATCTTAGTCGAGAAGATAATCGAAGATTTCCTAAACGAGATTGAAGATACATTGGAGGATTATCTACAAGTGATATGCGCAAGAGATTAGGAAAGATTTCTAATGCTATATGCGGTTTAGTTTAGGAATCCTAATTGTTTTAGGGTTTCTACCGCACTATATAAGTAAGGCTAATGCTTCGGTATTAGTCAGTACTTACGGAGAAATAATTCACGCTCATACTCACTGAAGGGATGAGGAGGCAAACGGGCGGTGAACTAATCGTCACTGATTACTCACGGCGCTCGTATTCAATCTGTTCTGGTGCTTGGCAGATTGATTGTAGAATAACGCTGAAGCTACACGCACTGGTGTTCTAAACTGCGCATTCGGGAGAAGGCGCTGATTCTCACGCAGGATCATATTGGTGGATACGGAGGAGGAGCTCAGATCTAGGGGGGACATAGTTTGCAATTGCTAGAGTGTTCGAGGCTCAGGTTGTTTAAGAGGGAGTCTGTAAACAGTAAACCATGTACTCGCAATACTCAACATTAGTGAATTGATATCCACCGGGCTAAGAGACAGCCCCCCAGACGTAGGCTCGTTAACGCCGAACTGGGTAACAACTTTGCGTGTCGTTTATTTTCCGCATTACGTTCATTAGCGCATAAGGTTTTCTAGCTATTGTTCTGCACTCGACCAGAACAACATCTCATTCACCTTGGGAAGGTTTCAATTGGTATCACAGCAAATACTCGACACACAGAGTAAGATCCAGAAGTTGTTTGAGATGGATTTAAGAGAAGGGCAGAACATCACACATCCACCGCTGCTGGAAGGAAACAAATATGGATTTAAGAGATTAGGAAAGATTTCCTAATGCTATAGGCGGTTTAGTTTAGGAATCCTAATTATTTTAGGGTTTCTACCGCACTATATAAGTAAGGCTAATGCTTCGGTATTAGTCAGCACTTAAGGAGAAATAATTCACGCTCATACTCACTGAAGGGAGGAGGAGGCAAACGGCCGGTGAACTAATCGTCACTGATTACTCACGGCGCTCGTATTCAATCTGTTCTGGTGCTCGGCAGATTGATTGTAGAACAACGCCGAAGCTACACGCACTGGTGTTCTAAACTACGCATTCGGGAGAAGGCGCTGATTCTCACGGAGGATCATATTGGTGGATACGGAGGAGGAGCTCAGATCTAGGGGAGACCTAGTTTGCAATTGCTAGAGTGTTCGAGGCTCAGGTTGTTTCAGAGGGAGTCTGTAAACAGTAAACCATGTACTCGCAATACTCAACAGTAGTGAATTGCTATCCACAGGGCTAAGAGACAGCCCCTCAGACGTAGGCTTGTTAACGTCGAACTGGGTAACAACTCTGCGTGTCGTTTATTTTCCGCATTACGTTTATTAGCGCATAAGTTGTTCTAGCTATTGTTCTGCACTCGACCAGAACAACATCTCATTCACCACGGGAAGGTTTCAAAGTCGATTTCGCTTTCAATTTCGGTGATGGGACAAATTCAAATTTTGTACGATTCTGAGCCTTGAACGAGAGTGGGTTTTTTCAAAGATATGTAAAAAAATGTTCTTTTCCATCAAGGACATTTAGGTAAATTTAGTTTTCATAAAAGGAAAAACGCAGTGTTTTGGGCTGGCAGCAAAATACTGCGCAACATGGTATCCAAGTCGAATACAGAAAATCTATGTTTGATTGCACCTTTTGTGAATTTTTCATTTATTTCCTTGTTATACATAGTCTTTTGTTTTATCACATAGAATTAGGATCAGGTGCAAAGCTATTGTTGTAAAAAATAAAAAATAATCACATCCCTTGATTTTTTAATTTCGATGGATGAGATTAAGTGAAAATAAATCAAATTGATACTTAGGGATAAATATGGAATATAACATTCTTACTCTCTCTCCTCCACTCGATTAAAAAATTCAGATCTATCTCATAACTATTGCTCTGAGATCCAATGATTTCACTAAAATCACCAAAACTCAACCACAAGCCAACGTCACTTTCGTCATCGTCGAAGGAGAGGTTTGGCATCGAAGAGGATGTCGTTCAGGGATCGGGGAAGGGGTGGGTTTGATTGGCAAATTTTGGAGGAAGAGATGTTCGACTTTGGTGCCGGCGATACTTGCGGAAGGTGCTCATCCTTTTTCCAACTTTCACATATGAGAATTGGGTTTTAGGGATTCAATGAGGGGTTGTGTTCAATTATTGGTTTGATTAGGTTAAAATCGGACAACCACTCGATTTACTGAGTTCCAAGTTTGACGAATTATAGTCTACTTTTGATGAATTATGACATAGTTCGTCAAAAGTACACTATAATTCGTCAAGAAACCTGACGAACTATAGTGTACTTTTGACGAACTATGACATAATTCGTCAAAAGTGGACTATAATTCGTCAAGCTCGAAAACTCAGTAAATTGATTCCTAAAATTTGAACGTTCACGAAACGCAAGACTGGACGAAACTGATAGATTATCATACGCTGGATTGGTATTCAAAGTGGTAGAATTGGTTTGAAAATTCGGGTTTCCGAATTCCGTTCGTAGTCGTGTGCTTGATTTCAGGGATACTAACCGATTTGATTTTGAATATAAAATATATTTTTGGTCAATTATTCCCTTAAAAAGAGTGATACACGCCCAAAATTCATTTATCAATTGTTTTATTCTCAGTAATCTACACCACATGATTATGCAAAGGAAGGGTGATGATGATTTTGTATTTTGTACCAATTATGGGCTTTGTACCGGATCTCAACTCTTATTACATATATGAATTATATATGTCAATTGATCGACTAGAAAAAGCCCTATCGACTCCACTCACTTACCGTGGTCAGAACTCTAATTTTTTGTACGGTAAATTACAAAAACAATACCTGGATTACCAGCTCATTTCAAATTAAGACCACACTTTTCCAATTTTCAATTTAGTAACTTTTGCATCAATTTGTATACAGTTTGTTATAAAAGTCGAGTTTTAAGGTCGAAAACTTATGAATTCGATTATAAGGTTAGCTTATTTTGATCGATTTTATTTTAATTATGGTCGTGAAATAATTAATAGCATGAAACATGTGTAAATTGATGCGAAAATCACTAAATTGAAAATTGGAAAAGTCTGATGCCTAATTTGAAATAAGGCGGTAGTCCAAACAATGTTTTTGAAAATTTCCCTTTTTTGTATTAAGAAATCCAAGCGCTGCTGAGCCAAAAATTAGAGAAACGCGTCAAAATGTCATATCTAGATCCCACCAACAAGGGTGGTGGCCTGTTGGTTAATGAGTCAAGTTTAAGATGGTTGGATCCTTACGTACTGGATTCGAGTCCCGGGGCCACCAATTTTCTTCCTTTATTTTTCTTTTTCTTTTCCTCTTCCTCATCCAGCCTCGTGCGTGGATGCCTTACTCTTCATGCCACGCATGTGATGTGTTCTTCCTCCTTCCTCTTCATGCCTCGCTCGTGATGTGTTCTTCCTCTCGGGAGGAGATATTCGGTATACCGATGATTTAGGTGGATGTGTGCGAATTCATGGTAAATGTGCCGAACGTGGCATGTGCTTCAGAAGTGGAAAGATGTACCAGATGTTTGTGGATCCGATCAAGATGACTTGATAAGAGCTCCAGAGATCAAGATATATGTATTAGATGATAAAAGTTCGTATGCATTGTAATGTTCCTAGTTGTTGTATACACCCACTATAAAAAAAAGATCCTTGATGGACCATAATTATACGAATCAAAAACACAGTAAAACCCCCTTAATTAGACTGTTGGTCTATTTAACTTTTGCTTGTTAGTTCCGATATATTTCTACAGGGTAATTCAGAGCTTAGAGAGAAAACACGCTAAGGAGAGGAGTTTTACGCTAAAAAGGATCGCTCGCAATTTCTGGCCAGCCAAAGACCGAGAAACCCAGATCGCGCCCGCCGTCCAGCGCCCAGCGTCCAGCGCACCTGCCGAGCTATTCGAGTCCAAATTCAAGTTGCCCGAGCAAACCATCTGATCTGACAATTCCGCCTCGACCAAAGTGTTTAAAATGGAAAATAAGGTGGAAGATGTCGGAAAACCAAGGAGAATGCTCGAGCAGATTGGCAGTTAGCTCAATTCCAAGGCAAAGGCCCGGCGCGCATAGGCACCCAAACCAAGTCGCTCGACATGACGAATGCATCTGGAAAATCTGGCTGGACCAAGATGTTTGGAATGCCCAACAAGTCGGACAATCTCGCTTCCCAGACAAAACGCTCGAGCAGATTGGCAGATTGGCCCAATTCCATAGTAAAGGCCCCGCGCGCATAGGCACCCAAACCAAGTTGCTCGACCAAAACATGGAATTTGGAAATTCTGGCTCGACCATTAGTCTTACAATCACTTGGCCATTCCAAATCAACTATCAAAATGCACGCTTGGACAAGGTGACCGACCACTTGTTGAAGAGGTGGCCAAGGGAGGAGCTCCTCCCTCATTATGACCTGCAACCGGCGGCTCCTCCTCCCTTGACCGGCGGCTTTGCTCCTCCCCCATGTGGCGGCTCCTCCTTGCTCCTCCTCCTCCTCCCTTGGATCAAAGACACTTGCCCCTCATCTCCACCACCCATTTCTCCTCCCTTAGCCTATAAATACAACCCATCCATCTCATTTGTAAATCATCCACAAAATCATAAATCACTTATCTCTCTAAGTTTTGTAAGTTTGGCTTTGGAAATAAAGATTGTTCCCTTGGCGCTTCAACGGTAGTAAGTATTTCAATATTTATTTACCGTCTTTAGTTTCCAATTCCTTAGTTATAATGTTTAGCGCGATAAATAGTAGCTAAACTAGTCGTTCGGTAGAAAGGGTGGACTTGTATTATAAAATGTTTTAGACTATTAATTAGTGTCTCGTCTTTGTATTCAAAACTTGTTCTATGTGCCATATATTAGATCAGAACTTCCAAGGTTGAGTGGATGCTTGAAATGGCAAAGCTCTTCTGTGGAAGTTCGCAAACATACTCGGTAAGTGGATGCTTGAAATGGCAAAGCTTATCTGAGGAGTTTGATCTCTCTCAAACACCATTTTGGGTAAATCGGAAAAGACAACCCAAAATGGATGCACATAGGCTAGTATACCTTGAAATGGGGTGCTAGTCTAAGTAGAACAAGGGTTTTACGTTTTCTGCAAAAGACTAGACGGTGTGGCAAATCGAGCGCCGGAAAAGGCCTTGATACACATTTGAATACTTAGAAGATTCACTAAGGGTCAATGATAAACAGGATATAATACAAGGCCCCTGAAACCGAACGCTTTCTTTTAATTGTAATAATTATCAGTTACTTTCCAGTACTAAAACCAACCAACCGACCAATCAATCACTTAGCTGGTAGCTTTAAAACCAACCAACCAACCAACCTAAAACACGCTCCCTCGCTGTACAAATTCCTTAAAGAACGACTATCCCCCTAATTCCTTTGGGTTCGACCCCTAGTTACCACTTGCTACCCAGTAGTGTAGTCGCGAGTAGCGGACTATAAATTTATTTGTACATTTGCTCTGACGACGAGCATCTGTCAAATTGGCGCCGTTGCCGGGGAATTAGCCATCGGATTAGTTGTTCTTTCCCTCCTATGTCCTCATGACGCAACCCCCTTCGTATGCATGGACAACGCGATATCTGCCCCTGTTCGGAGGAACGGAGGGAGAAGACCCAGTACAGCACTGCCGAAACTTCCACCACGTTTGCCACCACATCAAACCTGAAAATGAGGTGTTAGAGGAATTTAAGCTTAAATGCTTTAAATTCTCTCTAACTGACTTTGCCACGATATGGTACTACACATCCACCGCTTGCAGTGCAGAACGTTACGTAGATCTCTGCGTTCCATTCCTGAAGGAATTCTCCCCACCATCCTTACGCCAAGAAACCCGTGAGAGAATCATGTGCCTTCAACAATCCCGGGATGAGACCTTGGACGAATATTACACGAACTATGATGCCATCGTCTCAAGCTGCCCGCACCATGGATTCACGAAGAAGGTCCTTCTCCAAAAATTTCTTCGTGGGATGAGGTCCGAAGAGCTGGGAAGAGTTAACGAAGCAATGAGAAGATCAGCCAGAAACTTCACCATTGCAGACATGTGGTACCTCATAATTGGCCTAGCCGCTGCCACAAGACGAGTACCCCAAACTGACGAGGAAATGCAGATAAATGAAGCTGACCCTGAGGCAGACAAAGAAGAAATTACCGAGCCGTCAGAAGAGACTCCTGAACCATCAGAAGAATCAGATATGGAAAGCACCGGAAGCAACGAGGTTGGAGTCCAGAACACCACTGACGAACTGCCCAATTCATACCCGACTATCATTACCCGGGCAGCCGAGACTATCTACGACCAGTTCCTCACTGACAATCACAACGAGGCAGAACCAAGCCTTAAGATGCAAGCTTCCCGACTTTTCCCTTCGATCAATAGACAAATCGCTGAAAACTATGTGATCCATGAAGAGGCTGAAAAGAGGATGGGAAAAGGGCCTCTGCAGAATGACTCCTCGATGGAGCAGTGTTACACCATAGCTGGACTAGACAGTCCCAAATACAAAAACTTCAAAGGACTAGTAGTGAAAGGTCCCTCACCCCCTCCGGGGTATTGGAAAGAAAAGATCCCAAAACAAAGGAGTCCTGACCCAAGCACATCATCTCGCAAGAAATCGGGAAAAGGCAAGGCAAGAAGCAACACATGAACGGTGGCAAAATACGACCTGAGCCACCCATGGGACCCAAACCAGTAATCTACAATGAGGTACTGTCGAGCCAACGACATTAAACAAGTGCACTGGTCGGGAGGTAACCCGACACTATCTTACTTTCTGTCATTTAAATTCTGTCATTTAATTTTCTGTCTTAGTAATTCTCACATATATATATTAGCTTGCATGACTTTTGAACTAAGGCACGCCTTCGTTCAAAAGTGTGGGGTGAGAACCACCTTTGTATATAAATAACATGCTTGCTGTTTTCTTTTAGTAATAGTATCTTTTTGAAAATATGAACTTAAGAATGTGAAAAAGATAGATCATAATTCATGCATCAACCTTGTGAAAATTCAACTGTTTAAAGACTTAGGACGTAACTTTTCATTTGTCCTTTGTGCTGAGATTAACTAGAGATGTGGAGTTGACATAAACTGCCCTAGAAAGGCTTGGCAGGCAATCGAAGGATCGAATCAAACTATATGGTTTTCGAAGTCAGTGGAGGCTACACTTCGGGTTTCAGTGAAGATTGAAGTCATCTCCGCCATGCAGTGTTTATGCAAAAAAGAAAAAAAGCGAGGACGGGAATCAGACCGTCCTCTCTCTAGTTAAAGTAGCCGAGAAAATAGATGAGTGACCCTCATCTTGACCCGCGCGAAACAACAACGATGAGAGGAGTGGGGAGGTATTTCCATAGGCTTGCGGGCGATGATTGGACCTCCCAAAAAGGCTTGAGAAAATGGACTAGCAAAGCCACAAAAAGGCGAAAAGCTCAAAGAAGCAAATCAAGAGGCCAAAGCCCAACATTGTGAAGGTTTTAACCGAACAAAAAAGTGAAGTACTCAAAAAAGTCAAATCAAAGGCCAAAGGCCGATTCACTACAAAAGCAGTCCCTCGCCAAAAGAAAAATCAAAGTACTCAAACCAGTGAAACCCGAACCAAATCACGTGCTAGAAAAAGCTACAAGAAAACCATATAGTGCGAGACGGTCCCGAAGTTGCAGTCCAGGAACCTAAAAAGGGATATCTCCCGAAACATCCGGAACAAATTGCATCTCGGCACGGAGGTACAAGTATTAAGTTTCTTCTATTTATTTACACAGTTCAATTTGGTAATAAGTAAGTAATGCATGAATTAGGATAAATCGAGTCCCACAGTCTAATTTTCATATTTTAAAGCCAAACTTAGAGTACCGCCCTTTAATAGCATTGTTCGGGACGAACAACTAAAAGTGTGGGGTGATCTGATGGACCATAATTATACGAATCAAAAACACAGTAAAACCCCCTTAATTAGACTGTTGGTCTATTTAACTTTTGCTTGTTAGTTCCGATATATTTCTACAGGGTAATTCAGAGCTTAGAGAGAAAACACGCTAAGGAGAGGAGTTTTACGCTAAAAAGGATCGCTCGCAATTTCTGGCCAGCCAAAGACCGAGAAACCCAGATCGCGCCCGCCGTCCAGCGCCTAGCGTCCAGCGCACCTGCCGAGCTATTCGAGTCCAAATTCAAGTTGCCCGAGCAAACCATCTGATCTGACAATTCCGCCTCGACCAAAGTGTTTAAAATGGAAAAAAAGGTGGAAGATGTCGGAAAACCAAGGAGAATGCTCGAGCAGATTGGCAGTTAGCTCAATTCCAAGGCAAAGGGCCGGCGCGCATAGGCACCCAAACCAAGTCGCTCGATCTGACGAATGCATCTGGAAAATCTGGTTGGACCAAGATATTTGGAATGCCCAACAAGTCGGACAATCTCGCTTCCCAGACAAAACGCTCGAGCAGATTGGCAGATTGGCCCAATTCCATAGTAAAGGCCCCGCGCGCATAGGCACCCAAACCAAGTTGCTCGACCAAAACATGGAATTTGGAAATTCTGGCTCGACCATTAGTCTTACAATCACTTGGCCATTCCAGATCAACTATCAAAATGCACGCTTGGACAAGGTGACCGACCACTTGTTGAAGAGGTGGCCAAGGGAGGAGCTCCTCCCTCATTATGACCTGCAACCGGCGGCTCCTCCTCCCTTGACCGGCGGCTTTGCTCCTCCCCCATGTGGCGGCTCCTCCTTGCTCCTCCTCCTCCTCCCTTGGATCAAAGACACTTGCCCCTCATCTCCACCACCCATTTCTCCTCCCTTAGCCTATAAATACAACCCATCCATCTCATTTGTAAATCATCCACAAAATCATAAATCACTTATCTCTCTAAGTTTTGTAAGTTTGGCTTTGGAAATAAAGATTGCTCCCTTGGCGCTTCAACGGTAGTAAGTATTTCAATATTTATTTACCGTCTTTAGTTTCCATTTCCTTAGTTATAATGTTTAGCGCGATAAATAGTAGCTAAACTAGTCGTTCGGTAGAAGGGGTGGACTTGTATTATAAAATGTTTTAGACTATTAATTAGTGTCTCGTCTTTGTATTCAAAACTTGTTCTATGTGCCATATATTAGATCAGAACTTCCAAGGTTGAGTGGATGCTTGAAATGGCAAAGCTCTTCTGTGGAAGTTCGCAAACATACTCGGTAAGTGGATGCTTGAAATGGCAAAGCTTATCTGAGGAGTTTGATCTCTCTCAAACACCATTTTGGGTAAATCGGAAAAGACAACCCAAAATGGATGCACATAGGCTAGTATACCTTGAAATGGGGTGCTAGTCTAAGTAGAACAAGGGTTTTACATTTTCTGCAAAAGACTAGACGGTGTGGCAAATCGAGCGCCGGAAAAGGCCTTCAATTGAGGACGGGTCTTATGGTGAGGGTGTAGGGACTAATCTGGGCCATTGGATGAGGTTCATCCAATGATCCACAAGCTGCCACGTGTCACATGTGGTAGTGGATTTTACTGTTTGCTTTTTGGTAGTGGGATTTTACTATTTGCTTTATTGGATTTTGGGTACTTGGACACGTGGCGCACCCACAAAGCACGGAGGTTAGATGGATGATGATCTAATGAATGAGATTTGTCCCTACGTCCTTACCAAATTTGGGTGTCCTCATTTGAACACTCCTCTAGAGGAAGGATTGTACAAAGTTAATATTTTGGTACAAAATACAAACTAATCATATATAAATATAGTTATTAAAAAATTACTATTTTTATAAAATTGGTATAAATTTTAGAATTTTATAAATATATTCATTTTGTTCATTAACTTTTTTAAAAGTTTGAATAACACTTAACTATAAAAAGATAATATATTTTATAATAAATATAGTGTAAATAATATGTGAGTGGAGAGTAGTTTAGGTGAGTGGAGATTTGATTAGGTTGTGTTGTGTTGGGTGAGATTGAGTGAGCTTGGGTGCGATTGAATCAAGCCCTAAAGAACCGGCCTTAGCAAGTGCTAATTTTAGATGCATGTGTAAAAAAAACTCCTTTATTCTTTAAACATGTTTTCTGAAACTAGGGCTCCTTGAAATAGCAAACGATGGAATAATAATCTTTGTTTAAGCATAGGCTTTATAAAAATAATGATTATTTGTTACTTTTGTGAAGATCATGCATTGGTTTAGTGTCACACCATCATTTCAACTTTAATTATAAAAATATATAACACCTTATTTTAGTTGTCATATCTCATCAAGCCATCATTAGACCCACCTTTGTGGTTTGATTTAGATTTATAAGTGTAATCATTTTGTTTAAAATTTAGGTGAATATATATTGATTCATCCATTTCCCAACTTCAAAGAATGGCTTACAAGTTCTCTAACTCATGTACTGTACATACATCTTTACGTGTTTTTTGAAACTGTGGTTGCCAGTATAGTTGTAATTTTTGATAGGCAAATTTTTGATATTTCTTATTGTTTTGAGAGGCGGCCCACGAAATTTCAAGTTCATATTTCACGTTGCCGGCTACAAGTAATCTGTTCATGCAATAATATGTGTTGTGTTTTCAAGTGTAGATTACTTATGAGAGACTTTTCCAGTCGATTTCGCTCATAGTTCATACTGTTTCTTTGTGATTTTCTTAATGTCGTCATGCGAAGAATCACAGGTGGTTGTGTTGAGTGATTTAAAGTCTGTTTAGCCTTCAATAGTTTCGCGGCCAGAAACTATGGGTTTTGACTGCCATGAGCCGGCTTCCTCATCGGAATAGACTGTTATGTTGATGATGGGACGTTAGATTAATCTCTACATCATTTTGACTCATGGTCTTTGAAGGGCACGTGTGAGCTCCGAAGCTAATCTTGTGCAAGCTCGACATGTTACACATGTCAAGGATTTTCATAGTTGCCCATGTGCTGGGCGTTATCTCAAGACTCTTTTGTGCTTGTCTTTGGGAGTCTTATGGTGGTGGGCCCACCTACTAAGGCGTGAGGCCAAGTGGACCAGCATCCAACTCAACTAATAACGTTCGTTTTTTATTGTCGGGGCTGTCCCAACTGGATTGTTTTTTCAACTTTTTAAGTGCTCTGTTTCGCCTTGTATCTGCTATATGCAGTTAATCAAAAAAAAAAACTTCTCTAACTAATCCATTTATTCCAAACCACATAAATGATTATTATAAAAAAAAGTATTTGTATAAAAAAAATACGTACCAAATACACTTGGAAGGAAAATGGCAATTATACTTTCCTCAATTTCAGAGTTTTGAGAAGGATGAAGTATCAAAATATAATAAGCATAATAAAAAAAACGTTAGGGGTTACTAGTTTGGGGGAGCACTCGGTTGAGGTATAGTTGGTAGAATGAGGCACGTGAGGCACATTGTGAGCCACTCATTTAGATGATGTGGCAGAGAATAGTTGTTTACTGTTTGTTTTTTGCTTTTTGATGGATTTTTGGTAGTGGGACACGTGGCGCGCCCACAAAGCACGTGGGGTTAGATGTGTGGCTCAGATCGTGTCTTACTGCCTCATTCTAATTTTGGTGCCTCATTTGAACGCTCCTCTACTAGTTAGTACCTAATAGGTTGGGAAGGATGATTAAAGATAACTGGAAATCGATAGAAATCCATATGAAATTAATCATGAATTAAATTGATATATTGTTTTGTTCATTTATTAATCAGAAATTTTCATATAAATATTAAAAAATTATAATGAAAAAATAAATAGATAATAGCTAAATTTTTATAAATTACACCAAATCTAAATATTTTAGTAATAATATCCAAGATTATAAAAAAACCTATAAGCTAAAAGGCGGAAAGAGTCTTTTGAAGATTAATCAGAAATTAATCGATTAATCAATATCAAATACATACTATTATGATATATATTTTATTGTATTTTAATATATATAACAAGAAATAATGGTCTAGCGGTCACAGTCTTGGTCTAATGACCAGGAGGTCGCCGGTTTGAACAATTTTTTTGGTTTTGGTTAAGAGGTCGATCATTTGGTCAACACCTAGGCATGTCTAGACGACAACTAGGCAAGTCAAGGCGGCGACTAGACGCTTATAAATCGAATGAACTTCTGATGAACCGATTTATAATAAATCGGGCGAATTTATAATAAATCGGACGGAATTATAATTTTTACCTTCTAGGCGGGGTCTATGCGGACTAGGCTGGAGATTTTTAGAATTCTTATAATATCCGACAACTAAAAAACAGTTAATTCACCTTTTAGGATTTGTGTAAATTATTAAAAAAATATTATATGTTTCTTCCATAGTTATCAAGTCAAGTCGCTCAACTAGTCGAACAAGTCGTTTTTACTTCCAACTTGAACCTTCGATCTGGTGAATTGTGAAAGTCTGTCGACTTGGTCGACAAGTTGAAACGATTAATCATTTTGCGGAATAAGCAAAATAAATAAATTGATGTTTTTATTGCACTTTTGGGCTCGATTCAGAGCATGATGACAACATTTGATTGCATTTGCAGCTCATTTTTTTTATTTGTACTCTACTATAAGGACTTAAATTCAGTGCAGCATTTTGCTGCCAGCCCAAAACACTGTGTTTTGCCTTCTATGAAAACTGAATTGACCTAAATACCCTTTACCTATGTATGAAACCCAATCTCTCCATTGTAAATGAATGAAATCTCACCACCAAATGTACAGAATCGACTCAAATTGTTTCAGCTTCTCTCGTTAGTCGAAATGCAACCATGAAAATTCAAAACAAGACACGAAAAAATCAAAACCATTTCATCATCCTAATTTTTCTCACCTCACTTTCCAACTTGTGGAGGCCAGTTAGCTTCCTCGTTCAAAGGCGCGGACGAAACACAAGGGAAGGAGAGAAGTAGAATCGGCGGAATGGAAGAAGTCTGTTAGTTTTATGGCATGTAGTTTGGTAAAACTTAGTGTAGTTGTTCAAGACTAGAAGAGACAACTGTCCTGGAACAAGTTGAAGCAGATGGATTGTTTCCTAATTTAGATTAGGAAACCCAGTCGACCGTTGGAGATCAAGGCGGTTGCATATCAAAGGACATAAGTTGGAAGTTTCCTAATTCAGATTTGGAAACTTGTTTCAACCGACGTAGCACAACTTCGCATAAAGATATTTCCGAGATTGGATTTGGCAAATCGGTGCATGCTGTTAATCGAAGATATCTATAGAGTCGGTTGCTTGCGCATGAAGCTATCTTAGTCGAGAAGATAATCGAAGATTTCCTAAACGAGATTGAAGATACATTGGAGGATTATCTACAAGTGATATGCGCAAGAGATTAGGAAAGATTTCTAATGCTATATGCGGTTTAGTTTAGGAATCCTAATTGTTTTAGGGTTTCTACCGCACTATATAAGTAAGGCTAATGCTTCGGTATTAGTCAGCACTTACGGAGAAATAATTCACGCTCATACTCACTGAAGGGATGAGGAGGCAAACGGGCGGTGAACTAATCGTCACTGATTACTCACGGCGCTCGTATTCAATCTGTTCTGGTGCTTGGCAGATTGATTGTAGAATAACGCTGAAGCTACACGCACTGGTGTTCTAAACTGCGCATTCGGGAGAAGGCGCTGATTCTCATGCAGGATCATATTGGTGGATACGGAGGAGGAGCTCAGATCTAGGGGGGACATAGTTTGCAATTGCTAGAGTGTTCGAGGCTCAGGTTGTTTAAGAGGGAGTCTGTAAACAGTAAACCATGTACTCGCAATACTCAACATTAGTGAATTGATATCCACCGGGCTAAGAGACAGCCCCCCAGACGTAGGCTCGTTAACGCCGAACTGGGTAACAACTTTGCGTGTCGTTTATTTTCCGCATTACGTTCATTAGCGCATAAGGTTTTCTAGCTATTGTTCTGCACTCGACCAGAACAACATCTCATTCACCTTGGGAAGGTTTCAATTGGTATCACAGCAAATACTCGACACACAGAGTAAGATCCAGAAGTTGTTTGAGATGGATTTAAGAGAAGGGCAGAACATCACACATCCACCGCTGCTGGAAGGAAACAAATATGGATTTAAGAGATTAGGAAAGATTTCCTAATGCTATAGGCGGTTTAGTTTAGGAATCCTAATTATTTTAGGGTTTCTACCGCACTATATAAGTAAGGCTAATGCTTCGGTATTAGTCAGCACTTACGGAGAAATAATTCACGCTCATACTCACTGAAGGGAGGAGGAGGCAAACGGCCGGTGAACTAATCGTCACTGATTACTCACGTCGCTCGTATTCAATCTATTCTGGTGCTCGGCAGATTGATTGTAGAACAACGCTGAAGCTACACGCACTGGTGTTCTAAACTGCGCATTCGGGAGAAGGCGCTGATTCTCACGGAGGATCATATTGGTGGATACGGAGGAGGAGCTCAGATCTAGGGGGAGACCTAGTTTGCAATTGCTAGAGTGTTCGAGGCTCAGGTTGTTTCAGAGGGAGTCTGTAAACAGTAAACCCTGTACTCGCAATACTCAACAGTAGTGAATTGCTATCCACAGGGCTAAGAGACAGCCCCTCAGACGTAGGCTTGTTAACGTCGAACTGGGTAACAACTCTGCGTGTCGTTTATTTTCCGCATTACGTTTATTAGCGCATAAGTTGTTCTAGCTATTGTTCTGCACTCGACCAGAACAACATCTCATTCACCACGGGAAGGTTTCAAAGTCGATTTCGCTTTCAATTTCGGTGATGGGACAAATTCAAATTTTGTACGATTCTGAGCCTTGAACGAGAGTGGGTTTTTTCAAATATATGTAAAAAAATGTTCTTTTCCATCAAGGACATTTAGGTAAATTTAGTTTTCATAAAAGGAAAAACGCAGTGTTTTGGGCTGGCAGCAAAATACTGCGCAACATGGTATCCAAGTCGAATACAGAAAATCTATGTTTGATTGCACCTTTTGTGAATTTTTCATTTATTTCCTTGTTATACATAGTCTTTTGTTTTATCACATAGAATTAGGATCAGGTGCAAAGCTATTGTTGTAAAAAATAAAAAATAATCACATCCCTTGATTTTTTAATTTCGATGGATGAGATTAAGTGAAAATAAATCAAATTGATACTTAGGGATAAATATGGAATATAACATTCTTACTCTCTCTCCTCCACTCGATTAAAAAATTCAGATCTATCTCATAACTATTGCTCTGAGATCCAATGATTTCACTAAAATCACCAAAACTCAACCACAAGCCAACGTCACTTTCGTCATCGTCGAAGGAGAGGTTTGGCGTCGAAGAGGATGTCGTTCAGGGATCGGGGAAGGGGTGGGTTTGATTGGCAAATTTTGGAGGAAGAGATGTTCGACTTTGGTGCCGGCGATACTTGCGGAAGGTGCTCATCCTTTTTCCAACTTTCACATATGAGAATTGGGTTTTAGGGATTCAATGAGGGGTTGTGTTCAATTATTGGTTTGATTAGGTTAAAATCGGACAACCACTCGATTTACTGAGTTCCAAGTTTGACGAATTATAGTCTACTTTTGACGAATTATGACATAGTTCGTCAAAAGTACACTATAATTCGTCAAGAAACCTGACGAACTATAGTGTACTTTTGACGAACTATGACATAATTCGTCAAAAGTGGACTATAATTCGTCAAGCTCGAAAACTCAGTAAATTGATTCCTAAAATTTGAACGTTCACGAAACGCAAGACTGGACGAAACTGATAGATTATCATACGCTGGATTGGTATTCAAAGTGGTAGAATTGGTTTGAAAATTCGGGTTTCCGAATTCCGTTCGTAGTCGTGTGCTTGATTTCAGGGATACTAACCGATTTGATTTTGAATATAAAATATATTTTTGGTCAATTATGCCCTTTCAAAGAGTGATACACGCCCAAAATTCATTTATCAATTGTTTTATTCTCAGTAATCTACACCACATGATTATGCAAAGGAAGGGTGATGATGATTTTGTATTTTGTACCAATTATGGGCTTTGTACCGGATCTCAACTCTTATTACATATATGAATTATATATGTCAATTGATCGACTAGAAAAAGCCCTATCGACTCCACTCACTTACCGTGGTCAGAACTCTAATTTTTTATACGGTAAATTACAAAAATAATACCTGGATTACCAGCTCATTTCAAATTAAGACCACACTTTTCCAATTTTCAATTTAGTAACTTTTGCATCAATTTGTATACAGTTTGTTATAAAAGTCGAGTTTTAAGGTCGAAAACTTATGAATTCGATTATAAGGTTAGCTTATTTTGATCGATTTTATTTTAATTATGGTCGTGAAATAATTAATAGCATGAAACATGTGTAAATTGATGCGAAAATCACTAAATTGAAAATTGGAAAAGTCTGATGCCTAATTTGAAATAAGGCGGTAGTCCAAACAATGTTTTTGAAAATTTCCCTTTTTTGTATTAAGAAATCCAAGCGCTGCTGAGCCAAAAATTAGAGAAACGCGTTAAAATGTCATATCTAGATCCCACCAACAAGGGTGGTGGCCTGTTGGTTAATGAGTCAAGTTTAAGATGGTTGGATCCTTACGTACTGGATTCGAGTCCCGGGGCCACCAATTTTCTTCCTTTATTTTTCTTTTTCTTTTCCTCTTCCTCATCCAGCCTCGTGCGTGGATGCCTTACTCTTCATGCCACGCATGTGATGTGTTCTTCCTCCTTCCTCTTCATGCCTCGCTCGTGATGTGTTCTTCCTCTCGGGAGGAGATATTCGGTATACCGATGATTTAGGTGGATGTGTGCGAATTCATGGTAAATGTGCCGAACGTGGCATGTGCTTCAGAAGTGGAAAGATGTACCAGATGTTTGTGGATCCGATCAAGATGACTTGATAAGAGCTCCAGAGATCAAGATATATGTATTAGATGATAAAAGTTTGTATGCATTGTAATGTTCCTAGTTGTTGTATACACCCACTATAAAAAAAAGATCCTACACTACCCAAATATTATCTAAGAATAAGGTTATATTTATTTTATATTAGCCGTTTGTTTAAAATTAATTAATTTTTTTTTGATTGTGGGTTACAACATCTCATACAAATCAAACTACACGATAAATCTTGCATATATTACATGACCACTTTGTTACTCGGGTACAATAATTAGAATTTGGAGCACGTGCCACACAAGGCACCACCTGAATTGATAATTGAATCGTCCACATTGAAGCATAGACCATAAAGCGCCTCTATCTTGAGAACCCACGGTTGAATATGCACCTCCACGCATTATGCAAGCAACTTCTGTAGAACACAACACGTCCACAAGGGCGGAAAACACCTATACGAATGAGGAACAACACGCTTTCGCCATCCACGCATAAGTGGGACGAAAAAAACTCACCCACAAAATTATGGGAAGAAAATGACACGGTGAAGTTCACTTTTAACCTTACTATTGCAACCGCCATCAAAAATTAATATCAAAAATTAATTTTAAAAATCCAACAATGACGTCTAGACGTCAAAGCTCTTTCGCCTGATTGAACAACGCTCTTGCACATCGCTTCGAATTTTTGCGCACGGAAGATTCTCCAGAAGAGCGTTCACTGTTTTCGTAATAACGTGTACTCGTTGATTGTCGGATTTGGATCGGATTTGATTTGTATTACTAGAGTCGTGTTTCTCGTAGACGAATCGCCGGGGCTCTGGATTTCACTTTGCCGTACTCAAATTGGTACTTTTTTGGTAATTAACGTTGATATTGTGTATTAGATGATGAATTCGTGCGGCGTAGAAGATGTTTTTGACTGTGAGGTTTCGGTTGATGTGGTCGGAATTTAGGGTTTGGGCGATTCAGTAAAATGCACTTTATTTATTGGGTGTTGAAGAGATATGGCTTATGTATGCGTGTGCTTTATAGCGTGTGCTCGTTCGTATCACATTTTGATTTTTCTGGGTTGATGTCGGTGTTCTCTTTCTTCTGCATCTGGTTGAGGTTTTTTATTCATGTTTTGATTTAGAAACAGTTGTTCACCTGCTATAAAGTAAACTAATTGAATTGTAGGGAAAAAAAGACTTGATTTTTCAGGCTTAGTGTTTGTTGGTTGGATTTTGATATTCTCACATAATGTTTTTGAACGTAGAGGGTTTGTTAGACGTATTCAAGGTCACAGATGAAGCAGAACAATGCAGCCGAAACCACACTTTATGATCTCCCAGGCACTAGCAGTCCCCTGGGCCATGGGAGCGATGCAGGGGATGCAGTAACGGCAAGGTGGCTTCAGTCTGCTGGGTTGCAGCATCTAGCTTCTCCTTCTGCTTCTACAGGAATTGATCAGCGCCTGCTCCCAAACATTTTGATGCAGGTCTTATTAAGACACCTAACATTTTCCGTTGCTAGATTGCTGTTTTGTTGCACAATTTCATTGCACATTTAACTGAGGGTCAATCATTTAAATTGAAGGGGTATGGAGCCCAGTCACTAGAAGAGAAACAAAGGCTTATGAAACTGATGCGGAACCTTAATTTTAGTGGAGTAGCTGGTGCAGAGTCGTATATTCCAGCTCAGAGTTCGACTTCGGCTGCATCAGATGGGTTCTACTCTTCAGAGTTTCGTGGGGATTTTGCATCTGGGCTTTTGGATCTTCATGCAATCGATGACACTGAGCTTCTTTCTGATGTATGCCCCTCCTGCTGTTTGGATGTATTTTCTTACAAGAATTTTATTAACCTTTTCTTTGCCTCATTATCGTCTTGCGGTTTACTTACTTCTTGGACACCTCATGTGGTAGAATAATGAAAACATCTCGATTATTGTTATGAAATGTCCCCATACGCCTGTCAGCATCCTTATATTTGATACCAGCTTAACTACATGATCAGGCCAGCAGCTGATATTCTAGCTTATTGTTTCCATTAATTTGGATGATTCATGTATTGGTAACAGATCACTTATATTTGTCTGAATTCCCCTTTCGCAACTTGAGATTTCTTTGCAGAATAACCCTTTCTACCCAGAAAATACATCTAACATTTTCGTTTTAACCTTCATTGTTTTCATGGACTCATCAGCATGTTATATCAGAACCATTTGAGGCCTCTCCTTTCATGGCTGACACAACTAGAACGTCGGATAGTGATGTTGATGGTCCTGTAATTAGTAGGCTGCAGAAAGGTGTACCTCACTGCGAAACCATTGAGGATACAGATACCGACATGAATGAGAAAGTGGGCAATGCAAAGGAAAATAATGTCGCGAAGATTAAAGTTGTGGTATGCTGACCTCGCTGTCAACTGCCTTATTTTGCGCCTTTCCTGCATCATAATTTTCAATTATCGTTATAGTAAAACACATCATACACCTTGCTATAATGTCATTGGTTTTGCTCAATTAATGAACTTGTAGGTACGCAAAAGACCTTTGAACAAGAAAGAGCTTTCCAGGAAGGAGGAAGACATTGTCACTGTTAACAATGGTGCTTACTTGACTGTTCATGAGCCCAAATTGAAGGTTTGGATATAGCTTATTTGTTCTCATGAGACTTTCATATTCAGTAGTTTCTGTTTGACCCCTTTTCATGCAAAAGGTGGATCTTACAGCATATGTGGAAGAACACGAGTTTTGTTTTGATGCTGTTCTGGATGAGTCTGTCACCAATGACGAGGTAGATTATAGTTGAAGTTCTAATTAGATTTGCATAAAAGGTAAGTCAAGTCCTGATCGTTTTTCAGGCAGTACAGTAATCCAACAATGGTGTTATTGTCCAAGCAGGTTTATCGCGCCACTGTAGAACCAATTATTCCAACAATATTCCAACGAACAAAAGCAACTTGCTTTGCTTATGGTCAAACAGGTAATCCCATAGGTGACAGATAGCAGATGATTACTTGGCATTTGAACTGTTTGTCCTTGGATTATCTCCATATATGCACTTATTAGCCATGTATACTCAATTTATTCATTTCCATTTTAATCATACTCGAAAACCAGGTAAGGGTAGGTTGATCATGTTATTTCAGGCTCAGCATGATTTTATATTGTTTTTCTTTGAAATATCAAGCGTTACTTTGTATATCGAACCAAAGCACCTACTATTTAAGTTTAGTTTGATATGGAATTATATGTAAGGTGTCCTAGCAAAAAAAAATCTGTTAATTCTTGATGATATTGTAAATCATCTTGCAAATATGTCATCATAGCTTACTTTTTGTGGAATATATTCAGGTAGTGGCAAGACATTCACCATGCAACCTTTGCCTCTTCGAGCAGTAAACGACTTGGTTCGTTTGTTGCATCATCCTGCATATTGTAATGAAGGATACAAGTTGTGGCTGAGCTATTTTGAGATATATGGAGGGAAGCTTTATGATCTACTCAGTGAACGAAAGTTAGTAATTTTAAATTGCTTTTGTTAGTTTATTCCGTTATTTTGCGGTAAATGTAAGTCAAATACTAAAACATCCTCGGAAAATAATGTTAAAGGAAGTTTTTTTTTTTGACAAATGATAACCATACTCATTAATAGGAAGCTCCTAATGAGAGAAGATGGACGCCGACAAGTGTGCATAGTTGGTTTGAAAGAATTTGAAGTTTCAGACGTACAGATTGTTAAACAATATATTGAGGCTGGGAATGCTGCTCGAAGTACAGGTTCAACTGGGGCTAATGAAGAATCCTCTAGGTCACATGCAATTTTACAACTTGCATTGAAGAAGCATGCTGAAGTTAAAGCGACCAAAAGAAATGCTGCTGAGGTAAATGAGTCTAAGGTTGGGAAGGTTGTTGGGAAGATCTCGTTCATTGATTTAGCTGGGAGTGAACGTGGTGCTGACACAACTGACAATGATAAACAAACAAGGTACCTTTTCATGTGTAAATCACCCACTCTCCTGCATTTGAACTTTATGAAACAGCAGGTGTCAGCATAGGTTCTGATTTGTTGCAGTTGATGGACTTGATGTAGAATATTTAACATTTTGGGTACGAGTTTAATAGCAACCCTCAAATCACATCTGTCATATTTATTTCTGCTTTAGGCTAGTGCTCAATATTATGAACTTGCACTGGAAATATGATACGGACTGTACGTGGCTTTTATTAGTAGTTCAAATGTGCAGTGAGTGTTTTGAAGTCTGAACTGGATATTCATGTGTTTGGGTTTCTGGGTGAATGTCTCGGCTTGATATATCCAGTTCTAATTGATGACAGGATTGAAGGAGCAGAAATTAATAAGAGCCTTTTAGCTCTGAAGGAGTGTATTCGTGCCCTTGACAACGATCAAATACACATTCCTTTCAGAGGGAGCAAATTGACTGAGGTTCTCCGTGATTCATTCGTTGGGAATTCTAGAACAGTTATGATCTCCTGCATCTCTCCCAATGCTGGGTCATGCGAGCATACACTGAATACATTGAGATATGCTGATAGGTAAACTACCAATTGCAAATATAATGTTGAAGCATTATCAGAATCTTACTTTGACTTAATGTTTACAATTGCTATTACCGGACAGAGTCAAAAGTCTATCAAAAAGTGGCACAAGGAAGGATCAAATTACAAATCTGTTACCGACTTCCAACAAGGAAACACTGTCGGCATCCTCGCTGCCCATATCTATTGATCCAGTGGATTCTTTTGAGCAAAATAAGGAAATGAAAGTGGCAGATTCAAGTAGGAAAGTCATAGAGAAAGAAAGCATGACATTTAACCCTGCTGTTGACTTCAATCGTCAAATCCCCAAGTTCTCATATAATTATTTGAATCAAGGGCGGGAGTCAGTAGTTTCAGCTCCTGTTGCCATGGATAACAACAATCTGATGGAGATTGAAAACACAGATGATGCGTCGTCGTACAGAAATGTATCATTGTACTCGAAGAATTCTAAAGAAACAGATGTCGATGAACAAATAGCCTCTTCAACTGGTAGAAATGGAATCAGGGATGCTAAAAAGCCGGAAAATATGAGCAGCAGGCTAAGAAAAGAGGTAGATGTATGTAACACCTCGTCTACCAGTTATAAATCACAGAATGCAATGAGTCCCTCCAGCACCACTTTAAATAATGAAAGTGAATCTGGGACTCTTCAGGATGCAACTCTTGATGCCTTACTGGAGGTGAGTGGATTATAGGCTTTCTTTGGTCATATTTTTTTTGCGCTGTGCTTTATTTAAGTTTGTGACATGTCGTAAATGGTTACCATATTCAGGAAGAAGAGGCTCTAACTGCTGCTCATAGAAAGGAAATAGAGGATACCATGGAGATTGTACGCGAAGTAAGTGAAATGCGGGTACTCTTTGCATTCTATTCAGTTCATCTAGCAGGGCCGTACAACCTTATTGCTGGTTTATGACCACTAACATGTATGGATTGTTTGAGCAGGAAATGAGACTTTTGTCTGAAGTGGACCAACCAGGCAGTCAAATTGACAACTACGTGACACAGCTGAGCCTGATCTTATCTCGAAAAGCTGCAGGTCTTGTTAGCCTCCAAGCCCGCCTTGCCAGGTTCCAACATAGACTAAAGGAGCAAGAGATTCTCAGCAGGAAAAGGGTTCCTCGTTAGCTGTTCTCCATTATACCATATCAAAATTCCCCGCGATTCATTGCCCAAGTACTCCACTAGCAAATTTCACGGCCAGCATCTCTTTCCAGATGGGTTCGCATGCTCGATTGAATTGAACCCATCTCTCATTTCGTGTAAAGGATGGAAGTGTGGAAAAACAATACACATTTTATTTACGTTGTGATATCAAAGGATTTTCCCATGTTGTTGTCTTTGGCCCTGTGTACTCGTGAAATACTACTACATGCTTCTTTCTTACTCTTACTCTTTCTTTGCCCGGAGTTGGTTAAAATTGGAATTTTTTTTTTTCGTATAACCTTTTTTTTTTCTCATAGTTATTCATATTCTAAATTTACTCCGGAAGTTGAAAATATTCCATATTTATTCTAAAGCGCTACTAGTGTATAGCTTTTAGAAAAGGCATTAAACAATACAACACTTTGAGCGAAGGTGCTTTCAGTAAAATAGCTAGTTTACGTGGTTCTAATTTCATTTTTTTTTTGAAATTTCATTATTTAAGGCAAAGATTGAAGTTTGATTATTTAAGGTAAAGATTTGACAATCTCTAAGCTCATGCCACACGATGTATTTGACCAAGATTATGACTTTTATACCATTACCCTCGGCGAAAGTGGAGAAGGGGGGTATTGGTGCTAATGGAGAGGAAAGGAAGCGAGGATTTTTGGAGCAAATTCAGAATCTCTTTTAGCGACTTCCATCAACAACAAAAAAATTTCTTCAAATTGCCCCGCACAAACATTAATTGTTTTGAAAACTAAAAAAAATTAGGAATCAGTGCACCAAATCCAAATGGTGATCATATGGAAAGTTTGAAATGTGATGACATACATTGAAATTAAAAACAACCATTTATTACATTTTAGTTATGTATGTATTTATTACATGGTTTTAAAATTACGTCATTTTTACAACACAATCAATGTTACCGTTACAACCGAAAGCGTTCCTAATCCCATCACCCACGTCAACCAAAAGATTAAAAATAATTCAAAAATTCAAACGGTCACAAAACCCTTCACATTATTTCCCTTCATCATTTTAATTCCTCAACAACAACATCATCACATTTCAATGGCGCTAAGGCAAATCGACAACGTTCTCCAGACCCTCTCACCCCGATCACCGCCGCCCTAAAAAGTTCCCCAAGCCCTCCGCCATGCCTGTCAACGACGAAAACATGCCTCCGTCAGCCGCCGAAACCGTTATCATCTACTACATCGTTTCGCAGGACCTCCTGCCGCTTCCGGATCCTGACGTAAAGTTCCTGGTAAGTCCGCGTCTGTTCTAGATTTTTTTTTATCTGAATGTGCGTGTGTACTGATTTTGGTTGGATTTAGGGTTTGGTTGAGGGATTGGAGTCGACTGACTGGATTAGGATCTGTGAATCGTTGAATGATGTGAGGCGCTTCGCGATCCATCACTTGGTGTTGCTGCTTCCGATCATATGAGCTAGAGATTCAGATTTTAGGAGGTTGTTTGTTGCAGTTTT
Organism: Rhodiola chrysanthemifolia; assembly: GCA_033675395.1. Lineage (NCBI taxonomy): Eukaryota > Viridiplantae > Streptophyta > Magnoliopsida > Saxifragales > Crassulaceae > Rhodiola > Rhodiola chrysanthemifolia. Next base: position 30,959,911 of record CM066207.1, on the reverse strand, counting down.
TTTATGGATCATGTGTGTGGTTTTTTTTTGTAGGGAGAAGGTGATGGTGGTGATTGTGAAGGCCATGAAAAACCCAAGGAGTGCACTGTGCAAGACTTCAATCATGGCTGCTTCTGATGTTTTCAGTGCCTATGGTGATAGTTTGCTGCTCGAAGAAACTATCACTGCTGAGAACTTTGATCAATTGGTAAAATGAGCTTCAATTGGTTTATCATTCGTTTGTGTTTTGATTGATTGCGATTTTTTTTAATCAAATTTGGATGTGGTGTGTGATTGCAGCTTCTGCAGCTGCTGCTGAAGGCTTCTCAAGATAAGAAGTTTGTGTGTGAAGAAGCTGACAGAGCTTTGAAACTGATGGTGGAGTCCATGACTCCGCTTCCACTACTGCACAAGTTACATAAATACATTACTCATACCAATCCGAGAATCAGAGCTAAAGCAGCTGTACTGCATTTCCAAGATGGTATCGGAACACTTTTTCAATTTAATTTTTCGGGTTTCATATTTGCTGGATTGATGTTGTGCGTTTTTTTATTCAGGAATTGGATGGAGCGAAAGAGTTTGGGCTGGTTCCGCTTGTTCAGACGGCTTTGAAGTTGCTGAATGATAGGTTGCCAGAGGCCAGAGAAGCAGCTAGGAGCACATTGGTTTCAATATATCAGAAGTTTACAGAGAATGAAGACCTCAAGCTGGAGTCATGGCAGACCTTTTGGGAGGCCAATTTGTCAGCCATCAAAGTTGCTCCTTCATAAACAAATAGACATGTGGTGAAGAGTGCAATCAAACGCATTGCTGTTCAATTTGCTTCTGGATGGATTCTCTCACTGTTTTGAGTTGATTTTTTAAACTCAATATTCATTTCATGTAAAAGTTGGTTTTTACATGATGTAATTTTTTTTTTAAAGTTCCTTCAACCTGCATTTCTGAACATTCTATTTAGAGGTGGCAAAATTATCCATTATCCATCCATTAACCATCCGCTAAAATCCATCCATTATCCATCCATTTAGTTAATGGTTGAACTAATCCAAATCCATTAAGAATCCATTACTAAACGGATGACATGGTTTGATCCATTAATCCATTAATGATCCATTAATCCATTAAACCAATTAATCATAAAAATTAAAAATATTCAAAAATTAAATTTTATTCGGACGAAGCCCTAATCGGTCGACTCATCTCGACATCTCCTCGCCTCCAGCTTCAGAAAAAATCACCTCAGTTTATATTCAAAAAAAAAAATCAATTCAATCAAATCTGCAACACTCATAACTAAACAAATTCGAACACGAGTCTGATAAGAAAACCAAGATCACCTGTTGCGGCCATTGAATATAAACGCGCAGAGCTAAACGTAGCAGCAATCGACTGAGTATAGTTTGGTTCAGGGACAGCAGCGAAAATCACTAGCCTTGTGTTGACTAAAACCTCTTTGAGATTTTCAAGTACCCAAATGAGAGCATAGTAGCTCGCTTCACTCTCATCAATCGCCACCATTACTTTCTTTCCCTCCACCAAATCCGCCATTCTTTACCTCAGTTTTTCTGAAGCTTAACTCAGTAATCTAATTTTATTTTAATTTCTTTTCAGTTCAAGACTCGTCGGTGGACTCACTCGTTGAAGATGTTTTGGATTTGATATTGATCGAGGAAATGAATGTGGATGATGTCTTGTAGGGAATCAATTGGTTCATTTTACATGTCTAAAAATTACTGTTTATGAGTGATTTGTATCGAATAATTATTTACTTCACAGTTTTAATGTTACTATTCATGAGAGGATGATATTTGTGGTTATACATGTCGAATACATGAGATAATCTTTACCCATCACACCATTCATAAAAAAATTTGACCCACATTTAAAGTACACGAGTTAAATGAGAAAATGAACTAAATGGGTTAAATGGATCAAATGGATTAAATGGATCAAATGGATTTATCCGTTAATCCGTCAACCGTTAGTGATCCGTCCGTTTAATCCATTAACACTAATGGATTGTAACGGATTGGATCCGTTTAATCCGCTAACCGTTTCATCCATCCATTAACCCATCCGTCCGTCCATTTTGCCGGGTCTAATTCTATTCATCTTGTTAATCTTTCATAAAACACTTCCATTAAATAGAGTAGTAACACAAACATCATCAGCATGATACAGAACAAGCTTTTTTAATACTTAGCTAGGGCAATCAGGGTCAGGTGCAAAATTGTGCTTTAACAGAGTCTGGCTAATGACTTTGTATTTTTGTCAGTCTGAACATTGCTGCTTAGATTGTGATGATCTCTAAAATCCAGATCCAAAGCTTGCATTTCACAGCACCAGTGAACGAATCAGGGTTTCGACTTCACCAAGTGGTTGTCCAGCATAGAGTTCAAGTTGTCCTTTCTTGACAATAATCACATTCAAGACTCCTGATTCCACAGGCTCGCGCATCTCCTGCAATGTTGTAAATTTCCGCTATCAAGCTGTTATTCTTACTGAAATTGTAACTTTGTAAAACAAGTTGCACTAAATTGACACATCAGAAGAAAAAAGAAGAAGCGAAGTGATTACTTTAGTGGGTAGCGGAACAATGTCAGCGCTGAAATCAGTCATATCTTCAAAAAATGATTCCAATATGTAACAAAATTTGTTGGCATCACCACGGTCTTCAAATGCAACGGTATATGCTTCATCTTGCTTCTGTGGTACTTTGGCAGTTGCCTTTAGCGTGTACAGTCCCCCTTGACCTTCGTCACCAGAACCTTGATGCATCAAAATAGCCTAAAATCGATATTAGATAAAGAAATTTGGCTCAGAAAATAATAGTCAGCCTAGCCAAAACCCTTCGAAAAAAGGAGACCAAAAGAAATATAAACATTCATCGCACTCTTACTAACATATATGGCTTTTACTCCACTGCAAAAATTACACAACATTGTATTTAATAATTGGACATGTGGAACTAAATGACAAACATTAACATTTTTAGTTTGCAGATTTTACGGTAAGCAGAAATGTTTCAGAGGAAAGAATAAGTTTCTAGTAAAGAAACAAACCAGAGAACTTGGCAGACATTTATGCAGCAAGTAGGTGCACATAAAAAGCTCACAGCAAAATGGATGAGATGAATGCAGTAACATGAATATAATCTGGGGCGAAAGCCTTGAAGGTACTATTGACTCACAAAAACATAAGGAAGGTGCAGCCACCATGAGGCAGCCTCATTGTCTGATCCCTTGTTTCTTACTGTTCTGCCCATTGCTGTTTCCCCAAATCCTTTGTTTTTTGAACTTCCATTTAAACTCAAAGCATCATTTTTGTCATGCTTGACAACTTCCTGCTGGCTCGCTTCCATGAGTGTCCAACTTTTTGAGGTATCCACAGGTTTCACACGACTAAAGTCCTGAACATCACCTAAATATCAGAAGTTAATAATTCATGATGTTTTCAAAGCAGGATACTACAATGCCGCACATATCAATGTTATAAGGCAGGAAATCATGCAGAGTGATAAGTCCAACACGATTAGTCCTAGTAAATAAAGATGAAGTCAAAACCGTGCTACACTAAATAATGATGACGATACTGTAAGAAATAAAAATTACTAGCATTTGGTTCAGCTATCGAGGCTTCTGTTTTCTTGTTTGCTCTTCTTCGTTTTAGTTCCAACGCTTTTTTACGCACCATTTTCTTGTCAACTTCTATTTTCAAGGTGCTGGATACATTTACGGGTAAGTTCTCATCAGCCTCTTGTTCGAGAGGCAATATATTTGTGCTGGGCAAACTGTCCCTATGATCAGTAACATTGGAAAACCCTTTAGCATCACTTATTGGCTTTGTCGTCACAGAGCTCATAAATGTTTTCTTTTTCTGGAAAACTAATGACCCATTAACCACATTAGAACTTCCACTCCCTTTCTCAACCTTGCTCATATTATTAACTGGCAACTTATCCTGAAAAGTTGCTAACTTCTTCTGCAACCTGACCAATCGTGCGCTCACTTCCTTCTCAATCTCATCCACCTCATCATCATCCCTAAAACCATCAACATCCGACTTCAAGCGACCAGCTTTGGCCTCCCTCTCCCTGGCTTGTCTAGCCATTGCTCTTATCTCACCAATTCTCTCCTCCAAAACAGATTCATCAACCTTCACGAAAGCACTAGCTTTAGACATAATTCTTCGTATCCTACCATCATCCTCCAACACTAGTCTTTCTTTCTCACTATCTCCACTCTCAGATTCATGATCCCCACTATCCCTCGAAACCCCGGCCGAACCAAATATCAAAACAGCACAAACTGTTTGCAACACAAACAGCCCCACCGCATACAATCCAACTGCCTTCATATCCAACTTAGCTGACAAATTATCAACAGCCATTTCGGTACCAACTTCACTTGTCACCATAACAGCATCATCGCGTTCAATTCTCGCCTCCACGGCTGCCTCCTCAACATCTAGCTTCCTAATATCTTCTTCAGCACACTCGGGAATTTCAAATGGAACGGGAGGTGGGGTAGTCGGCGTCGGGTAGGGTTTAGTGAGCGTTCTGAGGATTTTGGGGCGGAGATGGTTTCTCCTTGTGCCGAAACTGGGCGGAGATGAAACGGATATAGATGATGCTACAGGACTCTGTCGGAGGTTTTTCAACAGTGCGACGGTGAAACAATTGGCGGCTGCCATAGGGTGCGATATCTTCTAATACAGTCGAAATTGTACCTCCTGCTTTTGAGGTCAATTTGTCAATTATGTTTCTTTTTTTTATCACGGAGCAGCGGGCGGTGCTAAATTGTACACAGCACGCGAGGTAAAATGCATTATGCACGCGGCTGAATGGAAGAATTTCGTGTGAGCATAGTGCGCCGGGGATAAAAGGGTCGAAATATCAATTTCGGAAAGCCAATATACGTAATTTAAATCCAAATCCAGTTGTCATTAATCAATCCTTTGAAGCTACTAAAAGAAATTCACCGTTGAAGACTTTTCGAAGCTTTGCAAGCAAGTTTACAAGGAGTTATACATTTAGTCTACTACAAGAGTCTACGTGAGATGACGAACACCTTTCAGAAGTTGGACAAGTTTGAAGGCACCAATTTTCTGCGTTGGTAAAAGAAAATGCATTTCTTGTTGAACAAACCTCAAGGTGGTCTACGTGTTGTCCACACCAATTCCTGAAGTAATAGATGATGCGCCCTTGGATGCTGTGAGGTGCGGGAGCAAGTGGGAGAACGACGACTATATTGCCTGAGGCCATATTCTAAACGGTATGTCGAATGCTTTATTTGATGTTTATCATAACGTAGAGTCTGCTATGGGATTCATTGGAATCCAAGTGTGAAGTTTCTTGTGAGAAACTTCAATGAGTTTAAGATGATTGACTTACGGACGGTGATGGAGCAATTCCATGAGACAGTACGTATCTTGGAACAATTTGTTCAACATAGTTTGTAGATGGATGACTCCATCTCGGTGTCAAGTATAATTGACAAGCTACCACCAACTTGGAAAGATTTCAAGCATATGGTGAAATACAAGAAGAAGAATATCTCTCTTGTAGAGCTTGGGAGTCACTTGTGCATAGATGAGGGTCTTCGTGGACAAGAGAACGACAAGAAGAGGGAGGTGATCAGTCGATATTCTGACTGATTATTCGCTACATTCGATGATGGATAATACTTGTTCTCCCGACAAATTGTCTCTATTTGATGTCATTCTTGAGTGTTTCAGAACAAAAAGACATATTACTTATCCTTGGACTCGAAGTGCCGAAAGAACGGAAAGATCGATGAAAAAGGCCGGAAAAAGGACTCTGCAACAACAAAAGGCCGTGATGGCCGTGACACCCTATAAGTGTCACGGTTGTCACGGCTGGTATTTTTCACAGAAGAAATCGAGATGTCCGTGACAACCGTGACATATTTATATGTAACAGGTGTCACGGCAGCCTAATAGCCCAGAGAGTTTCCGGACATACCGTGACAGCCGTGACCTTTTTGGAGTGCGACCGGTGTCACGGCACACATATTTCCCAGTGTGATTTTGCTCGTACCATGACAACCGTGACATATTGGAATGTCACGGGTGTCATGGCCCCGTCGATTATTTCCAAAAATAAATAGGAAATTCGAGATCTATTTAACCAGACCGGTTCTTGGAGAGTTTCGAACCTAACTTGGAGAAGAAGACTGAGCAGATAATCACCAGCGATCGAAGACTCAACGAACTAATCGTCAATACGATTTCCTCGTCCTTGATTTCTACTTCTACACTATTTTTTGTTAACTTACCATGAGTAGTGAGTAGTCTTCCTTATTCCGGGATCCTACGGATCCCGTGCCTTGTAACCAACTCTTCATGTGATCAATTTAACGTTTTTCATTAACATGCAATTCGAGTATTCAATTTCATTGTGCTTATTTTTATTGTTCTTGCAAGTTTTACATTGAATGAGATGATGCATGCTAGAACGTATTTAGGTTAATTACTAAAAGATGAATGGGTCCTAGGTATCAACCAGATTGCATGAAATTGATATTAGGTCATGGTAGCTACACTAGGAGTACATGATTTAATAGGAAAGTTGGCTTTTTTGTCTGAAAATTCCGAGGCTTAATAATCGAAATCGTTGATAATCCGTGGATGGGCGGCTTGTCTAGTGTCATTTCGGTATATTTCTATACTCGATAGCATGATGAATTTACGCAATGTTGTTGCATGATTTGTGGGTTGGCACGTGTGAAGTTTGATTATGGGATTCTTTCTCTGATCAAGTCAAACCTTTTTATTTCTGCATTTAGTTTCTGCGATTTTCTTTACATCAAAACCTCTCATTATTTGGAATAGCTGAATAGGTTGCTTGTTAGCTAGTAATCATAAACGTTGTTCCTTGGATCGACCCTTGGCTTACCAAGGTTTATAAATTATTTTTGACTGCAACCTGTCCCCTAAAACTTATAACTTGACAACTATAAAGGGTTCAAAATACGCTTATCAAAATGGCGCCGTTGCCGGGGAACAACGCTTAGTGTGATATTAGATTTAACGAGTGTAGTTTAAAATATTCCTATTTGTTCGTTGCTTGACTCTCACCACCTACTTTGCTTCACTGTGATTCTTGGCTCTCGCATGTACTATTTAGTTCATGCCAAAGAAAACACCCAGACAGAAGAAGAAGGCCCAGGCTTACGATAAAGACATACTGGACCAACGAAAAACTCTTTGACGGGTCCAAAATGAAGCTTGGCAATTCTGAGCACAAAATCGCGGATTCGCAGCACTCGACATGGATCCACCAGCACTACCTGGGCTGGTCCGAGATGACCAGCAACGTCCATCGCAGCAACAAGTGCGCATGACCCTCGGAGATTACACTGCTCCGCGTGTCTCAGGATTCCAGTCCGCCTTTGCACCACATGGTGTGGATAACAACAACTCGGGAATTAAGACCAGACTCATTCAGATGGTACAGACCAATCAGTTTTCGGGAAGGATAAATGAAGACCCTCACCAACACTTAAGCAGTTCGTCCAGATGTGCAACACGGTGCAGACCAACGGTGTTTCTCCCGAATCCTACTACCTGAGGCTATTCCCATTTCACTCCATGACAAGGCTCGTAGGTGGCTGGACAGTCATGCAGAGGGCACCTTCACTACTTGGGATAAATTGGCTGAAGGCTTTCTGCAACAGTACTTCCCACCATTAAAGCCATCACATTTCAGGAACAAGATTATATCGTTCCGTTCTACAGATGGTGAGACTCTTTACGAGGCTTGGAAGAGATACAAAGAGCTGATGAGACTGTGCCCCCACCACAACCTGGAGCTGTGGCAGATCATATACACTTTATATCAGGGAATCGACCAGGGGATGCGCACTTTGATAAATCAAGCAGCTGGTGGAGGACTTAATGGAGTTCCACTGGAAGAGACCTATGATATCATAGAGAAAGCAGCTCAAGACTACCACCTTTGGACGAGTGATCGAGGTAATCCAAAGGACAGGAAAGGTGTTTATGATCTCTACCTCGCTGATGGCACAAATGATATTGCTGAGCTAACCACCACAGTGAAGATATTTGCAGCTGATGGCACTGTGATTTTATATCCCTGTTGATTTTATAGTGCTAGAAATCATAGAGGACATATATATCCCTGTTATTCTTGGTAGACCATTTCTTTACACTGCTAAGGTAGTCATTGGCATGGATAGAGGTTCTATAGCTTTGCGAGTGGGCTGCGAAAGAGTTATCTTTTATTTCCCTGACATGTGCAAGAGTCCTAGTCTACTAGCTGAAGGTGATGTACTGGACTCTGCTGATGTTGATGATCCTATTGCACCGACTTCTGTTGAGTCTTACAGAGTTGTACCAGGTTGCCCAATACCGATGGATATATGCGATGTAAGCACCGAAGGAGTAGCTGAAGCTGAAAAGACCACCAGTTCAGGTAAGGAACCTTGCAAGGTAGAGCTGAAACCTCTGTCTGCAAGTCTTAGGTATGAATTTCTTGAACCCGACTCTACCTACCTTGTGATTGTGAATGCATCCTTGATTGATGTAGAGACCCAGAGATTGCTAGATGTCCTGAGAGAGCATATGCCAGCCCTAGGGTACTCGATTGATGATCTTACAGAGATTAGACCAGATATATGCATGCATAGAATCCATCTAGAGGGCGATGCTAGACCCACTAGGTAAGCTTTGAGACGTTTGCATCCTAAACTGAATGATGTAGTGAAGAAAGAAATTCTGAAATTGTTGGATGCTGGCATTATTTATTCTATTGCTGATAGTGAGTGGGTAAGTCCTGCGCATATCGTCCCTAAGAAGGGAGGTTTGACTATTGTGCGTAATGCGAATAATGATTTGATTCCCACTCATAGTGTGAATAGTTGGCGCATGTGCATAGACTATAGGAAGTTGAATAAGGCTACTCGTAAAAGGATCACTTTCCTTTGCCTTTTATTGATCAAATATTGTTAGAGCGTCTTGCAAAGCATACATTTTTCTGCTACCTCAACGGTTATAGTGGGTTCTTCCACATCCATATGCACCCCGAGGACTAGGAGAAGACCACTTTTTACTTGCTCCTTTGGCACATTTGCTTATAGACGCATGCCTTTTGGTCTTTGCAATGCACCGGCTACTTTTCAGCGTTGTATGATGGCCATATTTTCTGATTTTATAGAAAACACCATGGAAGTATTTATGGATGATTTTTCGGTGTATGGATCTTCATTTGATTCATGCCTATCCAACCTCACTAATGTTCTTCGTCCTTGTGTTGACACTAACCTGGTTTTGAACTGGGAGAAATGTCACTTTATGGTGCAGGAAAGTATTGTGTTGGGACATCTATTCTCCAACAGAGGCATCGAGGTCAATCGCGCAAAGTGGAGGTGATTGAAAAGTTGCCCCCTGACAGAGCACGTCGTTGAGTGCTAAGCAAGATAAATTTATAAGTCCGCTACTCGTAACTCTACTATTGGATAGTAAAGAGGTAAGTAGGGGTCGAACCCAAGGGAATTAGTGGATAGTAGTTCTTTGAGGATTTGTACAGAAAGGGAGTGTGATTTGGGGTTGATTGTGATTTTAGTGCTGAAAAGTAAGTGGGTTGGTTGTGGTTTTAGTGCTGAAAGTAAGTGCTTGAAGGACAAGACTTACGAAAAGTAAATGCTTGAAGGACAAGACTTACGAAAAGTAAATGCTTGAAGGACAAGACTTGCGGAAAGTAAGCAGTTGATATGGGACTGAAAGTAAGCAGTTGATATGGGTACTGAAAGTAAGCAGTTGATATGGGTACTGAAAGTAAGCAGCAAGGTGGTGTTTTGATCAAAGGAAAGGATTCGGTTTTAGGGGCCTTGTATCATAAATCTGTTCATCATCGACCTCTAATGATCATACTACGTGTTTAAAATGTATCAAGGCTATTTCTAGCACTCGACTTGCCACACCGTCTAGTCCTTTTCAAGACATAGAACACTTGTTCTATTTAGGCTAATTCCTCCTTTCGAAGTATCTTAGCCTTATGTGCATCCACCTGATCAATCATTTCCGATCAACCAAGTGGTGTTTTAAAGAGGTTGAACTCTACAGAAAAGCTTTGCTCTTTCGAGCCTCCACTTAACCACGTATGTTCACGAACCCCATGGAAGAGCTTTGCTCTTTCGAGCCTCCACTCAACCAATAGTGTTCTAACCTAATATATGGCACATAGAACAAGTTTAAACACAATAGAGGCACTAAGGGAAGGGTCTAAAACATGTTTTGATACAAGCACACCCCTTCAACCGAATGAAGGGTTTAGCTACGAATATCCATGGAAGAGGACATCATAGCTAAGTGCTTGAAAAGTAAAGGTTTTGAAAGACATGAAAGTAAAGGTTTTCGAAAGTAAAACTCAAGAACAAAGTTGGAGCTTTTGATTCAAAGTAAAGTGTTTTACAAGGATTGTAGTGAGATTTTCTACCAAAGTTACAAGTGATCAAAGGACTAGAACATGAAACTAAAACTTGTAACTTTGGCACCAAAATGGGACATTGATTCAAGGAGGAGGAGATGTAGTATTTATAGGCAAGGAGGAGGAGAAGATGTGGAGGAGAGGCCAACACATGTCAAGAGGGGGAGGAGGGCTTCAAAAGCCGCCGGCCATGAGGTGGCAAAGCCACAAGCCGCCGCCCATGTGTCATCTCCCCATGGAAGCAGCCGGTGGTGAGGTGGAGGAGGAGAAGAAGTGAGTGGAATGAGATCTTTTGCTCCAAAAAGCCATCGGAGCACATGCCTTGCACATGGGTGGCTTGACTTTGCATTCACTTGAGTTCTTGATCTTTGTTGAGGTTTGGAACAAGTCATTGGGACATGTTTGAGTGATTCCACGTTGGGTTCATGAAGGTTGTAAAGCCGGAATCTGATCGTAGTCTGGAATGACTTGTAATCCATTTTTAGCTTTAAGAACTCCTTTTTAGCTCGTTTCATCTCTAATCCTTGAAATAGCCTGTAGAACAAAAGTGAAACTAACAAGTAAAAGTTGTTAAGACAAAGCGTCTAATTTGGTGGGTTTAACTGTCTTAATGAATCATATAAATATGGTCCATCACCCCCACCAAAAGATGAGAAAGGAATTAGGAGCTTTCTAGGACATGCATGGTTTTACATGCGCTTTATTAAGGATTTTCAAAGATAGCGAAGCCCCTCACTGATCTACTATGCCAAGATGCTAAGTTTAACTTCGATGAATCATGTTTTAATACTTTCTATACACTGAAAAATGCTCTTACTTCTGCTCCTATAGTGCAGCCCCCTAACTGGGAGCTGCCATTTGAACTAATGTGTGATATTAGTGACTACGTAGTGGGAGCAGTCTTAGGGCAGCGCATAGACAAGAAGCTACACGTGATTTACTATGCAAATAAAGTCTTAGCTGGCTCCGCATCAAATTGCACTACAACGGAAAAGGAGATGCTAGCCATCGTTTATGCTTTCGAGAAGTTCAGGCAGTATCTGATAGGCTCGAAGACCATAGTGTACACTAACCACGTTGTGATCAAGTATTTGCTGTCCAAGAAGGACTCGAAACCAAGATTGATTCATTGGGTACTCCTCCTTCAAGAATTCAACATTGAGATTATAGACAAGAAGGGAGCTAAAAATCTGGTTGGAGACCACCTGTCACGCCTCGAGCGAGGAGAGCTCGAACACGAAGAGGATAAACTGTGGATGACTAAATCTCTCGCAGGTGAGCAACTTATGAGTGTCGATTAAGACATTGCCCCGTGCTACACTGATTTTGTCAACTACTTGGCCTACGATATTATCCTTCCCGACTTGTCACACAACCAGAAGAAGAAATTTCTGTCCGACGTAAAGAGGTTCTTCTGGGAGGACCCTTTTCTTTATAAATTATGTGCTGACAATCTCTACATGACTTGTGTCGCCGAGGATCAGATCAGATGGATCCTAGAGCGCTGCCATTCATCGCAGTATGGTGGACACGGGGCTGGTTTGAAAACCGCTGTAAAAGTCTTACAGTCTGGATTCTACTGGCCTACTCTATTTAAGGATGCCCACGAATTTGTCAAGGCTTGCGATCAGTGCCAGAGGATCGGAAATATTTCTAAGCAACAGGAGATGCCCCAACAGAGCATTCTTACTGTGGAGTTATTTGATGTATGGGGAATCAGTTTCATGGGACCATTCCCACCTTTTTATAGTATATCTTGGCAGCAGTCGACTATGTTTCCAAGTGGGTTGACGCAATGTCTGCCTCTACTTGCGACGCCAAGCTAGTTAAGAAGATGTTTCAGAAGGTTATATTTCCTAGGACGCTTATTAGTGATGGAGGCTCCCACTTCAAGGAGAGGAATTGTGAGACGTTGCTGAAGAAATACGGTGTTTATCACCAGGTTGGCACTCCATATCACCCTCAGACTAGTGGCCAGGTTGAGATCTCTAACAGAGATATTAAGAGCATTCTAGAAAAGACAGTCTCCAGCCATAGGAAAGACTGGGCGTCCAAGCTAGATGACGCGTTGTGGGCATAGAGGACTGCATTTAAAACTCCTATCGGGATGAATCCTTTAAGGCTTGTTTACTGAAAAACCTGCCATCTACCGGTCGAGCTCGAGTACAAGGCTCTGTAGGGCATCAGAGAGCTGAACATGAATTTGAAAACAGCTGGTGAAAAGAGATTGTTGCAGCTAAATGAGCTCGACGAGATTAGATTAGACTCCTATGAGAACGCTCGTATCTATAAGGAGAGAACAAAGAAATGGCATGACAAACAGATCGTGCGCAGAGAATTTAATGAAGGCGAGGGAGTTCTTCCCAACAACTCTCGTCTTAGGTTATTTGATGAGTCATATTTATACGACTCGTCGAATCAACTAATCTCATTTATTTCGACACTTTTATATGTGAACATTTACTTTTTAGTATGGTTTTTTCATTTCACGTGCTTCGCAAGCTTTAGGAGAGAATGCGCACAAAAGACGGCATTTCATGCCAAAAACACCACAGTGGCAGATCAGACCTTCGGAGGTTCGACGGAGTGCTGGGAATTGACCACTGACAGACAAATACGAGCTACATGTCGTTACAGCTGACTCAATTCCCTACAACTTTCTAGTTCACACTGAGAGCAGCCAAAGTCATTTGGACGGTCAAATCAAGAGTCGAAATCAAAACTGGCGCGTAGAAAGAGAAACCAAGTCAGCGTGGATCGCGTCCAACGTAGACATTAGCTTTATCGCTAATGTCAACGCTGGGCGCGGCGAGCCGATGATGTGATGACATCAGTAACACGTTTGATGACGTCAGTAGTCCGAGATTTGGTAATTCAGCCCAAAAATAGACTTAGAAACCCATTTTTGTTATAAATAAAAGCTTTGGAGAAGGGTTTCAAGGATCCCATCATTCTAGCTTTGAAGAAAGATCAGAAGACGACTCTGGAGGAGAAGGCGAAGCTTTCTACGAGAGAAGAGATTTCTACTTCTTTTTCATCAAAAATATTTGTGTTTATTTTTATGACAATGAGTAGCTAAACTTTTATTTCAGTTTAGGGTTTCATACATTGTGAACACGTTTTGAGATTTTCGTTCTTAATGCAATTTTATGTTTTACTAGTTCTTGCTTTCATCACATGAATTAATTTGTGAGGTTAAGTGGACGCTTTGTCGCAAAGCTTAATCAAATAATCAATTCTTACCGTTAACATCTACTGGATACTTTGTCGTAAAGGTAGATAGTAACACCTAGACTAGATAATACCTTTGTCGGATTAATGAGTTTAGGAAAGAACTAGAAGTCTAACACCTTTGTCGGGTTAGATTGTGGTGTATCACCTTTGTCGGGATACTTAGGGTTGTTACCTTTGTCGGAACAACCACACTTAGAAAAATAAGATTTGATCATTAGATATCTACGATAAACATGTCACAATAGAAACCCTAAGCTGAATATTCTCTCTGATTGAAATCTTCCTCGCTTTTTGCCTCTTTTGCACTCACAACTTCTCAAAACCCCCTCTTTTCTTGTTTTCAGATACAACTTCAACAACGAGCTCTCTTGGGTTCGACCCTGCTTGCCTCTACACTTGCTTTTAGCAGGAGAAATATAAATTTAAGTTTGACACGTCTGACAACTCACGTCAAATTTTGGCGCTGTTACCGGGGAGCTGCGCTTCGGTGAAGTTGTTTCTTTTCTTTTTATTTTTAGTTAGATTTTGTTCTTTGCTACTTGCTTCGCTAGGTCTCGCGTAGGTAGTGAGATCGGCGAAGTTGGTGATGATCAGATGGAGCCGTATCAGCCTTTGATGAATGAGCTCTCTGCCCCCAATTTTTAGAACATACCTTGGTGCATCTAGAAGAGGTCAGACATGCAGGAAATTGAGATCAAGACTGCGGTAGTGCACCATCTACCAAAGATTTCGGGTCGGTAAGGAGAATCAGCCACCAGGCATCTGCCAGGCTCTTAGACCCTATGGAGTCATAGTGGAGAATTTCAAACTTAAAGCTTTCCACTTTTCTTTGACAGACATGGATAGATCTTGGTTTCTTTCTCTTCCTTCAGGTAGCAAAAGAACATGAGACCAGATGCAGAAGAAGTTTCTCGATAAATACTAACCAGCAGCTAAGGCATGACAGGTTCGTAAACAGCTGCAGGATATCAGGCAAGGGCCTAATGAGTCGATGTATGACTATCTGGAGAAGTTTAATGCTTTAGAGCTGAGCTACTGTAACCTAGGAGTGCCTGAGAAGATGGTGATCGAGTATTTGCTAGATGGATTGAGACCACTTGATAGGATGCTGCTTGATGCATCTGTTGGAGGGTCTGTCCTGAATTTATCTCCAGCTGGGGTACAGAATTTGATCGCTGAGGTAGCCGAGAATGCTAGGTTCAGGGAAGAAGCCAGTCGACAAGATGTATTCAACAGGACCAGAAATGTTGCAAAGGCTGAGACCCCATCAAATCAGATGACTGAGGAGGTGAAACAAATGAGGGAGATGATGCAAAAGCTCATAGTGAATTAGGTGGTCTGGGTGAAGCCTTGTGAGTTTTGTGGTGCGAATAATCATAAGACGGATGCTTGCTGATGAGTCGAGTTTTCGACTCGTTAATGCCCGTTTTCACTATAGCTTTAGTTCGTTTCCGATGATTATTTGATGTCATTTGATCCCCCTTTCATGTGTTTCAGGTACAAAACAAGATGTCTCAGTGTCAAAAGCCAATAGAAGGAAACTCGGTGAAAATCGGAGACTAGGGCAAAAAGTGGGCAGAATTGGTCCCCAGTCGATCGACTGGGAAGCTCCCCTGCTCCAGTCGTTCGACTGGATGGAGCATCATGAGGGCCTGCAATCCATGTTTCCGTAGTCGATCGACTGGACCTTTCAGTCGATCGACTGGCGAGTACCTCATCTAGAGCACGCAGGCCACGTGATGTCAGTCGGTCGATTGGGACTCCAGTCGATCGACTGGATGGAGCATCAGGAGGACCAAAATTCCACATTACCGCAGTCGATCGACTGGGAACCTACCCTGTGCCAGTCGATCGACTGAGAATCTGCCAGCCAAACGACATTTCTTCCTCCAGTCGATTGACTGGGCCACAAGCACTACGCCAGTCGATCGACTGGGACTGCTACAGTTCCGGAATTTCAGCGAGCCTATAAATAGAAAGTGATAAGTTTGACCTAGCATCTTGGATCTTTTGGGGAAAAAGACAAGAAAAAGTGAGCTCAATCAAGGGATCCATCATCATCTAATCAAGGAGGATTGAAGATCAAGGGAGTTCATTAGGACTAATCATCCTACTCTAATCCTCTTCGCTTCTTTTAGATTTTGTTAGAAACCCTACTCACATCATGTTGTCTTACATGATGTGTGAGTAGTCCCTTTGTGTTTTGAGGGTCTTATGATCCTCCTTGGTACTCAATGATCATTGTATACACATTAACATGCAATTTATGAAGTTGATTTCATTTTACTATGGTTTCCATTTTAGACATGTTGCTAAGTGTTTGATAAAATGCCTAAGTGACATGTTTGTGTTAGAACTATGATCTAAGTATTGAGAGAGCTTAGTGATGGTTTGGATATAGTAAAATTGAACTTAACCAACATTTATGAGAGTAAATGCATGGTGAGAGGTTAACTAGAACTTTATGCATATAGTACTTGTGAGAATAAATGCTATATAGTGAATCAATACCCTTTAATTAGTGAGATTCTAACTAAGATGACTTGACTAGGATTAGACTTGCATGATAGTTTGTCTAGCCCTAGACTAAGTTAGGTTTTAAACCTATCAACTCATAATTAATTGAACTCTTTTATGCATGATCATTGGGAAATTGCCAAGGAGGGGAATAATCCCTCGAAACTCGCTTTTAATTGATTTTAATCCCCTAAAACCATTTCATTACTTGTTTTCATCATTGATAATCATCATCACACTTGAATTGAAGGAATAGCCGAGTTAGAAATTGATAGACCTAGCATATAATCCGTTTGCTCCCTTGGGTTCGACACCGGTCTTACCGGTCATTTATAAATTGTTTTTGACTAATTGCATTGCTAAAATCTATAACGTCAAAATTGCGCCGTTGCCGGGGAGCAATAGTTAGATTATCCCTAGGAAAATCATTTAGTACTCCGACTATTCCATGGTTTACTTTATTTACTTTGTTACTTGTGATTCTTGAGTTCATTCCACTATTCTCACTTGTCTCGTTTGCTTTCTCCTTGTAGGTGCAACTCTTTTATGCCACCTAAGACAAGGAAACTTACCAAGATTGTGGATAGAGACTTGAACCAACCCATAAGAGATATTATTAACCCTCACCTTACAAGGAGTAAGACAATTAAGGCTAAAGGATCCACATCGAACGCTCAAGAAACCATTGCTCAAGACATGGGAGATAGAGATGGACTTCCTCCTCCACCTCCTCCACCTCTTCGAGGCCCAATTCTACCATTACCCCAAGCTAGAAGGGTACTTAAGGACTACGCCGCTCCCAATGCATATGGCTACCGATCACCAATCCTTGTTCCCGCGGTAGACAACCGGGACTTTGACTTGAAGACCTCCACCATCCAAATGGTTCAATCCAACCAATTCTCGGGGAGAGACCATGAGGATCCAAACTCTCATTTAACCACATTCTTGGAGGTTTGTGATACATTCAAGATAAATGGAGTTTCAAGAGATGCTATTCATTTGCGGTTGTTTCCCTTCTCACTCACGAGAAAAGCCAAGGATTGGTTAAGGAGCCAAACGCCGGATAGTTTCACCACTTGGGAGGAGCTTGCCGGTGCATTCCTCAACAAGTATTTCCCTCCATCCAAGACGGCCTACTATAGGAGCAAAATCATGAATTTTGAACAAATGGATGGAGAGACGCTCTATAAAGCTTGGGAGAGATACAAAGAGTATCAAAGGCTTTGCCCACATCACAACCTAGATTGCCTCCTCGTGTTCCATACCTTCTACCAAGGTGTTGATGGTCCCTCGCGGCTTGCACTTGATACCGCCGCGGGAGGAGCTATCATGGAGCTTGAACCTCAAGAAGGATATGCGGTAATCGAGAAGATCACCAATAACTACTTCATGTGGGCAAGTGAAAGAGGAAACCCAAGAAGGAAGGGAGAAAGACATGAAGCAAAGGCCGTAAGCACAAGGGACTACGACTCATTAGCTAGAAAATTTGAAGACCTCTCGCAGAAATTAGATAAAATGAAAATTTTGGCAAAGGGCCACTCAATGAGCCAAGGGTGCGACATATGTGAAGTCTATGAGCACGATACTAATTCTTGCCCTTTGGTTCAAAGGGGTGAAGCTAGAAATGGGTATGAAGAAGCGAACTATGTTGGTGAAAACCAAGGGAGAGAGTATAATGCTAGTACTTTTCAAGGCCAAAATTCCCAATCCAACTACACTACCTCAGAGTTTTCATCCGCTTGGAGAAATCATCCAAACTTCTCATACAAGACTACAAATCCTACTCGTCCCGAGTTTGGTCCTAACGCCACTTCAACCAATCAAGCTTTGCCACCAAGGAATCAATTTCAACCAAGGAACCAATATCAAGGCCAACAATATCAAGCTCAACCTCAAAGGCCCTACCAACAAGTAGATCATCCTCCTCAACCGTCAAACGAGCCCTCAAACTCCGATATCATGCTTTCCGCAATCCTTGAGATGAGCAAAGAGTTGAAAGAAATGAAACAATCTCACCAAGGCTTGCAAACTCATGTCAAGATGCTTGAGAACCAAATAACTCAACAAGCCGAGTCCTCAACTAGAGCGCAAGGGAAGCTACCGGCGCGACCCGAGCATGAAAAGAAAGAGTTTTGCAATGCCATCTATATTGAGGAATCGTTCGAGGATGAATTGCTTGAGGATGAATCTCTAGAGAAGAAAGAACAATGTGGGGCGGTGACCCTTAGAAGTGGAAGACAATTGGAGGGTGTTGCACCAAAGAAAGCCATTCAAATACCTCCAAGACCTATTGGCCAAGCTAGAGCCGAAGAAAAAGAACTCAACGAAGAGATCCCTAATTCTCCAACCGAAAAGGCAAAAGAAACTAAAGAAAGATAGGAAGGACTCAAGCCTTATTTTCCACCGGTTCCCTTCCCTCAAAGGCTCATCAAGCCCTCTAAATTGGACAAAGAATATGAGGTCTTCACCAAGATGTTGAAAAAGCTATATGTCTACATGCCATTCCATGAGCTCATCAAGAAGGCACCTCTCTACAACAAGTTTCTAAAAGAGATTTTGACCAACAAGAGGACCATTGAAGAAGATGACCCCCACCTCCTCAACCATGAGTGTAGTGCCCTCTTTTCAAAGCAAATTCCCCAAAAGGCAAAAGATCCCGGAAAATTCACTATCCCTTGCTCAATAGGGGATATGAACTTCTCAAGTCCACTAGCCGATCTTGGGGCTAGTGTGAGCGTTATGCCCCTAGCTACCTACTACAAGCTTGGATTGAAAGGGGTGAAATCCGCTAAAATGACACTACAACTCGCGGATGGGACTACAAGGCGACCTTGGGGCCTAGTGGAGAATGTCCCAATCAAAGTCGACAAATTCTACATCCCATGCGACTTTGTGGTGATAGATATGGGACACAACTTCACCTCATCGTTGATTCTTGGACGTCCCTTCTTGGCCACCGCTGGTTTTAAAGTTGATGTTGGAAAAGGGAAATTGACCCTAAAAATTGGTGGGGAAAAGGTAAAGATAGAAAAGCCAAATGGAGACCAAGTGGCTAATGTTGAGAAAAAGCTAGACAACGTGGGAACCAAAATTATTGAGGGCAAAAAGGTTGATAAGAAGGAGTTGCACAACACACTTGAACCCGATGAAGATCCTCCCTTTGATCACCTTGACTCATCATCATGCACCAATGAGATGAGTGAGAATGAAAAAGCAAATACATCAAAGGGTGAGAAGCGACCATCACTTTGGAAAAGGGCTATTAAACAAGTTGCTTGCAACTCTTCAAAGAATCCGGATTGAGTCTCCCAATACTCTACAAGTCCGCTTGAGGAGGGATCCTAGCAAAGGACTCCTCAAGTGTGTTTCTCAAACAAGGAGAGATTCGGCTCGGTCTTTGCATGGACGTTAAACTAGGCCCTCACGGGAGGTAACCCGGTTTGTAAGTTGTTTCATTCTCGTTCTTCATATTTAAATGTTTGACATGATTTTGAGTAGCGAAGGCTCTAAAGTGTGGAGTGTGATACATATGATTAGTGGGTAAAATTTTAAGTGTGGAGTGAGTTCTACTTACTCCAATTCCACTTCACATCACCAAGCCCTCCACTTTTCCCTTGATCTTTCTATGCTTAATGATGTTACCCCTAGTGCTCATGTGCTTTATTGGTGTCTACTAGAGTGGAACTAAATTGTTATACCATGCTATGACTCTAGTTTGACGTTTTCTTGGCATTTAAGATACCTTGTGCATATTATGGAGGATGTAGATCACTTTCCTTGCTTGTTTTCTATGAAAGTTATGCCATGATGTTATTATGTGACTTGTGATGCTCTCTTGCTCATACTTGCGTTGCATGACCTTGTATGTCACTTGTTACTTTTAACCTCTCATGTTCTTCTTGTCATCAAGGAAAGTTATTTGCATCATGTTCGATCACGTTTAGCACAATGGCGTCTTTTCTATTGGTGGGGCACATCTACAAACGAGGGGAGTTCCTATGCGCCTTATTCTCATTTTCTTTATTGTGTGCGCTTAGGGACTAAGCTACCTTTTAAGTGTGGAGTGGGGTAGTCGCATAGTTCACTCATTTCATGCCATGCGTACCATGTTTGAGTGAGCACTTGCATTCATGTGCCTTATCCCTAACATGAGAGTGTTAAAACCACATAGGCTTGTGACTATCAACTCTAAATCCCTATAAATCACATCTAGCCTACTTGTCACATTTATTGGATCTTGAACTTAGAACCTACCTAGTCCTATGAATGTGCATTCTTGTGAATCAATATCTTTGCTATCCCTTGTCTATCTAATTCTCTAAGTATTTTCGTTGAAATACCTTGGATTGAGTTTTATCAAGCACTTTTAAAACTTTCACGAAAACTTAGACCTCTTGTATGCTCCTTGGTGACTTGAGTACTTCCAATTTAGTGCCTTACTTATGATTGTTTGCCGCGCATTCCATACATTCCTTGAACATATTGTCTAGTTTTAAGTGTGGAGTTAAAAACAAAAGAGGGCGAAAATAGGCCTCAACAAAAAAATGCTTCATTTTCATAGTCAAAAGAGGGCAAAGCCCCGACTAAAAACTTTCTCGAGTACTAGAGAAGTTTTGATCTTAAACATACAAATGCCGGGGGTTAGGAAGAAAAGTTCCCCCTCGAAAGCATTTGCAGGCCAAAGGCCATTTGAAAAAGAAAATAAGAAGCACTTAAAACTTGACTTTATGTTCTTCCATCGTCCTACATTTGCGCGGGTTCATCATTTGCATTGTGTGCTTGTTAGAATGACTCTTGGACGATCCTTGTGCTTTCACGGGAACTATCATTTGGTCTTTGCTTGTTTTATAAGAACTCTAGTGTCGAACTCCTCTTCCCTTATGGATTATGGCTTAAGTGCCTAAAACTTGGGAATGAGTTCCATGTCGTGAGCCAATGGACTAGCCCTAGCTAGCATATGCGAGCGGTTGACACTCTTTTGTGCAAAACTATTAACTTCGCTTCTATTGTATTGCCTTGAAAATGAGTGGAACTTTGGATGAGACATTTGATAGCTCTAGTATTGATGATCTTGAATGCACAACCTCATGGGTACTCAAATGGTTCAAAAGTTCTTTTGATGATATTGTGATGGTAGTCCTAGTTTGGGGTGAGGGATTGGTTTTGAGAAATCCTCGCCTTGGTTGAGCACTCTTGCATTCATTCTCATGGGATAGGTGCATATGGGATTTGTGAGTATTCCTTTTTCTGAAAAAAACTCTCACGAGACTATAACTCGTCCACTAGGGTAGTCTAGGGGTTTAAAGGCTTAATGCATACGCTAAATGCATTCGTAACGCCTACGAAAAGGAGCTAGTTAGGTTGTATATACTTGCATTTGCTTTTCAATAACATGTTTAGAAATAATGATCGAGACCTTGTGAAATCTAGTGAGGCAAATATACAAAAAACATAGCACCACTAGCATTTCGGCATTTGCATTTCCTTGGCATATTTGCATACTTTGTTCGGGACGAGCAAAGCTTAAGTGTGGAATGTTGATGAGTCGAGTTTTCGACTCGTTAATGCCCGTTTTCACTATAGCTTTAGTTCATTTCCGATGATTATTTGATGTCATTTGATCCCCCTTTCATGCGTTTCAGGTACAAAACAAGATGTCTCAGTGTCAAAAGCCAATAGAAGGAAACTCAGTGAAAATCGGAGACTAGGGCAAAAAGTGGGCAGAATTGGTCCCAAGTCGATCGACTGGGAAGCTCCCCTGCTCCAGTCGTTCGACTGGATGGAGCATTAGAAGGGCCTGCAATCCATGTTTCCGTAGTCGATCGACTGGACCTTTCAGTCGATCGACTGGCGAGTACCTCATCTAGAGCACGCATGCCACGTGATCTCAGTTGGTCGATTGGGACTCCAGTCGGTCGACTGGATGGAGCATCAGGAGGACCAAAATTCCACATTACCGCAGTCGATCGACTGGGAACCTACCCTGTGCCAGTCGATCGACTGAGAATCTGCCAGCCAAACGACATTTCTTCCTCCAGTCGATCGACTGGGCCACAAGCACTACGCCAGTCGATCGACTGGGACTGCTACAGTTCCGGAATATCAGCGAGCCTATAAATAGAAAGTGATAAGTTTGACCTAGCGTCTGAAGTGGACGCGCCCATAATGTCAAGTCCGGGCGCGACGGTAATGTATGAAGTGGGCGCAACCCGCACTGAGGCATGTTCCATAAGTAACCCTCCGCTTCCATTTTCTGTGCAGGTAAGCTCCTGAAGAGCATATGATCAATAAAGATGAGCTAAAAGACGAGGTGGAGGCAAGGCATGAGTTAAAAGAGCCAACAATGAAGCACACACCTTCTACGAGTCAAGAGGCACCGCCTGGAAAGTGTAAGGACCCAGGTGCCTTCACAGTCACCTGTGGTGTTGGTGAGACTCTTATACATCACTGTTTAATTGACTTGGGTGCTGCTATTAATGCCATGCCATATTCCCTATATTGTTCTCTGAAATTAGGTCCGTTGAAACCTCCTAAGCTGCTGCTATTAATGCCATGCCATATTCCCTAATCATGTATTCGTCCTGTTGGCTTGCTTGAAGACCTAACCCTCCGTGTTGGAGATCTTGCTGTTCCTGCAGACTTCTATGTTTTGCAGATGGGAGATGCTACAAATGATGATCCTCCAACACTTATTTTGGGATGTCCATTCCTCTTTGCCACTTAGACCAAGATTGACATGGAAACATGCTTGTTATCACTTGCATTTTCTGGCAAGCGTCGAATTTCAATATTTATGTGGAAGCTGACCGTCCATGCATGAAGAAGCCACCGGACATTGTGCTCACACCATATCTTGCTGCCATACTGCCTTACCTATCGGACGAGACTAGTCATGCAGCAAACGAGGTGACCAAAAGCAAAGTGTCCTCGGAAACTCAAGAGGATGTGAAGGCTAATCCGCCTGATCGATGGAGAAAAGACATGAGCAGAATGAAGGAGTTGCTGAGGATAAGTTTGACCTCACACGTCCATGGGACCCCAACCTGTGATCCCTAATGAGGTATCGTCGAGCCAACGACGTAAAACAAAGGCGCTCACAGAGAAGCAGCCCAACAAAATTTTTGTTTTTCCTCGTTTTTTGTCTTTTATGTCTGTTTGAGTCTTGTTTGGTCTTTTGTCATCTAACCAGTCTATCTTGACTTGGTTTTTGTGGGAAAGAAGTCATTTTACAGGTACAAAATTGGTCCAACTCAGTGCGGATTGCGCCAAGCATAGACATTAGTGTCGCGTCCACGCTTAACATTAGTGGCACATCCTATGTGAACATTAAGGCTTTGACTGCGACCCTAACGTCTACACTAGTGATCAATCGATATTTTGACTAATTATTCACTACATTCGATGAAGGATAACACTTGTTCTCCCGGCAAATTGTCCCTATTTGATGTCTTTCCCTAGTGTTTCAGGTCTATCTCTCCTCCAGAGCTGACGAATGACGAAAAGACGAAAAGTCGAAGAATCAAGGGAGAAATGCCCTATTTTCTAGCGACGGCCCCGTCACCACCCGTGACGACTTCATCGGTCACGGGCGTCATCCCCGTGACGGCCCTTTATGTCACGGGCGTTACGGGTGTTACAGATGGAAGCAGAAGTTACGAAAATTGAAGACCCCGTGACCGCCCGTGATAGCTCAATGTCACGGGCCGAGACCCAGCGACATGCCGTGACATGTTTGACTATCACGGGTGTCACGACACTGTCAGAAGGCAGAATTATCAACTGATTTCCTAATCCATTTTTGGCAAGTTCTGATCTTTTTTGGGAATTGATCAATGTTTGGGCTATAAGAGGGCAACGACCAGAGTATTCTAGGTGTTCTTGAGAGTTGAGATTGAAGAACACTAACTTGGGAGAGAAGACAGAGATCATCGCAGAGATTGAGTAATCAACGAGCTACATCGTCTACACGATTTCCTCGTCCTTAAATTTCTTTATATACACTACTTTTGGTTAACTTACCATGAGTAGTGAGTAGTCTTCTTATTCTGGAATCCTACGGATCCCCTGCTATGTACCCAACTCTTCATGTGATCAATTGAACGTTTTTCATTAATGCAATTCGAATATTCAATTTCATCATGCTTAATTTTATCGTTCTTGCAAGTTTTACATTGATGTGATGTTTCCATGCTAGAACGTATTTAGGTTAATTACCAAAAGATGGATGGGTCCTAGGTATTAATCGGATTGCATGAAATTGATATTAGGTCATGGTAGCTACAATGGTAGTACATGAATTAATATGAAAGTTGACTTTTGTCTGAAAAACCCTGAGTTTAATAATCGAGATCGTTGATAATCCGTGGATGGGCGGCGTTCAACGATTTAGATTAATCTAGACAATGATCCGTAGATGGGCGGCTTGTCTAGTGTTATTTTGGTTTATTTCCATATTTGATAGCATGATTGAATTACGTTATACAATTGCATGATTAGTGGGGTTGGCACGGGTGAAGTTTGATCATGGGATTCTTTCCCTGATCAAGTTCAAAACCTTTTATTTTCGTATTTAATTTCTGCTATTTTAATCACATCAAAACCTCTTGTTAATCGGAATAGCTGAATAGGTCGCCAGTTAACTAGTATTCACACACGTTGTTCCTTGGATCGACCCTTGGCTCTCCAAGGTTATAAATTTTGTTTGACTGTAACTAGACCCCTAAAACTCATAACTTGACGACTATAAAGGGTTAAAAATACGCTTGTCAACTGGGCGCGGTAGACCGTTGACCGGCGCTGACCGACTCGTTTGATCAGAATTTTCACCATCACGCGACGAGACAAGGGGAGTGCATGTTCACTTTTACTTCTATCTATTTCCATATATATGTGTGTCTTGCTTTGTCTGTGTCTTTGAACTAAAGTCGTATCGTGAGGACACGACTTGGTTCAAAAGTGTGGGGTGGGAGAGTCAGTTAGTCGGTTGTGTCTGCACATTAATTTTCCCTTATATATTGTATTGTGTCAGCACGTTTTCTTATGTTTTCCTAGTTAAAGTTTTTTTGAATGGAAGTATGAAGATTCTCTCTATTTCCTGGATATGCAGTATTGTATTTTGATGATGTGAAATAGATGATGCTGATTATATTGTATTTCTCTCGTGAAATTTGAATTGTGTTTTTACATATGAATTTAACCCACTACGTGTTCTTTTGAGTTGAGATAAACAGGGATGTGGAATTGATAGAAATGTCCTAGAGAGAGTTGACGAAGCATTCAAAGGACCGGATTTCTATTATATGGTTATATGGATTTTGTGGAGGCTAGCACTTCGAGAGTTTATGGTTCAGAGTTAGCTCCGCCGCTGCAGCGTTTATGTAAGTAGGCCGGGCGGGAAAATAGACCGTCCTATCTCTAGTCTGAAGTAACCGGGAAAAGGTGGAGGGTCCCCATCTTGACTCGCGTAAAAAAGGGCGAGGATGAGAAAGAGCGGGGAGGTATTTCCATATGCTCGCGGGCGATGATTGGATCTCCTTCAGAAGAAAAAGGAAAGAAGGACAAGCAATTCACAATAAAGAAGCAAAGATCAAGAAAAAAATTAGCCAAGTTGTGAAGATTTATACAGAAAAAGTGAAGTACATCATTTTTACACAAGAGCCAAAGGCCAAGGAAAGTTCACTACATCAAAAAGCTGTCCAACAAAAGAAGAAAGAAAGCTCAAAAAACCTTAAAGCTCGAATGAATCACGTGCCAGAAAAAACAAAGAAGTATAACCATATAGCTAGAGTTCGGGACAGCGAATGCAGATCATGGGTCTAAAGAGGACTATCTCCCATTCATCCGAAGTGATTTGAATTTCAGCTCAAAGGTAACATGTATAAGTTAATTCTATGTTAAGCATGATGAGGTGAGTAACGATTGAGTTATGCATAGAAAAGCTGAATCTAGACTAGCAACTCATATTCATGTGCATCATCTAGGACGTCGAAGAAATTGTGGTGTTACATTTGTTTTTCTTCTATGGCTTGTTCTTGTTCGGGACGAACAAGTTTAAGTGTGGGGTGGTTTGAGGAGTCGTATTTATACGACTCGTCGAATCAACTAATCTCATTTATTTCGACACTTTTATATGCGAACATTTACTTTTTTAGTATGTTTTTGCATTTCAGGTGCCTGGGAAGCTTTAGGAGAGAATGCGCATAAAAGACGGCCTTTCATGCCAAAAATAGCACAGTGGCAGATCAGACATTCGGAGGTTCAACGGAGTGCTGGGAATTGACCACTGATCAGAAATATACAAGCTACATGTCGTTGCGTAGTTGACTCAATTCCTTACAACTCTCTAGTTCACACTGAGACCAGCGATGTCATTTGGATGGTCAAATCAAAATTGGCAGGGAGAAAGAGAAACCAAGTCAGCCCGGATCGCGTCCAACGTAGACATTAGCTTTATCGCTAATGTCAACGCTAGGCACGTCGTTAATGTGTGCGCTGGGCGCGACAAGCCGATGAGGTGATGATGCCCGTAACGCGTTTGATGACGTCAGCAGTCCGAGATATGGTAATTCAGGCCAAAAACAGACTTAGAAACCCACTTTTGCTATAAATAAAAGCTTACGAGAAGGGTTTCAAGGATCCCATCATTCTAGCTTTGATGAAAGATCAGAAGACGGCTTGGAGGAGAAGGCGAAGCTTTCGACGAGAGAAGAGATTTCTATTTCTTTTTCATAAAAATATTTGTGTTTAGTTTTATGACGATGAGTAGCTAAACTTTTATTTCAGTTTAGGGTTTCATACATTGTGAACACGTTTTGAGATTTTCGTTCTTAATGCAATTTTATGTTTTACTAGTTCTTGCTTTCATCACATGAATTAATTTGTGAGGTTAAGTGGAAGCTTTGTCGCAAAGCTTAATCAAACAATCAATTCTTACCGTTAACATCTACTGGAAACTTTGTCGTAAAGGTAGATAGTAATACCTAGACTAGATAATACCTTTGTCGGATTATTGAGTTTAGGAAAGAACTAGAAGTCTAACACCTTTGTCGGGTTAGATTGTGGTGTATCACCTTTGTCGGGATACTTAGGGTTGTTACCTTTGTCGGAACAACCACACTTAGAAACATAAGATTTGATCATTAGGTATATATGATAAATATGTCACAATAGAAACCCTAAGCTGAATATTCTCTCTGATTGAAATCTTTCTTGTTTTTGCCTGTTTTGCACTCACACCTGCTCAAAACCCCCTCTTTTCTTGTTTTTAGATACAACTTCAACAACGAGCTCTCTTGGGTTCGACCCTGCTTGCCGCTACCCTAGCTTTTAGCAGGAGAAATATAAATTTAAGTTTGACACGTCAGACGACTTGCGTCATTATTCCGTTGGAAGCAGCGCATCAAGTGGAGTGGTCCATACACAGTAGAAAGAGCATACCCAGATGGCCACGTAGAGCTTAGCGGTGAAGGAGGAAAATCAATGGTGGTCAACGGGCAGTGCCTTAAGCATTATCACATACTAAAACACCTAGCACCACCTAAAAGCATTCACGATGACCTACTTCTCGGGAAGGGATCTCAGCAAGGGACTTCCCGAGAATGCTTCTAGTCAAACCTCCCTAGCCTAGCTATGTCTCGCCAAGACATTAAACTAGGCCTCCTCGGGGAGTATCCCAGACTGTCAGTATTAGTTAGTTGCATTTTTCATTGCTTGCTTTGTGTGTGATCATTGCATGAATCAAAGTGTGGAGCGCACCGAGCTCAGACAGTAAAAGTCTAGAGCAAGATTATATTGAGGGCAAAAGGTGCCGTGACACCTGTGACACGATGGAGATGTCGGCGGGTCAAAACGGTAGAGAATCTCTAGGGTGCCGTGACGGCCGTGACACGATGGATATGTCACGGATGTCACGGCGTATTTGGAATCATCGCCCTCTTCTTCCCAAACCCAATTTGAAACCCAAAACTCTCCTTACAACTCTCCGATCCAACCTCCCCTCTGACCATCACCATCTCCGACCAGCCAATCCGACCAGCCGACTCAACCAGTCGTCTATTCCAGCACCGGCGTCGCCAATCCTTCCTCTCGCTCGACTCCGTCGGCCAACTCCCAAAGCCCAAATCACTACTTCTCCGCAAAAGTCTCCACCCTAATCCCAATTTCGCCCGATTCCGAGTTTCTTAAGCATGGCCAGACAATCCAAGCGTCTTGCAGACCCAAACGCCTCCCGTGCTAATAGAAATTCACCCCCTCCTCTGTCGGCATCAAATGCCATCATTCCCGCTCCACCGGATAACAGACCGAACATCTACCCCGCCAAGTGGGACCTACTATTCGGCAATCGCAAGCACACGCGGCGACTTCGCGAGGTCATTCCCCTAAAAAAGGTAAAACCCACAATTGTACCTTGTCATGAGTCGTTGGAAAAATTGGAAATATTGGGAGTGTGCCGTAGAATGTTTGTGGCCTCAGGCCTAGATATCATATTTGCTCGTCCGACTGTGACATATCTTAAGCTGCTTTGGGAGTTTTTATGTTATTTTGAGATTGTCGGTAGTCCCTCGAATGTCACCCAATGGAAATTTCGATTTGGAGGGTCATCTTATACGATGTCTAAGGAGGAGGTCTGTGAGGTGTTGAGGTTCCCTATTCTGGGATTTTGTGGTGAGTATGGTGAAGAGGAAAGGTATGAGTTTTGGAAGCTTGTATCTGGCTTCGACTAGTATTTTGCATCAAGTTGGCCTTCCACCGACATCAAAGAGTCGATGTGGAAGATTGTTCACCATTTAGTAGGCATGAGTATCAACTCCCATGCATAGGGCGCCACTGTAGGTACTAACTCCGACCTCGACATCATGATTTCTTTGCACAAGGGGGTACTAGTTGACTTCTTTTATATTCTTAGTGGTATGATGACCGTTTGGGGCAGTTCATTAGACAAACAAGGCATTGGAAGGCAGCTTGTTTGTTACTTTACTCCCTGATTCCAAAGGTTGGGACCTTAGCCCCTTGGATGCGACGAAGAAGATCCTGGTGCTCAATTTGAGTAAAATTTCTGAGTGCAAGATGATCGGGTGAGACGGGGAATGGACTCACAGAGACGAGCTTCCTCACGGGGCCAAAAGGCGATGCATGGACAGTAGGAAGAGGAAGCTCGATCGCGCTCGAGGTAGGGAGCCTACACCTGAACCAGTGGCCGATGAAGACCACATGCTCCCCCTGCCCGTCAGGCCCCAGACGCGCATCAGGACTACTCATTGCCCCAGTCCATCTTCGAGCGCCTCACCTTGCTCGAGCAGACACAGAGCCAGATTTTGGCTACCCAGATCCAGATCTTGGCAAATCAGGGCCAGATACTTTCCGCGCAAAGTCAGCTCGCTTCTGCCCAGGCACAACATACTGCAAACTTCTCCGATTACCGATATCAGTCCAGCAGGGCACATCAGCGGGCACATGATGTCTGGACATCGTTGTCCGGCATCGGGACTTCGCCGGCTATCCTCCACCGCCCTCTTTTATGTCATCTACTCCAAACCCGTTCGAGGCCGACTTCACCATGTCAGTTGACCTCAGCCCTACCCAGAATGACTACGAGGCCGGTCCTTCCCGTAATGCAGCTGATCTGAGTTCGGATGACATGGGGGATGATACTATGGGCGCTGCTGCCACCCCTGTTGTGTTTGCGGATGCTGACGAGGATGATGTCGAGGGTGCTGTTTAGCTCTCACCCCGTTTGTTTCCACATGACTTCTTGATGTTATTGTCGGCTAGTTTGCTTTTTTTTCCTGATGGATATTATTGTATGCTGACTTTAGTCATGAATCTACTTTCAACATGCCATTCGATGATTGAGATATGCTTTTATATGTTTTACCTTTTGCTCGCATCATTTATCATACTTTCTATTTGGCACCACTATCCTTTGTTTCTCCATGATTATCGATGCTAACCTATCACGTGTGCAGCTATGTGTTTTCTTTTATATATACCAACTCATGAGTCGTGTTTCACTCCCCGGGCATTGCATAAAATCGATGGATATCGAGCTATCACACACGAGGGAAGTTCCTATGTGCCTTTTTCCTATCTTGTATTTCTTCGCTTAGGGACTCAGCTCTTTTTTTAAGTGTGCAGTTGGTAGCGCATAGTCACACACATCGCATGTCACACATACACTCAAGATTTTATGGTTCAGAGTTTGCTCCGCCACTACAGCGTTTATGTAAGTAGGCGGGGTGAGAAAACAGACCTTCTTATCTCTAGTCCGAAGTAACCGAGAAAAGGTAAGTGACCCTCATCTTGACTTCCGTCAAAAAGGGCGAGGATGAGAAAGAGCAGGGAGGTATTTCCATAGGCTTGCGGGCGATGATTGGACCTCCTTCAAAAGAAAAAGAAGAAAAAGGACAAGCAATTCACAATCAAGGAGCAAAGCTTAAGAAAAAATCAGCCAAGTTGTGAAGTTTTACACAAAAAAGGGTGTAGTACCTCATTCATACATCAAGAGCCAAAGAAATTTCACTACATCAAAAGCTGTCCAACAAAAAAAAAGAAGAAAGAAAAGCTCAAAAAGCTTGAAGCTCAAATGAATCACGTGCCAGAAAAGCAATGAAGTATAACCATATAGCTGGAGTTCGGAACAACGAATGCAGATCATGGGTCTAAAGAGGACTATCTCCCATTCATCCGAAGTAATTTGAATTTCAGCTCAGAGGTAAGTATCGAGTTAATTCTAAGTTACGCATGATGAGTGTGTAACGAATGAGTTATGCATAGAAAAGCTAAATCTCGACTAGCAACTTATATTCATTTAGCATTTATCCAGGACGTTGTAGAAATTGTGGTGTTATATTTGTTTTCCTTCTATGACTTGTTCTTGTTCGGGACGAACAAGTTTAAGTGTGGGGTGGTTTGATGAGTAATATTTATATGACTCGTCGAACTAACTAATCCCAATTATTTTGACACTTTTATATGTGTACAGTTACTTTTTAGTATGGTTTTGCATTTCAGGTGTTTCGGAAACTCTAGGAGGAAACGCTCATAAAAGGCGGCATTTCATACCAAAAACACCAGAATGGCAAATCAGACCTTTGGAAGTTCGACGGAGTGCTAGGAATTGACCACTAATCAGAAAAATATGAGCTATATGTCAATGCGTAACTGACTAAATGTTCTACAACTCTCTGGTTCAGACCAAAAGCATCCGAGGTCATTTGGATGGTCGAATCATGAGTCAAAGTCGGAACTGGCGCGCAGAAAGGAGAGATCGAAAAGCACAGGTCGCGCCCAAAGAATACGTTAGCGCATTGCTAATGTCAACGCTGGGCGCGACGATAACGTCTAAGCTGGGCAACGCTGGGCAAGGCGACGGGTATTTATGATGTCAGTAGGTCCGGAATTTGAGCCAAACACTTATAAATTAAGAGTTTGGAGAAGGGTTTCTATCATTCTACATTCAACTCGTGAAGACGGCTCTGTTGAAGAACGTGAAGCTTTCGATGAAGTGAAGAATTTTCTATTTCTTTCATTCCAAAAAATACTTGTGTTTTTGTTATGACTACGAGTAGCTAAATTTCTTATTTCAGTTTAGGGTTTCGTTTATTGTGACTACGTTTTGAGACTCTTTTCTAAATGTAATTTCATGTTTTACTAGTTCTTGTTCTTCATCCCATGAATTGAATTGTTAGATTA
This sequence comes from Rhodiola chrysanthemifolia, assembly GCA_033675395.1. NCBI lineage: Eukaryota > Viridiplantae > Streptophyta > Magnoliopsida > Saxifragales > Crassulaceae > Rhodiola > Rhodiola chrysanthemifolia. The sequence goes on along the minus strand of CM066207.1, from coordinate 30,928,017 downwards.
AGTGGAAACTTTGTCGTAAAGCTTAGTTTGACAAACAATTCTTACTGTTAATATCTACTGGATACTTTATCGTAAAGGTAGATCGTAACACCTAGACTTAATAATACATTTGTCGGATTATTGTGTTTAGGAAAGAACTAGAAGTCTAACACCTTTGTTGGGTTAGATTGTGGTGTATCACCTTTGTCGGGTTAGATTGTGGTGTATCACCTTTGTCGGGTTAGATTGTAGTGTATCACCTTTGTCGAGATACTTATGGTTGTTACCTTTTTCAGAACAACCACACTTAGAAACTTAGAATTTGATCATTAGTTGTCTATGATAAACGCATCACAATAGAAATCCTAAGCTGAATATTCTCTCTAACTGAAAATCTTTCTCGTGTTTTTCTCTTGTGCACTCACAAACAATCACTCACAACCCCCTATTCTTTAATTGTTTACAGATTCAACTTCCAAAACTAGATCTCTTGGGTTTGACCCTGCTTATCACTTGCTAGTAGTTGCAAGAAAATAATAAATTTAAGTTTGACGCGTCAGACGAAGTGCGTCAACGGAACCTTTTTCTTGCACTATAAATAGAGAGCTTGGCTTTTGTGGAACCACGTGGATTTCTGCTGGGGTTTGGTAGAGAGAAAAGTGAGTTTCGACAAGGACAATCACCCCTCCAGCAAAAGCTACCGAGGATAGAAGAGACAATTTACTCAGTATTATCTGACCTCTCTATATTGATTCTACTTCTTTGATTAAAACCTTGTTGTATTTTTTATTGACCCCCTGTCGGATGACCCAATGCCTTGTAGATCAATGCCAAAGTTCTATGGGTGTGGCACAAGGGCCCTAGACAATATGCTCATTGAGATGCGTTTAATGCGGGTGGTGGAACAACGACTATTCAAGGTACGTGCCTCAGAGACATTGCCGACTCCCATCGGCAAAGTCCATCTGAGCACCACACTGGTCGGAAGCTGTTCCCACTTATCTAATAAGCCGATGCGATGATGAAACCGGTGAGTATCGGATAATGGATGAGCATGGGTCCTAACATTTTATTGATAGATCCATTGAAAACCAAGTTAAAAGAACATGGAGATTCTGGTTCTCTAACACATCAAAGTTGATTTAATTTTGATGGAGAAGGCGAACCAAAAATGAGTCGGTTTGGGGCTTTATTGAACAGGCACCGCATAGAGAAGGATCTTCACCGTCAATGGACATCTTCTTTGATTCTCTCTGAGTTCAAATTCAAATATCCAGCAGTGATTACGTGCAATCAAGTCCGGCCATTACGATTTGGAAGTCCAAAGATCCAAAGGCTTAAAAATTCTCATTGAAGAGGGCCTTTGATGCGCGTACGTTACTCTTTTTGAATTCAAACTCGGGCAGCTAGAAAAGGAGGATGTGGGCATCTCATTCTATCATCAAGAAACATTAGAAAAGAGTCTTTTCTTGGTCACTTAGAATACTATGGACAGGCAAAGCCTTGGGGTCAAGTTTAACCTTCGATACAAGAGTTGTTGGGGGCATTATCTAGCTATTATATCAAGCTCTTTGGAGCATCCTATTCCCTTTTTTTCATTTTCGTTCCGTAATACAATGCTTCCGCGCACTTTGATATATCAGGTTCCAAACAATTTTCCTCATGGATATGAATAGTGAGTTCTTTAGTTTTCTGGGTCCGATAGACCTCTTCAATGAATATGACTTGATCTTAACTTAAATATATATCTTTTGGAATGAAGTTCTTAATGAACGAACTATGCATGTTAGATGTTTCAGAAAACATTTAAAAGATTAGGAAATGGATCCGAAGCTATGTATCCGAGAAGATGATGCTGAGAGTCCTCGAAAAGAAGTGATAATACTATGTGTGATGGTGTTCATTAGGGTGACCCATCATACATTGAGATAGGTTGGGTTTCACCTGCTTTTAAGGATTGGCAGTTCAACGAGGGTTGATAGCTGAGATGTATAAGTAGGACGTAAGCCAACACATAGAGGGATTGAGGCTCACATGCAAGGCGCGTCTTCCTGAAATTAGAAGAAGTAACCGAGGGGTGGAATCCTATTTTATAGACGCATAGACCTAAATCAAATCATTTAGTCTTCATTTTGTTAAGAGCTGGACATAACGAGAGTCATATGCATTGGAGGGGAATATAGAAACCCTAGGAAACGCTTTCCTAATTGATTGAAACCCCATTTTATTAATTAGTTTTCTTAGTTATCATAACTGTCCCAAATCAAACTTTCGATACAAGGAATAGACAAATCAGCGCAAAATTTAATAGTAGCCATCCAGTACTTGAGTTACACGCTAAAAAACTGCCACATTTAAATGACGCCATTGTTGGGGAGCAACAAATTAACTTGAGTTACTAGAGTAGATTTTGTAAAACTTGGACTATTTACTGTTGTTTAACCCGCACTCCTTACTCGTGTTACACTTTGCGCTTTCACGAGTTTGCTTATTTTTCTTCTTTCTTAGGGACCGATTAATGCAAACTAGATCCAAGAGCAAAAAGCAAAATGATCCTTCCTTCGAACGGACTCTACAACAGTTCTTGAATCAAGAGAAAGCAAGGAACAATGGGCGAAGTTCCAGTAGCTAAGTACCCCAAACCATGGACAACCAAGAACACATCATTAACCCTCTTCAAGAAAGAGCCTTAAAGGATTATGCAAACCGCACTCTCAGTGGTTTCCAATCTTAAAAAAAAGTGGTTTCCGATCTTCCATTTGTCAAACCAGCATTGATGAATATGGTAGCTAGCAATCCATTCACTGGGATTGGGAATCCCAACACCCGTTTGGCTTCATTCCTCCAGCTTTGTGAAACCTTTAAGATCAATAATATACCTAAGGATGCCATTTACCTCAGACTTTTCCCTTTCTCTCTTGTCAGAAAAGCCAGGGATTTGGTATAGAGTCATGAGCCAGAAACATTCACCACTTGGGACCAGCTCACGCAAGTCTTTCTATTGCAATACTTCGCACCTTGAAAGAAAGCTCAACTAAAGAGCTTGATCAACACATTTACCCAACAACATGGAGAGATGTTTTATGAGGCATGTGAAAGATTCAAAGAACTCCAAAGAACATGCATCCACCACAACATTGACAAACACACTCTCCTCCAGACTTTCTACGGAGGAACATATTTAGTAGCTAGGAATCAAATGGATCATGCTGCGGGATGCACTTTTATGGAACTCGGACCCATGAGTGGATGGACAACCATTGAGAGAATAGCAAAGAATTCCCACTTGTGGGCGATTGATAGAAGCTACCCTAGAGGACATAATGGCACCAAAGAGGCAAATGTTGTGGATTCTTTTTTCTTTTTTTTATATTGAAATACCGATTTATTGAAGCAAGGAGGATGAATCCTCCAACGGTACAAAATAACAAGAAGGAGCAGAGCCTCAAAGAGGCAAACGCACTAAGGCAATGCTAGGAGGCCCCGAACCCGACTATATGTATGGATTGGCATGGATGAGGTCAGGGGGCCAGGGGGAGGGCGGCCTAGGCAAAGGGAGGCGGTCACCGGTGATGGCACGTCGCACCTGCAGGGGAAGATCTCGAGCCGAGCCGACGCAAGTGTCCGCCGGGCATTCATTAACCAAGGTTAGGGCTGCACCATTAACAACCGGAGTCACCCGTCTCCAAACGACTTGCGGGTGCGGCTTGCGAAGCTGGCGAAACTGGTAAACCAAGAACCAAGGTACAAGATCCTCGAACGCACCATTGAAAGCATACAAGGGTGAGAACTCTGAAACTCAGCCATTCAAAGGTTACGGGATTGAGCCAGACGAGACACCTTGCAGAGGCTTTGGGCAAGCTCCTAAACGCCCTTGGACCGCGGACAGTGAAACACTGCAGCTAACAACACCACGCCGGTGGAGTTCCTGAAAATGGCCCCCACTAGGACGGAGTCAGGGAGCTCCCGCAGAGCTATATTGGCTATCACGTCTGAGGGAGGTGGATGCCAAGCGGACCAAGGGCCAGGGAGGAGACTAGGCCGCGGGACCTGCACGCCGAGGCTGACAAGGATTCTGTCGCTCCACCGGGAAGGAGCATGCGGTCTTTTGATCATAGAAGAGAGCTTCGCCGCCCAGTCCAGCCCCTTACGAAACCAGTTGGACGGACGGCCTTCATGGATGAGGAAGTTTCGCCCTTTCCAATGCTGTGGATTTAAACGAAGAAGTTCACACCCTTTCCAAGAAACTGGAGGCAATAGTTAGTGCACTACAATTGGGACAAATTCAATAGCAACCTCAGGTGTGCGCGTTTTCTCAAGCTCCTCTCATGTAGAAGGGACTTTGCGACACAATTTGCGACACAATTTGCCATGCGAAGAAACTCAGAATGTGGAAGACGTACACTTTATAAGACAAACCAAGGTGGAACATATGGATCCTTTCCTGTCCCTCGTAACCACCCAAACTTTTCCTACAAAACCAAAGAGCCTATTAAGTTCAATGACAATAGTAGACCGCCCGGATTCATGCTCAAACCTCAGAACCAACAGGGACAATCCGGCCAAGGACTTCAGAGAACCCAGTTCCAAGGCCAATCCAGCCAAGTGCAACAAAGAAATTAGTATCAGTAGAGGCCTAATTACTAGAATCAGCAAGCGCAAGGGAATTATCAAGGACATCATAAGGAGTGCGATCTCAAACCCCACCACCACAAAAGATAGCGGATCAATCAATGGCGGGGATGCTAGCTAATTTCTTGGAAAATTTGGCCAAAGTCTCTCTAGAGAAAATCAGCTCATGTTAAAGAACTTAACACAAAGAGTGGCCCAGACAGATCAAAAGATGGAACATGCTAGTCGAAAGATTGAGCAGCTAGCTACTCACAATAAAATGCTTGAGACCCAGATAGCCCAGCAAGCCAGCTCCTCCTAAGATCACTAGGGAAACTCCCTTACAAACCATACTTCCACCAAAATGAGCATGTAAATGCAATCACCCTCAAGAGCGGGAAAGCATATGAACCCCTACACCCAAGCCTAAAGCCACGACTTCTAAATTGTGCACCAAGAAAACCACTCCTCCACCAATGCTAACAATGCCAACAATTGAAGAAGAACAGGAAATGGGAACAGAGGTAGAAACCCCTATATCCGGACAAGGGCATCAAATGAAATCCCCAAGGGGAGAAGCCGAAGAAGCTACAAACGAACCCCATCCTTACAAACCTCATATGCTATTTTCTCAAAGACAAAAGAAGAAGAATGATTAGAAGTACTTTAGCATGTTTGCAAAAATAACAAGGAAGGTCAATGTGACACTGCCTATGTCGGGGGTTGATGGACCATAATTATACGAATCAAAAACACAGTAAAACCCCCTTAATTAGACTGTTGGTCTATTTAACTTTTGCTTGTTAGTTCCGATATATTTCTACAGGGTATCTCAGAGCTTAGAGAGAATACAGGCTAAGGAGGAGTTTTTAAGCTGAAAAGATATCAAGAGTCATTCCAAGGTCAAGATCAGACGCTGACTGAAGAAATCTCAAGGATCCTGACTTTGAATCACTCCAAATCAAACCAAAGAGGATTTTAGGCCAAAAATATCACATTGAAGACTCAACCGACCGGGTAGGAAAATTTCGCAGAAACCACCCGACCGGTTGAAGCAATTCCAGGCCCTCCGCCGAGCTGACCAAACACTCAATTCAAGTTGCTCGAGCAAATCACCTCTTCTGACAATTCCGCCTCGACCAAAGTGTTTAAAATGGAAAATAAGGTGGAAGATGTCGGAAAACCAAGGAGAATGCTCGAGCAGATTGGCAGTTAGCTCAATTCCAAAGCAAAAGCCTCGCGCATAGGCACCAAGACCAAATTGCTCGACCAAACCATGGAATTTGGAAATTCTGGCTCGACCATTAGTCTTAGAATCACTTGGCCATTCCAAATCAACTATCAAATGCAAGCATGGACCAAGGTGACCGGCCACCATGCTTGGAGGTGGCCAAGGGAGGAGCTCCTCCCTCCATGGTGACCTGCAACCGGCGGCTCCTCCACTCTAGGTGACCGGCGGCTTTGCTCCTCCCCCATGTGGCGGCTCCTCCTTGCTCCTCCTCCTCCTCCCTTGGATCAAAAGACACGTGCCACCATCTCCACCACCCATTTCTCCTCCCTTAGCCTATAAATACCATGCATCCCCTTCTCATTCAAATCATCCTCAAATCAAAATTTCACTTATCTCTCTAAGTTTTGTAAAGTTTGGCTTTGGAAATAAAGATTGCTCCCTTGGCGCTTCAACGGTAGTAAGTTTTTAATATTTATTTTCTGTCTTTAATTTCTAGTTCCTTAGTTATAATGTTTAGCGCGATAAATAGTAGCTAAACTAGTCGTTCGGTAGAAGGGGTGGACTTGTATTATAAAATGTTTTAGACTGTTAATTTAGTGTCTCGTCTTTGTATTCAAAACTTGTTCTATGTGCCATATATTAGATCAGAACGTCCATGGTTGAGTGGATGCTTGAAATGGCAAAGCTCTTCTGTGGAAGTTCGTAAACATACTCGGGTAAGTGGATGCTTGAAATGGCAAAGCTTATCTGAGGAGTTTGATCTCTCTCAAACACCATTTTGGGTAAATCGGAAAAGACAACCCAAAATGGATGCACACAGGCTAGTATACCTTGAAATGGGGTGCTAGTCTAAGTAGAACAAGGGTTTTACGTTTTTTGCAAAAGATTCGACAGTCAAGTGCTTGAAATGGCCTTGACTCATTTTCGAACACTTTTGCGAAAGACTAGACAGTGTGGCAAATCGAGCGCCGGAAAAGGCCTTGATACACATTTGAATACTTAGAAGAGTCACTAAGGGTCAATGATAGACAGGATATAATACAAGGCCCCTGAAACCGAACGCTTTCTTTTAATTGTAACAATTATCAGTTACTTTCTAGTACTAAAACCAACCAATCAATTACTTAGCTGGTAGCTTTAAAACCAACCAATCAACCTAAAACACGCTCTCACGCTGAATAATCCCAAAATTGTCCAACTTAAAGAACAACTTATCCCCCTAATTCCCTTGGGTTCGACCCCTACTTACCACTTACTACCCAGTAGTGTAGTCGCGAGTAGCGGAAAATATAAATTTATTTGTACAGAGAACATTGCACCTTAACGACAGTGCAGTGCCATCTGTCAAATTGGCACCGTTGCCGGGGAATTAGCCATCGGATTAGTTGTTCTTTCCCTCCTATGTCCTCATGACGCAACCCCCTTCGCATGCATGGACGACGCGATATCTGCCCCTGTTCGGAGGAACGGAGGGAGAAGACCCAGTACAACATTGCCAAAACTTTCACCACATTTGCCGCCACATAAAACCTGAAAATGAAATGTTAGAGGAATTTAAGCTTAAATGCTTCAAATTCTCTTTAACTGATTTTGCGACGATTTGGTATTACACATCAACTGCTAATTGTGCAAAATATTATGTGGACCTTCGCGCTAAATTCCTGAAAGAATGGATTCACCAACCACGATCTTCTTCAAAGGTTTCTCAATGGGATGATGCCACAAGAATGGAATTGGCTAAATGATGCAGCGGGAGGCTCGGTGAATAACTTTGACATGGATGATATTAGGAACTTGATAAATGATCTGGCCGAGAGGTCAAGACAAGATCAGGCCATGCGGCGCAAAGAGCTGGACAACACGATACACCAAAACCAGTTCGAAAATGAGGAATTCTGGGCGGCTCAAAAAGAAGCTTCTGACCGGATCAATAAGATGCTCTGGCCAAGAGTCATCAAAGAAGAGCCCACGGAGCCGGCCGAGCCACTAGAACCGGACCTCAATGACGAGTTACCCATATCGGACCCATACCTCAGTGTGATTACCCCCGGAGACTATACGAATGACAAGGATGAGGACCCTTGGTTGCCTGAAGAAGAACTCCACTCAGATTACCCCTGGGAGTTAGAAGAAAAACTGCTCAATTCAGGCCCGGTCCTCATCACCAATCTGCCCGAGGAAATCACGCCAGTCCAGCACCTCATTGCCAAACCACCCAAGACATGCCCGGACCTCACTGCCGAACTAACCGAGAAAATCACGGCAGGCCCGGTCCTCACTGAAGTGCTGCTCGAGAACGACCCAGCCCTTGTGGTAGAAGTCCCCCAACTTGTCCCCTCGGTTTGTATGCGGATCACAGCCCCTGAAGATGAAGTGATCAATGATGAGGTGCAAGGGGGGTTGGAGGCAAAACATGAGCCAAAAGAGCCGAAGATGGAGCACTCACTCGTCATGAGCCAAGAAAAGCCGGCTGAAAACTCACTCGTTCTAGGATGGCCAATCATCTCTGCCACAAAGAAAACGCTTGGCATGGGAACAAGCTCAAGGTCGCTCGTGTTCAAAGGCACAATACTAAACTTCCAGAATTGCAAAGGTGCCACCCATTCAAACATGAAGAAACGACCAAGACATGGGCCAAAGGAATGGAAACCCGGAAGGAGAAGTAAGAGAGCACGGCTCCATGGACCAGCAGCTATGGTCAAGGAATCCTCGCCTTCTCAGGGATATGTGAAGAAGAAACCACCGGATCAAGGGAGAGCAGAACTTAGCCCGTTGCCATATGAGTTCTTTGGGCGAATCAAAAGGGCAGCCGTGGGGAAGTTCGACCTCACACACCCTTGGGACCCAAACCAGTAATCCACAACGAGGTATCGTCGAGCCAACGACGTTAAACAAGTGCACTGGTCGGGAGGTAACCCGACACTATCTTACTTTCTGTCATTTAAATTCTGTCATTTAATTTTCTGTCTTAGTAATTCTCACATATATATATTAGCTTGCATGACTTTTGAACTAAGGCACGCCTTCGTTCAAAAGTGTGGGGTGAGAACCACCGTTGTATATAAATAACATGCTTGCTGTTTTCTTTTTTAGTAATAGTATCTTTTTGAAAATATGAACTTAAGAATGTGAAAAAGATAGACCGAAATTCATGCATTTACCTTGTGAAAATTCAACTGTCTAAAAACTTAGAACGTAACTTTTCATTTGTCCTTTGTGCTGAGATTAACTAGAGATGTGGAGTTGACATAAACTGCCCTAGAAAGGCTTGGCAAGCAATCGAAGGATCTTATCAAACTATATGGTTTTCGAAGGCAGTGGAGGCTGCACTTCGGGTTTCAGTGAAGATTGAAGTCATCTCCGCCATGCAGTGTTTATGCAAAAAGAAAAGAAAAGGCGAGGACGGGAATCAGACCGTCCTCTCTCTAGTTAAAGTAGCCGAGAAAATGGATGAGCGACCCTCATCTTGACCCGCGCGAAACAACAACGATGAGAGGAGCGGGGAGGTATTTCCATAGGCTTGCGGGCGATGATTGGACCTCCCAAAAAGGCTTGAGAAAATGGACTAGCAAAGCCACAAAAAGGCGAAAAGCTCGAAGAAGCAATTCAAGAGGCCAAAGGCCCAACACTGTGAAGGTTTTAACCGAACAAAAAAAGTGAAGTACTCAAAAAAGTCAAATCAAAGGCCAAAGGCCGATTCACTACAAAAGCAGTCCCTCGCCAAAAGAAAAATCAAAGTACTCAAACCAGTGAAACCCGAACCAAATCACGTGCTAGAGAAAGCTACAAGGAAACCATATAGTGCGAGACGATCCCGAAGTTGCAGTCCAGGAACTAAAAAAGGGCTATCTCCCAAAACATCCAATATGAATTGCATCTCAGCACGGAGGTACAAGTATTAAGTTTCTTCTATTTATTTACACAGTTCAATTTGGTAATAAGTAAGTAATGCATGAATTAGGATAAATCGAGTCCCACAGTCTAAATTTCATATTTTAAAGCCAAACTTAGAGTACCGCCCTTTAATAGCATTGTTCGGGACGAACAACTAAAAGTGTGGGGTGATCTGATGGACCATAATTATACGAATCAAAAACACAGTAAAACCCCCTTAATTAGACTGTTGGTCTATTTAACTTTTGCTTGTTAGTTCCGATATATTTCTACAGGGTATCTCAGAGCTTAGAGAGAATACAGGCTAAGGAGGAGTTTTTAAGCTGAAAAGATATCAAGAGTCATTCCAAGGTCAAGATCAGACGCTGACTGAAGAAATCTCAAGGATCCTGACTTTGAATCACTCCAAATCAAACCAAAGAGGATTTTAGGCCAAAAATATCACATTGAAGACTCAACCGACCGGGTAGGAAAATGTCGCAGAAACCACCCGACCGGTTGAAGCAATTCCAGGCCCTCCGCCGAGCTGACCAAACACTCAATTCAAGTTGCTCGAGCAAATCACCTCTTCTGACAATTCCGCCTCGACCAAAGTGTTTAGAATGGAAAATAAGGTGGAAAATGTCGGAAAACCAAGGAGAATGCTCGAGCAGATTGGCAGTTAGCTCAATTCCAAAGCAAAAGCCTCGCGCATAGGCACCAAGACCAAATTGCTCGACCAACCCATGGAATTTGGAAATTCTGGCTCGACCATTAGTCTTAGAATCACTTGGCCATTCCAAATCAACTATCAAATGCAAGCATGGACCAAGGTGACCGGCCACCATGATTGGAGGTGGCCAAGGGAGGAGCTCCTCCCTCCATGGTGACCTGCAACCGGCGGCTCCTCCACTCTAGGTGACCGGCGGTTTTGCTCCTCCCCCATGTGGCGGCTCCTCCTTGCTCCTCCTCCTCCCTTGGATCAAAAGACACGTGCCACCATCTCCACCACCCATTTCTCCTCCCTTAGCCTATAAATACCATGCATCCCCTCCTCATTCAAATCATCCTCAAATCAAAATTTCACTTATCTCTCTAAGTTTTGTAAAGTTTGGCTTTGGAAATAAAGATTGCTCCCTTGGCGCTTCAACGGTAGTAAGTTTTTAATATTTATTTTCTGTCTTTAATTTCTAGTTCCTTAGTTATAATGTTTAGCGCGATAAATAGTAGCTAAACTAGTCGTTCGGTAGAAGGGGTGGACTTGTATTATAAAATGTTTTAGACTGTTAATTTAGTGTCTCGTCTTTGTATTCAAAACTTGTTCTATGTGCCATATATTAGATCAGAACGTCCATGGTTGAGTGGATGCTTGAAATGGCAAAGCTCTTCTGTGGAAGTTCGTAAACATACTCGGGTAAGTGGATGCTTGAAATGGCAAAGCTTATCTGAGGAGTTTGATCTCTCTCAAACACCATTTTGGGTAAATCGGAAAACACAACCCAAAATGGATGCACACAGGCTAGTATACCTTGATATGGGGTGCTAGTCTAAGTAGAACAAGGGTTTTACGTTTTTTGCAAAAGATTCGACAGTCAAGTGCTTGAAATGGCCTTGACTCATTTTCGAACACTTTTGCGAAAGACTAGACAGTGTGGCAAATCGAGCGCCGGAAAAGGCCTTGATACACATTTGAATACTTAGAAGAGTCACTAAGGGTCAATGATAGACAGGATATAATACAAGGCCCCTGAAACCGAACGCTTTCTTTTAATTGTAACAATTATCAGTTACTTTCTAGTACTAAAACCAACCAATCAATTACTTAGCTGGTAGCTTTAAAACCAACCAATCAACCTAAAACACGCTCTCACGCTGAATAATCCCAAAATTGTCCAACTTAAAGAACAACTTATCCCCCTAATTCCCTTGGGTTCGACCCCTACTTACCACTTACTACCCAGTAGTGTAGTCGCGAGTAGCGGAAAATATAAATTTATTTGTACAGAGAACATTGCACCTTAACGACAGTGCAGTGCCATCTGTCAAATTGGCACCGTTGCCGGGGAATTAGCCATCGGATTAGTTGTTCTTTCCCTCCTATGTCCTCATGACGCAACCCCCTTCGCATGCATGGACGACGCGATATCTGCCCCTGTTCGGAGGAACGGAGGGAGAAGACCCAGTACAACATTGCCAAAACTTTCACCACATTTGCCGCCACATAAAACCTGAAAATGAAATGTTAGAGGAATTTAAGCTTAAATGCTTCAAATTCTCTTTAACTGATTTTGCGACGATTTGGTATTACACATCAACTGCTAATTGTGCAAAATATTATGTGGACCTTCGCGCTAAATTCCTGAAAGAATGGATTCACCAACCACGATCTTCTTCAAAGGTTTCTCAATGGGATGATGCCACAAGAATGGAATTGGCTAAATGATGCAGCGGGAGGCTCGGTGAATAACTTTGACATGGATGATATTAGGAACTTGATAAATGATCTGGCCGAGAGGTCAAGACAAGATCAGGCCATGCGGCGCAAAGAGCTGGACAACACGATACACCAAAACCAGTTCGAAAATGAGGAATTCTGGGCGGCTCAAAAAGAAGCTTCTGACCGGATCAATAAGATGCTCTGGCCAAGAGTCATCAAAGAAGAGCCCACGGAGCCGGCCGAGCCACTAGAACCGGACCTCAATGACGAGTTACCCATATCGGACCCATACCTCAGTGTGATTACCCCCGGAGACTATACGAATGACAAGGATGAGGACCCTTGGTTGCCTGAAGAAGAACTCCACTCAGATTACCCCTGGGAGTTAGAAGAAAAACTGCTCAATTCAGGCCCGGTCCTCATCACCAATCTGCCCGAGGAAATCACGCCAGTCCAGCACCTCATTGCCAAACCACCCAAGACATGCCCGGACCTCACTGCCGAACTAACCGAGAAAATCACGGCAGGCCCGGTCCTCACTGAAGTGCTGCTCGAGAACGACCCAGCCCTTGTGGTAGAAGTCCCCCAACTTGTCCCCTCGGTTTGTATGCGGATCACAGCCCCTGAAGATGAAGTGATCAATGATGAGGTGCAAGGGGGGTTGGAGGCAAAACATGAGCCAAAAGAGCCGAAGATGGAGCACTCACTCGTCATGAGCCAAGAAAAGCCGGCTGAAAACTCACTCGTTCTAGGATGGCCAATCATCTCTGCCACAAAGAAAACGCTTGGCATGGGAACAAGCTCAAGGTCGCTCGTGTTCAAAGGCACAATACTAAACTTCCAGAATTGCAAAGGTGCCACCCATTCAAACATGAAGAAACGACCAAGACATGGGCCAAAGGAATGGAAACCCGGAAGGAGAAGTAAGAGAGCACGGCTCCATGGACCAGCAGCTATGGTCAAGGAATCCTCGCCTTCTCAGGGATATGTGAAGAAGAAACCACCGGATCAAGGGAGAGCAGAACTTAGCCCGTTGCCATATGAGTTCTTTGGGCGAATCAAAAGGGCAGCCGTGGGGAAGTTCGACCTCACACACCCTTGGGACCCAAACCAGTAATCCACAACGAGGTATCGTCGAGCCAACGACGTTAAACAAGTGCACTGGTCGGGAGGTAACCCGACACTATCTTACTTTCTGTCATTTAAATTCTGTCATTTAATTTTCTGTCTTAGTAATTCTCACATATATATATTAGCTTGCATGACTTTTGAACTAAGGCACGCCTTCGTTCAAAAGTGTGGGGTGAGAACCACCGTTGTATATAAATAACATGCTTGCTGTTTTCTTTTTTAGTAATAGTATCTTTTTGAAAATATGAACTTAAGAATGTGAAAAAGATAGACCGAAATTCATGCATTTACCTTGTGAAAATTCAACTGTCTAAAAACTTAGAACGTAACTTTTCATTTGTCCTTTGTGCTGAGATTAACTAGAGATGTGGAGTTGACATAAACTGCCCTAGAAAGGCTTGGCAAGCAATCGAAGGATCTTATCAAACTATATGGTTTTCGAAGGCAGTGGAGGCTGCACTTCGGGTTTCAGTGAAGATTGAAGTCATCTCCGCCATGCAGTGTTTATGCAAAAAGAAAAGAAAAGGCGAGGACGGGAATCAGACCGTCCTCTCTCTAGTTAAAGTAGCCGAGAAAATGGATGAGCGACCCTCATCTTGACCCGCGCGAAACAACAACGATGAGAGGAGCGGGGAGGTATTTCCATAGGCTTGCGGGCGATGATTGGACCTCCCAAAAAGGCTTGAGAAAATGGACTAGCAAAGCCACAAAAAGGCGAAAAGCTCGAAGAAGCAATTCAAGAGGCCAAAGGCCCAACACTGTGAAGGTTTTAACCGAACAAAAAAAGTGAAGTACTCAAAAAAGTCAAATCAAAGGCCAAAGGCCGATTCACTACAAAAGCAGTCCCTCGCCAAAAGAAAAATCAAAGTACTCAAACCAGTGAAACCCGAACCAAATCACGTGCTAGAGAAAGCTACAAGGAAACCATATAGTGCGAGACGATCCCGAAGTTGCAGTCCAGGAACTAAAAAAGGGCTATCTCCCAAAACATCCAATATGAATTGCATCTCAGCACGGAGGTACAAGTATTAAGTTTCTTCTATTTATTTACACAGTTCAATTTGGTAATAAGTAAGTAATGCATGAATTAGGATAAATCGAGTCCCACAGTCTAAATTTCATATTTTAAAGCCAAACTTAGAGTACCGCCCTTTAATAGCATTGTTCGGGACGAACAACTAAAAGTGTGGGGTGATCTGATGGACCATAATTATACGAATCAAAAACACAGTAAAACCCCCTTAATTAGACTGTTGGTCTATTTAACTTTTGCTTGTTAGTTCCGATATATTTCTACAGGGTATCTCAGAGCTTAGAGAGAATACAGGCTAAGGAGGAGTTTTTAAGCTGAAAAGATATCAAGAGTCATTCCAAGGTCAAGATCAGACGCTGACTGAAGAAATCTCAAGGATCCTGACTTTGAATCACTCCAAATCAAACCAAAGAGGATTTTAGGCAAAAAATATCACATTGAAGACTCAACCGACCGGGTAGGAAAATGTCGCAGAAACCACCCGACCGGTTGAAGCAATTCCAGGCCCTCCGCCGAGCTGACCAAACACTCAATTCAAGTTGCTCGAGCAAATCACCTCTTCTGACAATTCCGCCTCGACCAAAGTGTTTAAAATGGAAAATAAGGTGGAAGATGTCGGAAAACCAAGGAGAATGCTCGAGCAGATTGGCAGTTAGCTCAATTCCAAAGCAAAAGCCTCGCACATAGGCACCAAGACCAAATTGCTCGACCAAACCATGGAATTTGGAAATTCTGGCTCGACCATTAGTCTTAGAATCACTTGGCCATTCCAAATCAACTATCAAATACAAGCATGGACCAAGGTGACCGGCCACCATGCTTGGAGGTGGCCAAGGGAGGAGCTCCTCCCTCCATGGTGACCTGCAACCGGCGGCTCCTCCACTCTAGGTGACCGACGGCTTTGCTCCTCTCCCATGTGGCGGCTCCTCCTTGCTCCTCCTCCTCCTCCCTTGGATCAAAAGACACGTGCCACCATCTCCACCACCCATTTCTCCTCCCTTAGCCTATAAATACCATGCATCCCCTCCTCATTCAAATCATCCTCAAATCAAAATTTCACTTATCTCTCTAAGTTTTGTAAAGTTTGGCTTTGGAAATAAAGATTGCTCCCTTGGCGCTTCAACGGTAGTAAGTTTTTAATATTTATTTTCTGTCTTTAATTTCTAGTTCCTTAGTTATAATGTTTAGCGCGATAAATAGTAGCTAAACTAGTCGTTCGGTAGAAGGGGTGGACTTGTATTATAAAATGTTTTAGACTGTTAATTTAGTGTCTCGTCTTTGTATTCAAAACTTGTTCTATGTGCCATATATTAGATCAGAACGTCCATGGTTGAGTGGATGCTTGAAATGGCAAAGCTCTTCTGTGGAAGTTCGTAAACATACTCGGGTAAGTGGATGCTTGAAATGGCAAAGCTTATCTGAGGAGTTTGATCTCTCTCAAACACCATTTTGGGTAAATCGGAAAAGACAACCCAAAATGGATGCACACAGGCTAGTATACCTTGAAATGGGGTGCTAGTCTAAGTAGAACAAGGGTTTTACGTTTTTTGCAAAAGATTCGACAGTCAAGTGCTTGAAATGGCCTTGACTCATTTTCGAACACTTTTGCGAAAGACTAGACAGTGTGGCAAATCGAGCGCCGGAAAAGGCCTTGATACACATTTGAATACTTAGAAGAGTCACTAAGGGTCAATGATAGACAGGATATAATACAAGGCCCCTGAAACCGAACGCTTTCTTTTAATTGTAACAATTATCAGTTACTTTCTAGTACTAAAACCAACCAATCAATTACTTAGCTGGTAGCTTTAAAACCAACCAATCAACCTAAAACACGCTCTCACGCTGAATAATCCCAAAATTGTCCAACTTAAAGAACAACTTATCCCCCTAATTCCCTTGGGTTCGACCCCTACTTACCACTTACTACCCAGTAGTGTAGTCGCGAGTAGCGGAAAATATAAATTTATTTGTACAGAGAACATTGCACCTTAACGACAGTGCAGTGCCATCTGTCAAATTGGCGCCGTTGCCGGGGAATTAGCCATCGGATTAGTTGTTCTTTCCCTCCTATGTCCTCATGACGCAACCCCCTTCGCATGCATGGACGACGCGATATCTGCCCCTGTTCGGAGGAACGGAGGGAGAAGACCCAGTACAACATTGCCAAAACTTTCACCACATTTGCCGCCACATAAAACCTGAAAATGAAATGTTAGAGGAATTTAAGCTTAAATGCTTCAAATTCTCTTTAACTGATTTTGCGACGATTTGGTATTACACATCAACTGCTAATTGTGCAAAATATTATGTGGACCTTCGCGCTAAATTCCTGAAAGAATGGATTCACCAACCACGATCTTCTTCAAAGGTTTCTCAATGGGATGATGCCACAAGAATGGAATTGGCTAAATGATGCAGCGGGAGGCTCGGTGAATAACTTTGACATGGATGATATTAGGAACTTGATAAATGATCTGGCCGAGAGGTCAAGACAAGATCAGGCCATGCGGCGCAAAGAGCTGGACAACACGATACACCAAAACCAGTTCGAAAATGAGGAATTCTGGGCGGCTCAAAAAGAAGCTTCTGACCGGATCAATAAGATGCTCTGGCCAAGAGTCATCAAAGAAGAGCCCACGGAGCCGGCCGAGCCACTAGAACCGGACCTCAATGACGAGTTACCCATATCGGACCCATACCTCAGTGTGATTACCCCCGGAGACTATACGAATGACAAGGATGAGGACCCTTGGTTGCCTGAAGAAGAACTCCACTCAGATTACCCCTGGGAGTTAGAAGAAAAACTGCTCAATTCAGGCCCGGTCCTCATCACCAATCTGCCCGAGGAAATCACGCCAGTCCAGCACCTCATTGCCAAACCACCCAAGACATGCCCGGACCTCACTGCCGAACTAACCGAGAAAATCACGGCAGGCCCGGTCCTCACTGAAGTGCTGCTCGAGAACGACCCAGCCCTTGTGGTAGAAGTCCCCCAACTTGTCCCCTCGGTTTGTATGCGGATCACAGCCCCTGAAGATGAAGTGATCAATGATGAGGTGCAAGGGGGGTTGGAGGCAAAACATGAGCCAAAAGAGCCGAAGATGGAGCACTCACTCGTCATGAGCCAAGAAAAGCCGGCTGAAAACTCACTCGTTCTAGGATGGCCAATCATCTCTGCCACAAAGAAAACGCTTGGCATGGGAACAAGCTCAAGGTCGCTCGTGTTCAAAGGCACAATACTAAACTTCCAGAATTGCAAAGGTGCCACCCATTCAAACATGAAGAAACGACCAAGACATGGGCCAAAGGAATGGAAACCCGGAAGGAGAAGTAAGAGAGCACGGCTCCATGGACCAGCAGCTATGGTCAAGGAATCCTCGCCTTCTCAGGGATATGTGAAGAAGAAACCACCGGATCAAGGGAGAGCAGAACTTAGCCCGTTGCCATATGAGTTCTTTGGGCGAATCAAAAGGGCAGCCGTGGGGAAGTTCGACCTCACACACCCTTGGGACCCAAACCAGTAATCCACAACGAGGTATCGTCGAGCCAACGACGTTAAACAAGTGCACTAGTCGGGAGGTAACCCGACACTATCTTACTTTCTGTCATTTAAATTCTGTCATTTAATTTTCTGTCTTAGTAATTCTCACATATATATATTAGCTTGCATGACTTTTGAACTAAGGCACGCCTTCGTTCAAAAGTGTGGGGTGAGAACCACCGTTGTATATAAATAACATGCTTGCTGTTTTCTTTTTTAGTAATAGTATCTTTTTGAAAATATGAACTTAAGAATGTGAAAAAGATAGACCGAAATTCATGCATTTACCTTGTGAAAATTCAACTGTCTAAAAACTTAGAACGTAACTTTTCATTTGTCCTTTGTGCTGAGATTAACTAGAGATGTGGAGTTGACATAAACTGCCCTAGAAAGGCTTGGCAAGCAATCGAAGGATCTTATCAAACTATATGGTTTTCGAAGGCAGTGGAGGCTGCACTTCGGGTTTCAGTGAAGATTGAAGTCATCTCCGCCATGCAGTGTTTATGCAAAAAGAAAAGAAAAGGCGAGGACGGGAATCAGACCGTCCTCTCTCTAGTTAAAGTAGCCGAGAAAATGGATGAGCGACCCTCATCTTGACCCGCGCGAAACAACAACGATGAGAGGAGCGGGGAGGTATTTCCATAGGCTTGCGGGCGATGATTGGACCTCCCAAAAAGGCTTGAGAAAATGGACTAGCAAAGCCACAAAAAGGCGAAAAGCTCGAAGAAGCAATTCAAGAGGCCAAAGGCCCAACATTGTGAAGGTTTTAACCGAACAAAAAAAGTGAAGTACTCAAAAAAGTCAAATCAAAGGCCAAAGGCCGATTCACTACAAAAGCAGTCCCTCGCCAAAAGAAAAATCAAAGTACTCAAACCAGTGAAACCCGAACCAAATCACGTGCTAGAGAAAGCTACAAGGAAACCATATAGTGCGAGACGATCCCGAAGTTGCAGTCCAGGAACTAAAAAAGGGCTATCTCCCAAAACATCCAATATGAATTGCATCTCAGCACGGAGGTACAAGTATTAAGTTTCTTCTATTTATTTACACAGTTCAATTTGGTAATAAGTAAGTAATGCATGAATTAGGATAAATCGAGTCCCACAGTCTAAATTTCATATTTTAAAG
Source organism: Rhodiola chrysanthemifolia (assembly GCA_033675395.1). Lineage (NCBI taxonomy): Eukaryota > Viridiplantae > Streptophyta > Magnoliopsida > Saxifragales > Crassulaceae > Rhodiola > Rhodiola chrysanthemifolia. The sequence continues at coordinate 30,909,050 of CM066207.1, read as the reverse complement.
CCAAACTTAGAGTACCGCCCTTTAATAGCATTGTTCGGGACGAACAACTAAAAGTGTGGGGTGATCTGATGGACCATAATTATACGAATCAAAAACACAGTAAAACCCCCTTAATTAGACTGTTGGTCTATTTAACTTTTGCTTGTTAGTTCCGATATATTTCTACAGGGTATCTCAGAGCTTAGAGAGAATACAGGCTAAGGAGGAGTTTTTAAGCTGAAAAGATATCAAGAGTCATTCCAAGGTCAAGATCAGACGCTGACTGAAGAAATCTCAAGGATCCTGACTTTGAATCACTCCAAATCAAACCAAAGAGGATTTTAGGCAAAAAATATCACATTGAAGACTCAACCGACCGGGTAGGAAAATGTCGCAGAAACCACCCGACCGGTTGAAGCAATTCCAGGCCCTCCGCCGAGCTGACCAAACACTCAATTCAAGTTGCTCGAGCAAATCACCTCTTCTGACAATTCCGCCTCGACCAAAGTGTTTAAAATGGAAAATAAGGTGGAAGATGTCGGAAAACCAAGGAGAATGCTCGAGCAGATTGGCAGTTAGCTCAATTCCAAAGCAAAAGCCTCGCGCATAGGCACCAAGACCAAATTGCTCGACCAAACCATGGAATTTGGAAATTCTGGCTCGACCATTAGTCTTAGAATCACCTAGCCATTCCAAATCAATTATCAAATGCAAGCATGGACCAAGGTGACCGGCCACCATGCTTGGAGGTGGCCAAGAGAGGAGCTCCTCCCTCCATGGTGACCTGCAACCGGCGGCTCCTCCACTCTAGGTGACCGGCGGCTTTGCTCCTCCCCCATGTGGCGGCTCCTCCTCCTCCTCCCTTGGATCAAAAGACATGTGCCACCATCTCCACCACCCATTTCTCCTCCCTTAGCCTATAAATACCATGCATCCCCTCCTCATTCAAATCATCCTCAAATCAAAATTTCACTTATCTCTCTAAGTTTTGTAAAGTTTGGCTTTGGAAATAAAGATTGCTCCCTTGGCGCTTCAACGGTAGTAAGTTTTTAATATTTATTTTCTGTCTTTAATTTCTAGTTCCTTAGTTATAATGTTTAGCGCGATAAATAGTAGCTAAACTAGTCGTTCGGTAGAAGGGGTGGACTTGTATTATAAAATGTTTTAGACTGTTAATTTAGTGTCTCGTCTTTGTATTCAAAACTTGTTCTATGTGCCATATATTAGATCAGAACGTCCATGGTTGAGTGGATGCTTGAAATGGCAAAGCTCTTCCGTGGAAGTTCGTAAACATACTCGGGTAAGTGGATGCTTGAAATGGCAAAGCTTATCTGAGGAGTTTGATCTCTCTCAAACACCATTTTGGGTAAATCGGAAAAGACAACCCAAAATGGATGCACACAGGCTAGTATACCTTGAAATGGGGTGCTAGTCTAAGTAGAACAAGGGTTTTACATTTTTTGCAAAAGATTCGACAGTCAAGTGCTTGAAATGGCCTTGACTCATTTTCGAACACTTTTGCGAAAGACTAGACAGTGTGGCAAATTGAGCGCCGGAAAAGGCCTTGATACACATTTGAATACTTAGAAGAGTCACTAAGGGTCAATGATAGACAGGATATAATACAAGGCCCCTGAAACCGAACGCTTTCTTTTAATTGTAACAATTATCAGTTACTTTCTAGTACTAAAACCAACCAACCAACCAATCAATCACTTAGCTGGTAGCTTTAAAACCAACCAATCAACCTAAAACACGCTCTCACGCTGAATAATCCCAAAATTGTCCAACTTAAAGAACAACTTATCCCCCTAATTCCCTTGGGTTCGACCCCTACTAACCACTTACTACCCAGTAGTGTAGTCGCGAGTAGCGGAAAATATAAATTTATTTGTACAGAGAACATTGCACCTTAACGACAGTGCAGTGCCATCTGTCAGGGGTAATCTCTCAAATGCCTCTCTATGCTAAGTTTCTTAAAGACATAATATCACATAGGAGGGAAATTTCTGAAGCAAGCTCAATTTGTTTAAATGCTGAATGTAGTGCCATAGTCTAAAGTCATATGCCTAAAAAGTAGAAAATCCATGGTCATTTTCTATCCCTATTACCATTGGTGATATCACCATTAATGGCACACTATGCGACTTTGGAGCTAGGATCTCATTGATGCCTTATTCATTGTGATAAATACGTGATATTGGGACTCTAAATCATCACCCATCCGCCTTTGCCCGGCGGATCATTCTTCTAGAACTCCCAAGGGACTTCTAGAAGATGTTCCTGTTAAGGTAGGGAAATCCTATATTCCCACTAGTCTTAGAGATGGATGAGGAGCAAGAAATCCCTATTACCTTGGGTAGGCCATTCTTGAAGACTACAAGTGCTCTGATGATGAGTTACAAAAAATGATTTTATTGAATTTGAAATAGAGGGAAACAATTGTGTTCTACATGGGAAGGCATGTAACCGTCCTAGTAATTCTATGGACTGTAATATGATTGATTTGTGCTGTGATTATTCCTATGAAGAACTAACCCCATTTAAACGAGATCTATTGAGTGATGAAAGTCTAGGTAACTCATTGATGGACTTTGATGATGAAAATTAGGAGGATGAGCTTGATGGAGGCCAAGAGAAGGAGAAAGATCAAGTTAAGGGACTTTGGGAGGTAGAGCTTAAGGTTTTACCCGCAAGTTTAAGGTACGAGTTCCTTGGTCAAATTTCTAGTCTTCCTGTAATTGGGAGTGCTGCTTTAACTGAGTGTCAAACAAAGAAACTACTGTGTATGCTTAGGAAATATAGGGGTGCCATAGGATATACAATTGATGATTTGAAAGGGATTAGCCTAGAGATTTGCATGCATAGGGTTTGACTTGAAGATGATGCTAAACCAACCTAAGAGAGGTTGAGACGGTTGAAACTCAAACGAGGCGAGGTTGTTTTCAAGGAAATAACCAAGCTAAGGGAAGCGGGAATCATCTATGGTGTTCCCAACTTGGAATGGGTAAGCCCAATCCATGCGGTTCCTAAAAAGGGTGGCCTAACGGTTGTCAATATGAAAAGAATGACTCAATCCCCACACGCACCATTTCAGGGTGGTGGACGTGTGTTGACTACAGTAAACTAAACAAGGCCACCAGGAAAGACCACTTCCTTTTGCCTTTCATCGATCAAATGTTAGAGAGGCTTGCAAACCATGGGTAATTCTGTTATCTAGGCGGGTACAATGGATTCTTTCGAATCCCCATACACCTGCTAGACCAGGAGAAGACTACGTTCACATGCCCCTACGTGACATATGCATATCGAAGAATGCCTTCCTGTGGTGTAATGCCCCGGGAACCGGGCATGTCCATTGGAAATGAAACTTAACTGCAATTAATTTAACTTCATTGAAATTAACTTAACCGAAATTATCTTAACTTAACTTAATTTAACTTTAACTTGACTTTAACATCGGCCACAAATATCTTTATATAGTTAATATTGTTCTTATTGTTGAATCTATAATTATATGATTTAGTAATGATGATGATGATGACGACGACGAAGATGATGCTGCTGATGATGAAGATGATGATGATGATGACGATGATGATGACGACGATGATGATGATGATGATGACGACGGCGACGATGATGACGACAATGATGATGTTGATGATCATGAAAAAATCAATTTAAATCGAACTTAACTTAACTTAATTTAACTTATCTGAAATTAACTTAATTTAACTGAGATTAATTTCACTTGACTTAACCGTAAAAAATATAAGCCCCAATGGACATGCTCTTAGTCTATGTAGGGATGCACACTTTCAGACCGAACCGAAAAACCGGACCGGTCCCGACCGAATTTTACAAGTCGGTCCAAGACCGGACCGTAAAATTTTGGTCCGGTCCGGTCCTCGGTCCATACTTTTCAGAAATTCCGGTCCATCGGTCCGACCCGCACCGTAAAATTAAAGGTATTCGGTCCAATTCGGTCCGAGTTTTCACAAAAATTTCGGTCTCGGTCCATATATACCCGGTCCGGTCCACGGTCCAAGATTTTAAAAAAATTCGGTCCACCGGTCCGGACCGAACCGTAAATTTCGGTCCGGTCCGGACCGGATGTGCATCCCTACTAATTTTGACACATGCTTATATTTTGAATGTTTTATAGATATTTTATATAAATTATAAATGAAACCGGATTTTTTTATATAAATTCTAAACTCCTAAAATGTTGAGACTTGGTAAATTTGTCAAACTTTCGTAATTGAACAACGAGGGGCAATATTGTCTTTTTGTATTTTCTTAATTAATTTTAATTCAATTTAGACCTCCTTAACTATTTTTAATGAGTGCTGGGAGCAAATGAAAAATCAAATGGAAGGATGCTATATATCGTTGCGTTGCTAACTCAAAGCCCTAAAACTCTCTAATTCATATCAAGATCAGACGAGGTCTTTTAGAAGGTCGAACACTGAGTGGAAGTCAGAAATTAGTGTAGCCATGCTACGAATTCTGTAGCTTTGCTCACTTTGACTCATGTTTAGACCATGTAAACGACCTTTTCTGCTCTTGGTATGAACTAGGGAGTTTTAGTTCTTTGAGTTAGCTACGCAGGACGTATAGCTCGTCTCGATCGGATCTTTAGTCGGTTTCCAGCACTCGTTTGAAGCATTAAAGGTGTAATATGCTATTGACGGCGTTATTGTTTTAGGACATTTATACCCTCACATCTATTGTGTATTTTTAAATAATTAAAGGTGGTTTGTATTTGATCCATTCTCATTATAAATTATGTTTATAATAAAAATAGTTAAATATTTTGAGATGGATGCAAATATAATTTATATTATTTGGGAAACTTAAAACTTTCATCATTATCGATATAGGTTGGGATCCTGTGAGAAGCTCATGTATCTTGAGAAATGAGAATGTATTTCAACCGTAGATCTGATTTAATCAACGACTCAGAATTATACTCAATTAATACTAATAATTGATTTTTAATCTGTAACAAGGGTATAATTGTCTAATAAAAATTTGACTAACCCTAATCCCAATTGAACTCATCATCGTCATTGCCGCTGCCACCCTTTGAATGAGATTCGTTCAGCATCGCAAAAACTAAATCCACCCTTCAAATTCGTCTTTGTCGTCGTCGCAGACATGTCCAAATTGATACTGAACGCCGCACTCATCAGTACCGCGAATCTAACCATTTTTCCGCCACAAGTCACTGCCCTAATTCATGAATTTGGAGGCGCGGCGCAGATGCGGATTCGGGTCTCGGAGGGGCGGCAGTGGTGGTGGCGGAGGATTCAGGTGGTGGAGAATGAGGGCGAGAAATCTAGGGTTTGTTTTGTTGATTGTTGTATGTGGATTGGGATTGTGCGCAGGTTGGAAGAGTCAAAATAAAAATAATGCTTCGTGGTGTTGTTTAGGGCTTGCATTGGTTGCGGGTGTGAATGAAATGGGAGCAGCTTTATGTTCTTAGGGTTGAGATTTGGTGACTGCTACGGATTTTATACAGAATTCAATGTATTATAAAATGTACGGTCAGCAGAAAATATTTTATACAGAAAGCTACGTATTTTAATTAGAAAGCTATGGATTTTAAATAGAAAGCTACGTATTTTTACTAGAAAGCTACGAATTTTAAATAGAAAGCTACATATTTTAACTAGAAAGCTACGAATTTGAAACAGAGAGCTGCGTATTTTAACTTGAAAAACTACAAATTTTAAACAGAAAGCTACTATTTAAATTTAAAAGCTATGAATTTTAACTATAATGCTACGTTTTTTTTTACTAGAAAGCTACGAATTTGAAACAGAAAGCTACGTATTTTAACTAGAAAGCTACGAATTTTAACTAGGAACCAGAAAGCTACATATTTTAACTAGAAACCAAACCAATTAATGTCATCTATAATTTTTACATATTAATTATTATAATTTCCTTGACACAAAAAATAAAAAAACCCTTCAAATGCAAAATTTGCAGAAAAACAAATAAGAAAATAAACGGCGACGGTGACAGAAGACTATGTATTTTAACGAGAAAGCTACGTACATTAAATAGAAACTAGAAACCTACGGAGTTCAACTAGAAAGCTACGTATTTAAACTAGAAAGCTATGTATTTTAACTAGAAAGTTATGTATTTTAACTAGAAAGATACGAATTATAACTTAAGAGCTACCAATACATAACAGAATGATGTACATGGACTTAAAATCATGTCCAAGGATGGGGTTTAGACCCAAGTTGCAGATGAAGGTACATTGTATTTCATCAATTGAAAAATAGAAGATGAGTTTTCAACGAAATATTCCTTGCAGCTTCCTGTCCCATAGCTCTCAAAAATAACCTTTAGCACTCCAAATTTGAACTGCAGCATCCTTGAGCTCATCCCATTAAGTGTAGCGCTGGTCTTTTATCAGTCCAATAACTTAACCTACAACAGTACTACAAGATTGAGAGACAAATTGCTTTCAAACTATGAAAATTTCTTTACATGAAATTCAACAAAATTGGGTAGTCTTTTGCAGTTAGCACCCTATAACCAAATCAATATTCAACTGGCCTCGGATGCCAATCACATAAACCAAATCCGAAACCCCAAAATAAACTCAGTTCAATTCAAAGCCACACACCAAAATAATTAACCAAACACGGAATAACAACACAATGCGGTGAAGGAAAAACAAAGAGAATCTCGCCAGATCGGCGATGGAAATCGACACCTAAAAATTGAAATTCCGAAAACAATTTCCAACCAAAATTCACAGCATCTGATTCTCAAAAATCGACTCGGAGCAGAACCGGAAGGCTCATATGCAGGGGAGGGAGACGACAGAGACCGTGCAGCAGAGATGGATGGAGACGGTGGCGTTACAGGAGGCTGGACGTGCGGAGAACGGACGGCGAGGACCACGACGATGAGCTTCTGGCCCTTTTGACAGTTGGTGAGGTTGCTGGTGATGATGAAGAAAGGACAAAGCAAACTTAAGCCAATTACTAATTTACCCTTTAACCGTAATTAAAACGTGATTATGTGCAAATATTCCTGTTGATCAATAGCATCAGATCTGTAATCCAACGATGATTAAAACTTCTCATTTCTCATGGATAAAGTCACTTCTCATATGATCCTAATTCTATCAATTATATATAAACATTTAACTGTATATAATTACGAGCAAATCTCAATGGTTTATGAATAAGAAATGGAAACGTACATAGGGAATGACATACATGTAGTTTCATAGTTGCTCGATATATCTGAAATAGAAATTTTCATGTCACAATTATTTTGTTTGAACTTAGTAATTTATAAATCATAAAAATATGATAATACATATTTATAATTTTCTTTTATCGATGTCGGTTTCTTACAAATATAAATAATATTTCCTTACTCTTCTTGCAGTTTCCCTAGATATATAACCCAGAAAATATTAAATGCGTAGTTAGGAGTACATATTATTGTTCTCATTTATATTTTTTTTTGATAGTGGGTGGTACAACTAGGAATAATACATTGCATATGAGCTTTTTTTTATCATCTAATGCATATATATTAATCTCCGAAACTTTTAGCAAGACATCATGATCGGAAGCATCTGGTACATCTCTCCACTTCTGAAGTGTAGGCCACGTTCGACACCTTTACCATGAATACGAACACATCCACCCAAATCATCGGTACATCTTTGACACTTGGAGCTCAGACCACATTTGGGCACATTTACCGCATACCTCCACGAGGGAGAAAGAACACATCACGCGCGAGGCGTGAAAAGTTTGGTCTCCACGAGGGAGGAATAACACATCACGCGCGAGGCGTGAAGAGGAAGTCATCCACGAGGGATGTAGGAAGGATCCACGCGCGATGCGGGGACGAGAAAGAGGAAAATGAAAAAGAAGGAAAAAAATTGGTGGCCCCGGGACTCGAACCCAGGGCATAAGGATCCAACCATCTTAAGGTGAACTCCTTAACCAACAGGTCACCACCCCTGTTGGCGTTTTCATTTATATTTATTGAGAATGAAACGAACAATAAAATACATAATCAATAGCACATTTCATGACTGCATAGAGGATCAGTGACCCTTGGGTGTGCATAATTAAAACTTAAAAGCTAATCACATATTGAGGTGTGTGACCCCTTTTACTTAGATCATAAATTATGTTTGAATGTCATTTTGTTAACCAATTAATACACATTTTCTACTGAAAATCGCATACTGTCTCATAAATATTCCATCTATTTCTTTTATATTTATTTTAATCCTAAAAGTGTCTTTACCAAAATAATTAAAAAAGTGGAGGCGGGACGACAAACACTCCTACACAAAAGTGAGGAGAATAATGCTACCCGAAGGAGTCGAACCTAGACCTCTTGAAATAGCGTTAAGAATTCAAGCCACTCGACTAAGACCTCTTTCGCAAATGAAAAGAATTTTCAATTACTAACTATTTTTGTGTTATTAAAGTAGATAATGTTCAATGTTGCATATTGACAATAATGCAACATCAATAGGTGGAAAAGTGATTCGGATTTTAATATATGTGATTTAAACTAAATATTTAATAAATTTTGAAATAATGTATAATAGACTTGTCACAAAATTTCAATATATCAGCTAAAAGCTCATAATTATTAAACATAAATTATCATAATATATCAGAATAATTATGTAATTTATTAATGCCCAACTATTCAAATCATATAGATGTATGAAATTAATTCAAAAGATTCTCAACTTTCAGTTCGTGAATTTATGATTCATGTGGTATATGCATTTGTGAGCTTCATTAATCATATGTTAAAGGTAAAAAGTAAAAAGTACATGGATGCATACTTTTTTTTGATAATGGGGTACAGGGGAGCACTCGTTTGAGGCAAAGTTGTTAAAGTGAGGCAGTGAGGCACATTGTGAGCCACTCATTTTGATAATGTGGCAGTGAATAGTGCAGGAATAGTACCGGAATAGTGTCTGCTTTTTGCTTTTAATTGGATTTTTGGTAGTGGGACAAGTGGCCCGCCCACAAAGCACGGGGGGTTAGATGTGTGGCTCAGATCGTGCCTCACTTTTAGGAGGGCTGCCTCATTTGAACGCACATCATGGGGTACATAACTAAGAATATTACAATGCATATTACTAAGCTTTATCTAGTACATATATATATTGATCTCTCTTTTTAGGGAAAATTACAAAAAGACTACCTGGACTACCACACCATTTCAAATTGCGACCTGTACTATTTCAATTTTCAATTTAGTATTTTTGGACACAAAATTGTACACAATCAACTAACAACGTTAATCAATTATTATTATTATTATTTAATAAAAATTATTTAATTTAACTGTGAACACACTGCCCTAATGCAATAAAAACTTTTCTATTCACGATTCAATCAAATTACAATACGAATTTACTCCTCACTCCTGTTCAAAAAAAATTAACTGATATTTTGAGTATCGGGCAAAATGATCCGTGAGTACAGATCGTCACTCGTCGATCCCTGAAACTATTTCTTCATTTTCCAAGGAAGACAAGGAGCATCAGCAGCGGAAGAAGAGACGCATCAAGGCGACGCCGCGGGAGAGGAAAAGCCAGAAAGAGCTAGATTGGATACGAACAGATGAAATCTTTCTTAGTGTTGCTTCTTGTAGGGCAGTTATGCTTGCGGGATTTGTGAAGCTCGTACTTACACAGTTGCAGTGGTACGACCTCTAGTCGATCACGTCGTCGCAGCCAGTGAGGCATCCGTCCATCAGATACTTGAAGAATTCTCCCAAAGCCGCCATCGCTAGAATCAAATCGATTTGAAATCGGAAGTGGAGTGATGGGAAAGATTTGATCGAGCGAGCATGCTTTCATGAAGAGTCTTGAGAAGAAGCGAGCTACAGTGTGATTGTAATTTGATTGAATCGTGAAGGAAAAGTTTATATTATATTATGGCAGTGTGTTCACAGTTAGATTAAATATTTTTTATTAAAGAAAAATAATTGTAAACGATATTCATTAACGACGTTAGTATATTGTGTGCAATTTAGTCCAAAAAGGCAGTAGTAAATTGTGTTTAATTTAGTCCAAATTCTTTGTTGTAATTTCTTTTTCTCTCAAATTCTCTGTTGCAATTTCCTGTTTTGTTGGTTTGTTATTTGTTTTGTTTCCCATCAAAAAAAAATTTAGTCCAAAAACACTAAATTGAAAATTGAAATAGTTCAGGCCTCGATTTGAAATATTGTGGTAGTCCAGGTAGTCTTTTTGTAATTATCCATTTTTTAAAGCTCTAGCAAGACATCTTGATCGGATCCGAAATCAACTGGTACACCTCTCTACTTCCGAAGCGCTGGCCATGTTCGGCACCTTTACCATGGAAATGGATCCACTCATCCACCCCATCGGTACATTCTTCGACACTTGGAGCTCAAGCCACCGGACACCATTACCGTTGCAAAATACCTTCACAAGGGGGAAGAACACATCCACGCGCGAGGTGAGACGAGAAAGGCATCCACGAGGGATGTAGGAAGCATCCACACGCGAGGTGTGACGAGGAAGAGGGAAAGGAAGAGGAAAATGAAGAAAATCTCACAAAATTGTGAGGAAACTTGGTGACCCCGGGATTCGAACCCGGGTGTAAGAATCCATGACGGACTCTTTAACCAACAAACCACCACCCCTATCGGCCATGAATGCATACTTAACAATCGAGCTTTTGGATAGTGTTTCAAGTAATTGACTGACAATTTAATAAATGTTTATTATACTACACATTCTTTTCTCCGTGAGAGATTTTGTGATTATATAAAAATATGTTTATTATAATTTTTTATTTTAAGGTATTACGTTGTATCAAATAATTTAAACGGACGGGAATTTGGGACGAACAAATGGATTTTATTTGTAAAAGATGCATAAATGCCTTAATGTTGGAGTTTTCTAATTTTATAATTCTTAGAGAGTTCTTGAAGGAAAAAGATCAGGTGAGAAGTTGCTATTTTTGTGAGAAATAAAAATTTATTTAGTTCATTGATTTTGCTTAATCAACGACCACGATTAGACACAAAATATTTATCAAAATAACCTAATTCACGGTTGTAGGGGTAATTTAGTCCCACATAAATCTTAAAATCTGCGTATCCGTTTAATTGCGAAACCGAAACTGAAATTGCGAAGACGGCGACCTAATTGTCCGTCGAATTCGCTCGCGCATGCCGATCCACGCCGCTTGACTGTTTTTCGTCCCAAAACCTGCATTTTTGAGTTGTTGTTTCGATCGAGACTGTTTCAGGCGCTGCGCGATTTTCGATTTGATTTTTTTGCGAGATTCAGCGGAGTTGTTTTGTGAGTTTCGAGTTTAGTATAGATTAAAGGAGTCCTGTTCGTTGACCGACGATTGTTGAAGTAGAGGAGTAGACGATCGGTTGGATTTAGTCATTTACTCGTTTATAGAGGTTTCTGCAAGTTGATCATCTGGTGAGAAATCTGACCTTTTGCTACATTGTTTATTTGATCCTCATATGTTAAAAATTGAATTGTGCAGTTAATTTAATTAGTTGATGAATTGTTTCAGCTAGTTACTGCAAACTATGTCGGAACTTTTTTGATATAAATATTTGTTTCAGTGTTATTGTTATCAATTGTCTGGTGAAATGTTACAAGCTGTCGTATTGTTGAAAGGTTGGGGGAGGCCGAATTGGTGATTCCAAGAATGGCAGTGCACGTTTTGAGTATTTTTTATATCTCCCACTGAATAAAATTGTTGTATCATAGAAATCTGATTCACTCAATTACGAAGTTCAAGTTTTTGAAGATTGGTAACTGCGGAAATGGAAGAAAAGAACTCACGGGTTTAAGCTTAGCCAGAGTTTCCTTTTTAAATTAGTGCTGTGATGTACTTGTTATACCTTAATTAATCATTCATTGTTGTAAGTTTTGAAGTTCCATTCTTTTTGAACTGGAATAATAAGTAGTCTGTTTTGTTATCTTTTGCAATGTTAGATTATCATGAACACTTGCTCAACTGCAGATAATAGTGAAGCTGAGGAGCAACATAATCTTACTGAACCTCAAAAGTCAAAACCAAGCCACTGTAAGTGTTTTGATGTTACGAAAATAGGCACCGCTTCCACAAGGGATTGTCCCGTTTGTGTTCGCTATAGAGTACAATGTACATCCTCAAATCCTTAGTACTGGGTGAGAAACTTGCCTCCAAAAGCAATGTCGTTTTTCCCCAACAAAGTATTTTAAGACTGCTAGTGAGTTTTAAACATTTGTAATTTTAAATTTTTAGGGTCATCTTTGGGATGCTGATAGCCTTGCCTATCACGCTAGTGTACTCCATTTTGCTGGGGATATGAGAAGGCAGTGAGCATCTTGAAAACCAGAGTGGCTGAGGATGAAGAGATTGATAAGCTGTTTTGGGAATTTGGATTTGTGGATTGGAAGGAAAAAACATGGCAGTGCGTTTTGAGTTCTTGTATGTTACCCAATTATGTAATTGTAATACTTTAAAGGCTGTAAGATTTAACTTCTACAATATTTTTATTCAAGCTTACTGAAATGTTCAGTTTGCAATTGTTCGTATCCTTGTTTATTTGGCATTTGTTTATTTAGTTGTTTCTTTTTATTCAAGGGGTAAAAAGTAGCCCCTTTGCCCCTTTTACAATTGTATATAAAAGTTCGGTTTGGTTATTAAGTCATGTCAATTGTTAACTGTGCGACGGATTATGCTTATAATGCTACGGATAATGATTACCGTGTTATGGATTATGATTACAATGTTAAGAATTATACATACGGATTATGTTTACCCTATTTGATACACATTAACTTAACTAATATAATATACGGATTATGATTTCAATGCTACAGATTATGATTACAATGTTACGGATTATGATTTCAATTCTACGGATTATGATTACAATGTTACGGATTATAATGCACATGAATAAATTATGGTTTCAAGCTCATTTTCATTTTGAATTAGAGCAGTTGAACAAAGCTGTAAGCATAAAACCAAGCAGAGAATTCATAATGATTATGTGTACGATATAATCTGTAACACGGTAGTCATGTGAACTGTTAACTGTGATACGGATTATGCTTATAATGCTACGGATAATGATTTCCATGTTACGGATTATGATTACAATGTTATGAATTACACATAAGGATTATGTTTTCAATACTACGGATTATGATTAAAATGTTACGGATTATGATTACAATGTTACGGATTATGGAAATACATATTTTGTCACCTCTTACACATATTTCTTACAATGTATACATAATTCGTACTCTCTTACAAAATAGTTTAAACAACTTTACAGGATGAACATTGTGAGTACAAGCTGGTTGAATAAATTCATAACTAGATAAAATTCAGATAGAACACGTTTGGTTGAGTCCCAAATTCTACTTGAAGTTCCACTAGATTCTGCAAATTTCCAAGTCGTAGGGTAACGACCAAGTGAATCCATTCGATTGCAAATTTCTGAAACCTTTCAGTGCTGACCTATAGATGTTTCTGCAAATAGGAATTGAACAGTGTTAAAGCATTAAAGATCAAATTTGACAGCAAGAAACCAACAAGAGTGACACATTACACTATCATAACTCTAGTCATGCTCAGGAAACCATTCATAACTATATCAATGCACACACAATTTATGTTAACAAATCACAACCTCCAACATCATGCTCTACACTTTCAGACAGATCGGATGAAATTTTTAGCACTAAAGTCAGAAACAGAAAGTTATATATAAATGAACTTCTCAGGTTCGCAGAAACAATTTTACAATATACAAAGGAACTTGAAGATTCATAAAAATCTCAGCGGAATATCAATAAGCATTATGAATGGGCTATATTTCACACTAATCAAATAACAAAGCCAAAAAACCAGATCAACAACATTTATCATCATATACAGCCATATAATCAGTTCTACAGGCAAGCAAAATGAATTCCAAACAATATTCTCACATGCATACAGTAAGTCCATCCTGCTACCACTTTTCTTGGTGTGATCGCCTAAAAGGTAAAGCTGATATGTTCCGACTTGATAAAATCCCTAGTAAAAAATATAAGAATTTTTATGTCAATTTTAATCAATGACAATGCTGTTGGAAAAATTCATAAACAAAGAGGAAAGAAAGAAAACTCACTGTAAACAACTTTGCATACCCTTCAATCGAAAAATTCGTGCAACAACAAACCCTAGTCGACATATTTATCAATTTGTAAACAAGGCAACGTTTCACCCCTTTCCAAAACCAACTCTATGCTACGGATTTTCCCGGGTTATGCTACGGATTATGATAGGCAGTTACTCTGACAACTTGAATTGAAATTAGCAAACCCTAATGGAGATATCGAATCGCGTTGTAACAATTGAGAAACGGAAAACGAAAATTGAAAACCGAAAACTTACCCGACGTTGAATCGGTTGCTTCGGCGGAGGTCGCCGATGGTCATCTTCGGTCGCGATTTTCGAACCATGACCGTCGTCCTCGGACTCGTTTCCTCTGGCGTCCGTTCGCTTCGTTTGCGGCGGTGAGGGGTATCGTTCGTAGTTTCGGCTTCGAAGAAGGGCGGGTTAGGGTTAGGGTTCGCCGATGAAAAAAACGGGAGCAATTATGGAATTGGTGTGGGACGAAAATAACCCTATAAGCGTAAACTACCGTGTTTTTGTTTAAAAATGTAAATTGATCTGGGCTGTTGATTATCAAAAATCAATGGACAAGAATAATTCTTATTTCTCACCTTAAAGTCACTTCTCACCAGATCTCAACCCGTTCTTGAATGGTAACATGATCAATAGCTTTGCGTCCGGTAAAATGTTTACCATGATTGCGGCATTGGTATATTTTCTGACACCCCTGATGATAGTCTTCCAGGTTCGGGGGCTGTATACAAGGTAGTCCTTTGCATCCCGGTCCACGACTTCCAGTAACGGACCCAGGAATTTTGATAGGGGTGACAGACAAAATTTTTTTTTGATTTATGAAGAAAATTTACCATTGCTTAAAAACGAATTATTACATTAAAATAAAGAGCGTCTTGTTTCCATATCACCGAAATCATCTTTCATTGAATCAGTGCTAAACGTTTTCGCTATTTCCTTCTCAATGATGACAACCAAATAATCCGATAAGAATCTATCTTCCATATTTTTGCGAAATGCGTTTTTCACTATATTCATTCTTGAAAAAGAGTGTTTGGTAGTAGCAGTGGAAACTGGAAGAGTTAGAATAAGAGTTGAAAGATGTTTGATTTCTTGTTCTCGTCAACCATTGACATATAGTTCCGAAATTTCATTCAGAGTGTTAAAATTAGGAAGTTGTCGAACCAGCTCAAAATGTTAGAGTTTCATGCGCCTTGATGTCGTTTCATCTTCATCAAAGTATATTGGATAAAATTTCTCAACCAGTTTGCATATATCATCGACTCTGAATATTGTACGCAACTCTTTAGGCTCTAAAGCTGAAGAGAGAATCATCAATTCCACAATATCATCATTGAATTTTTGTTTAGTTCTTGCAATTGAGAATCTATCATATTTAGTTTATATACTAGATATGGGGAGCACTCGGTTGAGGCAGGGTTGGTTGAATGAGGGACGTGAGGCACGATCTGGGCCACTCATTGTGACATGTGGCGAAGCCACGTGAGTTGAGCCGCCATTTGCGTTCACACTACGAAGTAGTGGGTTTTACTATTTGGACACGTGGCGTGCCCACAAAGCACGGGGGGGTTAGATGTGTGGCTCAGATCGTGCCTCACTTGCCTCATTCTAATTTTTGTGCCTCATTTGATCGTTTCTCTACTAGATATAATATTAAAATCTGAATAATATTATATTTAAATTTTATTATGTTTTTTCTCCTCTAGAGCCGTCTTCTGAACTTGGTAGAATGATGGAATTATGGAATGATAGAAACCCTAACCCAAACCTTTTATTTATAGCAAAACGCTGGGTTTCCAAGTCTGTTTTTGGGCTGAATTTCCAAATCCCGGCCTGTTGACGTCATCACACGCGTTGCTAACGTCATCACCTCGTCGGTCACTGCGCCCAGCGTGTACATTATCGCCGCGCCCAGTGTTGACATTAGCAGCAACGCTAATGTCTTAGCTGGACGCGATCCACACTGTTTCGGGCTCTCCTTTCTGCGCGCCAGTTCCGACTTCAACTCTTGATTCGACCATTCAAACGACCTTGGTTGCTCTCGGCGTGAACTAGAGACTTGTAGACAATTGAGTCAGCTACGCAACGACATGTAGTTCGAATTTTTATGATCAGTGATAAATTCCCAGCACTCCGTCGAACCTCCAAAGGTCTGATCTGCCACTGTGGTGTTTTTGGCATGAACTGCCGTCTTTTATGCGCGTTTCCTCCTAGAGCTTCCGAAACACCTGAAATGCAAAACCATACTAAAAAGTAAACGTTCGCATATAAAAGTGTCGAAATAAATTGGATTAGTTGATTCGACGAGTCGTATAAATACGACTCTTCAAACCACCCCACACTTAAACTTGTTCATCCCGAACAAGAACAAAGTCATAGAAGGAAAACAAATATGACACCACAACTTCTTCGACGTCTTGGATACATGCACATGAATATGAGTTGCTAGTCTAGATTTAGTTTTCTATGCATAACTCAATCGTTACTCAAATCATCATGCTCAACATAAAATTAACTTGATACATGTTACCTTTGAGCTGAAATTCAAATCAATTCGGATGAATGGGAGATAGTCCACTTTAGACCCATGATCTGCATTCGCTGTCCCGAACTCTAGCTATATGGTTATACTTCATTGCTTTTTCTGGCACATGATTTATTCGAGCTTTAAGGTTTTGAGCTTTTCTTCTTTTGTTGGACAGCTTTTGATGTGGTGAACTTTCTTTGGCCTTTGGACCTTGATGTATGAATGATGTACTTCACTTTTTGTATAAACCTTCACAACTTGGCTGAGTTTTCTTGAGCTTCGCTCCTTTATTGTGAATAGCTTGTCCCTTTTTCTTCTTTTCTTTTGATAGAGGTCCAATCATCGCCCGCAAGCTTATGGAAAAACCTCCCCGCTCTTTCTCATCCTCGACCTTTTTGACGCGAGTCAAGATGGGGGTCACTCACCTCTTCCCGCTTACTTCGGACTAGAGATAGGATGAGCTATTTTACCGTCCCGCCTACTCACATAAACGCTGCGGTGGCGGAGTAAACTCTGAACCATATCGTCTCGAAGTGCTAGCCTCCACGAAATCCACGTAACCATATAACTCGAAATTCGGTCTTTTGAATGCTTCGTCAAGTCTCTCTAGGATGTTTCTATCAATTCCACATCCCAGTTTATCTCAACTCAAAAGACACGTAGTGGGTTAAATTCACATGTAAAAGAACAATTCAGATTTCACGAGAGAAATACAATATAATCAGCATCATCTATTACACATCATCAACATCCAATACTGCATATCCAGGAAGTAGATAGTAACTTCATACTTTTCAAAATAAATTAAAAAGGAAACGTGCTGACACAGTACAATATGCAAGAAAAATAAACATGCTGACACAACTGACTGACTGACTCTCCCACCCACACTTTTGAACCAAGCCGTGTCCTCAGGGCACGACTTAAGTTCAAAGACACAAACAATGCATGACACACATGTATGTGGAAAATAGAAGTAAAAGTGAACAGGCACTCCCCTCGTTTCGTCGGTGATGGTGAAAATTCTGGTCAAACGAGTCGGTCAACGGTCAACCATGCCCAGTGTAGACATTAGGGCGCGGTCAACTCTTAATGTCAATGTCCGGCGCGACACTAATGTTGCTTGTGGGCGCGGCCCTAATGTCTGTGCTCGGCGCGACAAGTACTGAGTTGGACCTATTTTTTACCTGCAAAACAACTTATTTCCCACATAAACCAAGTCAAGATAGACTGGTTAGATGACACAAAACTGAACAAGACTCAAACAAACATAAAACTTATTTCACAGCCGCCATTTGCGTTCACACTACTGTTGGTAGTGGGTTTACTATTTGGACACGTGGCGCGCCACAAGTGCACGGGGGGGGGGGGGGGGGGGGTAGATGTGTGGCTCAGATCGTGCCTCACTGCCTCATTCTAATTTAGGTGCCTCATTTGAGCGCTCCTCAGTTGTACATATATTTATGTCCGGTGAGTTTAACAATGTATTCTAACTTTCTTAAAAGTATATTTTGAACGTTTTATTGATATTTTTTGATAAATTATGTTTACATTAATGATAGTTAAATATTTTGAGATGAATGCTATGATTTGGGAACTTAAAAAATTTAATCATTATTAATTATATATATGTTATGATCTTATAGCATTATGAATCCACACTCAACCTTTGGTTAGACTCATTTAGATCACTCCATTAAACCTCTCTTTATTTGTGTTAAAAGGCTATGTCCTTTCATTTGTTTCATGTAATCCTATAAATATGTGTCTATGTAAAGAAGAAAGGATAAGAAGAATACAATTCTCATACACATTTCTATCATCTCTTGTTTCTTCCCTATTGTATTACAACACGCGTTATCAGCACGAGTGCAATGATGGCAACCTTGAGTCCTCTTTGTAGAGAATCTAAAAATAGCCTAGCATTCGAAAACTCAGTATTTTTATTCCTGTGATTGGTTCTATATTCACATGATGTATGGATGTGTAGTATATGATTTTGATTCCCCGAAGTGAAATCATAAACTGGTATCGACTTGAAGTGGATACATATATAGTTTTTATTTTATTTTATTCCTCCGAAGTGGAATCATATACATATATCACTTGAAGTGGATACATGTATAGTTTATGTTTCATTTTATTCCCCCGAAGTGGAATCATATACATGTATAAAATATGCTTTGCTTTCTGTTATGAAGTAGAATCATATACATGTATCACATGAAGTGGATACATATATAGTACATGTTTTCGATTCCCTCGAAGTGGAGTCATATACTACACATTCATACATCATGTACATGTATATTATTATTCATCAGAAGTGGATACATGTATACATCACCAGAAGTGGATACATGTATATTATTATTCTTCTTTATCTTCATCCCCCGTAGAGGATGTTTCATTTCACTCCTTGAAGAGAGTACATTCACTTCTTGTTGTAAGTGATAAAACATCAAGTGTTTTGTAGTGTGATTATATCATCTCATGAAGTAGATGATTATAATCAAGATAAAATCACTTCCTGTTGTAAGTGATAAAGTTCTATTTTATTTATTTATGTTATTGTTACTATGCACATTCTTAAAATCATCTATTTATTAAAATTTGTAATTGTATATTGTTATATCATCTTTTATATCTCATACTTTATGTTTCTATTATATAGATTTCTAACCTTGCAAGGCTTGAGTTCACTACCCTAGATGCTTCCTGAAGAAACTATCTTACATGGGTGAATTAATGTTTGAGCCTTATTTATCAAGCAATAACTTGAGAGATTTTGTAAACGAAAACTCCAGCGCATCCTAGCAGGATTGTGCTTACTATGTCATCATCTTCACAAGAGCTTGAAGCTCAAACCTTTACAGCCAATGACCCTCATACTCTGGAAGAGCTTAAATGATTATTTTAATCATTAGAGGTCGGTCATTGTACCTCGTGCAATATATGAATGGATGCACTTGAGGATATGAGTTTTTTTAATTAGTTTCAGATTATAATTCTGAATTATATTGTATTGTTTCAATCTCGAGACTATGTGAAGAGACTAATGAAGACGGAGATAACTTGGAGAAAATATTCTTCATCTCTCATATTATTAACATTGTACTCCCGTAGTAGTACATGAAACATTATTAATTTTCCCGTTCATAGTTACTTTTTAAATTCGGTTGTAATGCCTTAGATTTAATTTTCGTAACTGAAGTTATTTTATTTATTATGAGTTAAATTATATTTCAATTGATCATATATTTTGTTTATATTTCTTTATAGAATGAATCAATCTTGTACTCCAGCAGTAGTACATGTTGTTTTTCAACGGAAATATCAATGGTGTGGAGCTATGTCTCGTTGATAGTGCCACTACTCATACTATATTGAAAAACCCGAAGTTTTTCTCAAACTTGAACGTGACAAACGCTAATGTTAATACTATCTCTCAAACGAGTATTATTATAGAAGACTCCGGAAGAGCTTCTATCTTGTTACCTGAAGGAACGAGAATAAACATTAAAGATGCATTGTATTCCAGTGAATCACAAAGGAACTTGCTCAGTTTCAAAATATTCGAAGAAATGATTTTCATGTAGAAACCATGAGTGAAAATGGTACTGAATACCCTACTTCTTATATCTTATATGACTGGCCGGAAGCAAGTCTTAGAGAAAATGAGAACACATGCATCTGGTTTATATTACACAAAAATCTACCCCATTGAAATGTATAACGTCACTAACCTGAAGTTAGTTGATAAAGAATTATTTTCTTTGTGGCATGATAGACTCGGTCATCCAGGTGAACAATGATCCGGAGAATCATTGAAAATTCACACGGACACCAACTTAAGGACCTGAAGATCCTCCCAAAGGGTGACCAGACACGCACGGCTTGTTCACTTGGCAAACTTATAACAAGGTCGTCTATAACAAAAGTAAACGGGAAATCTCCTATGTTTCTTGAAAGAATTCAAGGTGACATATGTGGACCAATTAATAACACCGCCGTGTGGACCATTTAGATATTTTATGGTGTTGATAGATGCTTCAACAAATGGTCACATGTAAGCCTACTCTCAACGCGAAATGTTGCTTTTGCAAGGTATTTAGCCCAAATAACCAAGTTAAGGGCTTATTATCCTAATCAACCAATCAAAAGAATCAGGCTAGATAACGCAGGAGAGTTTACATTGAAGTCTTTCAATGACTATTGTACATCAATTGGCATAGTGGTTGAACATCCTGTAGGTCATGTTCATAGACAAAACGGCCTAGCAGAGTCGTTGATAAAGCGGTTGCAATTAATAGCAAGGTCATTGTTAATGAAGTCGAAATTACCCTCCTCTGCTTGGGGACATGCAATTTTGCATGCAGAGGCTTTAATTAGACTTCGACCAACTGCTCATAATAAGTATTCTCTACTGCAACTTATTTCTGTCGCCGTCGAGTAAAATCGAGGGTTCGAAACTAACCGATTATAGTCCACAGTCGACTACATTCACCGTCTAGTAAAAGCTAGTCAACTATTTTGGAAGAATCGGTGTTTGCTAAGTTCGTTATGGTAGCACGGTAAAAAGGGTAGCATCCTCAATCATTATTCGTAGCATAATATTCGTAGTAATTGAATTAAAATGCTTAAGATAATATTCGTAGTAATTGAATCAAAATGCGTAGGAATATTTGTAACAATTGAATCAAAATGTGTATCTATTCATGAGTTATGATTTCTATTACTCTTTTTTTTAACAGTATTGTTTTTTCATAACAGTTAAAATTAGTATTCTTATACAAGACTTGTGGTTGCATATGTGAACTCTTCACATCAATTAACCGTAGATATCAAAAGACTATTGGAAGAGTTCCCAAATGAATTTTTTTCCTTGTATTCATTCTTAGGAAGAAGGCTAAGTTTCTTTTTACTGATCTTATGATAACTTCACCAGGAATAAATGTTTTTTGGAAGTTCAAACTGTAAATCGATGCAGCTGCCTTTGATAAATTCCAAATATAAGTTGTAACAACTAAAATTTTAGTTATCTGCCATAATTGTTCCATTGTCGATCATATAAGAAAACATTAAGATATTAATTGATCAATGACCTTTTTCATGATCAAACTTGGTAGTTGATTGAGAAAATCTGATTCATGTTACTAGTCTGATTCCCAAATGTCAAATGTTTTTTTTCTGTCAGATGGCACTATTTTAATTTTTTTAATAAGTTATATTGTTACTACGTGTGGCATGTGTTTTGGCAAAACGTCTTCATAGTGTTCAAGCAGAAGTCAAGGAGCTGTTCAATCGAAGATTGGAACACGCAAGCTGCGCTCAGCTGAAGAACAAAAGTTTCCTAATTTGGAAATTTCCAAATATCGAAGATACGCAGTTGGGAGTCGGTTGAAAGTTGGACCGGTTGGCGAAATATTAGAAACATTATCAAGATCCAGCAATATTATCTTGGAGCCGACATTATCAAGGAAGATACTCAAAAGATATTCAAGATCAAAAGATTTGGAAGCTTGGCAATATTTAGGAAAGATTTCCTAATTATTCGAGATAGAGTATCTCAACGAATAGGGAACTAGTCGTGTACTATAAATACAAGGCTAGGGTTTCCATATCCTCTAGTTCGTTTAGAGGAGAAATTATACACGATACACATCTAAGCCGAGGAGGAGGAGGAGGAGGAGACGATGGCTGGATAGTTTTCTACATCAGAAAACTAATCGGCCTTGAGGCAGTCCGTTCAGTGTGCTGATCAGACCTGTCCGTGGAACTAACGTTGCACACACACCACTTGTTGCTACACATTCGGGAGAACACATCTGTCTTCGGGAGAAGGCGTCAGGACTTCGGGAGAGGTTCTAGCATAGGTCAGGAGGTAGTCTCGGACCTAACCACATGGGATCAAGGGGGGAGCCGAGATCGCAAATCAAGGATAAAAGTATTAGAGGCGAGGCAGTTACAAACGGAAGTTGTGTAAGTGTAAGACCATCTATAGCTCTAAGCTTTCAATAAGATTTGCTACACTTTAAGGCTTGAGAAGCCCCCCAGAGTAGGCTAGTTGCCGAACTGGGTATTATATCGTGTGTGCTTGTGCGGTTTACTTTTGGATATCATTTGCTAAGATGTTTTAGGTTCTAATAGAACACATCCTGGATCTAGTCTTGAACAGACACTAGTATTACAACTAGTATCAGAGCAGACACTCGACGTACAGATTGTGATCCGGCGACTGTTCAAGATGAGTATAAAGGAATAGACTACCAATAGACCACCACTGCTTGAAGGGTCAAACTACGGCTACTAGAAGTCTAAGATGAATGCGTTTCTGAAATCCCTTGATGAAAAGGCTTAGAGAGCTGTATTAGTTGGATGGATGATAGCACTGAAATATATGCATTTTAGGCGACCTCTATGCTTATGGTTTCGATCGTTCTATTACGATTTCACTTGCTATTTGATGCTTTGTGTTTCTTTTCAGGCAAATTACAGAGTTTAAGCTGAGAACACAAGTGAGCAGTGATTTTGGAGCAAAACCGAGCATGCTGGAGCGAGAAAGCACAAATTGGAAGTCGAAGCGCAAACTCCTCAAAGCCATGCGTTCGCACAACCCAATTCGTGCGTTCGCATGGATGAGACCAGACGCACGCAAAACTCATGCGGTCGCACAGATGGCCATGCGTGATCGCACTAGATCGAATTTCACAGAAAACAGGAGATCGTGCGCTCGCTCAATGCATTCATGCGATCGCACAGCCCGGACCAGGCGCATGGAAATATCGTGCGTTCGCACGTAAGGCTTCGCGCGCTCGCACTCGACCAGACTTCCCAGCTTGCAGGATACCATGCGAACGCATGCGGTTGCGGAAGAAAAAAAATCAGTTTGATAATATAGGGAATCTGGATGGTTTTGGGGGATGGATATAGTTTTGTGGGGGACAAAAACAGAGGGAACGGGTGTGTGGACGACCAGAGAGGCGACCAGAATCAAGCTTGGAAGATTTCAACACCAAAGATCGAAGATCGGATCATCTATTGCTTTTAGTTCTCCATATTGGTTCTAGATTCCAAAACCCAACTTTTAATATGTTTTTCTGCACTTTGATTTTTGTTTATGCTTGTAAACTCACCATGAGTGAGTAGTGACCTTGGTTGGGGATCTATGGATCCCCTAGACATGTTTGTGACATTGTAAATATTATGGATGCTATTGATGAATGATTTGCACATGATTCTTCTTCATTTGAACTTAATGTTTCGGATTGCCTATAAGGTGTTTGTGAAAAGTCCTCAATAAGAATCCTGCTTGATTTCATGTTTGATGTAGCTAACGTTGAAAAGCATGATTTCAAATGAACTAAATGAAGAAGCATTAGGGTTTTTGAGTTACATGTCGACTTTCTAATTCTAATGAGAATGGCTTAGATTTAACAAGAACATGGTTATCCAGTCAATAAAGCGCGAGTGTGAGGCTAGATATGCATGTTCTATAGTGCCAATAAAGCGCGAGTGTGAGGTACTATGCGAGATGTAATCTCTTTGTACTAAGTTGTAGCGAAAGTTGAACTTAGTATCAATGTTGCATGGCTAGATTCTAAATATGTGCATGTGATTTCATCAATGGTGTCCCATTTTACTGTCACAATAACTGTCTAGGTGGGGAATTAGATCCCTAGTCATCTTTTAATTGATTGTTTACCACTTTTAGTTAATCAAATCTCTCTTTTGGATAGTAAAATTTTTCTATCATCCTTTTAAAGGAACAAAACCCCCCAAACCATTAGACATTCTAAGTAAATTGTTAGCATTATTGGTTTAATCTCCTGTCCTTTGGGTACGACCTCGGTTCACCCGAGTCTTTACAAATGTTTTGATCAGAGTGACTAGTATAAGTGTTTGATTCGTATTGAATATTTCTGCTATATTTACAACCGATCAAATGGCGCCGTTGCCGGGGCTAGGTTAATTAACTAGGTGCTAATAGATTGTTTAGTTTATCTACTTGTGAATATTTTTCTTTTTCCTATACTTGTATATTCTTCTTTTTCTCTCATATCCCTTACTAACTTACTCTATCTTGTTTTGCGAGGATGGACCCCTACAACCAACAAGTCTACTCAAATGAGGGATACTATCAAGAGGAGGAGCACATAAATTCTCATTGGCAAGAACATGGTTATCCGACAAGTTATTACACTCCAAATTGGGATGATAACCAATGTTTTGAAGTTGAAGACTCCTACCCCCCCATACCCTCAATCTCCTCAACCTTCAAGTGAGCCCTCTAATATAGAATCCATGTTTGCTATACTTCTAGCAGACCAAGAGAAGATGAAAGCTCGATTGAATAGATTGGAGGCTCAAAGCCATGAGTTAGAAAGAACAATAGCTCAAGCAGCCATTGAAATTGGGAACTTGGATGAGGAAGAGAAAATCTCCGAAGAAGAAGAAGTCCTTGAATCTAATGTCTCAAGGGAAGAATGGGATCAAGAAAGGAAGGATGAATTTTGGAGAGCCGGCACCGAAGCTCATTACAACCAAAGGGATGGTGAATCTTGTAACGAAGAAGAGATGGATTGCAAAAGTGAAGCATCCTTCACCACTAGCACGTCTCAAGATCATTTAGATGAGAACACACAAGAGCTCGACATCCATTTGACGCTCTCCGATGACGAATTCTTCAATGATGATGCCTCATGCGTAGAAGAAACATCGTTGTTCAATGAAGAAGAATTCCTTCCTCCCGGCACTAGCAAGCTTGAATGTGAACCCCAATTCCTTGATGAGGATAAGATAGAGGAAGAGCGTATAGAGATTGAAAGTCTTCAAGGGTATAGAGACTTTGTTGAGGTTTTCATGGAAGAAACTAAGGAACCATCTCGCACTCAAGAAGACAAGGGTTTAGAGAGGGATATTGAGGAGTGGGCACCCGTGAACGTCATTGAAAAACTTAAGGAGGGGATGCCCATCATTCTCGAGACAAATTTTGAAGACCATTTCTTCATTATGAAGTCTCGAGACAAGTTTTGGAGCTTCTTGCCATAGTTTCAAAGATTATTTGAAAAAAGCTCCCATGGCCCCTTAATTTTTAAGGGATTTTCATACTTGAAGGGGTCATGCTCCCAAAGGAAAGTCCATTATAGGCTTGATGGGAGGAAATTCAAATGGGATTTGAAGGTGGTTTGATACGATCAAGTCCAAGGCCCCGCTTGAGGAGGGATCTTAGCAAAAGACTCCTCAAGCGTGCTTCCTATTTCCTAAAAGGAGAATCGGCTCCGTCTTAGCCAAGACGTTAAACTAGGCTTGTGAGTGTTTCTCCCCTGATCTTTAAGTATATCTATTTTGATTGGATTTCTATTTGCTTCAAGTGTGGGGTGTTGAAATTTTGTGCATGAGTGTTAATGTACGATTTGAGATTGGCTTAGAAATTCTTGTCCGTAACTCCATGCGTTCGCATAGTTTCATCCATGCGTTCACATAATTGGCTTTTCCTTCATTTCGTTGTGCTTGCATAGATTTCATGCGCTCGCACATAAAATCAATGCCACTGCCCAGTACTGTGCGTTCGCACAAGTCAATCCATGCGTTTGCATGCCTAGTTTATTTCCACTTTGTGCTTTGGTCGCATGAGTCCATGCGTTCGCACGAGAAATCCATGCTACTGGCTGCAATTGTGCGTTCGCACAAACCCAAGCGTGCGTTCGCATGCTCATCTGATGCGTTCTTTTGATGAATTATGAGTTGACTTGCATGATGCTGACATGTTTACGATGATGATTTCTTTACCTTGTGTGCTTAACACTCTCGTATTTGAGTTTCTTGTTTTATAGAGGAAAAAGGGGATCATTACTCGAATCTTTTGTGCAAGATCAGTCGGCCAAGAACTAGATGCGTATAGCAACATCTCTTACATTGAAATGGCTACCTCCAAACGAGAGAAGTTCTTCTTAACTCTCTCTTTGCTTTTCATTCTATTCATTGCTTAGGGACTAAGCAATTGCTAAGTGTGGGGTGGCCTATGTTTTGACATGTTTTGACTATACGAGATGGTTGTGCTTGCTTGACGTGCTTTCATGTGTGGAATCCAATCAACTTGTATGTTTAAGGGAAAACACTCACACTACTGTGCAATTCATCCAAAAATTTCAAATTATTAATGAAAACAAAAAGTCTAGGCAAGGCTACATTTTCGAAAAATTTCATCCCTAATTCAACTAGTTGTGCATTATTTCACTTAATTGATCCTTTAGATGACTAATGGATTGGATTGTTGACTTTCATTCTTGAGGATCACAGCATCTACTAGCACTTCTTTATCTTTTATTCTATGCTTTTTCTTGTTGAGACTAGAGAGTTGATCTTTGAAAGCATGAAATTGAAAAATCTAAAAAAGAAACAACAACCTTGCATGCCATGATTGCCTTTAGGTGACCTTAGTGACCTTGTTTGTCTTGTGGATTTGTCTTGTTGGTTTGTCATGCTCCATTTTTAACACTTAGCCCTTTGTCAAAGTTCTAAGTGTGGGGTCAAAAGAGGGCAAGAAAAAAATGCAATAAGCCCCAAGTTCCTTCCTTATGGTTGAGCACCATTAAGAAGTGAGTTTAAAGCACTATGTGCTAAGCGCCGAGGGTTAGGAAGGTAAGTTCCCCCTCGAAAGTGCTTAATACGGCCAAAGGCCATGCTACCCCTTAAAGTTGCACTTAGACCTGATAATCGGCTATTCCACCATTCTCTAGCATGAAAACCAATGAGACAATTGATACTTCCTAGCAAGAATTCACTGAGGGACGAACCTCGTATTCTTTTATACTTAGGCATGATATGATATGATTTGCAAGTGTTTATAAAAGCTTTAGTGTTGGAACTCCTCTTCTCTTATGACTAAGTGACCCTTGCGTCCTAGGCTTGAGAATGAGTTCAAATCTCACAAACCAATGTACTAGCCTCCTTGCTAGCATTGGTGAGTGATCCAACAAGATTTTTTTGCGACTATTAGATTGTTTTCTTGAAATCGTTGATATAGAAAATGACTAGAATCCTTGATTAAAGTTTTATTAGTCTTTGCTTTGATGTGCTTGAATGTCATTATTCATGAATTTCCATAAGGATTTCAAGAGGTTTCATGTAGTGATTGAAATGCACATATCTAGTTTGAATACATTATGAACTTCATGGAAAACACCTTGCCTAGTACTTTGACATTTGTGAACTTAAAATGTCTAATTGGATGGTTGTTCTTTTTGTGGGATTTGTGAGTATTCCCATGTCTGAAAACTCTCAGGAGACTACAACTCCTCCACTAGGGTAGCCTAGGGGTTTAAAGGCTTGGTGCATTCGCTAAATGCACTCGTGTTACCTACGGAAGTGGTTAGTTAAAAGTAGGATTTATTTCTCAGTGTTTTTAGTTAGTTTTCGTGACCATATGGAGTTTTCCTTTGAACCGATCCTGAGTAAGTGAAATGCAGTATTGTTGATGATCTCTATGATTAGTTTGCTCGGGATGATCAAACGTTAAGTGTGGGGTGATTTGATAGCACTGAAATATATGCATTTTAGGCGACCTCTATGCTTATGGTTTCGATCGTTCTATTACGATTTCACTTGCTATTTGATGCTTTGTGTTTCTTTTCAGGCAAATTACAGAGTTTAAGCTGAGAACACAAGTGAGCAGTGATTTTGGAGCAAAACCGAGCATGCTGGAGCGAGAAAGCACAAATTGGAAGTCGGAGCGCAAACTCCTCAAAGCCATGCGTTCACACAACCCAATTCGTGCGTTCGCATGGATGAGACCAGACGCACGCAAAACTCATGCGGTCGCACAGATGGCCATGCGTGATCGCACTAGATCGAATTTCACAGAAAACAGGAGTTCGTACGCTCGCACAATGCATTCATGCGATCGCACAGCCCGGACCAGACGCATGGAAATATCGTGCGTTCGCACGTAAGGCTTCGCGCGCTCGCACTCGACCAGACTTCCCAGCTTGCAGGATACCATGCGAACGCATGCGGTTACGGAAGAAAAAAATCAGTTTGATAATATAGGGAATCTGGATGGTTTTGGGGGATGGATATAGTTTTGTGGGGGGAAAACAGAGGGAACGGGTGTGTGGACGACCAGAGAGGCGACTAGAATCAAGCTTGGAAGATTTCAACACCAAAGATCGAAGATCGGATCATCTATTGCTTTTAGTTCTCCATATTGGTTCTAGATTCCAAAACCCAACTTTCAATATGTTTTTCTGCACTTTGATTTTTGTTTATGCTTGTAAACTCACCATGAGTGAGTAGTGACCTTGGTTGGGGATCTATGGATCCCCTAGACATGTTTGTGACATTGTAAATATTATGGATGCTATTGATGAATGATTTGCACATGATTCTTCTTCATTTGAACTTAATGTTTCGGATTGCCTATAAGGTGTTTGTGAGAAGTCCTCAATAGGAATCCTGCTTGATTTCATGTTTGATGTAGCTAACGTTGAAAAGCATGATTTCAAATGAACTAAATGAAGAAGCATTAGGGTTTTTGAGTTACATGGCGACTTTCTAATTCTAATGAGAATGGCTTAGATTTAACAAGAACATGGTTATCCAGTCAATAAAGCACGAGTGTGAGGCTAGATATGCATGTTCTATAGTGCCAATAAAGCGCGAGTGTGAGGTACTATGCGAGATGTAATCTCTTTGTACTAAGTTGTAGCGAAAGTTGAACTTAGTATCAATGTTGCATGGCTAGATTCTAAATATGTGCATGTGATTTCATCAATGGTGTCCCATTTTACTGTCACAATAACTGTCTAGGTGGGGAATTAGATCCCTAGTCATCTTTTAATTGATTGTTTACCACTTTTAGTTAATCAAATCTCTCTTTTGGATAGTAAAATTTTTCTATCATCCTTTTAAAGGAACAAAACCCCCCCAAACCATTAGACATTCTAAGTAAATTGTTAGCATTATTGGTTTAATGACCTGTCCTTTGGGTACGACCTCGGTTCACCCGAGTCTTTACAAATGTTTTGATCACAGTGACTAGCATAAGTGTTGGATTCGTATTGAATATTTCTGCTATATTATCGAGCGATCAATGGACACATCCTATGATGGCCAATCCTGAAGGAGTGATGGTGCCTAAACCTGATGCACTATGGACCGACGCAGACGAAAAGGCACTATGGACCGACGCAGACGAAAAGGCTTTGAACGCAATATTCTTTGGAGTGGACGAAAATGTACGCAATATTCTTTGGAGTGGACGAAAATGTGTTCAAACTGATTGCTAACTGTGAGGTTGCTAAGGAGGCATGAGATATCCTCAGGACCGCCCATGAGGGGATGGACAAGGTGAGAAACTCACGGATGCAGATGGTTACCACAAAGTTCGAGGATCTGAAGATGAAGGAGAAGGAAATGATTGCTGAGTTCAACACAAGAGTTCTAGATCTCTCAAACTACAACGTCATGTTTCATAGTTGCTGGATATATATGAAATACAGAGTTTTATGTCATAGTTTGTTTCAACGTTTTTTCGAAAAAATACAAATAATATTTTTCTTACTCTTTTTGCAGTTAGCTTAGTTAGGAGTAGATTGGGTTATTGTTCTCATGTATATTTATTGAGAATGAAACAAACTATAAAATACATAATCAATAGGACACTTGATGACTGCATAAAATTACCACGTCACCCTCCACATAAGGAGGGTCAGTGACTGACGCGCGTCGTTTGACGCGTCAAATTAAATATTTATAATCTCCGGCTAGTGAGCTAGTGTAGCGGCAAGCAGGGTCGAACCCAAGGGAGCTGGTTGTTGAAGCTGTATCTGAAAACAATTAAAAAGAGGGGGGTTGTGGGTGATTTTGAGTGCAAAAGAAAAAATAGCAAAGAATTCAATCAGAGAGAACATTCAGCTTAGGGTTTCTATTGTGACATGTTTATCATTGACTGCTAAATATCAAATTTCAAGTTTCTAAGTGTGGTTGTTCCGACAAAGGGAACAACCCTAAGTATCCCGATAAAGGTGATACACCACAATCTAACCCGACAAAGGTGTTAGACTTCTAGATCTTTCCTAAACACAATAATCCGACAAAGGTATTATTTAGTCTAGGTGTTACGATCTACCTTTACGAAAAAGTTTTCAATAGATGTTAACGATAAGAATTAATTGTTTGATTACGCTTTGCGACAAAGCTTCCACTTTACCTCACATATTAATTCATGTGATGAAGCACAAGAACTAGAGAAACAAGACATTGCATTAAAAAAAGAGTCTCAAAACATAAGTCACAATAACGAAACCGAAAACTGAATTGAGAGTTTATCTACACATAATCATGGAAAAACACATAATGAAAAGTAGTAAGAAAATCTCTTCTTTCGTCGAAAGCTTCGCCTTCTCCTCTAGAGCCGTCTTCTGAACTTGGTAGAATGATGGAATTATGGAATGATAGAAACCCTAACCCAAAGCTTTTATTTATAGCAAAATGCTGGGTTTCCAAGTCTGTTTTTGGGCTGAATTTCCAAATCCCGGCCTGTTGACGTCATCACACGCGTTGCTAACGTCATAACCTCGTCGGGTCACTGTGCCCTGCGTGTACATTATCGCCGCGCCCAGTGTTGACATTACCAGCAACGCTAATGTCTTAGCTGGACGCGATCCACACTGATTCGGGCTCTCCTTTCTGCGCGCCAGTTTCGACTTCAACTCTTGATTCGACCATTCAAATGACCTCGGTTACTCTCGGTGTGAACTAGAGACTTGTATACAATTGAGTCAGCTACGCAACAACATGTAGCTTGTATTTTTCTAATTAGTGGTCAATTCCCAGGACTCCGTCGAACCTCCAAAGGTCTGATCTGCCACTGTGGTGTTTTTGGCATGAACTGCCGTCTTTTATGCGCGTTTCCTCCTAGAGCTTCCGAAACACCTGAAATGCAAAACCATACTAAAAAGTAAACGTTCGCGTATAAAAGTGTCGAAATAAATGGGATTAGTTGATTCAACGAGTCGTATAAATACGACTCATCCAACCACCCCACACTTAAACTTGTTCATCCCGAACAAGAACTAACTCATAGAAGGAAAACAAATATGACACCACAACTTCTTCGACGTCTTGGATACATGCACATGAATATGAGTTACTAGTCTAGATTTAGTTTTCTATGCATAGCTCAATCGTTACTCAAATCATAATGCTCAACATAAAATTAACTTGATACATGTTACCTTTGAGCTGAAATTCAAATCAATTCGGATGAATGGGAGATAGTCCTCTTTAGACCCATGATCTGCATTCGCTGTCCCGAACTCTAGCTATATGGTTATACTTCATTGCTTTTTCTGGCACATGATTTATTCGAGCTTTAAGGTTTTGAGATTTTCTTCTTTTGTTGGACAGCTTTTGATGTAATGAACTTTCTTTGGCCTTTGGCCCTTGATGTATGAATGATGTACTTCACTTTTTGTGAAAACCTTCACAACTTGGCTGAGTTTTCTTGAGCTTTGCTACTTTATTGTGAACAGCTTGTCCCTTTTTCTGCTTTTCTTTTGAAGGAGGTCCAATCATCGCCCGCAAGCATATGGAAATACCTCCCCGCTCTTTCTCATCCTCGACCTTTTTGACGCGAGTCAAGATGGGGGTCACTCACCTCTTCCCGCTTACTTCGGACTAGAGATAGGACAAGTTGTTTTCCCGTCACGCCTACTCACATAAACGCTGCAGTGGCGGAGTAAACTCTGAACAATATGGTCTCGAAGTGCTA
The DNA here is from genome assembly GCA_033675395.1 of Rhodiola chrysanthemifolia. Classification (NCBI taxonomy): domain Eukaryota; kingdom Viridiplantae; phylum Streptophyta; class Magnoliopsida; order Saxifragales; family Crassulaceae; genus Rhodiola; species Rhodiola chrysanthemifolia. The sequence goes on along the minus strand of CM066207.1, from coordinate 30,876,553 downwards.
GCCTCCACGAAACATAACCATATAACTCGAAATTGGGTCTTTTGAATGCTTCGTCAAGTCTGTCAAGGACGTTTCTATCAATTCCACATCCTTGTTTATCTCAACTCAAAGACACGTAGTGGGTTAAATTCACATGTAAAAGCACAATTCAGATTTCACGAGAGAAATACAATATAATCAGCATCATCTATTTCACATCATCAACATCCAATACTGCATATCCAGGAAGTAGAGAGTGACTTCATACTTTTAAAAAAAAATTCAATAGGAAACGTGCTGACACAGTACAATATGCAAGAAAAATAAACATGCCGACACAACTGACTGACTGACTCTCCCACCCCACACTTTTGAACCAAGCCGTGTCCTCACGGCACGACTTGAGTTCAAAGACACAAACAATGCATGACACACATGTATGTGGAAAATAGAAGGAAAAGTGAACAGGCACTCCCCTCGTTTCGTCGGTAATGGTGAAAATTCTGGTCAAATGAGTCGGTCAACGGTCAACCACGCCCAGTGTAGACATTAGGGCGCGGTCAACTCTTAATGTCAATGTCCGGCGCGGCACTAATGTTGCTTGTGGGCGCGACCCTAATGTCTGTGCTCGGCGAGACCTGTACTGAGTTGGACCTATTGTTTACCGGCAAAACAACTTATTTCCCACATAAACCAAGTCAAGATAGACTGGTTAGATGACACAAAACTGAACAAGACTCAAACAAACATACAAAAATTTTGCCGAGTTGCCTCCCTGCGAGCGCCTTTGTTTTACGTCGTTGGCTCGACGATACCTCATTAAGGAATCACAAGTTAGGATCCCATGGGCGTGTGAGGTCAAACGTCGCCTCAGCTACCCCTTCATTCTGCTCATAGCTCTAATAGGATGGTTCTCTGACATCTCTCCTCCACCGATCGGCGGATTAGCCTTCACATCCCCTTGAGTTTGCGAGGACACTTTGCTCATAGCTACTGGTCTAGTTGCACAACCAGTCTCGTCCGGTAGGTAAGGAGATGAATGCTATAATTTGGGAAACTTAAAACTTTCATCATTATTTTTTTTATGATAATACGGATTTATAAAAAAAATTTATCGATTTCGGTTGCCCAAAAAAACAATGAATAATTTTCTTATTCTTCTTGCTGTTTTCCTACATATATAACCCAGAAAATATTAAATGCTTAGTTAGGAGTAGATACGGTTATTGTTCGCATCTATATCTGTTGACTGCATAGAATTGTCACGTCACCACCACATAAGGATGGTTAGTGACCCTTGGGCGTTATAATTAAAACTTAAAAGCTCATCGTCTTAAGGTCTTAAGGTGTGTGACGCCTTAAATTTAGATCATAAATGATGTTTGAAAGTCATTTTGTTCAACAAATAAAACACATTTTGTAACGAAATTTCGCACATTATCTCATAAATATTCCATTCACTTCTTTTATATTTATTTTTAATCCTAAAAGTAACTTTACCAAAATGATTAAAAATCGAGGCGGGACGAAAAACACTCTTACGCAAAAGTGAGGAGAATTATTCTACGGCAAGGAATCGAACCTTGACCTCTTGACATAACATCAAGAATTCAAATCACAGGCATAAGACCCCTTTCACAAATGAAAAGGATTTTCAATTATCTCTGCTCGTGTTATTAAACTAGATACTATTCATTGTTGCATCACTAGGTGGGAAATTATTTAACCATATTAACTAGTATACAATCCCGCCCCCAGTCAAAAAAATTCCTGGGTCCGCCACTAGTTGCTTCACTAGGTGTGAAAAAGTGATTCAGATTGTTTATGTGATTTAACCTAAATATTTAATAAATCTTGAATAATGTATATTAGACGTGTCACAAACTTTCAATATATGGGCGAAAAGCTCATAATTATTAAACTTAAAGTTAACATAATATTAATCAATTAATAAATTATCAGAATAATTATATAATTTATTAATGCCCAACTATTCAAATAATATAGATGTATGAAATCATTTCATCAAAAGATTCTCAACATTCAGTTAGTGAATTTATGATTTATTTGGTATGCACTTGTGAGCTTCACTTATCATATGTTAAAATTAAAAGTACATGGATGCATACTTAACCATCGAGCTTTTGGACAGTGTTTCAAGTAATTGACTGAAAATAAAATGTTTAATATAACTACACATTCGTTTCTCCGTGAGAGATTTTGTGATTATATAAAAGATATATGTTTATTATAATATTTTATTTAAGGTCCCACATTGTATCAAATAATTTAAAAGGACGGGAATTTAAGGACGAACAAATGGATTTTATTTGTAAAAGATGCATAAATGCCTTAATGTAGGAGTTTTCTAATTTTATAACTCTTGTAGAGCTCTAGAATTGCAACATGATCAATAGCTTTGCGTCCGGTAACAAGTTTTCCATTGTCACGGCATTGGTATATTTTCTGACAACCCCGATGATAGCCTCCCGGGTTCGGGGGCGGTAGATATGTTAGTCCTTTGCATCCCGGTCCACGACCTCTCTCCATAGTCGGATATCCAATATACTAGCTTCAACTCTTGTAGTAGATAGTATTAATATCATGATAATCAACGTTGTAAAAGAAGTATAAGATATGATCTTCATACCTCTTAAATTGATTATAATAAAACTTGTACGACTTCTTTTTTACAAAAACAGTACTAAACTCAAGCTACAAATGTGAGTAGTGATTTAAGAATGGAATATTGTATCTTTATTTATATGCATGGAGAATATGAAAATATATAAAAGGATAATGTTCGATCATAGAAGTAATTATCCAATGTGTTTATCACATTGGTATGCTATATATCTTCAATAAATAGCATTTCTATATTTATCAAACGTCTTGAAAATTCACATATAACATTATGGTGTTTGTTTCCAAGGACATATCAAAGTAACACTTTAAATTTACTCTTTGTTTCACAATGCGATTCTTTTTGCCTTGGTGTTGTACACACATATGGAGCTCGGAATAATATTCAATTAACAGTAGAACAATTATACTCAATCAGTCCTCTGTTAATTTCTGTGCATAACTTTAACTGAACTTAATTACTATTACTAGTTAACTTATGTAATCTATGATGTTTGTTTGCATATTTATGTTCAAAATATGTTCTTTCTAGATGACTTTAGTTTTTTTACAACTCTTTCTTGAAAAAGATTACATTTTAAGTAGATATTGATAAGTTGTACATATATTTATTCCTCCGAAGTGGAATCATATACATATATCACTTGAAGTGGATACATGTATAGTTTATGTTTCATTTTATTCCCCCGAAGTGGAATCATATACATGTATAAAATATGTTTTGCTTTCTGTTATGAAGTAGAATCATATACATGTATGACCTGAAGTGGATACATATATAGTACATGTTTTCGATTCCCTCGAAGTGGAGTCATATACATATATCACCAGAAGTGGATACATGTATATTATTATTCTTCTTTATCTTTATCCCACGTAGAGGATGTTTCATTTCACTCCTTGAAGAGAGTACATTCACTTCTTGTTGTAAGTGATAAAACATCAAGTGTTTTGTAGTGTGATTATATCATCTCATGAAGTAGATGATTATAATCTAGATAAAATCACTTCCTGTTGTAAGTGATAAAGTTCTATTTTGTTTATTTATGTTATTGTTATTATGCACATTCTTAAAATCATCTATTTATTTAATTTTGTAATTGTATATTGTTATGTCATCTTTTATATCTCATACTTTATTTTTCTATTATATAGATTTCTAACCTTGCAAGGCTTGAGTTCACTACCCTAGATGTTTCCTGAAGAAACTATCTTACATGGGTGAATTAATGTTTGAGCCTTAATTATCAAGCAATAACTTGAGAGATTTTGTAAACGAAAACTCCAGCGCATCCTAGCAAGATTGTGCTTACTATGTCATCATCTTCACGAGAGCTTGAAGCTGAAAACTTTACAGCCAATGACCCTCATACTCTGGAAGAGCTTAAATGATTATTTTAATCATTAGAGGACCGCCATTGTACCTCGTGCAATATATCAATGGATGCACTTGAGGATATGCGTTTTTTTAATTAGTTTCAGATTATAATTCTGAACTATATTGTATTATTTCAATCTCGAGACTATGTGAACAGACTAATGAAGACGGAGATAACTTGGAGAAAATATTCTTCATCTCTCATATTAGTAACATTGTACTCCCGCAGTAGTACATGAAACATGATTAATTTTCCCGTTCATAGTTACTTTTTAAATTCGGTTGTAATGCCTTAGATTTAATTTTCGTAACTGAAGTTATTTTATTTGTTATGAGTTAAATTATATTTCAATTGATCATATATTTTGTTTATATTCCTTTATAGAATGAATCAATCTTGTACTCCAGCAGTAGTACATGTTGTTTTTCAACGGAAATATCAATGGTGGGGAGCTATGTCTCGTTGATAGTGCCACTACTCATACTATATTGAAAAACTCAAAGTTTTTCTCAAACTTGAACGTGACAAAAACTAATGTTAATACTATGTCTCGAACGAGTACTATTATAGAAGACTCCGGAAGAGCTTATATCTTGTTACCTGAAGGGACGAGAATAAACATTAAAGATCCATTGTATTCCAGTGAATCACAAAGGAACTTGCTCAGTTTCAAAGATATTCGAAGAAATGATTTTCATGTAGAAAGCATGTGTGAAGATGATATTGAATACCCTACTTCTTATATCTTATATGACTGGCCGGAAGCAAGTCTTAGAGAAAATGAGAACACATGCATCTGGTTTATATGGCACAAAAATCTACCCCATTGAAATGTATAACGTCACTAACCTGAAGTTAGTTGATAAAGAATTATTTTCTTTGTGGCATGATAGACTCGGTCATCCAGGTGAAACAATGATCCGGAGAATCATTGAAAATTCACACGGACACCAACTTAAGGACCTGAAGATCCTCCCAAAGGGTGACCAGACATGCATTGCTTGTTCACTTGGCAAACTTATAACAAGGTCGTCTATAACAAAAGTAAACGTGAAATCTCCTATGTTTCTTGAAAGAATTCAAGGTGACATATGTGGACCAATAACACCGTCGTGTGAACCATTTAGATATTTTATGGTGTCGATAGATGCTTCAACACAACGGTCACATGTAAGCCTACTCTCAACGCGAAATGTTGCTTTTGCAAGGTTTTTAGCCCAAATAATCAAGTCAAGGGCTCATTATCCCGATCAATTAATCAAAAGAATCAGGCTAGATAACGCAGGAGAATTTACATCAAAGTCTTTCAATGACTATTGTACATTAATTGGCATAGTTGTTGAACATCAGTAGCTCATGTTCATACACAAAACGGCCTAGCAGAGTCGTTGATAAAGCGGTTGCAATTAATAGCAAGGTCATTGTTAATGAAGTCGAAATTACCCTCCTCTGCTTGGGGACATGCAATTTTGCATGCAGAGGCTCTAATTAGAGTTCGACCAATCGCTCATAATAAGTATTCTCCACTGTAACTTATCTCTGGAAGAGAGCCTGATATCTCATAATTGAATTTTTTTTTAGTTGTGCGGTGTATGCCTCTATTTCTCCCCCACAACGAACCAAAATGGGCCACAAAGGAGGTTGGGAATATATGTGGCGTTTGAGTCCCCATCAATTATCAAATATCAAGAGCCATTAACTTGTGATGTATTTCGACCTCGATATTCTGATTGTCATTTTGATGAATCAAAATTCCCAACTTTAGGGGGAGAAGAAAAGGAGATTAATAAGGAGGTTGTGTGGAATACAACTTCTGTGTCGTTCTTAGATCCGAGAACAAATGAAAGTGAACTTGAAGTTCAACGGATATTACACTTGCAAAATATAGCAAATAGGCTACCAGATGCGTTTATTGATGCCAAGAAAGTGACAAAGTCACAAAGATATCGATGACAATTTTGAAATGTCAATTAACTATGCCAACACTGGTGTGGGTTGGTTTCGAGATGATGTAGATCTCAATGATATCTTTGCTTATTCAGTTGCCTTACAAGTCATTGGAGAAGATGACAATGATCCCCAAACAATAGATGAATATCGACATCGAAATGATTGGGAGAGCTAGAAAGAAGCAATTCATGCAGAGTTGAACTCTTTGAATAAACGTGGTGTTTTCGGACCTGTAGCTCCAACACCCGAAGATGTGAAACCAGTTGGCTATAAATGTAATGAAGTTGTAAGATACAAAGCTAGACTGGTTGCACAAGGTTTTACACACAAACCTGGAGTTGACTATTTGGAAACGTATTCACCTGTAGTAGATGCAACAACTCTAAGGTTTCTAGTTGCTTTGGCCGTAGTTGAACGACTCAAAACACAACTTATGGATGTGGTAACTGCATACCTATATGGGTCATTAGCTAAACATATATACATGAAAATCCCAGAAGGATTAAAAAAAACCTGAAGCATTGAAAGCGAAACCTCGTCATATGTACTCCATCAAATTGAAAAGATCATTGTATGGGCTGATACAATCCGGTCGGATGTGGTATAATCGCCTCAGCAAATATTTACTAGCGCAAGGGTTTATAAATAACCAAGTATGCCCATGTGTTTTTATAAAACATACAGAATCGGGTTTTGTAATCATAGCTGTGTACATTGATGATTTAAATATAATTGGAACTTCAGAAGAGATCTAATTGGCAGCAAAATATTTGAAAAGGGAATTCGAGATGAAGGATCTAGAAACTACCAAGTATTGTCTCGGCCTGCAGTTCGAACATAAAAATAATGGAATCTTTATCATCAAATTACACCGAGAAGGTTCTAAAGCGTTTTAATATTGATAAAGCACATCCATCATTTTCGTCCCCGGTCAAACAATGAAGAGATTTGAGGTCCGAAAGTACCTTATCTTAGTGTAATTGGGGCATTAATGTACCTTGCCAATAATAACCGACCAGACTTATCTTTTGCGGTTAATTTACTAGCAAGATATAGTTCATCGCCCACTATAAGACACTGGAGCGGTGTTAAGCACATTCGACGTTATTTACGTGGAACAAGTGATTTGGGTTTATTTTTCAAAAGAACAAGTGAAGTACAAAATGGTGAATTGGTCGGTGACAAATGCTTGTCGTCAGAGCAAATGTACAAATAAATTTATAAGTCCGCTACTCGCGACTTCACTACTAGGTAGCAAGTGGTAAGTAGGGGTCGAACCCAAGGGAATTAGGGGGATAAGTTGTTCTTTAAGGGATCGTACAGCGGGGGAGCGTGTTTTTTGGTTGATTGAGGTTTTACTACTAACAGCTAAGTGATTGGTTGGTTGGTTTTGGTTTTTAGTGCGGAAAAGTAAATGACATAAAAGTAAATACTGAAAGTAAAAAGAAGACTTACAGCGGTTGTTGCGTGATCGGCAAGTCTTGCGGAACGTCAGCAGTTGAAATGACAGTTTATACTAAGGAAGTAAGTGCAGGTATTGTTTTAATCTAAGGAAAGCATTCGGTTTCGGGGGCCTTGTATCATAGCATGTTTATCATTGACCTTTAGTGATCCTGCTAAGTATTCAAAACGTGTATCAAGGCCATTTCAAGCGCTCGATTTGCCACACTGTCTAGCCCATTTCAAGGTCGTAGAGCACTTGTTCTATTTAGACTAGCACCCCATTTCAAGGTATACTAGCCTATGTGCATCCATTTGATCAATCATTTCCGATCAAACCAAATGGTGTTTTAGAGAGGTCGAACTCCTCAGATAAGCTTTGCCATTTCAAGCATCCACTTACCCGAGTATGTTCACGAACCCCCACGGAAGAGTTTTGCCATTTCAAGCATCCACTCAACCTTGGAAGTTCTGACCTAATATATGGCACATAGAACAAGTTTTGAACACAAAGAAGAGGCACTAAGAGTATAGCCTAAAACATTTTATGATACAAGTACACCCCTTCAACCGAATGAAGAGTTTAGCTACGAATATCCATAGAGGTGGATACCATAGCTAAGTACTCGAGGGTTTTTGGAAGACAGTAAGTAAAGGAGAATACTCAAGAACCAACAGGAGTATTCTCAAAGACTACTAGAATATTCAAGAACCAACAGGAGTATTATAGATTTCAAACAAAGCTTACAAAAGTGCCAAAATCTAGAGAGATAAGTAACTTGTGGATTGTGGGATGTTGGAATTGTGTGTTGTGGATGATTTACAAAGGGAAGAGGGGTCTCTATTTATAGGCTAAGGGAGGCAAGGAGAGCCATACACTTGTCAAGGGAGGAGAGGCTTGTGGCTTGAGATCTCAACACATGGCATAAGGAGAGCAAAAGCCATCGGGGTGAGTCACCACTCCAAAAGCCATCGGAAGATATTTGTTTCTCAAAAGCCATCGGTTTGACCGGAATTTGACCGGAGCTTCTCGGATTTTGGAGAGTGTATTCTGAATGAAAATGTCATTCTAAGATGATCTCAAGAAGGAACCTAAGCCAAATTCTGCTTGGAACATGGTCGAAATCCCAAATCGGCTGAAATTGCCCTTGTTTGGCTTTTACCGGGCTTGGTGCCTTTGCATTGCGTTCTTGTCCAAACGCCAACGGTTCTAGCATATTTGAATGATTCCAAGTCGGTTCCAAGAAAGTTGTACAGTCGGAATCTGGTCGTGTCCTGACTCGTAATTCATTTTCAGCTTTAAAACTCCTCCTTAGCCTGTATTCTCTCTAGACTCCAAAATACCCTGTAGATAAATATCGGAACTAACAAGCAAAAGTTAAATAGACAAACAGTCTAATTTGGTGGGTTTAACTGTGTTTATGATTCATACAATTATGGTCCATCAGATCACCCCACACTTTTAGTTGTTCGTCCCGAACAATGCTATTAAAGGGCGGCACACACTATCTAAGTAAGCTTTTAAAATATGAAAGTTAGACTGTGGGACTAGATTTATCCTAATTCATGCATTACTTACTTATTACCAAATTAAACCGTGTAAATAAATAGAAGAAACTTGATACTTGTACCTTCGTGCCGAGATGCAAATTAATTCGGATGTTTCGGGAGATAGCCCTTTTCAGGATCCTGGACTGCATTCTCGGGACCGTCTTGCACTATATGGTTTCCTTGTAGCTTTCTCTAGCACGTGATTCGGTTCGGGTTTCACTGAGTTGAGCCTTTTGATCTCTTTGTGGCGAGGGACAGCTTTTTTTGTAGTGAATCGGCCTTTGGCTTTTGATTTGACTCTTTGAGTTCACTTTTGTTCGGTTAAAACCTTCACAATTTTGGCCTTTGGCCTTTGATTAGCTCTTTGAGCTTTTGCTTCTTTGAGCTTTTGCCTTTTTGTGGCCTGCCTTTTTGTGGCTTGCTAGTCCATTTTCTCAAGCCTTTTTGGGAGGTCCAATCATCGCCCGCAAGCATATGGAAATACCTCCCTGCTCTCTCTCATCCTTGCTGTTTTGCGCGAGTCAAAATGAGGGTCGCTCATTTATTTTCCCGGCTATTAGGACTAGAGATAGGACGGTTTGATTCCCGTCCCGCCTTTTTTTTGCATAAACGCTGCATGGCGGAGATGACTTCAATCTTCTCTGAAACCCGAAGTGCAGCCTCCACTGACTTCGAAAACCATATAGCGAAATTCAGTCCTTTGAGTGCTTGCCAAGTCTCTCTAGGGCAGTTTATATCAACTCCACATCCCTAGTTTATCTCAGCACAAAGGGACAAATGAGAAGTTACATTCTAAGTTTTTAAACAGTTGAATTTTCACAAGGTAAATGCATGAATTATGATCTATCTTTTTCACATTCTCAAGTTCATATTTTCAAAAAGATAATATTAAAAAAAAGAAAAACATGTTATTTAACTAATGTACACAGGTGGTTCTCACCCCACACTTTTGAACGAAGGCGTGCTTTTCAGCAAGGCTTAGTTCAAAAGTCATGCAAGCAAATATTTACAGGTAAGGTGAGAATGAAAAAACTAAATGACAGAAATTAAATGACTGAAAGTAAGATAGGTGTCGGGTTACCTCCCGACCAGTGCCTTTGTTTAACGTCGTTGGCTCGACAGTACCTCATTCCTGGATCACTGGTTTGGATCCCATGGGTGGCTCAGGTCGTATTTCGCCACTGTTCTTGTGTTGCTTCTTGCCTTGACTCTTCCTGATTTCTTGCTTGGGTTAGAACTCCATGGTTTTGGTGTTTTTTATTTCCATTGTTTCTGAGAAGGCGGGGAACCTTTGACCATAGCTGCTGGTCCATCAAGTCGAGCTCTCTTGCTTCTCCTTCCGGGTTTCCATTCCCTTGGCCCATGTCTTGGCCGTTTCTTCATGTTTGAATGGGTGGCACCTTTGCAATTCTGGAAGTTTAGTATTGTGCCATTGAACACGAGCGACCTTGAGCTTGTTCCCATGCCAAGCCTCTTCTTTGTGGCAGAGATGATTGGCCATCCTAGAACGAGTGAGTTTTCAGCCGGTTTTTCTTGGCTCATGACGAGTGAGTGCTCCATCTTCGGCTCTTCTGGCTCATGTTTTGCCTCCAACTCCCCTTGCACCTCATCATTGATCACTTCATCTTCAGGGGCTGTGATCCGCATACAAACGGAGGGGACAAGTTGGGGGACTTCCACCACAAGGGCTAGGTCTTTCTCGAGCAGCTCTTCAGTGAGGACCGGGCCTGCCGTGATTTTCTCGGTCAGTTCGACAGTGAGGTCCGGGCATGTCTCGGCTGGTTTGGCAGTGAAGTCCGGGACCGGCATGATTTCCTCGGACAGATTGGTGATGAGGACCGGTTCAAGTGGCTCGGGTGCTCCGACTGTGAGGACCGGGCCTGTCTTGGCCGGTTCTTCTTCGGTTACGTGCCGCTCTTCCTCAAATAAGTCGTCGTCTTTATCGGCCGCATTATCCTCTAGAGTTTCGAGAAATTCGGGCCTCATTTGCTCTTCTCCGGGCAACCTTGCGTCTTTGTCCTCCTCTTGCTCCAAAGGTTTGCCGACAAGCGTTTTTCCACTCCTAAGAGTCAAGGCACTCACATCTTTCTGCATGATTTGAATGGTTTGTGAAAGGAGTCTGCTGGACTCATTAGTGAGTGCGGACACTGAGGCAACGAGTTGAGAGATGTGATTCTTTAAGTCCTTTGTTTCGGCTTGGTTTTGATGCATAGTAGTATTGAACTGTTGCACAGTACCTGAAAATTGCATTAACATGTCCTCAAGAGATTTGTTTGGTCCCTCTTGTTGGTTGCTCGAGCTTGCTTGGTACTGTCCAGCTGACGGGGCGTCCTGGTTGTACTGTTGGTGGAGAGGTTGATAGAATGACTGGGCTAGTTGAGGGACAGCTGGTTGTGTTTCTTGGTATCCTCCTAACATATTTATTTCTGCCGGGTTCTCTTCTATTAATGTTGGGCATGCGTCAGTTTTGTGGTCTGTAGAGCCACAAAACTCGCAAGGTTTTACCGGCACTGGTTGTTTTCGTAGGATCTGAATCATCATCTCCTTTAATTGTTTTATCTCTTCTGGCATAGAGCTCATTGGTGTTTCAGCTTGTGCCACATTCCTTGTTCGGGAAAATTCTTCCTGCCGAGTTGTCTCTTCTCTAAATCGGGCATTTTCAGCAACGTTGGCGATGAGGTTCCTTATGCCGCTCAATGATAGATTCATCATGGATCCTCCAGCTGAGGCATCCAGGAGCATTTTGTCTAAGGGTCTTAATCCATCAATGAGGTATTCGATGATGAGTTTCTCGGGCAGTCCAAGGGTACGGCAGCTTCTTTCTAGGTGGTTGAACTTTTCCAGGTAGTCGTACATGTTTTCATTGGGCCCTTGCTTGATGTCTTGTAATTGCCTCCTTACTTGCATTGCCCTTCCTACCGGGTAATATTTGTCCAGGAATTTCCTTTGCATCTGAACCCATGTTCTGATGCTTCCTGAAGGTAATGAAAGGAACCAGTCGTTTGCCGAGTCAATGAGGGAAAAATAGAACGCCTTCAACTTGAAGTCGTCTATACTCACTCGATTGGGTTTTAGATTCTGGCAAATGCCGTGTAAGCGTTGGAGGTGAGTTGTCGCAGATTCTCCATGTGCTCCTGAGAACTTGGGCAAGCTATGGGCCACTGATGCGTTGATGGTAATGTATTCCAGTTCAGGGCCCTCGTATATGCACCATGGTTGCGTTTCGAAAACTGGGGCATTCAGCTCTCCCATCGTAGGTGCGCGGTCGTTGTTATTCCCAGAATAGTTGTCAAAGACAGGTTCTTGCCTAGGCATTTGTCGAGGTTAAGGGTGTGGGGGACGTATAGGGGGTTGCACTGGACCAGCTGCATTTCGATCCTCGGGTGGTACTTGGTTTCTTTGAACGGCCTCCCTATTACGAGCTCTTTGGTTTCTGATGAGTTGTTCCGGATCGTCAATAAATGGAGGTGGAGCCTCATTATTTCGATCGTACAGGTTTATCTCGTCATCATCCTGATAGTCATGGTGGCTTCCTTCGCGAGACATGGTTGTTTTGGAGCGAGTATCGATTCAAAGAACTTATCCAATTAGGTAACTAATTCCCCGGCAACGGCGCCAATTTGACAGATGCTTGTCGTCAGAGCAAATGTACAAATAAATTTATAAGTCCGCTACTCGCGACTTCACTACTGGGTAGCAAGTGGTAAGTAGGGTTCGAACCCAAGGGAATTAGGGGGATAAGTTGTTCTTTAAGGGATCGTACATCGGGGGAGCGTGTTTTTTGGTTGATTGAGGTTTTACTACTAAAAGCTAAGTGATTGGTTGGTTGGTTTTGGTTTTTAGTGCGGAAAAGTAAATGACATAAAAGTAAATACTGAAAGTAAAAAGAAGACTTACATCGGTTGTTGCGTGATCGGCAAGTCTTGCGGAACGTCAGCAGTTGAAAGGGCAGTTTATACTAAGGAAGTAAGTGCAGGTATTGGTTTAATCTAAGGAAAGCATTCGGTTTCGGGGGCCTTGTATCATAGCATGTTTATCATTGACCTTTAGTGATCCTGCTAAGTATTCAAACGTGTATCAAGGCCATTTCAAGCGCTCGATTTGCCACACTGTCTAGCCCATTTCAAGGTCGTAGAGCACTTGTTCTATTTAGACTAGCACCCCATTTCAAGGTATACTAGCCTATGTGCATCCATTTGATCAATCATTTCCGATCAAACCAAATGGTGTTTTAGAGAGGTCGAACTCCTCAGATAAGCTTTGCCATTTCAAGCATCCACTTACCCGAGTATGTTCACGAACCCCCACGGAAGAGTTTTGCCATTTCAAGCATCCACTCAACCTTGGAAGTTCTGACCTAATATATGGCACATAGAACAAGTTTTGAACACAAAGAAGAGGCACTAAGAGTATAGCCTAAAACATTTTATGATACAAGTACACCCCTTCAACCGAATGAAGAGTTTAGCTACGAATATCCATAGAGGTGGATACCATAGCTAAGTACTCGAGGGTTTTTGAAAGACAGTAAGTAAAGGAGAATACTCAAGAACCAACAGGAGTATTCTCAAAGACTACTAGAATACTCAAGAACCAACAGCAGTATTATAGATTTCAAACGAAGCTTACAAAAGTGCCAAAATCTAGAGAGATAAGTAACTTGTGGATTGTGGGATGTTGGAATTGTGTGTTGGGGATGATTTACAAAGGGAAGAGGGGTCTCTATTTATAGGCTAAGGGAGGCAAGGAGAGCATACACTTGTCAAGGGAGGAGAGGCTTGTGGCTTGAGATCTCAACACATGGTATAAGGAGAGCAAAAGCCATCGGGGTGAGTCACCACTCCAAAAGCCATCGGAAGATATTTGTTTCTCAAAAGCCATCGGTTTGACCGGAATTTGACCGGAGCTTCTTGGATTTTGGAGAGTGTATTCTGAATGAAAATGTCATTCTAAGATGATCTCAAGAAGGAACCTAAGCCAAATTCTGCTTGGAACATGGTCGAAATCCCAAATCGGCTGAAATTGCCCTTGTTTGGCTTTTACCGGGCTTGGTGCCTTTGCATTGCGTTCTTGTCCAAACGCCGACTGTTCTAGCATATTTGAATGATTCCAAGTCGGTTCCAAGAAAGTTGTACAGTCGGAATCTGGTCGTGTCCTGACTCGTAATTCATTTTCAGCTTTAAAACTCCTCTTTAGCCTGTATTCTCTCTAGACTCCAAAATACCCTGTAGATAAATATCGGAACTAACAAGCAAAAGTTAAATAGACAAACAGTCTAATTTGGTGGGTTTAACTGTGTTTATGATTCATACAATTATGGTCCATCAGTCGGTTATGCCGATGCGGGTTATTTGTCCGACTCACACAAGGCTATTTCACAAACGGGGTACTTATTCATGTATGGAGGAACTACCATTTCATGGCGTTCGACAAAACTGACCTTGGTAGCCACATCATCAAACCATGTAGAACTGATTGCGTTATACGAAGCTGGACGAGAATGTGTTTGGCTTAGATCGTTTATCAACCATGTCAAGACCTCTTGTGGATTAGTATCAGGCAAACAAAGCCCGATAGTATTATATGTGGATAATGCTACTTGCATCTCCCAAATCAAAGAGGGATATATTAAAGATGATAGAACAAAGCACATATCTCCGAAATTCTTCTCCACTCACGAGCTTCAAGTGGGAGGGGAGATCAATGTTTGCCAAATACAATCTAGTAAAAATTTGGCAGACTTGTTCACCAAGTCGTTACCGACACGAGTTTTTAAGAAACTTGTAAATGACATCGGGATGTGCAGTCATAAGGATTTGTCAGCTTGAGGGGGAGTTTTATAACTGTACTCATTTTCCTTAACTTGGTTATTATCCCTTTTGGGTTTTTTTTTCAGGTCAAGGTTTTAACGAGGCAGTTCACAAAATAAGGAGTGTACATTCAAGGGGTGGGGGTGCATTCATAATATGACATTATGAATGCACACTTAACCTTTGGTTAGACTCATTTAGATCACTCCATTAAACCTCTCTTTATGTGTGTTAAAAGGCCATGTCCTTTCATTTGTCTCATGTAATCCTATAAATATGTGTCTATGTAAAGAAGAAAGGATAAGAAGAATACAATTCTCATACACATTTCTATCATCTCTTGTTTCTTCCCTATTGTATTACAACTATATAAACTTTTTTTTTGATAGTGGGTTTACATCTCATATAGGACATATCAAGGAATACATCGCATACAAGATATTTCTCGGGTACATATATATTTCTAGCCTATTTGAGCACATCCACGAAAAGGGCACCTCCCGGATTTGCACTTGAGTCACTCGATGAAGCGCAGGCCATATTGACTCCTCTAACTTTTAAAACCCACGAATCGACAAATACCTCCATGGAAGGACCTTAATGCTCCTTAAGCATGCCTCCGCGAGAGGGAAGTACCTACAAACGTCCACAAAGGACGAGGAAGAGGAAGAGGAAAGAAAAGAGGAAGAAGAAAATATCCACAAAGGATGTAGGAAGAGTTTGCACCATAGGTGGGACTAGGAAAATTCCACAAAATTGTGGAAAGGAAAAGTGCCACGGTGGGGTTTGAACACAAGACTTTACATATTGCAAGGCAAGTGCTCAACAACTTATCCACCACCTTGTTGGCAATTATATATAAACATTTACTCGTATATAATTACGAATGATTCTCAATAGTATATGAATAAGAAATGGAAACGTAAATAGGGAATGACATACATGTAGTTTCATAGTTGCCGGATATATATGGAGGGTTGAAATCTCATGAGAAGTCTATTTTAGGTGAAAAATGAGAAATAATCTGATCCAGTCATCTTAATACATCTAGGGTTGAAATTAAATTAGATTTTTTTCATAATCCGTAATTGTTTCAGGTTACATTAGATCTGAAGGGCAAATTAGGGAAGCAAAATATCAAAAGAAACAAAAATCTCGTTTATATTTCTCCCTCATCGCACGACCTAAACAACTATCGGCAAAATCAATCTACGAATTAAAGAGAATAACGAGCGATTTTCTTGCGACTATTGGCTAGTCTGTGCGACTTGATCAACAATCGCGGACAATACCACCAAAGAGCACCTAACCATGAGGAAAGTCGATAAACATTACAGTATGTGGCCGTACGAATTGAACTGAATCATAATTTTAGGGTTTGATGCTTAGCGATTTTAGCTGGCTCGTTCACCGTTGATTTCTGTCGCCGTCGAGTAAAATCGAGGGTTCAAAGCTAACCGATTATAGTCCAAAGTCGACTACATTCACCGTCTAATAAAAGCTAGTCAACTATATTGGAAGAATCGGTGTTTGCTAAGTTCGTTATGGTAGCACGGTAAAATGGGTAGCATCCTCAGTCATCATTCGTAGTAATTGAATTAAAATGCTTAGGATAATATTCGTAGTAATTGATCAAAATGCGTAGGATAATATTTGTAACAATTGAATCAAAATGTGTATCTGTTCATGAGTTATGATTTCTATTACTCTTTTTTTAACAGTAATGTTTTTTCATAACAGTTAAAATTAGTATTCTTATACAAGACTTGTGGTTGCATATGTGAACTCTTCGCATCAATTAACCGTAGATATCAAAAGAGTATTGGAAGAGTTCACAAATGAATTTTTTCCTTGTATCCATTCTTAGGAAGAAGGCTAAGTTTCTTTTTACTGATCGTATGATAACTTCACCAGGAATAAATGTTTTTTTGGAAGTTCAAACTGTAAAGCGATGTAGCCGCCTTTGATAAATTCCAAATATAAGCTGTAACAACCAAAATTTTAGTTATCTGCCATAATTTTTCCATTGTCGATCAAATAAGAAAACATTAAGATATTAATTGATCAATGACCTTTTTCATGATCAAACTTGGTAGTTGATTGAGCAAATCTGATTCATGTTACTAGTCTGATTCCCAAATGTCAAATGTTTTTTTTTCAGTCAGATGGCACTATTTTTTTTAATAAGTTATTGTTACTACGTGTGGCATGTGTTTTGGCAAAACGTCTTCATAGTATTCAAGCAGAAGTCAAGGAGCTGTTCAATCGGAGATTGGAACACGCAAGCTGCGCTCAATTGAAGAACAGAAGTTTCCTAATTTGGAAATTTCCAAATATCGAAGATATGCAGTTGGGAATCGGTTGAAAGTTGGATCGGTTGGCGAAATATTCTGGAAACGTTATCAAGATCCAGCAGTATTATCTAGGAGCCGACATTATCAAGAAATATACTCAAAAGATATTCAAGATCAAAAGATTTGGAAGCTTGGGAATATTTAGGAAAAATTTCCTAATTATTCGAGATAGAGTATCTCAACGAATAGGGAACTAGCCGTATACTATAAATACAAGGCTAGGGTTTCCCTATTCAGTAGTTCGTCTAGAGGAGAAATTATACACGATACACATCTAACCGAGGAGGAGGAGGAGACGACGGCTGGATAATTTTCTACATCAGAAAACTAATCGGCCTTGAGGCAGTCTGTTCAGTGTGCTGATCAGACCTGTCCGTGGAACTAACGCTGCACACACACCACTTGTTGCTACGCATTCTAGAGAACACGTCTGTCTTCGGGAGAAGGCGTCAGGACAAATTTTATCACTCAGGAAAAGAATCCCAAAACTCAAGGGAAAATATATCTATTGATATCACGACGAACTATAAAATGATCATGACGAACTATATAATGGCCATGACGAACTATAAAATGTCATGACAAACTATATAATGATGTTGCCAAATCTGAATATAGAAACAATGAAATATTTTAATAGGTGAATGTGTCTGTATTCATATGATGAAAACAAGACAATAAAAAATTTAATAGGTAAGTAATTCATCATGCAACTTTGTGCGGATCATCGTCATTTCCAACATGCTCTTGTGCATTCACATCTTTCCTTCGTCTTTTGGCGCTTGAAACCTTGACGGTGGCACAACAGATGTTTCAACTTTACTACACCGTCATTACTGATTGTCGTATTAATACGTATACTGAATCCAGCTATTTGAGCATAATTCTCATAGAATTTCACTGCATCATCCGGAGAGAAAATTTTTGACCAACAAATGGCTTGTGGTGGTCACGGCATTTGGGCTTTCAAAATTCAGTGCCACTGAGAAAAGGAAGACGGTTCTATCAAATCAAAGTCCTCAGGGAAGGTGCCGCCGCGATTAATAATACCTGCACGCAAAACATGAAACCAGAAAAAATATTCATCGCAACTACATTCGATGATATTTAGTAAGGATCGCAAGATGTTTCTGTATAACAGTTCATCGCAATTCGTATTCGTCACAACATTTATGCAGTTTAAAACTAAATAATGCTTCATAGTTGGCATTTAAGCATGGTAGTGACATAGTTCGTCAATTACTATTTATAATTCGTCATGTTTGTTCCATGATGATTTTTAGAATGGATCGCACGATGTTGGTGATGTGGTGCTGATAAACTGTTCCACCAGCCATTTAATTCCACATCACAAAATCAAGAGTGCCAATGAATTGTTATATCGGCAGTTCCTGTAAATTCGTCATGTTTATTCCATGATGATATTTAGAACAGATCGCACAATGGATGCTGATATAACAACTTGTAGGCATTATATTCGCCTCTACATTCACTAGATGAAACACTAAAATTAAAAACACATCCGAACCTCTGATGTTGTAGTCGGCCATGGCGTAAAGGTTAATCCGGACGATGTTGGATAGACTGAAACGACTTTGATATTCCGACTTTAACAACGGTGATTCAATCGCCAAACGACTACTTCACGATAACGATGCACGAATTGTCGAGCATCAATACCATATCCTGTTGCACGCGACGACTAAGGAAACTGCAAATCAGTTGCGATGAAACAAAAACAAAATATATATATTAAGGATGATGTATGCCATATTTGTCCCTTTTCTAATATCAATTTGAATTTACATATATTTAATTTCTCTTAATCTCATCCATTGAAATTATAAAATCAAGAGTGGTAATTAGTTTGTATTTTTTTTATCAAAATATGGGCTTTGCACCTGAACCCTTTCCTCATGTGGTATATGCATTTGTGAGCTTCATTAATCATATGTTGAAAGTAAAATGCACATGGATGCATACTTTCTCTTTTTTTTGATAATGGGGTATATAACTAAGAACACTACAATGCATATTACTAAAGCTTTATCAATAGTACATATATATATTGATCTCTTTTTAGGGAAAATTACAAAAAGACTACATGGACTACAACACCATTTCAAATTGCGACATGTACTATTTCAATATTCAATTTAGTATTTTTGGACACACAATTGTACACAATCAACTAACAACGTTAATCAATTATTATTATTATTATTTAATCAAAATTATTTAATTTAAATGTGAACACACTGCCTAATGTAATAAAAACTTTTCTATTCACGATTCAATCAAATTACAATACGAATTTCCTCCTCACTCCTGTTCAAAAAAAAATTAACTGATATTATGCCTATCGGGCGAAATGATCCGTGGGTATAGATCGTCACTCGTCGATCCCTGAAACTATTTCTTCATTTTCCAAAGAAGACAAGGAGCATCAGCAACGAAAGAAGAGACGCATCAGAAGACAACGCGGGAGAGGAAAAGCCAGAAAGAGCTAGATTGGATACAAACAGATGGAATCTTTCTTAGTGTTGCTTCTTGTAGGGCAGTTATGCTTGCGGGATTTGTGAAGCTCGTACTTACAGTTGCAGTGGTACGACCTCCAGTCGATCACGCCGTCGCAGCCAGTGAGGCATCCGTCCATCAGATACTAGAAGAATTCTCCCAAAGCCGCCATCGCTAGAATCAAAGCGATTTGAAATCGGAAGTGGAGTGATGGGATAGATTTGATCGAGCGAGCATGCTTTCATGAAGAGTCTTGAGAAGAAGCGAGCTACGGTGTGATTGTAATTTGATTGAATCGTGAATGAAAAGTTTATATTATATTATGGCAGTGTGTTCACAGTTAGAGTAAATATTTTTTATTAAAGAAAAATAATTGTAAACGATATTCATTAACGACGTTAGTATATTGTGTGCAATTTAGTCCAAAAAGGCGGTAGTAAATTGTGTTTAATTTAGTCCAAAAACACTAAATTGAAAATTGAAATAGTTCAGGCCTCGACTTGAAATATTGTGGTAGTCCAGGTAGTCTTTTTGTAATTATCCTTTTTTTAAAGCTCTAGCAAGACATTTTGATCGGATCCGAAATCAACTGGTACATCTCTCTACTTCCGAAGCGCTTGCCATGTTCGGCACCTTTACCATGGATCCACACATCCACCACATCGGTACATTCTTCGACACTTGGAGCTCAAGCCATCGGACACCTTTACCGTTGCAAGATACCTCCACAAGGGGGAAGAACACATCCATGCGTGAGGCTGGACGAGAAAGGCATCCACGAGGGACGTAGGAAGGATCCACACGCGAGGTGTGACGAGGAAGAGGAAAATGAAGAAAATCTCACAAAATTGTGAGGAAAATTGGTGATCCCAGGATTCGAACCCGGGTGTAACGATCCATGGCGGACTCCTTAACCAACAACCTCCACCCCTATCGGCCATGAATGCATACTTAACAATCGAGCTTTTGGATAGTGTTTCAAGTAATTGACTGACAATAAATGTTTAATATAACTACACATTCTTTTCTCCGTGAGAGATTTTGTGATTATATAAAAATATGTTTATTATAATTTTTTATTTTAAGGTATTGCATTGTATCAAATAATTTAAACGGACGGGAATTTGGGACGAACAAATGGATTTTATTTGTAAGATGCATAAATGCCTTAATGTTGGAGTTTTCTAATTTTATAATTCTTAGAGAGTTCTTAAAGGGTAACATGATCAATAGCTTTGCATCCGGTAAAATGTTTACCATGGTTGCGGCATTGGTATATTTTCTGACACCCCTGATGATAGTCTCCCGGGTTCGGAGGCTGTATACAAGGTAGTCCTTCGCATCCCGGTACACGATTTCCAGTAACGGACCCAGGAATTTTGATAGGAGTGACAGACAAAAAAATTTTTGCTTTATGAAGAAAATTTACCATTGCTTAAAAACGAATTATTACATCAAAATAAAGAGCGTCTTGTTTCCATATCACCGAAATCATCTTTCATTGAATCAGTGCTAAACGCTTTAGCTATTTCCTTCTCAATGATGACAACCAAATAATCCGATAAGAAATTATCTTCCATCTTGTTGCGAAATGCGTTTTTCACTATATTCATTCTTGAAAAAGAGCGTTTGGTAGTAGCAGTGGAAACTGGAAGAGTTAGAATAAGAGTTGAAAGATGTTTGATTTTCTTGTTCTCGTCAACCATTGACATATAGTTCAGAAATTTCAGTCAGAATGTTAAAATCAGGAAGTTGGATAAATGTTAGATTTCATGCGCAACGATGTCTTTTCATCTTCATCAAAGTATATTGGATAAAATTTCTCAACCATTTTGCGTATATCATCGACTCTGAATATTGTACGCAACTCTTTAGGCTCTAAAGCTGAAGAGAGAATCATCAATTCCACAATATAATCATTGAATTTGTTGTTTAGTTCTTGCAATTGAGAATCTATTATATTTAGTTTATATACTAGATATAATATTAAATCTGAATAATATTATATTATGTTTAATTTAGAATTTATATATTATATAAAAAAAATTCGGAAAACTCCGGGGGTGACATGTGTCACCCGTCTTTAACTCCGTCCGTCCCTGACGACCTCTCTTCATACTCGGATTTCCAATATACTCAGATTCAACTCTTGTAGTAGATGGTATTAATGTCATGATAATCAACTTTGTAAAAGAAGTATAAGATATGATCTTCAAATCTCTAAAATTGACTATAGTAAAACTTGTGACTTATATTTTACAAAAACAGTAGTAAACTCAAGCTACAAATGTGAGTAGTGATTCCAGAATGGAATATTGTATCTTTACTTGTATGCATTGAGAATATGAAAATATATAAAAGGATAATTTTCGATCATAGTAGTAGTTTTCCAATGTGTTTATCACATTGGTATGCTAGCATTTCTTTATGTTTATTACGTGTCTTGAAAATTCACATATAACATATTGTTGTTTGTTTCCAAGACATGAGAAAGGATTCGGTGCAAAGTCTATATTTTTGTAAAAAATACAAACTAATCACATCTTTTGATTTTGACATTTCAATGGATCAGATTAATTGGAACAAAATCAGTTTAAATTCAAATATCAATTAAAATAAGGGCAATTATGTCTTTACACCATCTTTAAGGAAATCACAAATTAGCAGTCGCATTGATCTGGAAACCCTAGATACGACTCCCTCTCCACCGCCTCAGACGTCATCGTCTGACCATCGCATCGCTCCAGCGACTCGATCGGCGTAACTGTCAGATCGATCTTGAAATGGTTGCACAGAATTCGCCGGACGAAATTCCGACAGGATGGTCGGCCAATTGGAAAGTGTTGAGCAGTCGCCGCAAACTTAATGTCTGTGCTTGAATTTTGGTTTATCTTGTTCGGAGGTTTTTAGGGTTTGTGGGTGAACGATTTGGCTGATTAAGAGTGTATTTAGAGGGAGGGGGTTCGGATTGCGGAAAAACATGGACAAATTCATGACGAATTATAGTCCAATTGTGACGAATTATGTCATATTTCGTCACAATTGGACTATAATTCGTCAAGATTTCTGACGAATTTTAGTGCACTTTCGACGAATTATGACATAATTCATCACAGTTGGACTATAATTCGTCAACAATTCGGCAGTATCATTGTATAATTAGTCATGACATTTTATAGTTCGTCATCACCATTTTATAGTTCGTCGAAAACTTAGTTCTTGGACAACAGTCGAAAACTTAGTTCTTGGTCAACAAACAGTTCAAACCATCGTTCGTCGTCGACATTGTCCCAACACCCAGTACAGTATCTACGGACGAACTGAATTAGGGTAATTCAAACTCACCATCGTTCGTCGACATTGTCCCAACTCCCAAAACCCTAAAATCGGTATTTGACGAATCGCGTGAACTCCTAACCCTAACTTCGTCGATGTGCGGAGAGATTCTGGGATGAATCGCGACTTGATCTTCGGGATTTTGGTTTCCTAAATCGTCGGCTTTTGTTTATGTGAGGAGAGATACGGGGTTGCTTTTTTTAATTTTGTTTATTTTGTTGGTCAATTTTACCCTTTCTAGGGAGAGATACACGTTCAAAATTAAGTTATTAATTTATTTAATTCAATTATCATCAGCCTTTGGATTAACTAAACGAACGGATCAGATGAGTTCGTATTTTGCACCAGATCCGGCCTCTCCAAGACATATCAAAGTAACCCTTTAAACACAAATATATTAGGGATAATGATTCGTTACTCTTTGTTTCACAATAGAATTCTTTTTGCCTTGGTTGTACACACACGTATGGAACTCGAATGATATTCAATGAACAGTAAAACAATTTTATTCAATCAGTCCTTTCTGAATTTGAGTGCATAACTTTTTGGGGGGATTGTCTTCAAATACCAGAACAGTAGTAGTGTAGGAAATAGAGTAAATAGCAGGAAACAACAGCTTCTTCTTCCGGTGATTCTTCAAAGAAATCGATGACAATATGGATATCAAATTTGATCGCATATTCGCTTTCCGAATTCGATATTTCGACCATTTAATTTAGGCGAGGGTTGCACGAAATCTGAACGGGGACTATCAAATTGAGCAATTTCTACTAGGCGCTAGTCGGGCGGAAAGGTCCTTGAAGATTAATCGGAGCCTAGGCGGAGATTAATCGGTTTTACAATTTTGTATTTTTTAATATTCTAAATAATTAATAATCATATAAATATTATTATGATATATATTTTATTGTATTTTAATATATATAAAAAGCAATCTGATAATAAAGATATTTTAATAGTTTATCAAATAATAAAATGATACACAGACATATGTAAACTATGTAAAAATAAAGGAATTTTTTCATTTTGATCAAGAAATTTGTCATATGGTTAACGCTTAGGCGGATTTAGAGGGCGACTAGGCGGGTCTAGGCGACGACTAGGTGGATCTAGACGGCGGCTCAACGCCAATAAATCGCGTGACCTTCCAAACCTTCTAATGATCGATTAATCGGGCGGATTCGTAAATTTCACCTTCAAGGCGGGTCTAGGCGGGGATTTTTAGAACACTGCTCTCGACTGAAGATCTAGAAATCAACTTAGGGTTTGAGGTTTTGGGAACAAATAGTAGATTTGAATCAACGAAATTATTCTCTGAGTGTTTCAGTACTTTTTCTAATATTTTTCATGACAATTACAACCTCCAAATTATATGAAATCAACCGAGACAAAGAACGGATGCGACCTGAGCTAAACGCCGCGGCTGTGTTCATCCGCCCCGTGCCCTATGCAGCATTAGCTCACCGCGCCCAATGAAGACATTAACTTAACGTCTTTATAGGATGCGCCCAACTTAATGTCTTCGCTGGGTGTGATCCTCACTGATCCAGACACCAAATGTTGCTTACACGATGTCCGAAAGGTCTCATTTTACTAGGGTATTCTACCCTAATATGTTTTAACACAATGGCAGGTTCATAAAACTCTAAAATCACCAACAATCCTCCCCCTTTTAGGGGTTTTCTTTGTTTTCCCAAATACCTTTGTTTTTATGTAAAACACGCATAAACGAAAATGTCGTAACGAGTGAATTTCCACTTAAAGTAGTTACACATTCAAAATACCCGAAAATCATGGTGTTATAACGGTTGAACCAGTCAATCCATTTGGGTACCTCAAGATAACACACACATGACTTCACAAACTCTAAGTTTGACTTGACTCTTAATGGCCCTTGAGTCCCTATCCCTTCTTGAATGTACTGAGATTCAACCCGAAATTTTATGAAGCAACCGGAAACTTCACATTCATATAGGTAGATTCCTTAAGGATAACAGTACCCGATTGTGCTCATACAATCAGCACTTTTTCAAAGAATCTTTTAAGAAGAGTCCCCTTCAACCTATTACTTGTAGGTCATGAACACATACTTGGGAATGTTAATTTGTGTTTAGCAATCTTCTAGGAATGCGCTTTCCACATTGAATTCAACTCTAATGCTAGTTAGATGTGAATTGGGTGTCCCACGACTAGATGATTATATGGGTTTTAGTCCCAACCCCTTTATCGACTTAAAAACTAAGTCTTCAGCTAATCCCTTCGTCAAGTGATCGGCTAAGTGACCTAACAAAATCCACAGATATCACCCCGTGCGTAAAGAGCTCTCTTACTGCACTATGTCTAACACCTAAGTGTCTAGACTTTTCATTGTAAACATGGCTATATGCTTTAACCAATGTTGCAGCGCTATCACAATGTATCGATATTGGTGATATCAGTCTTTCCCACAATGGAATTTCATATATCATGTTCTTTAACCATTATGCTTCCTTTGAAGCAGTAGTTAGAGCAACAAACTCAGATTCCATTGTTGAACTTGTGATGCAAGTTTGTTTCTTAGATGCCCATGAGATGGCACCTCCCCCATGTAGGAATACCCATCCACTTGTAGAAGAGTGATCTTCCTCATTTGAAATCCAACTTGCATCCAAAAATCATTCTATGATCGAAGGAATATCTGAATATACAACACCAACATTCCTTGTCCCCTTAAAGTACCTAAGTACCCTATGAAGCGATTTCCAATGTTGCATACTAGGATTACTAGTATATCGACTAAACTTTCCTACCGCAAATGCGATGTCAGGTCTTGTACAAGTCATGGCATACAACAAACTAGCAATGACTTTTGAATACTCGAGTTGGGACATGGGTTTTCCCGTATTCGGGAATAGGGAAGTAGAGGGGTCAAAAGGAGTACTTACCTGATGGCAATCGAAATAATTGACCCTCTTTATCACTTTTTCAATATAATGAGAGTGTGTTAAAGCTAGACCTCCTTCAACTCTCTTTATTCTTATTCCAAGAATAATTTCTGCCTCCCTCATGTCCTGCATGGAAAACTTGGATGATAAGAATTCTTTTGTTTGATTTATGCACTATAGGTTAGTGCCAAAAATCAACATATCATCCACATATTGACAAATGATAACTCCATTCCCGGAGTTGTCAAATTTGCTATATACACATATATCCGATCGATTTAAAATAAATCCATCGAATAGCACGACTTTAACAAATTTTTGATGTCATTGCATTGGTGCTTGTTTTGGAGAAAAGGGAGTTGAATGCATATTCATAGGATATGCTCAACACTCCATGACTTTAGCATAAGGTATGCAAGCTTGTTAAGTCACTATTCGATGGAGTGTTGAGCATATCCTATGAATATGCATTCAACTCCCTTTTCTCCTAAAGTCTTATGTTTAGGGATAGGTAGTCTCACAACCGCCCTACAACCCCAAAATCAAATATGATTCAAACTTGGTTTCTTATTGTACCAAATTTCATAAGGAGTAAGCAGATTGCTCCTTTTATTTGGAACCCTATTTAACAAACAACAAGCCCCGTTAACATGGCTTCTCCCCAAAATCCATCATTTACACCCGGGTAAGAAAGCATGACATTTACCATCTCTTTTAATGCTCTATTCTTCCTCACCGATTTACCATTTTGTTGTGGTGTATAGGGAACCGTGGTTTCATGAATGATACCAACCAATTGGAAATAACTTGGATCAAAGTATTCCCCATTTCTATCGGTGCGCAACCTTTTAATTAAGGTACCATTTTGGAAGTTCAACTTCACTCTTATAAATTTTAAACTTATCAAGAGCCTCATCTTTTGAATGCGACAAGTAAACATAGCAAAATCTAGAACAATCATCTATGTATGTCACTACATATTTCTTGTTTCCTAGATATGGTGATGCATGAAAACCACATAAATCGCTATGTATTAAATCAAGTAAATTACTTTCTCTTTTAACTTCATTAAATGGTTGCCTTGTGATCTTAGGCCATGTCCAGTTGACTTTAAATTTATGCTTTATAAATTAAATTAAAATAAATTAAACTAAATTCAGCTAAGCTAAATTAAATTAACTTAAATTCAGCTAAGTTAAACTAAATTAAATTTAAGTAAATTGTATTTGATTTAATTCATCACCGCCGTCATCATCACCATCATCACCATCATCATCATCGTCATCATCGTCCTCATCTTCATCATCATCACCATCATCATCCCCATCATCATCATCATCGTCATATCATCATCATCGTATTGTCCTCATGTATCATCATCATCATTATCATCATCATCACCATCACCATCACAATCACCACCACCACCATCATCATCATCGTATCATCATCATCAGTATCATCATCATCACATCATCATCATCATCATCATCATTATCATTATCATTACATCAGCATCATCATATGATGATGATGATCACCACCACCATCATCATATCATCATCATCGTATCATCATCATCGTATCATCATCATCATATTACCCATCATCATCATATCATATTACCATCATCATCACATCACATCATCATCACCATCATCACATCACATCATCATATTACCATCATCATCATCATCATCATCATCATATTACCATCATCATATCACCATCATCATCATGATCATCACCATTATCACCACCACCATCATCATATTACCATCATCATCATGTCACCATCATCGTCATCATATCGCCATCATCATCACCACCACCACCACCATCATCGTCATCATCATCATCATCATCACCACCACCATCACCACCTCATCATCATCATCATCATCATCATCATCATCATTATCATCATCATCACATTAAAGATTGTGAAATATTTTGAGATGAATGCTATAATTTTTCGTCCCGCCTCGGTTTTTAATAATAATGATGAAAGTGTAATTTTTGTAAAGACACTTTCATCATTATTTTTTATGATAATACATTGTATCTTCAATAAAGAGCATTTCTATATTTATCACACGTCTTGAAAATTAACATATATAATATTTTTTATCGATTTCGGTTTCCCAAAAATACAATTAATAATTTTCTTATTCTTCTTGCAGTTTTCATACATATATAACCCAAAAAATATTAAATGCTTAGTTAGGAGTAGATACGGTTATTGTTCTCATCTATATCCGTTGACTGCATAGAATTGTCACGTCGCCACCACATAAGGATGGTTAGTGACCCTTGGGCGTCATAATTAAAACTTAAAAGCTCATCGTCTTAAGGTGTGTGACCCCTTAAATTTAGATCATAAATGATGTTTGAAAGTCATTTTGTTCAACAATTAAAACACATTTTGTAATGAAATTCGCACATTATCTCATAAATATTCCATTCACTTCTTTTATATTTATTTTTAATCGTAAAAGTGTCTTTACCAAAATGATTAAAAACCAAGGCAGGACGAAAAACACTCTTACGCATAAGTGAGGAGAATTATTCTACTGCAAGGAGTCGAACCTTAACCTCTTGAACATAGCATCAAGAATTCAAGTCACTGGCCTAAGATCCCTTTCACAGATGAAAAGGATTTTCAATTATCTCTGCTCGTGTTATTAAACTAGATACTATTCATTGTTGCATCACTAGGTGGGAAAAAGCTATGCATATTGTTTATGTGATTTAACCTATATATTTAATAAATCTTGAAATAATGTATATTAGACTTGTCACAAACTTTCAATATAAGGCCGAAAAGCTCATAATTATTAAACTTAAAGTTAACATAATATTAATCAATCAATAAATTATCAGAATAATTTATTAATGCCCAACTATTCAAATCATATAGATGTATGAAATCAATTCATCAAAAGATTCTCAACATTCAGTTAGTGAATTAATGATTCATTTGGTATGCACTTGTGAGCTTCACTTATCATATGTTAAAATTAAAAGTACATGGATCCATACTTAACCATCGAGCTTTTGGATAGTGTTTCAAGTAATTGACTAACTATAAAATGTTTAATATAACTACACATTCTTTTCCCCGTGAGAGATTTTGTGATTATATAAAAGATATGTTTATTATAAGTTTTTATTTAAAGTCCTACATTGTATCAACTAATTTAAATGGACGGGAATTTAAGGACGAACAAATGGATTTTATTTGTAAAAGATGCATAAATGCTTTAATGTAGGAGTTTTCTAATTTTATAACTCTTATAGAGCTCTAGAATTGTAACATGATCAATAGCTTTGCGTCCGGTAACAAGTTTTCCATGGTCACGGCATTGGTATATTTTTTGACAACCCCGACGATAGCCTCCCGGGTTCGGGGGCGGTAGACATGGTAGTCCTTTTCATCCCGGTCCACGACCTCTCTCCATAGTCGGATATCGTATATAATCAGCTTCAACTCTTGTAGTAGATAGTATTAATATCATGATAATCAACGTTGTAAAAGAAGTATAAGATATGATCTTCATACCTCTTAAATTGATTATAATAAAACTTGTACGACTTCTTTTTTACAAAAACAGTACTAAACTCAAGCTACAAATGTGAGCAGTGATTTAAGAAAGGAATATTGTATCTTTATTTATATGCATGGAGAATATGAAAATATATAAAAGGATAATGTTCGATCATAGAAATAATTATCCAATGTGTTTATCACATTGTATCTTCAATAAAGAGCATTTCTATATTTATCACACGTCTTGAAAATTAACAAATATAATATTTTTTATCGATTTCGGTTTCCCAAAAATACAATTAATAATTTTCTTATTCTTCTTGCAGTTTTCCTACATATATAACCCAGAAAATATTAAATGCTTAGTTAGGAGTAGATACGGTTATTGTTCTCATCTATATCCGTTGACTGCATAGAATTGTCACGTCGCCACCACATAAGGATGGTTAGTGACCCTTGGGCGTCATAATTAAAACTTAAAAGCTCATCGTCTTAAGGTGTGTGACCCCTTAAATTTAGATCATAAATGATGTTTGAAAGTCATTTTGTTCAACAATTAAAACACATTTTGTAATGGAATTCGCACATTATCTCATAAATATTCCATTCACTACTTTTATATTTATTTTTAATCCTAAAAGTGTCTTTACCAAAATGATTAAAAACCGAGGCGGGACGAAAAACACCCTTATGCATAAGTGAGGAGAATTATTCTACTGCAAGGAGTCGAACCTTGACCTCTTGAACATAGCATCAAGAATTCAAGTCACTGGCCTAAGATCCCTTTCACAGATGAAAAGGATTTTCAATTATCGCTGCTCGTGTTATTAAACTAGATACTATTCATTGTTGCATCACTAGGTGGGAAAAAGTTATTCAGATTGTTTATGTGATTTAACCTAAATATTTATTAAATCTTGAAATAATGTATATTAGACTTGTCACAAACTTTCAATATATGGCGGAAAAGCTCATAATTATTATACTTAAAGTTAACATAATATTACTCAATCAATAAATTATCAGAATAATTTATTAATGCCCAACTATTCAAATCATATAGATGTATGAAATCAATTCATCAAAAGATTCTCAACATTCAGTTAGTGAATTTATGATTCATTTGGTATGCACTTGTGAGCTTCATTTATCATATGTTAAAATTAAAAGTACATGGATGCATACTTAACCATCGAGCTTTTGGATAGTGTTTCAAGTAATTGACTGACTATAAAATGTTTAATATAACTACACATTCTTTTCTCAGTGAGAGATTTTGTGATTATATAAGAGATATGTTTATTATAATTTTTTATTTAAGGTCTTAAATTGTATCAAATAATTTAAATGGACGGGAGTTTAAGGACGAACAAATGGATTTTATTTGTAAAAGATGCATAAATGCTTTAATGTAGGAGTTTTCTAATTTTATAACTCTTATAGAGCTCTAGAATTGTAACATGATCAATAGCTTTGCGTCCGGTAACAAGTTTTCCATGGTCACGGCATTGGTATATTTTTTGACAACCCCACGATAGCCTACCGGGTTCGGGGGCGGTAGACATAGTAGTCCTTTGCATCCCGGTCCACGACCTCTCTCCATAGTCGGATATCCTATATAATCAGCTTCAACTCTTGTAGTGGATAGTATTAATATCATGATAATCAACGTTGTAAAAGAAGTATAAGATATGATCTTCATACCTCTTAAATTGATTATAATAAAACTTGTACGACTTCTTTTTTACAAAAACAGTACTAAACTCAAGCTACAAATGTGAGTAGTGATTTAAGAATGGAATATTGTATCTTTATTTATATGCATGGAGAATATGAAAATATATAAAAGGATAATGTTCGATCATAGAAATAATTATCCAATGTGTTTATCACATTGTATCTTCAATAAAGAGCATTTCTATATTTATCACACGTCTTGAAAATTAACATATATAATATTTTTTATCGATTTCGGTTTCCTAAAAATACAATTAATAATTTTCTTATTCTTCTTGCAGTTTTCCTACATATATAACCCAGAAAATATTAAATGCTTAGTTAGGAGTAGATACGGTTATTGTTCTCATCTATATTCGTTGACTGCATAGAATTGTCACGTCGCCACCACATAAGGATGGTTAGTGACCCTTGGGCGTCATAATTAAAACTTAAAAGCTCATCGTCTTAAGGTGTGTGACCCCTTAAATTTAGATCATAAATGATGTTTGAAAGTTATTTTGTTCAACAATTAAAACACATTTTGTAACGGAATTCGCACATTATCTCATAAATATTCCATTCACTTCTTTTATATTTATTTTTAATCCTAAAAGTGTCTTTACCAAAATGATTAAAAACCGAGGCGGGACGAAAAACACCCTTACGCATAAGTGAGGAGAATTATTCTACTGCAAGGAGTCGAACCTTGACCTCTTGAACATAGCATCAAGAATTCAAGTCACTGGCCTAAGATCCCTTTCACGGATGAAAAGGATTTTCAATTATCTCTGCTCGTGTTATTAAACTAGATACTATTCATTGTTGCATCACTAGGTGGGAAAAAGTTATTCAGATTGTTTATGTGATTTAACCTAAATATTTAATAAATCTTGAAATAATGTATATTAGACTTGTCACAAACTTTCAATATATGGCCGAAAAGCTCATAATTATTATACTTAAAGTTAACATAATATTACTCAATCAATAAATTATCAGAATAATTTATTAATGCCCAACTATTCAAATCATATAGATGTATGAAATCAATTCATCAAAAGATTCTCAACATTCAGTTAGTGAATTTATGATTCATTTGGTATGCACTTGTGAGCTTCACTTATCATATGTTAAAATTAAAAGTACATGGATGCATACTTAACCATCGAGCTTTTGGATAGTGTTTCAAGTAATTGACCGACTATAAATTGTTTAATATAACTACACATTCTTTTCTCCGTGAGAGATTTTGTGATTATATAAAAGATATGTTTAATATAATTTTTTATTTAAGGCCGTACATTGTATCAAATAATTTAAATGGACGGGAATTTAAGGATGAACAAATGGATTTTATTTGTAAAAGATGCATAAATGCCTTAATGTAGGAGTTTTCTAATTTTATAACTCTTATAGAGCTCTAGAATTGTAACATGATCAATAGCTTTGCGTCCGGTAACAAGTTTTACATGGTCATGGCATTGGTATATTTTTTGACAACCCCGACGATAGCCTACCGGGTTCGGGGGCAGTAGACATGGTAGTCCTTTGCATCCCGGTCCACGACCTCTCTCCATAGTCGGATATCCAATATAATCAGCTTCAACTCTTGTAGTAGATAGCATTAATATCATGATAATCAACGTTGTAAAAGAAGTATAAGATATGATCTTCATACCTCTTAAATTGATTATAATAAAACTTGTACGACTTCTTTTTTACAAAAACAGTACTAAACTCAAGCTACAAATGTGAATAGTGATTTAAGAATGGAATATTGTATCTTTATTTATATGCATGGAGAATATGAAAATATATAAAAGGATAATGTTCGATCATAGAAGTAATTATCCAATGTGTTTATCACATTGTATCTTCAATAAAGAGCATTTCTATGTTTATCACACGTCTTGAAAATTAACATATATAATATTTTTTATCGATTTCGGTTTCCCCAAAATATAATTAATAATTTTCGTATTCTTCTTGCAGTTTTCCTACATATATAACCCAGAAAATATTAAATGCTTAGTTAGGAGTAGATACGGTTATTGTTCTCATCTATATCCGTTGTCTGCATAGAATTGTCACGTCGCCACCACATAAGGATGGTTAGTGACCCTTGGGCGTCATAATTAAAACTTAAAAGCTCATCGTCTTAAGGTGTGTGACCCCTTAAATTTAGATCATAAATGATGTTTGAAAGTCATTTGTTCAACAATTAAAACACATTTTGTATTGAAATTCGCACATTATCTCATAAATATTCCATTCACCTCTTTTATATTTATTTTTAATCCTAAAAGTGTCTTTACCAAAATGATTAAAAACCGAGGCGGGACGAAAAACACTCTTACGCATAAGTGAGGAGAATTATTCTACTGCAAGGAGTCGAACCTTGACCTCTTGAACATAGCATCAAGAATTCAAGTCACTGGCCTAAGATCTCTTTCACAGTTGAAAAGGATTTTCAATTATCTCTGCTCGTGTTATTAAACTAGATACTATTCATTGTTGCATCACTAGGTGGGAAAAAGTTATTCAGATTGTTTATGTGATTTAACCTAAATATTTAATAAATCTTGAAATAATGTATATTAGACTTGTCACAAACTTTCAATATATGGGCGAAAAGCTCATAATTATTAAACTTAAAGTTAACATAATATTAATCAATCAATAAATTATCAGAATAATTTATTAATGCCCAACTATTCAAATCATATAGATGTATGAAATCAATTCATCAAAAGATTCTCAACATTCAGTTAGTGAATTTATGATTCATTTGGTATGCACTTGTGAGCTTCACTTATCATATGTTAAAATTAAAAGTACATGGATGCATACTTAACCATCGAGCTTTTGGATAGTGTTTCAAGTAATTGACTGACTATAAAATGTTTAATATAACTACACATTCTTTTCTCCGTGAGAGATTTTGTGATTATATAAAAGATATATGTTTATTATAATTTTTTATTTAAGGTCCTACATTGTATCAAATAATTTAAATGGACGGGAATTTAAGGACGAACAAATGGATTTTATTTGTAAAAGATGCATAAATGCCTTAATGTAGGAGTTTTCTTATTTTATAACTCTTATAGAGCTCTACAATTGTAACATGATCAATAGCTTTGCGTCCGGTAACAAGTTTTCCATTGTCACGGCATTGGTATATTTTCTGACAACCCCGATGATAGCCTCCCGGGTTCGGGGGCGGTAGACATGTTAGTCCTTTGCATCCCGGTCCACGACCTCTCTCCATAGTCGGATATCCAATATAATCAGCTTCAACTCTTGTAGTGGATAGTATTAATATCATGATAATGAACGTTGTAAAAAAAGTATAAGATATGATCTTCATACCTCTTAAATTGATTATAATAAAACTTGTAAGACTTCTTTTATGCAAAAACAGTACTAAACTCAAGCTACAAATGTGATTAGTGATTTAAGAATGGAATATTGTATCTTTATTTATATGCATGGAGAATATGAAAATATATAAAAGGATAATGTTCGATCATAGAAGTAATTATCCAATGTGTTTATCACATTGGTATGCTATATATCTTCAATAAAGAGCATTTCTATATTTATCACACGTCTTGAATATTCACATATAACATTATGGTGTTTGTTTCCAAGGACATATCAAAGTAACACTTTAAATTCTACTAAATTATGGATAATGGTTCGTTGGTGTTGTACACACATATGGAGCTCGGAATAATATTCAATTAACAGTAGAACAATTATACTCAATCAGTCCTCTGTTAATTTCAGTGCATAACTTTAACTGAACTTAATTACTATTACTACTTAACTTATGTAATCTATGATGTTTGTTTGCATAGTTATGTTCAAAATATGTTCTTTCTAGATGACTTTAGCTTTTTTACAACTCTTTCTTGAAAAAGATAACATTTTAAGTAGATATTGATAAGTTGTACATATATTTATGTCCGGTGAGTTTAACAATGTATTCTAACTTACTTAAAAGTATATTTTGAACGTTTAATTGATATTTTTTGATAAATTATAAATTATGTTTACATTAATGATAGTTAAATATTTTGGGATTTTTTTTAAAAAAAAATTAAATTAAATTCCACTATGATAAGCAAGGAATGGACAAGTCCCGAAATCATGCCAGTGCATCCGAGGGGGTTCGAACCGTCGACCTCCTGGTCATTCGACCAAGACTGTGACCGCTAGACCATTACCCATGATGCAAATATTTTGAGATGAATGCTATTATTTGGGAACTTAAAAAAATTTAATCATTATTAATTATATATATATGTTATGATCTTATGGCATTATGAATGCACACTCAACCTTTGGTTAGACTCATTTAGATCACTCCATTAAACCTCTCTTTGTATGTGTTAAAAGGCCATGGCTTTTCATTTGTCTCATGTAATCCTATAAATATGTGTCTATGTAAAGAAGAAAGGATAAGAAGAATACAATTCTCATACACATTTCTATCATCTCTTGTTTCTTCCCTATTGTATTACAACAAGCGTTATCAGCACGAGTTGCTCAAAGGTAGTAATCATACCTCTCTAACCCTTTCTTCTATTTTTGTTCACAATGCAATGATGGCAACCTTGAGTTCTCTTTGTAGAGAATTTCAATAGCCTAGCATTCGAAAACTCAGTATTCTTATTCATGTGATTGGTTCTATATTCACATGATGTATGAATGTGTAGTATATGATTTTGATACCCCCGAAGTGGAATCATATACTGGTATCCGCTTGAAGTGGATACATATATAGTTTTTATTTTATTTTATTCCCTCGAAGTGGAATCATATACATATGCACTTGAAGTGAATACATGTATAGTTTATGTTTTATTTTATTCCCCGAAGTGGAATCATATACATGTATCACCTGAAGTAAATACATGTATAAAATATGCTTTGCTTTCTGTTATGAAGTAGAATCATATACATGTATCACCTGAAGTGGATACATATATAGTACATGTTTTCGATTCCCTCAAAGTGGAGTCATATACATATATCACCCGAAGTGGATACATGTATATTATTATTCTTCTTTATCTTCATCCCCCGTAGAGGATGTTTCATTTCACTCCTTGAAGAGAGTACATTCACTTCTTGTTGTAAGTGATAAAACATCAAGTGTTTTGTAGTGTGATTATATCATCTCATGAAGTAGATGATTATAATCTAGATAAAATCATTTCCTGTTGTAAGTGATAAAGTTCTATTTTGTTTGTTTATGTTATTGTTATTATGCACATTCTTAAAATCATCTATTTATTAAATTTTGTAATTGTGTATTGTTATGTCATCTTTTATATCTCATACTTTATTTTTCTATTATATAGATTTCTAACCTTGCAAGGCTTGAGTTTACTACCCTAGATGCTTCCTGAAGAAACTATCTTACATGGGTGAATTAATGTTTGAGCCTTATTTATCAAGCAATAACTTGAGAGATTTTGTAAATGAAAACTCCAGTGCATCCTAGCAGGATTGTGCTTACTATGTCATCATCTTTACGAGAGCTTGAAGCTCAAAACTTTACAGCCAATGACCCTCATACTCTGGAAGAGCTTGAATGATTATTTTAATCATTAGAGGTCGGTCATTGTACCTCGTGCAATATACGAATGGATGCACTTGAGGATATGAGTTTTTTTAATTAGTTTCAGATTATAATTCTGAACCATATTGTATGGTTTCAATCTCGAGACTATGTGAAGAGACTAAGAAGACGGAGATAACTTGGAGAAAATATTCTTCATCTCTCATATTATTAACATTGTACTCCCGCAGTAGTACATGAAACATGATTAATTTTCTCGTTCATAGTTACTTTTTAAATTCAGTTGTAATGCCTTATATTTAATTTTCGTAACTGAAGTTATTTTACTTATTATGAGTTAAATTATATTTCAATTGATAATATATTTTGTTTATATTTCTTTATAGAATGAATCAATCTTGTACTCCAGCAGTAGTACATGTTGTTTTTCAACGGAAATATCAATGGTGGGGAGCTATGTCTCGTTGATAGTGCCACTACTCATACTATATTGAAAAACCCGAAGTTTTTCTCAAACTTGAATGTGACAAAAACTAATGTTAATACTATCTCTCGAACGAGTAGTATTATAGAAGACTCCGGAAGAGCTTCTATCTTGTTACCTGAAGGAACGAGAATAAACATTAAAGATGCATTGTATTCCAGTGAATCACAAAGGAACTTGCTCAGTTTCAAAGATATTCGAAGAAATGATTTTCATGTAGAAAGCATGTGTGAAGATGGTATTCAATACCATACTTCTTATATCTTATATGACTGGCCGGAAGCAAGTCTTAGAGAAAATGAGAACACATGCATCTGGTTTATATGGCACAAAAATCAACCCCATTGAAGTGTATAACGTCACTAACCTGAAGTTAGTTGATAAAGAATTATTTTCTTTGTGGCATGATAGACTCGGTCATCTAGGTGAAACAATGATCTAGAGAATCATTGAAAATTCACACGGACACCAACTTAAGGACCTGAAGATCCTCCCAAAGGGTGACCAGACACGCACGGCTTGTTCACTTGGCAAACTTATAACAAGGTCGTCTATAACTAAAGTAAACGCGAAATCTCCTATGTTTCTTGAAAGAATTCAAGGTGACATATGTGGACCAATAACACCGCCGTGTGGACCATTTAGATATTTTATGGTGTTGATAGATGCTTCAACACAACGGCCACATGTAAGCCTACTCTCAACGTGAAATGTTGCTTTTGCAAGGTATTTAGCCCAGATAATCAAGTTAAGGGCTCATTATCCTGATCAACCAATCAAAAGAATCAGGCTAGATAACGCATGAGAATTTACATTAAAGTCTTTCAATGACTATTGTACATCAATTGGCATAGTGGTTGAACATCCAATAGCTCATGTTCATACAAAAAACGGCTAGCAGAGTCGTTGATAAAGCGGTTGCAATTAATAGCAAGGCCATTGTTAATGAAGTCGAAATTACCTTCCTCTGCTTGGGGACATGCAATTTTCCATGCAGAGGCTTTAATTAGATTTCAACCAATCGCTCATAATAAGTATTCTCCACTGTAACTTATCTCTGGAAGAGAGCCTGATATCTCATATTTGAAATTTTTTAGTTGTGCGGTGTATGTCCCTATTTCTCCCCTATAACGAACCAAAATGGGCCACAAAGGAGGTTGGGAATATATGTCGGGTTTGAGTCCCCATCAATTATCAAATATCAAGAGCCATTAACTGGTGATGTATTTCGAGCTCGTTATTCTGATTGTCATTTTGATGAATCAAAATTCCCAACTTTAGGGGGGGAAGAAAAGGAGATTAATAAGGAGGTTGTGTGGAATACAGCTTCTATGTCATTCTTAGATCCGAGAACAAATGAAAATGAACTTGAAGTTCAACGGATATTACACTTGCAAAATATAGCAAATAGGCTACCAGATGTGTTTACTGATGCCAAGAAAGTGACAAAGTCACAAAGATATTGATGACAATTTTGAAATGTCATATAACTATGCCAACACTGGTGTGGGTTGGTTTCGAGATGATGTAGATCTCAACGATATCTTTGCTTATACAATTGCCTTACAAGTCATTGGAGAAGATGATAATGATCCCCAAACAA
Source organism: Rhodiola chrysanthemifolia (assembly GCA_033675395.1). NCBI lineage: Eukaryota > Viridiplantae > Streptophyta > Magnoliopsida > Saxifragales > Crassulaceae > Rhodiola > Rhodiola chrysanthemifolia. The sequence continues at coordinate 30,837,721 of CM066207.1, read as the reverse complement.
TAGATGAATATCGACATCGAAATGACTGGGAGAGCTGGAAAGAAGCAATTCAAGCAGAGTTGAACTCTTTGAATAAACGTGGTGTTTTCGGACCTGTAGCTCCAACACCCGAAGATGTGAAATCAGTTGGCTATAAATGTAATGAAGTTGTAAGATACAAAGCTAGACTGGTTGCACAAGATTTTACACAAAAACCTGAAGTTGACTATTTGGAAACGTATTCACCTGTAGTGGATGCAACAACTCTAAGGTTTCTAGTTGCTTTGGCCGTTGTTGAACGACTCAAAATGCAACTCATGGATGTGGTAACTGCATACCTATATGGGTCATTAGCTAAAGATATATACATGAAAATCCCAGAAGGATTAAAAAAACCTGAAGCATTGAAAGTGAAACCTCGTCATATGTACTCCATCAAATTGAAAAGATCATTGTATGGGCTGAAACAATCCGGTCGGATGTGGTATAATCGCCTCAGCGAATATTTACTAGCGCAATGGTTTATTAATAACCAAATATGCCCATGTGTTTTTATTAAACGTACAGAATCGGGTTTTGTAATCATAGCTGTGTACATTGATGATTTAAATATAATTGAGATCCAATTGGCAGCAAAATATTTGAAAAGGGAATTCAAGATGAAAGATCTAGAAACTACCAAGTATTGTCTCGGCCTGCAGTTCTAACATAAAAATAATGGAATCTTTATCATCAAATTACACCGAGAAGGTTCTAAAGCGTTTTAATATTGATAAAGCACATCCATCATTTTCGTCCCCGGTCAAACAATGAAGAGATTTGAGGTCCGAAAGTACCTTATCTTAGTGTAAAGCGATGTAGCTGCCTTTGATAAATTCCAAATATAAGTTGTAACAACTAAAATTTTAGTTATCTGCCATAATTTTTCCATTGTCGATGAAATAAGAAAACATTAAGATATTAATTGATCAATGACCTTTTTCATGATCAGACTTGGTAGTTGATTGAGAAAATCTGATTCATGTTACTATTCTGATTCTCAAATGTCAAATTGTTGTGAAATATAAGGATTTGTGAGAACTCAAATGAAGAACATGAATATATGATGAGATGAAAGTAGAGTGAAGGAGTATTTCTTATTGATATTGATCTTTACAAAATGATCACTTTATATAGGGTTACATGGGATATATGGATAGACTAGGAATCAATGTAAGAATTAAAAAGAGGTACATGAAAGGCTAAAGGGCATAGCCATGTGAATGGCGAAAGGTTATCCAATAATATTCATAACACTCCCCCTTTGGATGACTCGTGCAGATATTATGCCTCATTAAAACTTTACTAGGAAAACCCTGTGGGAAAAATCTAGTGAATGGAAAAGAGTACACAACTGTCCATTACGCATACATGTTACCTCATTAAAAACCTTATTTAGGAAAACCCAAAGGGATAAAACCTAAAACAAGGAAAAGAGTGTAACGCGTATTCTCCCCCTCAATGTTGGCCTTTAACATAAATCTCTAAGTTTTCGCATGCCGATTTTATAGACCAATTTTTCAAAGGGAGTTGTGGGAAGTGCCTTTGTAAACAAATCGGCTAAGTTGTCACAAGAACGAATCTGACAAATATCAATTTCCTCGTTCTTATGTAGTTCATGTGTAAAGAAGAACTTTGGAGATATGTGTTTCGTTCTGTCCCCTTTTATATAGCCATTTTTAAATTGAGCTATACAAGCATCATTATCCTCAAATATAACAGTAGGGCTTTCTTTGTCGTCTGAAAGACCACATGATCCTCTGATATGATGGATTAAAGACCTTAGCCACACACATTCACGAGTTGCTTCATGAAGTGCTAATATTTCAGCATGATTAGAAGAAGTGGCTGTAAGGGTCTGTTTGGTAGATCGCCAAGATATGGCGGTACCACCATAGGTAAATACATAAACCGTTTGTGACCGCGCTTTATGAGGGTCAGATAAATACCCGGCATCGGCATATCCAATTAATCCTTATTTTGAGTCTTTTGAATAAAATAAGCCCATATCAGTTGTTCCTCGAAGATATCTTAAAATTTGTTTAATGCCATTCCAATGTCTTCGAGTTGGAGAAGAACTATGTCTTGCTAGTAAATTAACCGAAAATGCAATATCGGGTCGTGTATAGTTAGCAAGATACATTAGTGCACCAATAGCACTGAGATATGGTACTTCAGGACCAAGTAGTTCTTCATCCTTTTCTCGAGGACAGAATGAATCTTTTGTCACATTAAGTGATCGAACAACCGTAGGCAAACTCAACGGATGTGATTTATCCATATTAAATCTTTTGAGGATCCTTTCAGTATATATGAGGACTGATGAACAAAAATGCCCTTCGATAAATGCTCAATTTGTAAGCCAAGGCAAAATTTTGTTTTTCCCAAGTCTTTCATTTCAAATTCACTTTTTTAGATATGCAATCGTCTCAGTAAGTTCGTTAGGGGTCCCAATGATATTTAAATCATCAACATAAACCGCAATAATAGAAAACCCATTTTTTGTCTTTTTAATAAAAACACATGTGCAAATTGCATTGTTGATGTATCCCTCTTTCAAAAGATATTTACTTAGACGATTGTACCATATTCGACCGGATTTTTTTAATCCATATAATGATCTTTGTAATTTTATTGATTACATTTCCCGTGGTTTTGAGCTACATGCTTCAAGTAATTTTAATTCTTCGGGAATTTTCATGTAAATGTCATTATCAAGTGACCCATATAAATATGCTGTCACGACATCCATTAAATGCATTTGGAGTCCTTCTAAGACCGACAAACACAATAAAAATCTGAATGTGGTTGCATCCATGACCGGTGAATATGTCTCTTCATAATCAATGCATGGTCTTTGCAAGAAGCCTTGTGCTGCAAGTCGTGCTTTATATCTTACGACTTCATTTTTCTCATTTCGTTTGCGCACAAATATCCATTTATAACCAACAGGTTTGACATTCTCGGGTGTTATGGAAATTTTTCCAAAGACTTGGCGTTTTTCAAGTGAATTCAATTCTGCCTCGATGACACTTTTCCATTTTGGCCAATCATTTCTTTGTCGGCATTCATTAACCGATCTTGGCTCAAGATCCTCATCTTCTTCTGTAATATTTAGAGCCATAGAATAGGCGAATATATTATCCACTGTAATTTCTTTTCTATTCCACCTTTCATAATTGATCGAAATTTCTTCATTGTCATCAGTTTCAGTTATCTCATTATCTTTCAAAGAAGTCTCTTCATGATTCATATCATTTTCTTTTGGAATAGTGGTTGATGCATTAATTTGGTTATCTTTAACCTTTCTTTTTCTAGGATTTTTATCCTTGGACCCAGTTGGTCTACCACGTTTCTGTCGTGCTTTAGACTCACATGCTAATTTATTTCCAATATCTTCATCAGGAAGATTTATTTTGCAAGGAGCATTGACAGCCGGTATATGTGATTTTGTCACTGTTTTAACATTTGTGAATGCATCAGGCAATGTGTTGCCACACTTGTAAGTGGATAATCTTTTGAACTTCTAGTTCACATTGATTTGTACGAGGATCAAAATGAGACAATGACTCTGCATTCCAAGATATTACTTGTCTTTTGTTTTCCGGCTTTATTTTATCTCCCCCTAATGCAGGGAAATTTGTCTCATCAAATTGACAATCGGAAAATCGTGCCTTAAATATGTCACCTGTCATAGGTTCCAAAAATTTGATAATTGATGCAGATTCAAATCCCACGTAAATCCCCAATCTTCTTTGGGGTCCCATTTTAGTACGTTAGGGCGGAGATATTGGAACATAGACTGCACACCCAAAAACTCTTAAATGAGAGATATTTGGTTCTTGGCCACTAACAAGTTGCAAAGGGGAATATTTATTATTTGTTGTTGGCCTTATACGAATTAGTGATGCAGCATGCAAAATTGCATGTCCCCAAGCAGAACTTGGTAATTTAGATCGCATAAGTAATGGTCTAGCTATCAATTTTAGCCTCTTGATAAAAGATTCTGCTAAACCATTTTGAGTATGGACATGAGCAACCGGATGTTCAATTATAATTCCAGTTGACATACAATAGTCATTAAAAGACTGATATGTAAATTCTCCCGCATTATCCATACAGATTTTCTTAATTGTATGATCTGGAAATTGCGCTCGTAATTTAATAATTTGAGCAAGCAACCTTGCAAATGCCATATTACGAGTGGATAATAAACAAACATGCGACCAACGGGTCGATGCATGAATAAGTACCATAAAGTACTGAAATGGTCCACTTGATGGGGAAATAGGTCCACATATATCTCCTTGAATCCGTTCTAAAAATGTTGGACATTCAGTCTCAACTTTCAGTGGAGATGGTCCGGTAATCAGTTTTCCTTGAAAACAAGCAATACATGAGAGATCTTTGGACAAGAGAATATTTTTACTCTTTAATGAATGTCCATGTGAATTTTCAATGATTCTTCGAATCATTATTGAACCCGGATGGCCTAATCGATCATGCCATATTCGAAAGTTTTTCGGGTCAATTGAATTATGATTTATCACCATATATGATTCAACTGGATTTATGATAGTATAATATAAACCAGAGTTGTATGATGGAAGTTTTTCCATCACTTTTTTCATTCCTGAGACCATTGGCGTGATATATAAATATTCAACGTCATTTTCATTTGTCGTCTCAACATGATAACCATTTCGACGTATATCTTTGAAACTCAATAGGTTTCTTTTTGATCTGGTTGAGAATAAGGCATCATAGATAATAAATCGTGTACCATTTGGTAACACTATTTGGGCTTTTCCATAGCCTTCAATAAGACTTGATGCACCAGATATTGTATTAACATTAGCTTCAGCTAAATTAAGATGCGAAAAATAAATTTTATCTCTCAAAATTGTATGCGTTGTTGCACTATCCGCCAAACATAAAGATTCATCATTATCTTTCGTTTAATTGAGAGGCCGGCATCCATCTCTTGAAAACAAATAAATGAATAAAATTAGAAGTTGAATTTTATTATGATAAAATAAACAAAGCATAAAGGAAATTGAAATTCAAATACTTTTGAAATAAAACTTGAACATAAATAAATAAGACATCATTTTCTAATTCATATTTCCATTATTGTTCGGTTGATTGGGATCCCCATTGACATCTTCAAAGAAGTCACTAACATCCAGATGGGTAAGGTTCATGGGATCCAACTTGGCAAGATTCATAGGATCAACATCCTTTTGTTCAATGAAGTTTGTCTCAACCCCTTTTTCTTTTAAAGATGCTTGATAAATATCAACAAAGTGTTTGGGAGTACGACATGTACGATCCCAATGGCCTTTCATACCACATCGAAAGCAAGCACTTTCAGGCCTTTTGAAAGTCACTTATCCTTTTGTTTTCCATCATTATCCATTGACTTCATGGGGTAGTGTGTCTTTTTCTTGAAATTTGGGGTATGTTGGGTATTGTAACCAAGATGACTTCCAAAGTTTCGCCCACGACCACGTCTGCGTTTATTACCGCGTCCACGTCCATGTTGCTGATTACGCCCATAGTCATTGCTATATATAGCATTTGCTTCAGGAAGGGGCGCTGACCCAGTCGGGCGAGAGTGATGATTTTTCATCAGCAATTCATTATTTTGTTCAGCAACAAGTAGACATGAAATAAGTTCAGCATACTTTGTAAAACCTCGTTCACGATATTGTTGTTGCAAGACCATATTTGAGGCATGAAATGTGGAGAAAGTTTTTTCCAACATTTCTTTGTCAGTGATCTTATCACCGCATAACTTCATTTGCGATGTAATTCTGAACATAGCGGAGTTGTATTCACTCACACTTTTATAATCTTGCAACCGTAGGTGGTGCCATTCATAGCGGGCTTTAGGAAGTATCACCGTTTTTTGGTGATCATACCTTTCCTTGAATTCCTTCCAAAGGATTGAAGGATCCTTGATGGTCAAGTACTCATATTTTAGCCCCTCATGAAGATGGTGCAGAAGGGAAAATCATGGCTTTCGCCTTGTTTTGTTCAGATGCTTTATTTCCTTCTTTGATTGCATCTCCAAGATCCATGGCATCAAGGCGGATTTCAGCATTAAGAATCCATGCCAAATAATTGTTGCCAGAAATATCAAGAGCATTGAACTCAAGCTTCGAAAGATTTGACATTTTAACTATATAAGATAAAGACATGAATTAATTTTCAAAATAAAATGATGTAATAAACTAAGGTGAACAGTGAAATTATGTAGTGATGTAATAACATGAACAATGTAATAAACATTAATTTTAAACAGTGAAATGAAATAATCTGTTAAAGTCATATATAACTTATGCATGACATATATATAGAACATGTTATAAACATAAATTAAAATCTTTTTTTTTTGACATATAAATTGGAGCATGTGAGTGTTTTGAAATAACTAGATGTAATGTACATGCTACAAACAAAATTATAATAGGAATTGATTTTTCCAAATGCTAGGCGGTTTTGAGATTTCTCCGAAGAGGACTCAATGTTGCCATCAGACCATCACAACGAGAAAAGGATGAAGAAGATAAGATGGTGTATAACTACCTTGGATTTCATAGAGAAATCGTGCTTATAACGTGTTGTGAAATATAAGGATTTGTGAGAACTCAAATGAAGAACATGAATATATGATGAGATGAAAGTAGAGTGAAGGAGTATTTCTTATTGATATTGATCTTTACAAAATGATCCCTTTATATAGGGTTACATGGAATATATGGATAGACTAGGAATCAATGTAAGAATTAAAAAGAGGTACATGAAAGGCTAAAGGGCATAGCCATGTGAATGGCCAAAGGTTATCCAATAATATTCATAACACAAATGTTTTTTTCAGTCAGATGGCACTATTTTAATTTTTTTAATAAGTTATTGTTACTACGTGTGGCATGTGATTTGGCAAAACTTCTTCATAGTGTTCAAGCAGAAGTCAAGGAGCTGTTCAATCGAAGATTGGAACACGCAAGCTGCGCTCAATTGAAGAACAGAAGTTTCCTAATTTGGAAATTTCCAAATATCGAAGATATGCAGTTGGGAGTCGATTGAAAGTTGGATCGGTTGGCGAAATATTCTGGAAACATTGTCAAGATCCAGCAGTATTATCTAGGAGCCGACATTATCAAGGAAGATACTCAAAAGATATTCAAGATCAAAATTTGGAAGCTTGGGAATATTTAGGAAAGATTTCCTAATTATTCGAGATAGAGTATCTCAACGAATAGGGAACTAGCCGTGTACTATTAACAAAAGGCTAGGGTTTCCCTATTCAGTAGTTCGTCTAGAGGAGAAATTATACACGATACACATCTAAGCCGACGAGGAGGAGGAGACGATGGCTGGATAGTTTTCTACATCAGAAAACTAATCGGCCTAGAGGCAGTCTGTTCAGTGTGCTGATCAGACCTGTCCGTGGAACTAACGCTGCACACACACCACTTGTTGCTACGCATTCAGGAGAACACGTCTGTCTTCGGGAGAAGGCATCAAGACTTCGGGAGAGGTTCTAGCATAGGTCAGGAGGTAGTCTCGGACCTAACGACAAGGGATCAAGGGGGAGCCGACATTGCAAATCAAGGAGAAAAGTGTTAGAGGCTAGGCAGTTACAAATGGGAGTTATGTAAGTGTAAGACCATCTATAGCTCTGAGCTTTCAATAAGTTTTGCTACCCTTTAAGGCTTGGGAAGCCCCCCAGAGTAGGCTAGTTGCCGAACTGGGTATTATATCGTGTGTGCTTGAGCGGTTTACTTTTGGATATCATTTGCTAAGGTGTTTTAGGTTCTGTTAGAACACATCCTGGATCTAGTCTTGAACAGACAACAGTATTACAATTGGTATCAGAGCAGACACTCGACGTACAGAGTGTGATCCGGCGACTGTTCAAGATGAGTATAAAAGAACAGACTACCAACAGACCACCACTGCTTGGAGGGTCGAACTACTACTAGAAGTCTAAGATGAATGCGTTTCTGAAATCTCTTGATGAAAAGGCTTAGAGAGTTGTATTAGTTGGATGGACACATCCTATGATGGCCAATCCTGAAGGAGTGATGGTGCCTAAACCTGATGCACTATGGACCGACGCATACGAAAAGGCTGTTGTAGGAAACTCAAAGGCTATGAACGCAATATTCTTTGGAGTGGACGAGAATGTGTTCAAACTGATTGCTAACTGTGAGGTTGCTAAGGAGGCATGAGATATCCTCTGGACCGCCCATGAGGGGATGGACAAGGTGAGAAACTCACGGATGCAGATGGTCACCACAAAGTTCGAGGATCTGAAGATGAAGGAGAAGGAAATGATTGCTGAATTCAATACAAGAGTTCTAGATCTCTCAAACTACAACGTCATGTTTCATAGTTGCTGGATATATATGAAATACAAAGTTTTATGTCATAATTTGTTTCAACTTTGTAATTTAAAAATCATACAAATTTATAATTTTTTCGAAAAATATAAGTAATATTTTTCTTACTCTTTTTTTGCAGTTAGCTTAGTTAGGAGTAGATTGGGTAATTGTTCTCATGTATATTTATTGAGAATGAAACAAACTATAAAATACATAATCAATAGGACACTTGATGACTGCATAAAATTACCACGTCACCCTCCACATAAGGAGGGTCAGTGACTGACGCGCGTCGTTTGACGCGTCAAATTTATTATTTATAATCTCCTGCTATTGAGCTAGTGTAGCGGCAAGCAGGGTTGAACCCAAGGGAGCTGGTTATTGAAGCTGTATCTGAAAACAATTAAAAAGAGGGGGGTTATGTGTGATTTTGAGTGCAAAAGAGAAAATAGCAAAGAATTCAATCAGAGAGAACATTCAATTTAGGGTTTCTATTGTGACATGTTTATCATTAACTGCTAAATATCAAATTTCAAGTTTATAAGTGTGGTTGTTCCGACAAAGGTAACAACCCTAAGTATCCCGACAAAGGTGATACACCACAATCTAACCCGACAAAGGTGTTAGACTTCTAGTTCTTTCCTAAACACAATAATTTGACAAAGGTATTATTTAGTCTAGGCGTTACGATCTACCTTTACGAAAAAGTTTCCAGTAGATGTTAACGGTAAGAATTAATTGTTTGATTAAGCTTTGCGACAAAGCTTCCACTTAACCTCACAAATTAATTCATGTGTTGAAGCACAAGAATTAGAGAAACAAGAAATTGCATTAAGAAAGAGTCTCAAAACATAAGTCACAATAAACGAAACCCTAAACTGAATTGAGAGTTTAGCTACACATAATCATGGAAAAACACATAATGAAAAGTAGTAAGAAAATCTCTTCTCTCGTCGAAAGGTTCGCCTTCTCCTCTAGAGCCGTCTTCTGAACTTCGTAGAATGATTGAATGATAGAAACCCTAACCCAAACCTTTTATTTATAGCAAAAACCTGGGTTTCCAAGTCTGTTTTTGGGCTGAATTTCCAAATCCCGGCCTGTTGACGTCATCGCACGCGTTGCTAACGTCATCACCTCGTCGGGTCGGGGCGCCCAGCGTGTACATTATCGCCGCTCCCAGCGTTGACATTAGCAGCAACGGTAATGTCTAAGCTGGACGCGATCCACACTGTTTTGGGCTCTCCTTTCTGCGCGCCAGTTCCTACTTCGACTCTTGATTCGACCATCTAAATGACTTTGGTTGCTCTCGGTATGAACTAGATACTTGTAGAGAATTGAGTCAGCTATGTAACGACATGTAGATCGTGTTTTTCTTATCAGTGGTCAATTCCCAGCACTCCGTCGAACCTCTGACGGTCTGATCTGCCACTGTGGTTTTTTTGGCATGAAATGTCGTCTTTTAAGCGCGTTTCTCCTAGAGCTTTCGAAACACCTAAAATGTAAAACCATACTAAAAAGTAAACGTTCGCATATAAAAGTGTCGAAATAAATGGGATTAGTTGATTCGATGAGTCATATAATTACGACTCTTCAAACCACCCCACACTTAAACTTGTTCATCCCGAACAAGAACTAAGTCATAGAAGGAAAAAAATATGACACCAACTTCTTCGACGTCTTGGATACATGCGCATGAATATGAGTTGCTAGTCTAGATTTAGCTTTTCTATGCATAACTCAATCGTTACTCAAATCATCATGCTCAACATAAAATTAACTTGATACATGTTACCTTTGAGATGAAATTCAAATCAATTCGGATGAATGGGAGATAGTCCTTTTTAGACCCATGATCTGCATTCGCTGTCCCGAACTCTAGCTATATGGTTATACTTTATTGCTTTTTCTGGAACATGATTTATTCGAGCTTTAAGGTTTTGAGCTTTTCTTCTTTTGTTGGACAGCTTTCGATGTAGTGAACTTTCTTTGGCCTTTGGCCCTTAATGTATGAATGATGTACTTCACTTTTTGTATAAACCTTCACAACTTGGCTGATTTTTCTTGCTCCTTTATTGTGAACAGCTTGTCCCTTTTTCTTCGTTTCTTTTGAAGGAGGTCCAATCATCGCCCGCAAGCATATGGAAATACCTCCCCGCTCTTTCTCATCCTCGATCTTTTTGACGCGAGTCAAGATGGGGGTCACTCACCTCTTCCCGGTTACTTTGGACTAGAGATAGGACGAGCTGTTTTCCCGTCCCGCCTACTCACATAAACACTGCGGTGGTGGAGTAAACTCTATTGTCTCGAAGTGCTAGCCTCCACGAAATCCACATAACCATATAACTCGAAATTTGGTCCTTTGAATGCTTCGTCAAGTCTCTCTAGGACGTTTCTATCAACTCCACATCCCTGTTTATCTCAACTCAAAAGACACGTAGTGGGTTAAATTCACATGTAACAGCACAATTCAGATTTCACGAGAGAAATACAATATAATCAGCATCATCTATTTCACATCATCAACATCCAATACTGCATATCCAGGAAGTAGAGAGAAACTTCATACTTTTCAAAAAAAATTCAAAAGGAAACGTGCTGACACAGTGCAATATGCAAGAAAAATAAACATGCTGACACAACTGACTGATTGACTCTCCCACCCCAAACTTTTGAACCAAGCCGTGTCCTGACGGCACGACTTAAGTTCAAAGACACAAACAATGCAAGACACACATGTATGTGGAAAATAGAAGTAAAAGTGAACAGGCACACCCCTCGTTTCGTTGCGTGATGGTGAAAATTTTGGTCAAACGAGTCGGTCAATCGCACCCAGTGTAGACATTAGGGCGCGGTCAACTCTTAATGTCAATGTCCGGCGCGGCACTAATGTTGCCTGTGGGCGCGGTCCTAATGTCAGTGCTCGGCGCGACCTGTACTGAGTTGGACCTATTTTTTACCTGCAAAACAACTTCTTTCCCACATAAACCAAGTCAAGATAGACCGGTTAGATGACACAAAACCGAACAAGACTCAAACAAACATAAAAATAAAAACGAAGGAAAAACAAAAATTTTGCCGAGCTACCTCCCTGCGAGTGCCTTTGTTTTACGTCGTTGGCTCGACGATACCTCATTAGGGATCACAAGTTAGGATCCCATGGGCACGTGAGGTCAAACATCGCCTCAGCTACTCCTTCATTCTGCTCATAGCTCTCGTAGGATGGTTCTCTCACATCTCTCCTCCACCGATCAGGCGGTTTAGCCTTCACATCATCCTGAGTTTGCGAGGACACTTTGCTCATAGCTACTGGTCTAGTTGCACAACCAGTCTCGTCCGGTAGGTAAGGAGATATGGCGCCGAGATATGGTGTGTGCACGATGTCCGGTGGCTTCTTCATGCATGGACGGTCAACATTCTCGTAAATATAAAAAATTTATGCCTTGCCAGCAAACGCAAGTGGCAACAAGTCTGTTTCCAAGTCAATCTTGGTCTTGGTGGCGAAAAGGAATGGACGTCCCAAGATAAGTGTCGGGGGATCATCATCTCTAGCATCTCCCATATGCAAAACATAGAAGTCTGCAGGAACAATAAGATCTCCTACATGGAGTGTTAGATCCTCAATTAAACCAACTGGACGAACACATGATTTATCTCCTAACTCTACCAAAAGTTTAGGAGATTTTAATGGTCCTAGTTTAAGAGAGCTGTACAAAGAATATGGCATAGCGTTAATGGCAGCACCCAAGTCAATCAAACAATGATGTATGAGGGTCTCATCAACACCACAGGTGACTGTGAAAGCACATGTGTCCTTACACTTTCCAGGCGGTGCCTCTTGACTCTTAGCAAGTGGGTGCTCCATTGTTGGCTCTTCTGGCACGTGCTTCGCCTCCAACTCGTCTCCTTGCTCATCATTGTCGTTCATATGCTCTTCAGGAGCTCTTACTTGCACAAAATATAGAAGTGGAGGGTTAGTTTTGGAACAAACATCAGTGCGGGTCGCGCCCGCTTCAGACATTAGCGGGGTGCCCGACTCAGAGAGTATGGGCACATCCTCTTTAGACATTAGCGGCGAGCTGATGTCAACGCTGGGCACGATCGGCACTGACTCCGACTAGTTTTCTTCATTTTCTACATTCGGTCTGTCTACCACTGCCAAGGTACTGATGTTACCTCTCGGATTAGGCACTGTCTGCAATGGTAGCTTTCCCGGATCTCTATTCGCTCGAAAACAGTCTGATTTAAGTGGGACATCTGTTTAGCCAGCTCTGCTAAAGCTCCATCGTTCTTCACCTGATTCGCTTCGTTCCTAGCCTGATTTTTCTGCATTGTAGTGGTTAATTACTGGGTGGTAGCTGCCAGCTCTATCACTACGTCTTCCAGAGACTTGCTGGAACTCTGATTGCTTGGGCCTGCTTGATTGTAATTGTGCCCTCGCTGCTGATACTGATTCTGATTGTTGTAGCCACCTTGCTGCTGACGATATGGTGGACGGTAGTACTACTGTTGGGGTTGCTGGGCTGCATGGTTGTTGTAATTTTGAAATTCACCCACTGCATTGACATTGGCCTGTGTATCCTCCTGTAGAGTTGGGCAAACATCCGTCTTATGATTAGTTGCACCATACAATTCACAAGGCTTCACCTGGACCACCTGATTCATCATCAGCTTCTGCATCATCTCCCTCATCTGTTTCAGCTCCTCTGTCATCTGGTTTGATGGGGTCTCAGTCTTTGCCACGTTCCTAGTCCTGTTGAATTCATCTTGCCTGTTGGCTTCTTCTCTGAACCTAGCCTTCTCGGCCACCTCCGCTATCAAATTGCATACTCCAGCTGGTCCCTCCAGCTGAGGCGTCTAGGTAGTCGTGATGGTCCCTCTAGCTGAGGTGTCTAGCAGCATCCTGTCGGGAGGTCTCAAACCATCAAGCATGTACTCAATTATCAGCTTCTCTTGTACTCCCAAGTTACAGCAGCTCTGCTCTAGTTGGTTGAATTTTTCTAGGTAGTCGTACATCGACTAGTTCGGCCCCTGCCTCATATCATGCAGCTGTGTACGAACTTGTCCGGCCTTAGCTGATGGGTAGTATTTATCGAGAAACTTCTTCTGCGTCTGGTCCCATCTTCTGATGCTACTTGAAGGAAGAGACAGAAACAACGATCTGGCCATGTCAGTCAAAGAAAAGTGAAAAGCTTTGAGTTTAAAGTTCTCCACTGTGACTCCATAAGGTCGGAGAGTCTGACAGATGCCATGGAAATCCTATAGAAGCCTGGTGGCTGATTCCCCTAGCCGACTCGAAAACTTCGGTAGATAGTGCATTACCGCAGTCTTGACCTCGATTTTCTACGTGTCTGCCCCCTTGATCGGTCTAATTCTTGACCTATTATTCACTTCATTCGATGATGGATTAGGTTTGTTTTCCGAATATTTTGTTATCATTTAACCTCTTTTCTAGTGTTTCAGGTCATATATCACATTCCTAATACTTTTGGATCGATCCGAAGCAAAGCAAAGCAATTGGCGAAGATTTGGGCGAAAACGGGACAAAACAGGGCAGATTGACCTCTCCATAGTATTTTGCATGCCCATCGCGCATACGATGTCCAAATGAGTCGAAATTTAGCTTGTTGGAAAGCTATTTCAAAGGGCTACAACTTTGTAGTTTACGCCAAGATCAAATTCGGAGGTTAAGACCATGAAAAAGCTGCCCGAAGTCTCTGCCAGTTTCCATGGCCGTGACAGCCGTGACAAAAACACAACGTCACGGGTGTCACGGCCCCCTTTTGTCCCAGAGCCATTTTGGAGCATGCCAAGCATGCCGTGACATGCCGTGACATGTCTAAATGTCACGGTAGTCACGGCTCAGTCGGAGACAGTTCTAAAAACGATTTTTGGGCTTTTCTGGATTGATTTTTGGGAAGTTTCCTAATATCGTTTTTGAACTTTTTGGCCTTTTGGAAAGCTATAAATAGAGGGTTGGCTGACTAAAACCAGTGTGGATGATACGAGAATCGTGTGCTTAATTTGGAGAAGACCTAGCTTGGGAGAAGACATAGTTCATCACGAGAGATTAGTCGAGCACCCGCGTCATTACGGTTTCCTCGCCCTTTTCTCTTTATTACACTATTTTTGGTTTAATCACCATGAATAGCGAGTAGTCTCCTTATTCTGGGATCCTACGGATCCCGTGCTATGTAACCCTAACTCTCATGTGATCAATTAAAGTTGTTATTTATGCGATTCGAATATTCAATTTCATTGTATGCTTAATTTTATCGTTCTATGCATGTATTTACATCAAAGGGTATGTTTGCATTGGTAGAACGTACTTAGGTTAATTACCGAAAGATGGATGGGTCCTAGGTATTAACCGGATTACATGAAATTGATATTAGGTCATGTTTACATGATTTAATAGGAAAACCTTTAGTTTAATAAATCGAGGTCGTTGATAATCCGTGGATGGGCGGCGTTCAACGATTGAGATTAATCTAGACAATGATCCGTCGATGGGCGGCTTGTCTAGTGTTATTTCGGTTTGATTCCATATTCGATGGCATGAATAATTTACATAACATGATTGCATGATTAGTTGGGTTAGCACGGGTGAAGTATGGATTCTGGAATTCTTTCTCTGATAAAACACAAACCTTTATTTTCTGCATATTTAATCTCTGCTATTTAATTTCTGCGATTCACATCACACAACAAAAACCTTTTTCAATCGGAATAGCTAAATAGGTCACACCGTTTGCTAGTATTCACACGCACTGCTCCTAGGATCGACCCTTGGCTTACCAAGGTTATAAATTTTGTTTGACTGCAATTCGACCCCTAAAACATATAATTTGACAACTATAAAGGGTTAAAAATACGCCTGTCAAAATGGCGCCGTTGCCGGGGAGCAGCATTTAGTGTGATATTAGATTTAACGTGTGTAGTTTAGACTATTCCATTTTTTATTGCTTCCTTGTACATACTCTATATACTTCTTACCTTCGCTAATCACTTTTATTTTGCATGTTGCGAGGATGTTCTCTTTTGGTCATCAAGACGCCTACCCAAGGGAAGAGCCATATTCATACGATACGAATTGGGAAGGAAATCAGCATCAGTTTTATGATCAACAGTATTATCGAGATGACCGTTATCAAGATGACCACTATTATGAGAGTTACAAGAACCAGCCTCAGCAGCAGCAACAATATCAGCTCTATGATCAACATTATTATCAAGATGATCCTTATTATGAGAGCTATGAGGACCAGTCGCAACAGCAACGTCAGTTTTATGATCAACAGTACAACTATCAGCCGCAGCAGCCCAAGCAACAAGAATCTGGCAGCTCATCTAGCAAGGAGTCCATGATGGCTAGTTTCATGGCAGAGCAAGATAGGCGAGCTCAAGAGCAGGATAGGCGAGCTCAAGAGCAGGATAGGCGACTGAAAGCACTCGAGCAGACAATTGAGCAGGTCAGCATCCAGAGCAAGCAACTAGCCATTCGGAATAAGATACTGAAAGATCATTTAGAGCAACAAGCCATTGCAGCCGCCAATGAATGCAGAGATGAGGGCATCGAGATGACAATAGCCAATCATCAAGAAGTTCAAGTCTATGAAGCATATTCATCTTCAGCTTTATTTCGAATCGACGTGGAAGATGATCAGGATACGAGAATGCTCTCTACACCAGAACAACCTGTTTGTGAGGATGGTTTTGAGGCATTTAGAATGGTTGCCAAGGCTTACACTGAGTTGGAGGATGATGAGTTTTGCACTGACGACGTCTCAAAATATGAAGATGCATCTCCCTCCACTACGAGCGCCTCTACAGGTCATTTAGATGAGCAGACAGAAGGGAACATCATTCCACCAGTTTCTCTGGGCGCTGATGAGCTATCAAAGGATTATATGTACGAAGACTTTGTTGATGTGTACCTCAGCTCGATTACAGAGGATCCTCGCATACATATGAATGTGATATTGAAGGAAAATTTTGAAGTATGGGAACGTGAGTTCCTAGCTAAAGAGTACAAGGGAAGTGTTCTTGCTGGAGCTAGCTCTGAATATATATATCTTGATACACAGCCTCCAGACAAGTTTCGACAGTTCTTGCCTTACGTCTTGAAACTGTTGTTTGGGAGTTTCTACAGTCCCTTAGTTCTTAAGGGTCTTAAATTTTTGAAGGGACTGCATGCTCTACTTAACGTTCATGTCATACTAGATGGACGTAAATTTCAATGGGATTTGAAGGTGGATTGACACTACCTCCCTTGTTGAGTCTAGCCAAGACGTTAAACTAGGCCTCTTCGGGGAGTAACCCGTGTTGTAAGTTTTGTTTCATTGCATTTTCCATTTGCATTTTGTACATTGCGTGTGACCCTTGCAGGAATCCAAGTGTGGAGTGCATCAGTTTCAGGCAGAAAACGATTCGGGACAAATCGAGCAAATTTTGAGCTGGGATTCAGTGGTGCCGTGACCAACGGAAACGTCACGGTAGTCACGACAGGTATTTTTGGCCGAGAGTTTTCAGTGGTACCGTGACTACCGTGACACAATGTGCATATCACGGCAGTCACGGCAGGTAAAAGCATCAGTAATTTTTGGGGGTGCCGTGACTACCGTAACACCCTCGGATGGTCACGGTAGTCACGGCCGCACCATTCTCTTCTTCCCCAAAAATTTCAAATCACTTGCCTTGTTTCTTTACGATTTTCGATGCTAACCTATCACTCGTGCAGCAATATGTTTTTGTCCATTTATGCCAGCTCACGAGTCACGTTTCACTCCCCGGGCATCGTTTAATCTCCTTGGATATCGCGCCATCACACACGAGTGAAGTTCCTATACGCTTATTTTCTCTTATATTTCTTCGCTTAGGGACTAAGCTTATTTTTAAGTGTGGAGTGGGTAGCGCATAGTCACACGCATTGCATTTCACGTTCACTCTTGCATATGCTCAACAGTCTATGTATTGCGATTGAAATCCTCGTTTTCTACGATACTCCTTGACTGATTGACATTCTTTTGGATTCGAAGTCTAGGACTTGAAATAGTGAAAATCGTGTGTGTATTCTCTTGAGTCAGTATCATTGCTAGCCTTTGACTATCCCATGTTTTACGTATTTCTTGAAGCATGTTCGAGACTTGAAATTAGTAGGCACCGGTTCAAAACTGTCAAAAACTTAAATATGCATCTCTTTTTATAGGTGACCTTAGTACTAGTATGTGTTTCTATATACTCGTCGTGATTTGCATGCACCCGCCTTTATTCATACACTATGTCAAGCTTTAAGTGTGGAGTTAGACAATTGACCTTCAAGTTTTCCCCTCAAAAACAAAGTTTTTAATTTTGGAAAGTGGGTGAAACATTGGCCCAAAGCATAGTTGTTTTTGAAAGAAAACCAGTTTGATCGGAAAAAAAGGGCTTTTGTTGATTCTGCGAGAGCAGAAGAATACCAAGGACCTGGTGAGAAAAGTCACCCCTGGTATTTGGAAAACACTCTTGAAACAATTTCTACCCCATTCTGCTTGATATTGTGTAATTCCATCTTCTCATTGCGTGCAAATCATAACTTGTCTTGCGAATTCATGTACTAGAAACTAAGGGACGATCCTCGAGCTTGCACTGAACTTTTAATGCAATTTTCGTACTATTTTTCAGAAAATTCTTAAGCCGAGCTCCTCTTCTCTTACTGGTCATTGCCTAGTCCTTGGCACTTGAGAATGAGCTTTGCGCCAAGAGCCCGTGGACTATCCCTAGATAGCATAGGTGAATGGCGATCGTGTTTTGTGTAACTAGTCATGTTCTTACTGCATTGTTATGGAACTATTTAGAGCATGTGATTAGTCGCTTGCTAGCCGTGTGTATTGACCGTTTGAATGCATGACTCGTTTAATCTATGATTGTCTGACAACTTTGATGAAAATGTTTGACTTGAAGTCGAGGTAACACGATGAATCCGAGGTATGACATGACTTTACTGTGACTCGTTGAGCATCATTTCATGCATACACGTTAGTTAGTTGTACAGGGGATTTGTAGGTAGTCCCATTCCTGAAAACCTTCACGAGACTATACTCGTCCTACTAGGGCAGCCTAGGGGTTTAAAGGCTTGATGCATATGCTAAATGCATTCGTGTCCTCTACGACAGTGAGTTATCTTTTTATTTTTGTTTTAGTTAGAATTGATCACATGTCATTTGAGTGGGTAACTATTCTGTGATTTATCGACTTGTGCTTAATGTTTGTTCGGGACGAACAAATCCTAAGTGTGGAGTGTTTTGATCGGTCTAATTCTTGACCTATTATTCACTTCATTCGATGATGGATTAGGTTTGTTTTCCGAATATTTTGTTATCATTTAACCTCTTTTCTAGTGTTTCAGGTCATATATCACATTCCTAATACTTTTGGATCGATCCGAAGCAAAGCAAAGCAATTGGCGAAGATTTGGGCGAAAACGGGACAAAACAGGGCAGATTGACCTCTCCATAGTATTTTGCATGCCCATCGCGCATACGATGTCCAAATGAGTCGCAATTTATCTTGTTGGAAAGCTATTTCAAAGGGCTACAACTTTTTAGTTTACGCCAAGATCAAATTCGGAGGTTAAGACCATGAAAAAGCTGCCCGAAGTCTCTGCCAGTTTCCATGGCCGTGACAGCCGTGACAAAAACACAACGTCACGGGTGTCACGGCCCCCTTTTGTCCCATAGCCATTTTGGAGCATGCCAAGCATGCCGTGACATGCCGTGACATGTCTAAATGTCACGGTAGTCACAGCTCAGTCGGAGACAGTTCTAAAAACGATTTTTGGGCTTTTCTGGATTGATTTTTGGGAAGTTTCCTAATATCGTTTTTGAACTTTTTGGCCTTTTGGAAAGCTATAAATA
Source organism: Rhodiola chrysanthemifolia (assembly GCA_033675395.1). NCBI lineage: Eukaryota > Viridiplantae > Streptophyta > Magnoliopsida > Saxifragales > Crassulaceae > Rhodiola > Rhodiola chrysanthemifolia. Next base: position 30,818,418 of record CM066207.1, on the reverse strand, counting down.
GAGGGTTGGCTGACTAAAACCAGTGTGGATGATACGAGAATCGTGTGCTTAATTTGGAGAAGACCTAGCTTGGGAGAAGACAGAGTTCATCACGAGAGATTAGTCGAGCACCCGCGTCATTACGGTTTCCTCGCCCTTTTCTCTTTATTACACTATTTTTGGTTTAATCACCATGAATAGCGAGTAGTCTCCTTATTCTGGGATCCTACGGATCCCGTGCTATGTAACCCTAACTCTCATGTGATCAATTAAAGTTGTTATTTATGCGATTCGAATATTCAATTTTATTGTATGCTTAATTTTATCGTTCTATGCATGTATTTACATCAAAGGGTATGTTTGCATTGGTAGAACGTACTTAGGTTAATTACCGAAAGATGGATGGGTCCTAGGTATTAACCGGATTACATGAAATTGATATTAGGTCATGTTTACATGATTTAATAGGAAAACCTTTAGTTTAATAAATCGAGGTCGTTGATAATCCGTGGATGGGCGGCGTTCAACGATTGAGATTAATCTAGACAATGATCCGTGGATGGGCGGCTTGTCTAGTGTTATTTCGGTTTGATTCCATATTCGATAGCATGAATAATTTACATAACATGATTGCATGATTAGTTGGGTTAGCACGGGTGAAGTATGGATTCTGGAATTCTTTCTCTGATAAAACACAAACCTTTATTTTCTGCATATTTAATCTCTGCTATTTAATTTCTGCGATTCACATCACACAACAAAAACCTTTTTCAATCGGAATAGCTAAATAGGTCACACCGTTTGCTAGTATTCACACGCACTGCTCCTAGGATCGACCCTTGGCTTACCAAGGTTATAAATTTTGTTTGACTGCAATTCGACCCCTAAAACATATAATTTGACAACTATAAAGGTTAAAAATACGCTTGTCACCCCTCATAGACGCACCAGGGTATATTCTGAAAATTAGGGGCAGACAACTCCTTCATTGTAGGTTGATACAGCTCCATCTGATCATCACCAACTTCGTCGATCTCGTTGTTGTTATTATCACCGATTACACTACCTGCACGAGACATCATGCAACAAGTAGCAAAGCACAAAAAACCAAAATAAATAATAAATAACGAAAAGGAACAACTTCACCGAAGCGCAGCTCTCCGGCAACGGCGCCAAAATTTGACGCGCGTCGTTTGATACGTCAAATTTAATATTTATAATCTCCTGCTAGTGAGCTAGTGTAGCGGCAAGCAGGGTCGAACCAAAGGGAGCTGGTTGTTGAAGCTGTATCTGAAAACAATTAAAAAGAGGGGGTTGTGAGTGATTTTGAGTGCAAAAGAGAAAATAGCAAAGAATTCAATCAGAGAGAACATTCAGCTTAGGGTTTCTATTGTGACATGTTTATCATTGACTGCTAAATATCAAATTCCAAGTTTCTAAGTGTGGTTATTCCGACAAAGGTGATACACCACAATCTAACCCGACAAAGGTGTTAGACTTCTAGTTCTTTCCTAAACACAATAATCCGACAAAGGTATTATTTAGTCTAGGTGTTATGATCTACCTTTACGACAAAGTTTCCAATAGATGTTAACGGTAAGAATTAATTGTTTGATTAAGCTTTGCGACAAAGCTTCCACTTAACCTCACAAATTAATTCACGTGATGAAGGACACGAACTAGAGAAACAAGAAATTGCATTAAGAAAAGAGTCTCAAAACATAAGTCACAATAAACGAAACCCTAAACTGAATTGAGAGTTTAGCTACACATAATCATGGAAAAACACATAATGAAAAGTAATAAGAAAATCTCTTCTCTCGTCGAAAGCTTCGACTTCTCCTTTAGAGCCGTCTTGTGAACTTCGTAGAATGATGGAATTATGGAATGATAGAAACCATAACCCAAACCTTTTATTTATAGCAAAAAACTGGTTTCCAAGTCTGTTTTTGGGCTGAATTTCCAAATCCCGGCCTGCAGACATCATCACACGCGTTGCTGACATCGTCACCTCATCGGATCGCCGGGCCCAGCGTGTACATTATCGCCGCGCCCAGCGTTGACATTAGCAACAACGGTCTTAGCTGAACGCGATCCACACTGTTTCGGGCTCTCCTTTCTGCGCGCCAGTTCCGACTTCGACTCTTGACTCGACCATCCAATGACTTCGGTTGCTCTCGGTGTGAACTAGAGAGTTGTAGAGAATTGAGTCAGCTACGCAACGACATATAGCTCGTAATTTTCTGATCAGTGGTCAATTCCCAGCACTCCGTCGAACCTCCGAAGGTCTGATCTGCCACTGTGGTGTTTTTGGCATGAAATACCGTCTTTCATGCGCGTTTCCTCCTAGAGCTTCCGAAACTCCTGAAATACAAAATCATACTAAAAAGTAAACGTTCGCATATAAAAGTGTCGAAATAAATGAGATTAGTTGATTTGACGAATCGAATAAATACGACTCATCAGTGACCCTCATAAACAAAACTTAAAAGTTCGTGGTCATAAGGTGCGTGACTCCTTAAACTTAGATAATAAATGATGTTTGACTGTCATTTTATTCACCAACTAATATACATTTTCTAACGAAATTCGCATACTATCTCATAAATCTTCCATCCATTTCTTTTAAATTTATTTTTAATCCTAAAAGTGTCTTTACCAAAATGATTAAAAAAGTCGAGGCGGGAAGAAAAGCAGTCCAATGAGCCCTAAGGCCAATACAATATGAGTAGGGGTCGATATTCAGATGTAATGCTCAAAAGCCCTAAACAAAGCCGTACGACCTATGAGCCCTAAGGCCGGCCCGGCCCTGAGTTGTGGCCCTAAAGGCTAACAATCGAACAAAGGCTATGATTTCAAAGCCCTGTTCGGCCCTCGAGCCCGACCCAACTATCACCTAATAGAGTTCGGCCCTGCACGCCCTAAAGAGTCCGACCTAATTACAATCTAATAATAGTTTACACGGCCCTACCGTCAAACCGTATTATATTTTATCTTTTATGTATCAATAATTTATACTACACTTAGTCACTTAGATTAATTTTCATATATAATTTTTCATATAAAGATAGATGATATAAATCAATATATCAGATTTATTTTACACTTTTATATATTATAATTAAATGTAGTAATTACTTTAACTTATATTAATATGATTTAATTATATAAAACTGTTTTTTAGGAGAATAGGACGTTTATATTGTTGGATATTTTGTGCCTTTGTAATTCTTCATTGATAAGCTAATACTAATAAATACTTTTTTGTAAATCCGACCCTAAAATTAAGGACCGACATGATTCGGCCATAAAAGCCCTATTAATATTCGGTCCTAAGACCGGCCCAAGGCTTGATATTTTGAGGCAAATCCGGCTTGGCCCGGTCTTTTTTTTAAAAGCCCTCTCAAACATTAGATGTTCAGTCCTAAGCCCTTTTAGTAAGGGCAGGGTCGGGCATGCCCTGCCCTTACTGAAAGGGCTTAGGGCCAAACAAATGAAGTTCTGAGAGGGCTTTTAAAAAAATTAAGGTCGGGTCGGGCCGTGCTTGCCTCAAAATATCAAGCCTAAGGCCAACCTTAGGATCGAGATTTGACCCTGCCATTACTAAAATGGCTTAGGGCCGAACAAATGAAGTTTTGAGAGGGCTTTAAAAAAAATTAAGGTCGGGTCGGGCCGTGCTTGCCTCAAAATATCAAGCCTAAGGCCAACTTTAGGACCGAGTACTGAAAGGGCTTTTAGGACCGAACTTACGGCCGATTGTTAGGATTAACATATCAATCAAGAATTACAAAGAAACGAAATATCCAACAACATCAACTTCCTATTCTCCCAAGAAAAAACAATTTTACATAATTACTTTATATTAATTTAAGTTAAATTAATGATCAATACAAATAAAGTGTAAAATTAACAAGATATATTGATGTGAAAACTATAAATAGAAATTAATCCAAGTGACTAACTGAAATTAATTTGAGCTGAAATTTAACTGAAATTAACTTAATTTAACGTAACTTGATTCAAATTAATTTTACTTAATTTAATTTAACTTTAACATTATCATCATGATATGATGATAGTGATATGTGGATGATGATGATATAATGATGATGATGATGATGATAATGATGATGATCGTTTGATTTTTGGCATAACTAAAGTAATTGTTTGCTTATTAATTATTTTTATTCCTTAAATAGATTGGGAAAAGTTCTTTTTTGATATATTTGTTCAAAAACGAAATTGCACATTTGTGGACAAGAGTTATGTCGGATGCTAATAATAAGTTGATTTGATCTAGTTGGTTGGGAAAGTTGGGAAAATTTATCACACATCGGTTGTAAAACAACTTGTTAAATATAGCCTGAGACCATAGCGACACATTCTCATTTCAAAAAACAGAGCCGGCCGACGTTGCAGAGCCGAAATCGACTGCTACCGTTTACCAGCGACCAACCTCATCTCGTTCCTCGGGTACGAACCATGACTTAGTTTTTGCTGTGTGATTCCAATTTGTGTTTAAGGTGATGATTATTTGAACTTTGGGGGGTTTTGGATCTTCTGTTTTTCAACTCGTGGTGTTGAATTGATAGCATATTTTTTTATTGTTTTTTTTGTAAGAATATGGCACATTGGAGTACCGAAGAAGGTCGCAGGTTATTCAGAATTTTAAATGAGTATAGAAGGGCCGGTAACAATAGAACTTATGACTGGAAAAGGATTGTACGCATTTACAACTCACAAATCACGAATCTGAAGACTGTGATACAAATGAAGAACCATTATAGTGCTTGTAAAAGATAATGGATAGCTTGGGTTGCAATGAATGAGAGGACAGGAATAGATTTGACAGATTAAGGATTGCCTACTGCAGAAGAACTTGGGAGCGAAAAATTTACGGCATGCTTTGAGGTATAATTTGCATTTTTGGAACCCTATATTTTTCACCATTGTAATGTATTGCTTTCGAGATTTGAACTGTATTTCTTTTATGTTGCAGAGCCACGGAACTCATGGGAGCTATGTGACAAGGCACAAGTTGTCTGATATGGATCTCTGGGGTCCTGTTTTTTCAGGGAGATTGGCAACGGAGCAACATAATGTTTCGCCGACGTTGGCAAAATTGCAATGCAAGATGTCTAAAGGAAAGGGATCTAACTCCGATTGTAATGAAGGGTCCGGTGACAGTGATGAAATTCAGGCCTATCCCACGGTTTCAACATTTTTTGAAGAATCAGCTTGGACTCGCTCTCCTCCAAAGACAACTAGTTCGAAAAAAAGGAAAATGTCTGACTTTGACAAAGCTTTTCAGTTAATAAAGATGACTGAAATGAATTGTCATGAAGACTCATTGTATGAAGACGTGGCTAATATGGAAGAAGTTAAAATTCGTGGTGATGAATTCACTGCGAAATGCATCAGATTTCATTAAGGAATCATTGGACAAGATGTTCGTGAAACTGAAGAATGATGTACAAAATTGGGCATGGCTGAAAAATATGGAATGAGAATGTCTGATCTTTGATCTCTGAAACAGTATTCTGAACTTTGTGGTTTTTTAGTTGGTTAACCTGAAAAATAATGATGTTGCTATTTTTCCATTTGAAACATATTGTGGTTTTCTCCACCAACTATCTATTTCTATGAAAACATTTATCTGTGTTTTTAAATATAAGTGCAAGTATAATATAAATTTTATGTGTGAACTATTATGTATGCTTTTTTACTATCTATTTGGGGAACAGTTGGTTCACAGTAGATTATATTTTATTCGTGTACTTGTAGAACAGTTATTTATCATGCGTCATCTGTTGACCATTTATATTCGTTATGCAGAATGAATGATGCTATCAGGCGCATGTGCAGAAGCCTTGCTATCGAAACATTGAGGAGTTTTCGGCTACTCCAAAAAGACATGACTTGCGTTCCGAAGGTGAAAGCGGTGCCGGATATATGCACCGATTGGTAAATGTGCATCCTCGTTTGTGTGAAGAACAAGTAAGATTGACAGATACGATGCTTAAGGACTTGATGAACACACTCGTATCAAGACAATTATTAAGGGATAACATACATAAAAGCGTCCTTGAACAAGTTGTGATGACCTTGTTCATATTGGCGAAAGGAGCTTCAAATTGAGATGTAGCGGATACATTTAAACATTCCCCGACTACAGTTGGAAAATATTTTAAACAGGTAATAAAAGCTTTGAAGAAACTTTCATTTGATATCGTCAGACCACATACATCATTGGATGACGTACCAGCAAAAATTGCTAATAGCAGCATGTATTTTCCATACTTTCAGGTATTCTAGTTGTTAATTTATTATATGTCAGGATGTATACCAATAGTGCTATGTTCATATATATATTTTTCATGTGCAGGATTGTGTTGGTGCTCTTGATGGAACTCACATTGAAGTTGTACTCGGAGAGAATCAGAATGTTTAGTACAGAGGTCGTAAAGGAGACAAAACTTGGAATGTTTTAGCATGTTGCTGTTTTGATATGCTTTTTACGTAAGTTACTGGATGGAAAGTAAGTGTTCATGATACAACGATATGGAAGGACTCGTTAACTCAAGAGGGGCATTGTTTTCCGCACCCCCACCAATATGCATTTTTTTTCAATCAATACAGTGTCATTTAACATATAATGTAATTATTAACTTGAGAAATACTAATGCTTTAAACAAAAACTTCGCAGATAAATATTATTTGGTTGACTCTGGTTATCCGAATATATTAGGCAATCTGGCTCCGTATAAAGATAAATCCGCTCGGTATCATATGCAAAATTTCAGACATCGTCAGCCACCAAGTGGGATTGATGAAAATTTCAATTATGGACATTCATCTTTACGGACAACTATTGAGAGAGCTTTTGGTATTTTGGATGATGTGATGATGATATGATGATAGGATGATGGTTTTATAATGATGATGGTGGTGGTGATGATACTGGTGATATGATGATGATGATGAAGAAGAAGAAGAAGGTGATGATGATGATATGCTGATATGATGATGATGATGATCATCATGATGTTGTTGATGATGATAAAAAAAAGATGTTGTTGATGATGATGGTGATAAAAAATCAATTTAAATCGAACTTAACTTAATTTAAATTCACTTAAATTAACTTAACTTTACTTAACTGTCAAAATATAAGTCCAAATGGACAGGCCCTAAGTGTAGAATAAATTATTGATATACAAAAGGTAAAATATGAAATGGCTTAACGGTCGGCCTTTTTTACGTCTGGCCGAGGATAACATTATTAGGTCGTAATTAGATCAGATTTTTTTAGATCGGGCCGGTCTTAATTAGGTATTAGTTAGGTCGGGCTCAAAGACCGAACATGACTTTGAAAGCATGGCCTTTATTCGACTTGGAGCTCTAGGACCAGAAATCAGATCGGACCGAACATGGTTGTCGTAGCTCACAGGGCTTTACGTAGTGGTGAATGATGACCCCTATATGAGTGTATATAAAGGAAAGTGAAAGAGACTAAGGTCATGTCCACTTGAACTTATATTTTTTACGATTAAGTTAAGTTAAGTTACTTTTAGTTAATGTAAGTTAATATAAGTTAATTTCAGTTAATATAAGTTACTTTCAGTTAATGTAAGTTAATATAATTTCAGTTAAGTTAAGTCAAGTTCGATTTAAATCGATTTTTTCATCAATTCCATCAACATCATCATCATCATCATCAGCATCAGCATCATTATCATCATCATCATCATCATCATCATCATCATCATCATCATCATCATCATCTTCATCTTCATCATCATCATCATCATCATCATCATCATCATCATTATCATCACCTGAGTTCATCATATCATCATTGTTATCATCATCATATCATCATCAATGTTATCACCATTATCATCATCATAATCATCATCATCATCATTATCATCATCATATCATATCATATCATCGTCATCATCATCATATCATATCGTATCATCGTCATCATATCATCATCATCATCATCATTATCATCATTATCATATCATCATATCATCATCATACATCATCACCATCATCATTATCATCATCATCAATAAATAATATACTTATATATTAACAATAAGTACAGATATTAACAAAAAATTATATTTTCTGGTTGATGTCAAAGTTAAATTAAGTTAAGTTAAGTTTCAGTTAAATCAACTTGCAGTTAAGTTAATTTCAGTTAATATAAGTTACTTTCAGTCAAGTTCAGTTAATATAATTTAATTTCAGTTCAGTTACAGTTACAGTTAAGTTCAGTTAGGTTTCAGTTTAAGTGGACAAGCTCTAATATAAAGACAATTCTGAAAAACCTTAACCAAAATTTAAAATAAGTGAAAAAATAAATATTCTTCAGCTGACAGATTCTAATTGCTTTTTCTCTTTTGTTCACTCTTCAGTCATCACTTACCCTTCCAACAAATCCATGGCGACGTTGGGTCCCACCAACCTCGATTACTTCGACGAAACGGGGAAGCTTCATTCCAAATCCACGATCATCACGACCTCTCAGGTACCCATTTGCTCAATTTATCACAACTCGGATTTTACGGAATATAGAGAAGAAAATTCGATGTTGAGGAAAATATGGTTGAAATTTCTGCAGGTAGGTGATGGAAGACAAGCTCTGATTTTGGAATCAACAATCTTCCATCCACAGGGTGGCGGCCAGCCTTCGGATACTGGATTGATTTCTGGTGCGGATCGCAGTTTTAAGTTTCTTGTTGAAGATGTTCGGTCCAAGGATGGAGTAGTTATGTACCTGAAATCTAAAAGATGGCATCTTTATTTTATTTTATTTTATGAGGCTGTTTTGATTGTTGGAGGTTGTTTCAGTGATGGGGGTTTGTTCGAATTTTCAGGTTTTTCACCATGGACACTTTGAGACTGGTGCTGAGGAGTTTGGTTCCGGAAAGTTGGATGGGAAGGAAGTGTTGCTGTGCGTGGATGAAGCTCGACGTGAGCTCAATTCAAGGTCTGGATGGTTTTGAAGTTTTTGTTCATTTGAGGCTGCTTTAGTTTTCTGTTTTTGCTAGACATGTGATCAGTTCGAAGCTTGGTAGATGTTGAAGGTTTTTATCTATTTAAAGTTGCTTTGTTTTTTGTAGGATTTTATTTATCTGAAGTTGCTTTAGTTTTTTGTTTTTGCTCGAACTGAGTTCAATTCGAGGTTTGGATGATTTTGAGGATTTTTATATGTTTGAAGTTGGTTTCAATTTACCCTTTCGCTCAATGTGAGCTCAATTCGATGTTTTGATGATTTTGAAGGTTTGTTATTTTTCTGAAGTTGCTATAATTTTTCTGTTTTTGCCTAACATGAGCTCCATTCGAGGTTTGGATGACTTGTAAGGATTTTATTTATCCGACGGTGCTTTAACTTTGTGTTTATGCTTGATAAATTATTCTGTTTAATGCTTTTGTGAGACGGTAAAATTGTTCCATTGCAGGTTGCATTCGGCCGGGCATTTGATTGATGTGTGTTTGGAGAATGTAGGATTGGGTCATCTAGAATCTGGCAAAGGCTACCATTTCCCAGATGGGTATGTCGTAAAATGTCTAAGTCTAATTTTTGCGTTTAAAAATCTGTTGCATGCAAATCAAGGCTTTTCAGTTATGTTAGTATAAATGCTTCACATTTCTAATAGTTATTCTGATAAGTTCCATGCAGTAATGGATTCTTTAATTTGTAGTTGCGGGTTGAGTTGGTAGAACACTTGCCTTGCATTACCAAGGTCAAGGGTTCGAACCCCACAGTAGTTGCCTTGTCAGGGAAGGCAACGGGTTGTTTTATTATCATCTGAGGTTTTTAATTGTATAACATATCCATATAATGCAGTATTTAGTTCGGACCGTTGCAAACTATATCTGTGGTCATTATTCGCCTTTCACAGGCCCTATGTGGAATATAAAGGAACAGTGGCACAGGATAAGTGGCAAACTGTGCAGACGAAGTTGGAGTTGGAAGCTAATGCGTTAATTTCTAAAGGAGGGAAAGTATGTTTTACTCGTATCATTGTTGATAGAGCGTCACTCCCATTCTGGTTTTAATTTGCTTTTCCTTAGTCTAAATTTTCTGTTGGATTACTTTTTTTTAGATTACTGCTGCTATTTTGACATACGAAGAAGCTTCAAACCGCTGCGGTGGGATTCTTCCCGACTACATCTCCAAGGTAAGTTCTCCAAATTATGTCCGGTTATCATTGTTGGTGCTTTAAATATCTGCTTATAATTCCATGACAAGAACAAAAGTGAATACTTGAGTTGTTGTGGCATGCAATCAGACCATCTGCCTTATACTGCTCGGTCGTCATTGTTGTGGATCTCTGTTAATTTAGTTCGGAGCGTAAAGATTTGTTCGATTGTCTACTTGTTTTACTGATTTTCATTTGAGAATTCTACCAATTTTTAATCCCAAGTGATGTTTGGGGTGATTTTAATCTGGTTGCTACTGTTTACTAAAAGAAAAAAAAAATTCAAATCAGAAAAGGCTTCCTGTTAATAATCGATATCTGCAGCGTCGCAGGCTGACTTCCTTTGACACTTATGTATGGGTTTCACATTCATTTCTGCTGTCTTATGCGTCATGTTAACACTATTTGAAGCTTTCATCTTGAATGATTCGTGTAATATCCATATAAGTTTTCACTAACTCATCAATTTAACTTGCGCAGAGCAGCAACCCACGCATAGTGTCATTAGGAAACAATCCAGGATGTCCATGTGGAGGAACCCATGTCCCAGATATCTCAGACATCAAAAGTGTAAAGGTAGTTTCTCTGATATTCCGTCTCACTCAATTTCGCAACCCAAATAGACTGACCACCCGTATCCTTTAATCTGTGTGTTCGACTGACATGCTTTTAGGTTACGCAACTTCGATCCAAGAAGGGCATGACAAAGGTCTTCTACAATGTTGATTCCTAAATTCCTCAAGACATCCCACATTCATAGATACACAGACAGGTCGGAACCCATGGGAGTCTCTCCATCCAAACGCATGGCTATGTGTGCTCAACTTATCAGCTCTTTATTTCAGAGACATTCTGTGAGTGAATCTTGAAGTTGACATAATTAATTACATTATCACTCAATTGAAGAAAGTTATAACTCACAAGTTCAGGTTATAAAATTGTTAAGCCAATATCTTGTACTTTTAGGGGTTAGCATTCTGACGCTGAGAAGATTAATAAATTTTTGAAAATAGGTTGCCCCTAAAAAATAGATTGTTCTGTCGGAGGGTGTTTTATTATGGCTTGCCTATTTCGTATAATTAATTGAGGTGAGGTTGTTCCTTGGATGCTAAATGTTGCATATGTGGTTATGAGACTGAGACTGAGACTGTTTTACATGCCTTGAGGGATTATAGGTGTGCAGGGAGCACTTAAATGTTGTTTTTGTCTTGGAGGAATTACAACGCAAACCCAGCTGGATATGCATTTGTAAAAGCATTTGCACCCATGTAATGCAGATGCTCCTGTTTGTGCTTATTTTTTAGCAATAGTTGTTGTCTCAAGCTAGCTCCAATAGGAGTGGGAAGGATCTGCTGTTATTATTTGGATTATTTGGAGCAATATTTATGGAGCTTGGTGCAAGGAGAATAAGTGAATGGGCATGGGATTTGAGAGATTGGCAGGGGTAGTTCGCTAGATTTATGCTGACTAGGTCGATGATCGTGGCAGTAATTTGGAGGCGGAAGGAAGAGCATTGAAACTGAGTATGATGATAACATATATTAACCCTCCGTTTGGATCTTAGAAAATGGGGCGAAGGAAAAAGAGATGAAAAATAAATAGGATCATTTTCCACGAAAAGTTTATATTGAACTCTTTTTATCTTGTTTATGTAAACCAAATCCGAAACCATATTTTTCGTCGAATTATCTTACCATCTTCGAAACTTTTAATGGACCAAGCGAGGCCTACAGAATTGAAAAATGTTGTTTTTGAATGCAACCCAGTCAATGTCGTTCTGAGATTATGGTGTGGAACGATGGATGACTTTCATTTGAGTAAATGGGGTTCGGAGAGCAAATCAATGCTTATACAAGCTTGTACTAACAACTTTAGTTAAATTAATCTTACAAAATAAAATTGTATAATACATGTTAGATGAATAGTAATAGGAAATTCTATTTATGCATAACTTCACGAATAGCAAGTTATATTTGAATGAACAGAAAATTCTCATTGATGACTTCCTCAACGGATAGGAAGTCCTAGGTGAGTGCTTATGCATGGATGTAAAGAATGCTGGATTAACAGGTGATTTAGGAACTCGTTATTCCTTGCAGAAACATTTCGATGATGCATTACTGGCACTCATCAATTTCGAAACCTGGTAAGCCATAGTGTGCACAAATTTGCCAGTGATGGCATTTTGTTATTGCAGCAAGTGATGGGCTATTATTCTATTCATGCTGAACTACCAAGGCTGTAAAGTTTGTCCATTAATAGATCTTGAGCTATCCTCCTTTTGTATCAAGAGAAGCAGGTGCACATCCTAGAACTTGTTGCATATATATTACTCTATCATTCTTACACCCATGCAATCTCTAAAACCAAATAACAAACTTGAATTTGTATTGGTCTTGCCAGAGATGAGCTGAGTTGTGTCCCAGCCGAAGTAAGAAGAAGAAGAAGAAAACATGATGAGGTGGGGTGCCGGTAATATGGCAAAAGATAAATATGATAAAGATCTCATGCCCCATGCAATTACATACTGGCTGAATTCAGATTCAGATCCAGATCTCGAGGTACATACGGAACAGTGAAGTAGAAAATACTCTAAACTTACTGAATAAGTATTCGAACCACAAATGTTAAACTCTGAATACAGAAGCAGTTTGGTGGATTATGACAAATGCAGAGTGCCAGTTACTTAGCTCTCAGAATGTTCCTCGGATGGAGTTTCAAGCCGGTCGTCCTTCACTTCACCCTTGGCATCTTTGCTGTGTTCCTCATCTCCATTAGCTTCTTGAAGCTGAAAAAAGTGGATTAAATCTTATCATATCATCCAATGCGGAGTAAAGTAACACTAACATACACATGAAGACAATCAGCCCAAGTTCCATACCCCCAAGCTCTTTAGGCTTGCAGCTACACCCTCTTGTTGCTGCTGTAGTGTATTCCTCAGTTCTTGAAATTCCTAGTGCGTGTGGAATTGTCATTAGTTGCATGACAGGTTTAATAATAATAATAATAATAATATACAAACTAGAGTTGCTTTAGTGCTTACTGATTTGAGTTGATCCACTTCCACATTCAATGTCTTCTTAAGGTCTGAAAGTTCCTGCAAGAAGAAAGCATAATTTGTCAGCCATAAGCATAACCAATGGATCATTTACATAGAGTTACGCTTCCCGTGGCGACTCACTGAAAAAATCAGTCTTGCTTCATCATTGACTAATGAAAGCAACAAACCATTTTTGCTTCAGAATTTACACAGTTTAGTAAGCATCATGTAATCAATCAACTGAGTAGCTACTAAAGAATTGTGTTTTGAAATATGCAAAACCACAAAACATGACAATATTAGCGAATTGGCAGATACATACATCTTTGTAGATCTTCACTTGTGTGTCCAGCCTTGACCTCCAATTTTGCAAGTCCTGAAAAAACCTAATCTTTCAGTAACAACAACACATACATGAATCACAAATAAGCTGCAGATTCAAGCAAATTAAACCTGTTTCAAATGCTGAATTTTGCCAAGCAACTCAGCTCTCGACTCGCTCAATTCCTGCAACAACACCAACCTATTCATAAATTTCAACAAAATTTTTATTTTCAAAATTGTTCATCAACAAGCTGCTTTTCTCCAATAACGCATATGAACAGTACCGCAATCTTCGCGCTGATAGGAGTAACGTTTTCCTTCTTCTGCACCAAAAATAAATAAAAATCAAACATATAAAACACTTAATAAAATTACATAAACTCAACAAAAGAAAACACCGACCGATTCTGATAGCGGCGCTTCAGAAGGCACAACAGCAGCGCAGTCGGAGCTCGCCATAGGGTTTCAATTTTAATTAAGGTATCAAAAATCACCGAGCAGATCTGCAAACACACCACAAACCGATCTGAGATCCCGCTCGAAAACGGACAGTGAAATGACGTGAATCGGCCGGAAAGATTTCGGCGTGAGGGTTTGGGAAGGAATCGACGAAGCGCAGATTTTGAATTTCAATTTTTTCGATGAGAGGAGAGACGTTTGATTAATATTTCGGTTTCGACGGAAGTTCGAGTTCGAGAACCCGATTTTAATTATGGTTGTTTGGGTACGGGCTTTGTATTATTCTGGTTCACTGTTACGGAGTTTTGTTTGAAAAAAAAAATTGATAGTGAAAAACAACAACTTTTAATTAGTAATTTGGCATAAGAATGCAGTTATGATACAAACTAAAACTTTGTTATATAAAATATAAACAACTTAAAAAAAACTGTCACTTGTCACATTAATTAAATGAGTTTTTGTCATAATGTAAATTTTGACGAAATTCATATATAAAAATAACTTTAAGAGATAAATCGATCAGAATACTAAAAAAATTTTCTTTTCGCTTCAATTCATCGAAAAATACGTGTACAATTCAATGGACATTAAGCATTATCACTGAACATTTAGCTTTATCACTAAACATTTAGTTTTATCGATAAACATTTAGTTTAAATCACTGAAAATTCAAAAAATACGTAGACAATTTGAAAAAATTTACTGGACAATGTCAAGTAACATGGAACATTTTGCCAAAATACGTGGAAACCTTGAAAAAGCTAAATGAATGTTCAGTGATAAGGCAAAAATACTCGGTGAATAATTTTTTTTGATTAATTGAAACAAAAAGTAACGATTTAGTCATATATATCACTGAACTTTTAGCTAAATTACTGAACAATAAGCCCAAAATTTGGAAAATATTATATTACTCGTGGTTTGTAGTATATATAAAAAGATAGGGTTTGTATTTGATCCATTCTCTTTGACATAATATGTATCTTGTTGTGAAAATATATAGATGTGTGGAGACTCAAATGTAAATAAACATGAAAAGAGTACAGAGAGGAATTCTACTATTTGTAGTCTCATTGATAATTTTTTTTAATAAGTGTCCACTATTCGTAAGCTTACATGGAAACAAATAATAAATATGGAAACAGAAATCACACACCATTGGACACTTGAGACACGCCACTAGACACTTAGACACACCATAGGACACGGAAATCATCTATTATTGAATCTGTGCTAAACATTTTTGCTATTTCTTTTTTAATGTTGACAGCCAAGCAATCCGATAAGAAATCATCATCCATCTTGTTGCGAAGTGCGTATTTCACTATATTCATCCTTGAAAAAGACCGTTCGGTAGTAGCAGTGGAAACTGGAAGAGTCAAAATAAGAGGTATCACCTTGTATAGCAACTGAAACATGTTTGATTTTCTTATTCTCGTCAACCATCGAAATAGTTTAGAAATTTCGGTCGAAGTGTTAAACTTAGGAAGTTGTCGAACTAGCTCAAAATGTTGAAGTTCCATGCGCAACGATGTCCTTTCATCCTCATCGAAGTCTAATGGATAAAATTTCTCTACCAGTTTGCATATATCATCGACTCTAAGTGTTGTACGCAACTCTTTGGGATCTAAAGCTGAAGAGAGAATGATCAATTCCACACTATCATCATTAAATCTGTTGTTGAGTTCTTGCAATTGAGAATCTATCACTGTGTAGAAAATATCAACTCTATAATAATGCTCCACCGTGACTATATTTTGTTGATGAGAAGCTCTTCTTCTTGTTTCATGATGAGCGCTAAAATCAGGAACTTCTATATTTACTTTTTCACAAAAAATTCTCACCTTTTCAACTAATTTGCTCCATCCATCGTCTCTAAAGGGTCTGTTCTGTATAGCTTAAATTTCATGTTTTTAAGTTAAATAAAGTTCAGTACAGTTAAATTAAGTTCAGTACAGTTAAATAAAATAAAATAAAGTTCAGTACAGTTAAATTAAGTTAAATAAAAAAATTCAGATTTCAATTTTGTAGTTCAACATGATTAAAGCTTAAATTAAACACCTTTATTCAAAAAAATATTTTTTTAAGTTCAGTAAAGTTAAATAAAGTAAAAATTAAGTTCAGTAAATTTAAATTAAATTAAATAAAGTTAAATTAAAAAAAATTCAGCTCTATCAAACAGCACCTAAGCTTTTGAAGAAGAGACTTTGAAGTCGAAACAAGTGACATAGCATTCAAAATATCTTGAGACTCAAGCTACAAGGCAATACAAAGGCAACTCGTAATGTCTAAAACTTCTCGCATCAGATGCATAATAAAGACAAAATAAAAAGAAGTCATCGTCTCATAAATCGAACTTGCTTCACCACGTTGGCTATGAGTATTTCCATTTGATTTGATAGTCATTAAAATTTCACATGTTGCACTAAACATCTTGATCAAACTTGAAATTGATTTAAAGTGAGAAGTCCAGCGAGTGTCACCGGTGCTTTGTAAAGAACCTAACTGATTAAGACCCTTTCCACTTTCGAGATCACCGATAACTAGTAAAAAAGCCATATTTGAAGCATGAGCATCTCTTAGTTTATCCGTTTACAAGATGCACTCATGATATTGACAATAAAATTAAACTTCTCAAAAAAGTGTTAAACATGATAAACTTCTTTTGATGCAGCAACAAGGGATAACTGCAAACGATGGGCAAAGCAATGAACATAATAAGTATATGGACATTCACGTGAAACTAAAGCTTGCAACCCATTCCATTCTCCACGCATATTGTTTGCACCATCATAACCTTGCCCTCGGATAGACTCAATATCAAGATTATAACGAGAGAGCCTTGAAAAAATACCACTTTTCAAAGTCAATGATGTGGTATCTTTAACATGAAGCAGCCCAAAAAACGTTCTTTTATGCAACCATCTCTGTCAACGAATCTCAAAACCAGTGACATTTGCTCCTTTTTAGATTCATCCCGAGCTTCATCCACTATTATACAAAACTTTGCACAACCAATTTCTTCGCAAATAAACTTCTTGACTTTTATTTCCAAGACTTGTAATATCTGTTTCTGTACTTTTGGTGATGTATATGATGCATTTCGCGGAGCATTGTCTAAAACCGTCGCTACATCACTATTCAAAGATGCAGAGTATTTCAACAATTCAATAAAATTACCGCCATTGCTTGAGATGTCAGACTCATCATTGCCTTTAAAAGTGCAAGACTGGTAGGCAAGCCATCTAGCAATTTCAAATAGAAGTCTATTATCAAGTATCTCTTGTGTTCTCAAATTTGCAAAGGTATTTGAAATATGAGCCGATTGATTCATGAGATCTGACAAATTTGAGAGAGCTTTATGATGAGGGGAGTTGTGATCTTTTTCGACATGTGCCATAAGTGAACAAGTTTTTCCTCCCACCTTATTTCATGCTCGAAATCCATCAACAGTGAACGCATTCAATCCTGAAGGTCCATCTTCTTTTTGAAATAAAAAACATGGCAGGCAAAATATAGCATCTACTGCCTTGGAATATTCCAACAACGATGCAAAACGACTATACCAAGATGACTGAAAACTGCGAGATTGTCTTTCAACTGATTTTGGATACTCATCAAGCATGGATTGATACAGACCAAAATTAATATAAGCTCTTCGAACCTCATCACGCTTACCAATAGGGTACTTCCATATTCGTAGTCGTAAACCTGGGTCACGTTCTAATTTGTTGATATCAAAATCATCATCAATTTCAAACCTTCGTAATTTTGGAGCATGATGTTCCACACTGTGTACATGACTATCTTTCTCTGAAATTTTTGTAGTTTTTATTTTAAAGAACAAATCAATTGTTGGTGTTTTCATTTATAAAATCAAAGTTCAGAATCATAATGTAACACAATTTATTTCAATGTCAAAATAGCACAAATCGTCAAAACCTAATTCATGCAGTCCAAACTAGTGAAAATCAAAACAATACAAATCATAATATCAAAATCATTGCAGGTGACTTCCACGTACATCTATTTGTTGAAATCTTATGAATCAAAAAAGAAAAAAAACCTGGAAGACGAAAGAAGCCGAAGACTCACGATCGGCGTACTCAAACTCTCTGTGCGGCTGTGCGGTATCTGTTTGATATTGATAACTGATATTGATAAGTTTCTAAAAAGTAATGCCTAAATTTGAATAATATATCCCATCAAAAAAAAAAATTTATATTTTTTATATTATAAGAAATTTTTTTTGGAAAATGTCCCCCCCCGTTGAGCCGTAGTTCCGTCCATGGTCACGTTAAATTCATTTGGGGTCCTTAAACTGACAAACACGGTAAAATCCAAATATTATTATATTCATGACTGGTGAATATGTCTCTTCATAATCAATGTCTGGTCTTTGCGAGAAGCATTGGGCTACCAATCGTGCTTTGTATCTTACGATTTCATTTCCTCATCTCTTTTGAGCTCAAATGTTCATTTATAACCAAAAGGCTTGACATTCTCGGGTGTTAGGAAATTTTTTCCAAACACTTGGTAATTTTCAAGCGAATTCAATTTTGCTTTTATAATACTTTTCATTTTGACTAATCATTTCTTCTTTGACATTCTTTTTTCAAACTTTATTTTATCTCTCCCTAATAATTTAGGGAAATTTGTCTCATCAAACTGATAGTCGACAATATGTGCCTTATATATGTCACTTGTCATAGATTCCAAAATTTTAATAATTGGTGGATGTTCAGACCCATGTAAATCCCTAATCTTTGTCAGATTTCACTTTAATACGTTGGGCGGAGATATTGAAACATAAACATCAAATCCAAAAACTCTTAAATGACACAAACATCATGAACAAACTAACAATGAAAACAAAACAGTAGTGCTCAAAATC
Source organism: Rhodiola chrysanthemifolia (assembly GCA_033675395.1). Classification (NCBI taxonomy): domain Eukaryota; kingdom Viridiplantae; phylum Streptophyta; class Magnoliopsida; order Saxifragales; family Crassulaceae; genus Rhodiola; species Rhodiola chrysanthemifolia. Next base: position 30,799,502 of record CM066207.1, on the reverse strand, counting down.
ACGAACATCATCATTTATACATGAGCATTGTTCTATTATGGACAAAAACACGAGCATTGATGTCTGCGCATATATCCGGCAAAAATACGAATGTTGAAAATAAAATCACAAACATCATGAACAAACTAATAATGAAATCAAAGCAGTATTGCTCAAAATTACGAACACGATGAGTTCATCCACAAATTATAAACACGTTGTACCAGAAAAAAGGTTGTGCGATCAAAACTGTCGAGGTCAAAATCACGAACATCAAGCTTAACAAATTCGAATACTTTCATTTCAGAACTGAGCATCTCGACAGGGATCGGTGCAAATGATCGAGCGATAATGAGTAAAAAAATTGAGATCTAACGGGGGCTTGTTTTCGAATATCGAGGGGCGCAGAAAAGATAAAGAATGAATGTGAAAATTGTTCTTAAAAAGGCAAAAAAAAAAACCTGGCAATTTAACAACCGACGTGGCAATCGCAATAAAGAGTGTGAAAAATCCTTTCCTTCCTCATAAAGTTCAAATCTTCAAACGCTCCTCTTTCACTCTCTCTCTCTCGCGTCGGCGCCTTTTCAGAACGAGTCCGGCTCGATCTCGTGCTCGCTCCTCCGACACGATTTCGCCGGAGACTGATGAAGCAGGAGTCGTTCATCTACAGCTTCGTGGCGCGCGGCACCATGGTTCTTGCGGAGTACACCGAGTACACTGGTAATTTCCCGTCGATTGCTGCTCAGTGCTTACAGAAGCTCCCGTCGACAAACAACAAGTTCACTTTCAGCTGCGACCACCATACGTTCAACTTCCTCGTGGAGGAAGGCTACGGTAAAGTTTTACTGTATATTTATTTTCTTTTTTTATTCAGTAAGAGGCTGTTTGATTGAGTTGAGAGGTGTGGGGTTGAGTTTGGTGAGAATGATGGTTTCGCATTGGTTGTGGATCTGTAGTGGATTTGGGTTGAATGGTTGGATGGAAGCAGTTGGGGTGTGAATTCGATTCTTGGAGAGTTGAATTTGGGATTTAGGATGAGTCATGTAGCTGTGTTATTTGCGTTGGTTTTTTAGATTGGGAAATTGCGATGGCTGCTAGTAGACCTCAACGTATTGGACTGTGCTTCGAAGCAAGATAGCACTAGCAGCTGAATGTGAAATCGGGAGTGTAATTCTCCAGTCTGTGATAATTGCGCAACTGCTTAAGCCTTAAGGTGGTTGCCAGAGGATTTGAAATTTGATATGAGCTCTTATGGAAAGAGATTTAAAAAGAGATGTTTTCCGAATATTGCCTTCTTTAAGTTCATTGAAACCTCAGCACTCATTTGTTTTGTTGGTCTTCTCGTCAGGCTTGTTGGTTTTGCTTATAAGATACTGAAAGTTCGGGATTAAGGGCATGGCAAGCCTGGTTGAAGATTGGCAGCTAACAAAATACTCCTTCGTTGGCTATTGTTAGCATGTCCATAAATGATTAAGAAAAAGCATGTTCCTGAGAATTCAAGAAGAATAAGGCGTGACATTCAGAAAAAGAAAACTAGTCTAGAGCTAGTGACCCTTGATTATCTCGTTTTGTTATCAGGGAGTTGCCCGATATTGATTGTTTTATAGGTTGCTCGTGCTTGACATTATTCCAAATTTGCAGCTTATTGTGTAGTGGCTAAGGAAACAGTTGGAAAGCAAATTTCTATAGCATTTCTGGAGCGTGTGAAAGCAGACTTCAAAAAGAGGTATGGGGGTGGTAAAGCAGGCACAGCCATTGCCAAAAGCCTCAACAAAGAATTTGGGTAAGTACCTAAAAGTAGTATCTTTTGGGTAGCATCATGAAGTTGGTATTAATAAATTCTGCAAGTAGCAATAGGTTGATCTTGATTTGTTTGATTTGGCAGCCCAGTGATGAAAGAACACATGCAGTACATTATTGACCATTCTGAAGAAATTGAGAAGCTTTTAAAAGTTAAAGAGCAAGTCTCAGAAGTTAAGAATATAATGTTGGAGAATATTGATAAGGTAGGTTGATCATTTAACTAGGCATGCTGATCCCTATTCTATGCTTGTGGATCTTCTATTAATCATTTCGTTGGAATGGGTCATGTCTTTGACGCTCAATGACCTTGGCCCTAATTCGCACTTAAAACTTGGACGCCTGGATATTTAAAATGAAAGAAAATCATTTGTTGTAGTCCAGAATTCCAGTATCTATCCAGAATTCCAGATACCATATTATTTTGTAGTCCAGAAGAGATGAAATGTCAAATCCGCTTAGTTTGTCTCTCCCTATTTGAAATATTTTGATGATACTTGAACATAACTAGAGGAATGCTCACATGGTGTAATCAGGCAATAGACAGAGGAGAGAATTTGACCACGCTGGCGGACAAAACAGAGAATCTTCGCTCTCAGGTACTATCCAGTATCCAGTACGAACCACTAAACTACAAACAGTAGTTCCCCCTTCTCCTGTCATTTATATTTTGCAAACAGCTTGAAATTAGTATTAACTTCATGATCGTGCAGGCTCAGTCGTTCAAGAAACAAGGAACACAACTCCGCAAAAAGATGTGGTACCAAAACATGAAAATAAAGATAGTCGTCTTCGGCATCCTACTATTTCTCATACTGGTCATCTGGCTTTCTATTTGCCATGGGTTCGACTGCAGCAACAACTGATCACCCTACCCCCTACTCACCGGCCACATATTTACAAATCATCGCCTCAAATTCAAGCTTCAATGTTCTCTAACTACTAATCTTTCCAGCTACTCCAGCAACAGATAAAACAGGAATCTCAGACAGTTTTGAAATGAAGAAATGTTCGCTATGTTATGCAACACACGAACTGGTGCCAGAAATTGTAAGTTAGAAGAACGATTTCGGTTCCCGAATTCATAAAAGTGGCTTGCCAACATCATCTCCAGAATGTATAATGCAATGTAGCTTGGTAATAATGTGAAAACTTGTGCAACAAAATTCAAAACCTCTATCCTGAGATACTCACCAACATCAGCCTGATGCAGCAACACGATCCCATTCGGATCCATCTACCTACAATCCCCAGTCAGACTTGGACGCAATCCCAAACCCTAATGCCATTTCCGCCATACTAAACACCACCACTCCATCCCCAGCCACAATCCCCTCCGTGATCCTCCCCAGCTTTCCCTTCAGCACATGGTTCCCGTACAAAAAAAGACATCTCCGACGTCGGCTTCAGCCACAACCAGGGGCGAATCCAGGATTTGAAAGTTACCAGGTTTGACGCAAAAAAAATTTTTTTTGTAAGATGGCCACCGGAGTCACAATTGGGTCTTTCGCCGAATCAAAGCAGATGTCGCACTCGACATCACCAACATTTTCATTGCTGCTGCCACTGCTCGAGAATCGATATTCAGGCTGCTCACAAGCTAATTCTCCAAATCCACCCGACATCTCAAAATCACACCAAACTAACCTATCCAGAATATCACCAAATCCGCATGTCAGTACCAAATTACAATTTCCAATAATCAAATCAATGCACCACTCATTGCTTTATGTTGGATATAGATTTTATATATACTATCGATTTATGTTCTGCAGAACTTTTGTTGCTAGTATGCACTCTGTGTACTATTGTTGATCTCGCTTTAGGGACCAGTTGGAAATAGACATGTAAGATCACCGTTCATGTTATTTCCATGCAGCACACTCATGATGAATCCATGTCGTTTAATTATGTTGACATCCGTGACAAGCTCGGTCGAGTATCGATGATGCAATACGAAGGCCTCCTTGATCCCATGTCAGCATAGTTAGGGCATGCGCACCCGTTGGAGCATATTATCTCCTTAAGAACTTCTTCACGGAGCAATTTCTATTACTATTCAGTGAACAGTAATAGCATTTCTGCATATTCTGTGCAGCAATGCCATCCTGCGGAGAACTTCCTATTACTATTCCTGAATAAAAAATTATTATTTTTGAAATTCAAAAAATTGACTCCTGGTCTATAAAAACAAGGTTTATCTTCTCATTGAATCACACACAAACTTCCTTCACTCATCTCAATTTCCCAGCCATTCTTGCTCATTCGTATCATGAATTCTTTCATTTTCAATGAGGGTTTTTTGAAGTACCGACAAAGAAGGAGACAAATGATTGCGACGGCTAACTCGTTCGTTATGGATGTCGTTGTTGTTGCAGCGGCGGGTGATGAAGATGATGCGTCAAGCAGTCGCCAACCAAATCGACAAAGGCAAAGGGAATCGAGGGGGCAGAATCTGTTGGAAGACTACTTCGTGGAACTTCCAATTTTCTCCGAAGTCGACTTCCGACGAAGGTACCGAATGAGCAGCAACCTATTTAATCGTATCATGACCAAGATTTGCAATCATGATGAATATTGGCATCAGCGTCGTGATGCGGCTGGAGTACTTGGTCTCATTCCAGAGCAGAAGATGACCGCCGCTATACGGATGTTGGCATACGGTTCATGTGCGGATCAGTGTGCCGAGCTCACAAGGATGGGCGAATCAACCACCCTAGAGTGCCTGAAGAAGTGGTGTTCTCAAGTAGTTGAACATTACAAAGACCGTTATCTACGCTCTCTGAATGCAGCTGACCTGAGTCGATTGTTACAAAGAGCAGAGCAACGAGGATTTCCTGGTATGATTGGAAGCATCGATTGTATGCACTGGGAGTGGAAGAACTGCCCAACATCTTGGCAAGGGGTGTACTCAGGTCGTAAAGGTCGTCCAACCATTATCTTGGAGGCAGTAACATCGTACGACACATGGATATGGCATAGTTTCATTGGTGTACCCGGAGCACAAAATGATATCAATGTTTTACATCAATCAGACATTTTTGATCAGCTCCTCGCCTGAATCAGCCCTCAAGTGACATACAAAGTTAACGGGAACACATACGACGCCGGTTATTATTTAGCTGATGGGATCTATCCAAAGTACTCCTCCTTCGTGAAAACAATTCCAAATCCACAAGGTGATCGTGAGAAATTGTTTGCAAAGAAACAAGAGTTGTACCGCAAAGATGTCGAGAGGTGCTTTGGGATCTTGCAATCTCATTGGGCGATAGTCCGACATGCATGTATGTGTCATAGAAAAAGTGTTTTGAAAACAATTATGTTGGCTTGCATCATAATGCATAACATGATTGTTGAGGAAGAATTCATAGATGATGAATTTGTGGAAGTTGACGAGGTAGATCCACATAATCCTCGTAGTGCTTTCACGGTATATAATGGCCCGACAGATAAGAATGGTAATCGACTTCTTCATGATCCAGCTGGAAGAGCCCAACAGTCAGAAGCATTTGGTAATCGCTTGAGAACCCTTCAATCTGCATATCTCCACACACAGTTGCAAAATGATCTTGTGAAGCATAATTGGTTTATGGAAACCGTTGAACAATTATGAACTATGTTAACAACATGGAAGCATCTGTTTAAATTTGAGGTTGTATTTGAATTTGCGTGTTGCATTTCAATTTGTGTGTTGTATTTCAATTTGTGTGATGTATTTTCAATTCACTGTGCCTTTTTGAATTGGTTTTTCATGACATCAATTTAAAAGAAATTGAAATTTCATTAATGCAAAATACATAACTGAATGGAAATAACATTTTAAGGAATTGAAAAATACATGAACTAAAAGAAAGGACGGTAACAGTCTGAATTATCTCCAGGAGCATCTTGGTCATTGTTAGGTTCGTCTTCCTCGTACTGTCGAAGGATGGCAGCCTTCCTCTTCGAAAAATATCTTTTGGACTTTGGAGTCATCACATATGTATTCATTTGCATGATCTTCGTTTCTTCCTCCATTTTTGCAAGGTTAAAAGCTTTTTCTTGCAATATGAAGTCATTCTCCATTTGCTTTTGGCTCAAATCTAAAAATTTCTTTTGATTTTCTGCAATGGTCATCATAGCCTCATTTGATGAAGGATTTGCTATTTTCTTACCTTTTCTTCTAGCTTCCTTGGCCGCTTTCACTCCAGGCGGCCTAATCGGACTCATGGAACTTCCAGGATTGCTTTCGGGTGTAAAATATTCCGGAACTTCAGTTGATGGAGTTGGAGGTATGTCAAGTGTATGCTCTTCTTCGACTACCGGACTTGCTTGATATGTGTAAGAAGGGGGGGTAGTTGCTTCAATAGTTGCAAATGTTGGATGATTTTTTACTTGTTTCCAACAATCAAAATGTATGAATGTTTTCTTATTTTTGGCCACAAAGCGTACTTGTGCTTTCCTTATCTATCAATTAAATATTCAAAATTTAAAATCATAATCAATATATTGTAAAGTAAAAATTGCATTTAACAATTTACGCGAATAATTTACCTCATCTTGCAAATTGCATCCCGATTCCGGATTTCTTCTAGCGTACGCAATACAAGAGCCCCAATAAACCTAATTTGGCTTCAGCTTAGCGAAACGTGATTGAAGAGCAGTTTTAGACCGTAAATCGGTCGTCATTATTTCATCCTCTCCCCTTACCCATTTTGAATGAAAATCGGTGTCAACTTTTTCCCACAACTTATCGACTTTTTGTTTGACGCCGGTAATTGGATCAAGCGATTGACGACAATAAGATATGCAAAGTTGCACATCTTCGGACATACACCAATTGGTAGACATGTTAAGAGAGAAATGAGAAAGAAATATTGTTGTAAGCAATTTTGGTGTGAATTTTTGTTGAAATGAATGATGTATTTATAGGCAATTGTTGATCAAATGTTGCCGTTGGTGAAATGTTACCGTTGGTGAGAATTTTCGAGTGTCGTGACATGTCACGGCAGGGGCAAAAACCACTGAGCCATATGGGTGCCGTGACTACCGTGACATATAGACATGTCACGGCAGGGGCAAAAACCACTGAGCCATATGGGTGCCGTGACTACCGTGACATATAGACATGTCACGGCAGTCACGGCACTCGCGGAGATCGTCCGCTCAGCCGATCTCGTCGAGGATTTCTCGGAGGACGATCTCGTCCAGAAAATCTCGCCAAGTATACGACCTCTTCGAGCTTTTATCGCTGCACGAGGATGTTGCTTGAGGTTGACCCCAAATCCTCCCCGAGAATGCACCGCTGCATATGCCCTTAATGGACCGGAAAGAGGATATACCTTTATGATATGATAGCAGTTTTTTGAGCTCACTTTTGTTATACTGTTATTATTTACACATGTGACCCAGTGGGAGATTGTTGGTTTAATTTTGTAAATTAACCAATTATGTGGGGTCACACATGTAAATAAAATGAATGTGTGCTATCATTTAAATAAGTCTAACTAAAGCGGTTTAGTTGTGATTTATATTGGCTTATGGGTATAATGTCATGAGAGTTATGGTGTAGATAACATCTGATAATTATCTTTCTATGAGAGGCGAAAAAGTAATTATAACAATAGCGGTTGCCCTTGCACACCACTATTTATATGGGTTATGATCCCCGGTCCACCACATCTTAAAACCAGTGTTCCAAAAATCGGCCGATTAATTGGCATTTTTCTTGAATCCGATCCGATTTTACCCAAATCGGATGAAAAATCAGGTGGCGCCTGGGTGTCGATTAATCGGTTCAGACGGCAATTAATCGGTCCGGACAGCTAAATGTTAAAGATTAAACTTGGAGGACTTTATTGTAATAATTAAGATTTTTTAGATCAAATTTGATTGTTTAGTTTGTTCATGATGTAGTATCAAGTATGTATGGCCTATGCATGATGTAATTTGAATTTCTATATAGATTACTAGCAATAGTTTAGCATGTTTAGTACTCATTGAAAGTAGTTTTGGCATGCACCCTGTTTTCTTTTGATTACATGTCAACTAATGCATCTATAGATAACATTTATATAACTATTTTTCAATTATAAATATATAAAAAAACCGATTAATCCCCGATTAATCCTCCAGCACCTTGTGCCTTGTCCGCACGATTAGCGATTATCGATTTCTTTAACATTACTTAAAACAATCGCTTTTCTTGCCCTCTCGGAGGAAAAGTATAAGAGGACTCTGATGGTAGGACTGGAAGGCCGTATCCGGTGTACCCATGTACACGTCTACTTCAGAGATTACGCTTCTGCAAATTAAAGATTAAAATGGTATGTTCTCTTTAATCTGATTTGAGTTTACGATCCTTGATGTATTAGTGTTGTTTCAGTAATTTATTTCTAACATGGTGAACTTCCCGATGCAGGTCCCTAGGCTGATCAGCTTGGTGGCCCGCTTGACGAGGGACTCGTTGACGTAATACACTTTGTTCTTTTGGAGGCGGAAGGAGTAGCGGCCTGGCTGCTTGTCGTGGCCTTCACGCGAAGGATTCTCGACGATGTTTTTCAGATTGTTGCCGGTGAATTTGAAGAGCTTCAGCTGTCGTCTCCGTCTCGTCTAGCGGTCTCATCGGGCTTGCAGAGGGTTTTTTTTTATTTGGGGTTCACTGATGGGAGAAGATGAGCATGAGCTGTTGGGTCTCCGATCAGGTAATGTAGGCCCATTATCCATGACTATCCCCTCCCGACTCCATCTTTGAATATCTCGGAAATCTCAATATTTTGTTGTTATCTTTATTGAGCTGCCGCTAACTGGCTTCTCTGTGTTCTAGCAGCGTTTGTAAACGAGAGATGAGAATTGCTTGGATTTCAATTGTCTCGTTGCCTACTGATTGTTTTTGTCTTTACTAGATTCTGGTAGTAATGATATGGGCTGCAATATGTTTTGAATTCGCAATGAATCAGCGGGAAATTTTGCACCAAGTGATGAGGGATGTCCGTGAGGGCGGTTAAGTATCAAAAAGGCACTTCTTGATCTCAAGATGTGTTGAGCCGACAAATGAACATGCTCTAACTTAAACAAATGCTGGCTTTGAAGAATTGAATTAAGAGGGACAAGAAAACTCTCTACCTCATCTTTCAAGCAATAACTGATGATAGTTTCTGAAAAGGTCTCAAGTGCAAACTCTTCGAAGGGAGCTTGAGAAAAGCTAAAAGTCTCCAACAAAGGATCGGAGGAAGTAAACAACTTTCGTCTTTAAACATTGAGGTGAATTCTAATCCTTACATATGAAATCAAGTGAGTCAATTTCAAATCTTTTTCAAGAGTAGTTGCCATTTCTAATCAATGAAAAATAAATGATGAAAACTTAGAAGATGTGAGGATAACTGAAAAGTTGCTTTGGTTATTGGATCAAAAACCATGTTGTCATAACGATAAAAGAAGCTAAATATTTGGAGGAGATGATAATCGAGCAACACTAAGGATCACTACAAACAAACGAAGAGAAACATAAGGGAAGGCAAGGGCTTAATGAGCAATTCCTCAAGCGAAATTTCAAAAAAAAAAATAAGGACAATAAAAGCAACTATAGAAGCCAACGTGGGCGAAGTGATAACCGTTGTTGTGGATGAGGTTGGAATTACAACTACAATTCCAACAACAACGAGATACAAAAATTTTCAACACGGGGTCTAGGAGGCAGTCCAAAGTATTATAATCGTCAAAAGTTTGGACATTATGCTTAGAAGTGTAGAGCTCCCAACAAATAGGTGGAGGAGAAGGCCAACTTTATGGAGAAGAAGACCGATGATGGATAAACTTTCTTCTAGCGCGAAAGAAGGTTGATGATATCACAGATACTCCGTGGTATCTTGACAGAATATGTTAATTTAATGTTGGCTTATATGGTAATTTATGGGTCGTATGATGCAAAAAAAAGTTCATTTATCGAAACGCCCACTCCTACAGGATAGACTTGACATAGAATTAGGAACTTAAAAAATGTATGGCATTAGTAAGAATGCATAACACTAAAATCTTTGCAACACTTCCTCCATTTATGCATTTTTTAAAATATGAATATGTCTAGAAATAAAGCACAAGTAAACTCCCAGTATAACTTTTTGCATGCTTAAAGTGAAAGTTTTTCAAAAGCCATCTGGGTTTTTCATTATCAAATCAAATAGTTTCTTTTTCACTTGAACCTTCATTAAACATAGTCAAATCATAAATGTGGAGTCTCCGAATGGAAAACTATCAAAAAATGAGAATGGTGAAACATTAACCCTATGAAAAATACAATATATTTTCAGTATGGTAGGTAAGCCTTTGCTAAAACGAAAAAGAAAGAGAATTTATTTAGCATGTGAGGTAAGTTCTTGCTATAAAGAAAAAAAAGTTTCTTAGGACTTATACTATATCGAAAATCACTGCATGCGAAGACATTTTTGCACTCTAATGGCTTTTTTTCTAAACTTACAAATGATCATTGTACATGAAAGTTGAGACATGTTTTGTTATTGTTGTATTTCGAGCTCCTCTTCTCTTACGACCATATCTTTGCACTTGAGAATGAGATTTGAGCTAGCATGCCCATGTACTCTTCTTTTTGGTAGCACATGCGAGTCGTGGAATAGTTGTGAATAGTGCAAAGTCAAAGACATATTTTGATTGTTAAAAACTACATGTTATATAAATGATGTCATAAGTTTGAAACATTATCTATATTCGACCTTCACGCATGTATTTGATAGTTTTTATTGTGAAATATAAGGATTTGTAAGAAGCAAAATGGAGAACAGGAATATGCGAAGAGAGAAAAGAAGAGAGGAGGAGTATTTCTTATTCATTTTGATCTTTACAAATGATCCATTTATATAGGGGTACATGGACATATGGAGAGACTAGAAATCAGTGTAAGAAATAAAGCTAAGAATTTATGGGGTACATGAAAGGCTAAGGTACATGGCCATATGAAGGGCTAAAGGTCATCCAATATAAATCACAATATTCATAACACTCCCCCTTTGGATGACTCGTATACATATTATGCCTCATTAAAACCTTACTAGGAAAACCCTGTGGGAAAAAACTTAGCGAAGAAAAAAGAGTACAAAGTTGTTTATTACACATTAATGTTACCTCATTAAAACCCTTATTTAGGAAAACTCATAGGGATAAAACTTAGAACAAGGAAAAGAGTGTAACGTGTATTCTCCCCCTCAATGTGCCCTTTAACATAAATCTCTGAGCTTTCGCAACCAGATTTTATAGACCAATTTCTCAAAGGGAGATGTGGGAAGTGCTTTTGTAAACAAATCGATCAAGTTGTCACAAGAACGAATCTGACAAATATTAATCTCTCCATTCTTATGAAGTTCATGTATAAAGAAGAACTTTGGAGAGATGTGTTTTGTTCTATCTCCCTTTATATAATCATTTTTAATTTGACAAGCATCATTATCCTCAAATAAGGCAGTAGAGATTTCTTTGTCGCCTGAAAGATCACATGATCATCTAATATGATGGATTAAAGACCTCAGCCACACACATTCACGACTTGCTTCATGAAGTGCTAATATTTCAGCATGATTAGAAGAGGTGGTTGTAAGAGTATGTTTGGTAGAGGTCGTCAAGATATAACGGTATCACCATATGTAAACACATAACCCGTTTGTGATCGGGCTTTATGAGGGTCATATAAATACCCGACACCGACATATCCAATTAATCCTGATTTTGAGTCTTTTAAATAAAATAAACCCATATCAGTTGTTCCTCGAAGATATCTTAAAGCTTGCTTAACGCCAGTCCAATGTCTTCGAGTTGAAGAAGAACTATATCTTGCTAGTATATTAACCGAAAGTGCAATATCAGGTCGTGTACAATTAGCAAGATACATTAGTGCTCCAATAACACTAAGATATGGTACTTCAGGACCAAGTAGTTCTTCATCCTTTTCTCGAGAACTCTTTTCGGATTACTTCCCGTCAAGGCCTAGTTTAATGTCTTGGCAAAGACATAACCGATGCTCTTCTCAAGAAACACACTCGAGGAGTCTTTTGCTAAGATCCCTCCTCAAGTGGAAATGCTATGGGGTTGAAGATTGAATCCGGATTCTTTAAAGAGTTGCAAGTAACTTGCTTGATAAACGTCTTCCAAAGGGAACTTTGCTTTGCATTCATTGTTGCTTTTCCCTTACCGCTTCTTTCTCCTTTGTCACTATGTGTGTCTATCCCTCGATAGTCAAGATGAGGGTCTAAGTTAGGATCATGTGTCTTTAACAATTTCTTCTTAGCCGACTTTTTGGTTGTACCATTACCACTCTTCATAACCTTATGAGCTTTCTCCCCATTATCCTCTAAGAGAGCCACATTTGCCTCTCTAGGCATTTGAACATCCACTTCCTCGCCATCAATTTTTAAAGTTAGTTTCCTACTTCCCACATCGATATTGACGCCTGCAGTGGCCAAGAAGGGTCTCCCAAGAATAAGGGGAGCATTACATTTGTTCCCCGTGTCCATTACCACAAAGTCACAAGGTAAGTAGAATTTGTCTACCTCGAGTGGTACATTCTCAATTATTCCAGCGGGGTATCTTGTAGTCCCATCTGCTAGTTGCAAAATCATCTTAGTGGCCTTCATCCCTTCTAAACCGAGCTTGTGATAAACTGATAAGGGCATAACACTCACACTTGCACCAAGATCAGCTAAAGGATGTTTGAAGTGTGAGGTGCCAATTGAGCATGGGATAGTGAAACGACCTGGATCCTTCCTTTTAATCGAATTTGACTTGAGTACACGGCACTGCAATCATGATTCAGAGGATGCGAATCCTCCCCGATCTTCTTTTTGTTAGACAATATGTCCTTTAAGTACTTGCTGTAGCGCGGGGCTTTACCTATAAGCTCTAGAAATGGCAAGTGTACATATAGCCGTTTTAGGATGGCCACAAAGCTCTCAAATTCTTTATCCAACTTGGGTTTCACAAGTCTTTGGGGGGAATGGAACAGGTGGCACATAAGATAGAGGGTCATCGGGGAAAAGCTTTGAAGGTGCCTTCTTTGTAGGTTCTTTAGAAGATGCTTTAGGAGGCTCTATTGTCGGCTCATTGACCTCATTATCATCATCAATCTCTAGTACGTCTCCCTCATACCCTTCATCATCTTCAAGGAAGAAGAGAGCATTGCAAAATTCCCTAGGATTTTCAGGTTAGGAAGGAAGCTTGCCTCGAGAACTAGACGAAGAGCTAGCAGCTTGTTGAGCAACTTGATTTTGTAGTAGCTTATTTTGAGTTGCTAACTGCTCCATCATAGCAGTCAAATTTTGGATCTGAGTTTGGACCGCTTGATCAGACTTAGTATTATTTGCAATTAAAGTGGCTAGCATTGTCTCTAGGTTGGCCGGCGAGTTTGAAGATTGCTGATTTTGCAGATGCTGAGGTTGTTGATTTTGGTAGCGGTTTCTTGGCTAAGAATATTGGGCATTTTTTTGTTGTCTAGGCTCAAAACCAGAAGGGATTGCATTTTGCGATATATAATTCAGGTTGGGATGAGGTGGGGCATTAGGATTGTAGGAAGGATTGTGTCGGACCATGAAGGTTCGATCTTGATTTCTTCTAATATAGTTGGCATCCTCAACATAAACACCTTGTCTCCCACTGTCTCCAAAGATCGAGCAATCTTCTGTTCTATGAGTAGTAACACCACACATGTCACATGCTTTCACATTAATAGAATTGTTAGAAGAGTTGGGACTTGAAGGATCAAATTTTGCCATGAAAGAATCAATTTTTTTTATAAGAGCAGCAATAGCAATAGAGTCATTTGATTCAACGACATGGAGATCATACCTATCCCCATGCCTTTTAGGATTACCTCGTTCGTTTGCCCATTGTCGATAATTAATTGATAATCTCTCTATGGTCGCAAATCCTTCTTCGACACTTAATCTCATAAAAGCTCCTCCGGCAGCTTGGTCTAATGAAGTTCTCGTAGCGAAATCTACTCCAATATAAAATGAATGCATAAGCTGCCATCGCTCCAGACGGTGGTGGGAGCAGGCTTGTAGAAGTCCCTTGAAACACTCACATGCCTCGTGCAAAGTCTCGCCGTCTTGTTGATAGAAATTATTGATCATATTTCTATATTTCGCTGTCTTTCTCGGCGGAAAATACTGATCTAGGAACGCTCTAGAGAGCTCTTCCCAATTTGTGAAGGATCCGGGTGGTTGACTCCCTAACCACTCCTTTCCTCGGTCCCTCAAAGAGAAAGGAAATAATCTGGGACGAATTGCATCCTTTGGCACACCATTTACCTTGTAGGTGTCACTTATCTCCAAAAAGTTTTGCAAGTGTGCATTGGGATTTTCGTTCACACCTCCACCAAACTGGTTATTTGAGGCTAGTGATATCAATGCAGGCTTTAGCTCAAAGGTGTTTGCATCGACGTTTGGAATGTCTATCGGTGACTGGAATCCATCTGAGTTCGGAGCGACAAACTCCCATAATTCTTGTCGGACATGTGGAATCACCGCATCATCCCGTACTTGATTTTGTCCTTGGGGCGGTAAACGTTGGTCAGCCATAGTGCGTGTTGCTTCTTTTGTTGTGCCGGAACCTTGTCCTCTTTTTCCTTTCTTTTTCCACTCGTGAATAACCGGCTCTACTATATCGGCTTTGGCGGCCTTCTTTGGCATGAACTAGAGCTTCTGAAAAAAATCAAAGACAAGAACACCCTGTGAAAGCACAAGTGTGACACAAGAAAAACAAGCAAGAAAACAAAAAATTAAAAGTAAATAGTCTAAACGTTCACACAACCTAAGATAGTAACAAGTTCATTAGTTGCTCCACGGCAACGACGCAATTTTGACACGTCTATTTTTACCCTCTCGATTTGTCAATAAAGAGGATCGTCGTAGAGTCAAACATGATTTATAAATTCGGTAAGACCGAGTCGTAACCAAGGGAGCAATGTAAACTTATATACTATGTAAAGTTGTGCTTCGATTCAGCTATTTCGATTCGAATGTTTGTAAGTGTTATTTTTATCGAAGTTCTAATTTTATCAAGTTCAATTCAAAGAAGTATTTCAAGGACCTACTTCACCTAATTGTACACCCAAGTCATGCAACATAAAATGTCATTCGATTCGTGCTAAAGATGAATGGAAAAGACCATGCATAAACACGAGCAAGACGAACCTTCGTTGCGCCTAAACTCGTCAATTAAGCATATATAAGCTATGGTTTGCCTCTCCTTCGAGCCGACAAACCAATCTAAGCTACTTTGATTTTCTACCAACTGTCATTGTGTAAATAACCAAAATAGTTAGTTATACGAACTAGTCTTCTATTCCATTGAAACACGAGTTACCTTCGTAAACACCTTATTTCAATGAAGTTCTATCGATTTCCGGTTTTAGACTTCACCCTTTCAGTTTGTTAGTCCTTTACCTCAATGTTAACATAGGCTAAGCATTTCGTCAAACACCTAGCATGCATCAACTTATAACGATATCTCAAATAGAACAACATTCATACATCAACACATGGAAACATAATTTCATAAACATAAACAACCTATTATTTTGACATTGAGTTTGTGTACAATAGGATCCGTAGGACCCCGAAATAGAGTCACTACTCACACACCATTGTTAGGGTTGAAATACACATACGAGTGAAAATCAATAAGAGAGTACAATTCGAACCAACGAAGCATACAAACTTTCGTTGTGTATCTTCACTTCTTCTCCTCTTCAAAAACCTTAGATGGTGGTCTTCGTGTCTCCAAGAATGTCTCCTTATCAGATCCCCCCTTCTGATTTTTCCCATTTCCCATTATAACATTGAGTTGGACTATCTGCATTCTGGTTGTGCACGGCCAAATTTGCTTCGCACAGGCATATTCTTGCACAACTCAGCGAGTTATCACAGATTGTGCATTTACCAGATTGTGCAAGATCAAAACAAGCTCATCCTTGCACAACTTCAGCGTAAATATTTTAATTGTGCATTTTTTTTGTTGTGCAGATCAAAATTGACTCATTTTTACTTCATTCTTTTGTTGCGCTCATTCTTCTTTTTCTCAACTAAATCTGACATAAAGCGCTAAGAAAATGGATTAGAAAGCATAAAATGTTCGAGAAACGAGAGCAACTCTTCAAGGAAAGGAATAGAAAATCTGTCGAAATATCGACCGATCAAAGTGCTAATATTTCAGCATGATTAGAAGAAGTGGTTGTAAGAGTTTGTTTGGTAGGTCGCCAAGATATAGCGGTATCACCATATGTAAACACATAACCCGTTTGTGATCGGGCTTTATGAGGGTCATATAAATACCCGACATCGACATATCCAATTAATCCTGATTTTGAGTCTTTTGAATAAAATAAGCCCATATCAGTTGTTCCTCGAAGATATCTTAAAGCTTGCTTAACGCCAGTCCAATGTCTTCGAGTTGAAGAAGAACTATATCTTGCTAGTAAATTAACCGAAAGTGCAATATCAGGTCGTGTACAATTAGCGAGATACATTAGTGCTCCAATAACACTAAGATATGATACTTCATGACCAAGTAGTTCTTCATCCTTTTCTCGAGGACGAAAATAATCTTTTGCCACATTAAGTGATCAAACCAGTGTTATTAAAACCGGACCGGACCGGACCGGCCGGTTCGGTTCGGTAATCGGATCGGAAATGCAGTGACTCGGTCAAACCCGGTCAAAACCGATTAAGACCCGGTCGGTTGAACCGGTTGACCCGGTGGGTTGACTCGATTGACCCAATTTTTCATTAAAACGTGATTTGATCGGTTCAATCGGTTCGATTTGGTCTGAAAAAATATATTTTTATTTTGACTTAGACAAGATTCGAACCTAGTCTTCCTCTATAATTATCCCCTCTCATTCCACCAAGCTAAACATGATTCTTGTTTTATTATTTGTTTCAATAATGTATATTCATTTATCAAATCTATAAAATTTATTACTTATTATCAATTTAGCTAGAAATTCAATTAGTTTTAGAAATCCCTTATTGTTGTGACTTACAAATTAAGACTAAAATTGTTATTGTTGTATTATTTGATTTGTACTTTATTAAATTCTAAATTTGTTATGGTATGTTACTGTAATCAGATCATAAACATGTAATATTTATTCAAGTCATAAATATGTTAAATTATAATATCATATATAAGTATATTATTTTTATTATTTAATTTGTGCGGGTCAAACCGGTTCGACCCGGTTGAACCACTGACCCATTGACCCAGTGACTTGACCGGTTCGATCACCGGTCCGGTTTTAATAACACTGGATCAAACAACCATATGCAAATTCACAGGATATGATTTATCCAGATTAAATTGTTTGAGGACCCTTTCAGTATATGAGGACTGATGAACAAAAATGCATTTGATAAATGCTCAATTTGTAGACCGGCAGAATTTTATTTGTCCAAATCTAGAGGTGGCAAAATGGATTCATGGATGGATTAAACGGTTCGCGGGTTAAACGGATTTAATTCGTTAAGATCCATTAGTGTTAATGGATTAACGGATGGATCACTAATGGTTGGCGGATGAATCCATTTAATCAATTTGATCCGTTTCATCCATTTAACCATTTTAATCCATTTAGTGCATTTACTCATTTAATCCATTTATTTTAAATGTGTATCAAAACTTTTTATGACTTGTAGGATATATAAAGATCATTATTGAAACTAAAAAAATTAAATTGAGTTATTTCTAAACACACAAGATCAAATTGTCGTATTTTTCTAATTAATTTTAATTCAATTAGACTTTTGCTGCTTTAAAACAGTGCTGGGAGCAAATAAAAAATCCGATGGAAGCAAGCTACATATCGCTGCGTAGATAACTCAAAGCTCTACAACTCTCTAGTTTGCACCGAAAGCAGAAGGGGTCATTTAGAAGGTCGAAACACGAGCCGAAGTCAGATAGAAGTGTGTATCGCTACGAATTCTGCAATTGCGCCGACTTTGGCTCGTGTTTCAACATTTTAAACGACCTTTTCTGTTCTTAATGTATACTAGAGAGTTGTAAAGCTTTGAGTTAGCTACGCAACAACGTATACCTTGTCTCGATCCGATCTTTCATCTGTTTTTTGCACTCATTTGAAACATCAAAGATCTAATCTGTCGTTAACGGTGTTATTACAATAATAATATTATTATATGTATTTTAATAATTTAATTGAAAAGATAAAATATAAAAATCTGTTTGATGGATTAATGATGTTTTTGATGGATTAATAATTGCTTAATGGATTAAAGGATGCTTAATGGATTAAACCATTTAATCCGTTTACTTATGGATTGTTAAAGGATTTGGATTGATTCAATCCATTAACTAAATGGATGGATAACGGATGAATTTTCATGGATGGATAATGGACGGATAATGGATAAATTTGCCACCTCTACAAATGTATCATTTCAAGTTCACATTTTTAAATATGCAATCACCTCAGTAAGTTTATCAGGGGTCCCAATAATATTTAAATCATTAACATAAACCGCGATAATACAAAATCCGATTTTTGTCCTTCTAATAAAGAGTAAAGATCACATGAGAAGTGGTAGTTATGGTGAGAATTGAGAACTAATCTCATCCGTTCATCTTTGTTATCAATGGTTAGGATTAGATTTAATTAGATTTAATTAAATTACATTAAATTACATAATTTGTACATTTTCAAATGATTCTTCGTAGCAGTACATTATTCGTACCTTTTCAAAGGATTCTTCGTAGCATGCATATACATGAAACTACGAAGATTCCTTTGAAAAGGTACGAATAATTTACTAGTTCTCATTTCTCACCGTAACTACCACTTCTCACCGGAACCGAACTCTCTAATAAAAACACATGAACAAATTTCATTGTTGATGTACATTTCTCTTTGAAAAGATATTCACTTAGACGATTGTACCATATTCGACCGGATTGTTTTAATCCATATAAAGCTCATTGTAGTTTTATTAAGTACATTTCCCGTGGTTTTGAGCTACATGCTTCATGTAATTTTAATCCTTCGGGAATTTTAATGTAAATGTCATTATCAAGTGGCTCATAGAAATAGGTTGTCACGACATCCATTAAATTCATTTGGAGTCTTTCTAAGACTGATAAACTCAATAAAATTCTGAATGTTATTGCATCCATGACCGGTGAATATGTCTCTTCATAATCAATGCCTGGTCTTTGCGAGAAGTCATGTGCTACAAGTCGTGCTTTATATCTTACGACTTCATTTTTCTCATTTTGTTTGCGCATAAATATCGATTTATAACCAACAAGTTTAACATTATCAGGTGTTAGGGAAATATTCCCAAAGACTTGGCGTTTTTCAAGTGAATTCAATTATGCCTCGATGACACTTTTCCATTTTAGCCAATCATCGTCGGCATTCATTAACCGATCTTGGCTCATGATCCTCATTTTCCTCTGTAATCGTCGAATAGAAATCAATCGTCGAACAAATCATTGGAATCGGACCGTTGAGGAGTAATTTATTTTTATCTATTTAATAGAGTAATTCGGTATAGATAGCGCGACTCTTATGTTTCAAAATCTGAAACCCTAACAATTGTGTCGGTATGGCAGAAGCAGGAGGATCGGCAAGGACGAGAGACGACCTAGTGGTGGCGTTCGTTGACATTGTATAAGTATGGGAGAAGCCCCATTGGAAAACGGTGACCAAGTCCGCTTCGTACGCGACGGACCATACTCGTTCGACTTCATTCATGTCGTTCATGGACAGGTATACAGTGATTACCATAACATTTTTAGTAAAAAGGATCTACCTCGACTTATTGATCAGGGCCACATCATCCTTCCCAAGGAGGCTACGGTCGTGATATATTCTGCTGGCTTCTATACCGCAGTTCATTTTTGGCTTGAGATTGGTATTAGGAAAGAATGCGTTGAGATGGTTAGTAGAGCGCGGGTATATGCGGGTTTACTTGAGGATCACCCCTGGCAACACCGAATCCCAATTGGGCTACGAAAAGGATTTTTTAGGCCAAGTGTATGAAAAATGGAAGACCAGTAGACAGTTTCTCATGGAATTTTCAAAGGGCGCTGCAGGTGTTGGATTAAGTCCACCTGCGAATGTGATCAAGTTGGAGCTATATGAGCATCAGAAACAAGGACTGAGGTGGATGATTGATAGAGAAGAGTGGCCGGACAATGATGATACAGAACGTCCTCCTTTTTGGGAGGAAAAAGATGGCTTGTACAGAGCTTGTATGTCTTCGTTTCTTACGCTGAAACGACCGGAGATGGTTAGAGGGGGGTTTTGGCTTATGAGTCTGGGTTGGGAAAGACCTTGACGATCCTTTCCCTAATAGCTTATACAAAACAACATTCTCCGATCCGTTGTGGTAACAAGTCGAAAAGAGAGGCCATTACTAGTCATGTGAAAAAGAAACGAAAGGTGGTCGACCACGATGAGAATGGAAATTTTGAGTGGAAGCCGACTTTGGTTGTGTCTCCTCTTTCAGTTCTGGCAACATGGAACACACAAATTGAAAAATGCACTTGGCCAGGAAGCCTCGCGGTATGTACTTATCATGGAAAGAGTAAGACTAAGGACCCGAATCTATTGAGGCAGCATGACCTTGTGCTAACTACATATAACATAGTAGTCAGGGAAGAAGAATCCGGTGCTGGTATTCTCAACAAGATTGATTGATGGCGTGTTGTTTTAGATGATGTTCATGTTCTTAAAGGCCTCACTTCTCGTGTGACTACACCTATCATCAATCTCAAGGCCAAGCGCAGGTGGGCTCTTACCGGAAAGCCGTTCCAAGAGGTTCATGAAAACTACCATCTACATCCCAGTATGGCATTTTTACATGTCCATCCATATTGTGACAAAGTAGACTTGGAGTTGTTTCCGTGTTCTGGAAGCCTAACTAAGTGTGTGGAGGTGAGTCGAGCTCAAGCTCACGCCGTGTGTGTGTGTGTTTGTGAACTTTTACGTCTTTTTTTTCCGCATTTAAGAGCTTAGTGATCAGGCTATCATCTGTTCAGGTTTTGATGGGAATATTTTCTCTGCGGAGAACAATGCCACCGAGATTCATCCAAAATCATACGGTAGTCTTGTCGAAAGATGAACAGGACTTATATGATTCAATGGAGGCTGAAGCTAAGAAAGCATACTCAAGTCGTTCTAGATCTTTACACGCAGCGGTTTTGCACCTTTGGCAGAGTTGTAACAGCCTAGCTTTATGCCGCCTGAGTTGCGCAGAGACGAAAAAAACAAAAAACTTCCAAGGTACTTTTGAACTGTCATTCATTTTTTTATATTTATTTTCTGATGAAATATGCATATAGAAATTACATAACGACTAATCTAATTGGTGATTGAGAAAATGAGCAAACGTGAGCTGTAAACCAGAATTGTTCAAAATGTGGGTTAATGTGCTTCAAGACAACATGTCCTCCAAGGTTTCTACTCTGCTCACTATGCTTCGAAAATCAACAACAACCGTCGGCCCAAACAAGAAATCAGTAGTGTTTTCGCAGTTTTCGAAATATGCTAATGCTTGTAGAAGGAGTGCTTTTAGAAGCTGGTTTTGATGTGAGGTGCATGGACGCTATTGATAACGCCAAAACAGTAAAAGAATTTAGCAATGCAGAATCATCCCGTGTGGTTTTGCTTACTACTTTTAAAGCTTTGAGTAACACTTCAGGGTTGGGTTTGGATCTGTCCGCAGCTTCTAATGTCTACTTGATGGAACCGTGTTGGAATGCTCACACCGAGGACGATGCATTGAGCAGCATCCACCTGCTTGGGAATGAAGAGGATGTCAATTTCATCAGGCTTGTCTGTAAAAACAGCATTGAAGAGAGAGTGTTGGAAATCCGAGAAAACAAGCCAGCATATGACAGTAAATATTCAAAGAGGGGAGTTATGGATAAAGAATTTATGAAACGACTCCTAGGTTTAGGATGTTATGGTTTTTTGGGGGACATTTTAGTAGATAATTATTGGCATTGTTTACTTGGTAGAGGGTGCCCTTTTCTTGTCTCCGCAATTGAGCATACATTTTCATGTTATTTTTACCTTATTATTCTTCTAGTCTTCTATTCTCACTGTTATCCTTTCTTTAGCTTTTACAGAAATAATCCTCAACTTTATCGGGCCACAACAATCTGGCACATACAGGCTAAGAACTCAACATTTACTAGCAGATGTCAGGATGCTAGGGAAGGTTTGTTAATTGACATTATTAGTAACAGTAACAATATAGCCTAATTCAGAACAGGTAAGGGTCAGTTGAAGACGAGTCTTGTTTCTGATTACTTAAATTCCCTGGGAATTGTTTGGTGTTTCTGTGACTAGTGTTTTGTAGAGGAAACGGAACTTGTGGTATTCCTTTCGTGCATTTTGGAATATTAGGTTTATGTTTTAAGCAGGAGTTGTTGATCACTGCGCAAATTTTGTTAATCAGGGTAGCTTAACATGTTGTACTGTTCCATTTGTGCTTGGATATGGTCATATGGATTTAGTTGTTAAATTCATACCATACACCACTCTGATTATTTGTTAACAGTTGTGAATAGCAGGATTAATGGTCAGATGCTGAAATTTCTTTTGTTTTCTCATGGTTTATTTTGCTATTTACAGTATAATATGAATCAAGCTTATCTGGTTCTGGTCTTGTAAGATTTGAAAGTGTTTCGACTGTTCCACCAATATTATGTCTGAATCTTTGGATTGTACTCGTTAAAATCTTATCGATATTTTCTCATGGAAAAGCTTACCATATATGCTGGAATGCCCCCAGCGGTGCAGGCATGAATCTTGTACTCATGTGGGAAATAACATTAAAGTTAATGTTGTTGACGTTGTTTACGTAGGTATATAGTGGAGGACCACCACTACCAAGAAAAATGATCGTTGTTAACATGGCAGGCTTCTTTATTTTTTAGTTACATCAAGTGGCCATACTAACCAGTAGTACCAATTACAAATTAGTGAACAACTCATATAGATTAATGGATGTCATCTAGTTTGATTTTCGGCAGGATCCTCATATCAGTGTTATCCAATAGATACAGCATTTAAGTGTTGTCTAAACTCTAAATTCAATGCTGACTTATTAAATAAGTGGGTACATGATGCACATATATTTAGCTTGAGGGTTAAATGCCTGTTTCATTGTTTGCGTTGCATGATTCTGTCCGTAAACTTTACGATAAGGTGTGCTTAATGACCAAGGGTAGAAGAAGATAAGGTCAGTCTAGTTATACACATTGCTAACTGATTTTTTTTAACTCACTGCATTGTCCACTTCCTTTAGTTGATTTCACCAACCTCTCTTTAACATCTATTTTCTACAGATCATCTTCAGCAACTACTTCAATAGATCGAAACAATCAGTGTTGCTAGTGTCAGAACAGTCTTTGGAAGACGTACTGCTAACGCTGGGCCAAGATGTAAGCTCTCGACACATGATTGGAATCAATCTTAGTGCCAGTTCACATATTATATTGTCAAATTGCCATACACTTAGTAGCAGGAAGTTTTAGAGTGAATACTTTCTCCTGAAACAATGAATTCAGTGGCAGCCCAAAGGACTTGGTGGTATGAACTCAGCAATTTGATATAACTGTAAAATCCAATATTTAGGTTTCAGTGACTTTAACTTGAATTAGTGTATCATAAGGAGGGGCTTGGATCAATAGATTACTCTGTTTCCCATCTTTAGGGACATGATCGTGTTGCCAGATTTCGAAGTTGATATCACAAGTTTGGATCAATGATATTTTCATGTAAATGAGTTTTGTTTTTTTACGACATAAATATCCATTACTGATTGAAACTAACATGTTTTGAGATGATATTTCCTCTGTAGATTCTTCTTGAGGTGAAAGAGGATACGGCTCCAGCTCCATTTTCTGATTTTGTTATGGATTCAACAAGAAATGAGTTGGCATTGGTTGCTGTTGAGCCTCCGTGATCATCCTTATCGCTCCCAGGAGGTCCATTTCCTTTAAATTGTCCGTTAACTGATGGAAATTCCTCCATTTATAAGGGAGGTTTTTTGATGCAGGAATGCGATCGAAATACAACATAACGAACAAGTCACCAACAGTAGAGGGAATGGGGTTGGTTGGACTAAAAAATATTGGGAACACATGCTATATTAATAGCGCTGTTCAATGCTTAGTTCATACATCGCCTCTTGTGGAGTATTATTTTCATGAGTATAACGAAAATATCAACACCAAGGATCCTGTAGGGATGTTGTTTCTCTTTGATTCAATTGTGTATCCTTCATTGTGTGGCATCGGTAACCAAGTCTAGGTTCTTTCTGCATGGTGCAGTTGCTCTTGCTTTTGGTGAGTTGTTCAGAGAACTGTGGTTTTCTAAGGATTCGTCTGTTGCCCCTCATGATTTTAAGGAAAACTTGGATCAATTGACTACTCGGTTCAGTGGGCATGAACAACATGATTTTGAAGTGAGTGTGATAATCTTGCATCAACACTCTTTTGAACTGTATATCAAATTTAAGTCACTGTTCTAAAATGATAATAAGTAGTTAAGAGGAACTTTTATTTTGAAGGAATTTTTAAACTTTTTGCTGGAACATCTTCATAAGGAATTGAAACCAGTTAAGAGGAACCCATACAATGAGTCAAATGATTCACATGGCGGGTCGGATGAGGAAATTACCGAAGAGTCGTCTATTTTGGATTGTCGAGTAAGAATCTTATATCATTCGTTTGTGTTGTATTCTTGGATCTACATTGTTTTATGATTTTAGCTGGTGAGTAAAATATTTTATTGGAGAATGTTCGCAATACATATTTCCAAACATCATTTCTAATTTCACATCTAATTTCACATCATTTCTTATCAGTATGAATCAGTTATTTGAGGCTTTATACAGATGCAGAGAAGATATTTTAGTTTTCAATAGTCTTGTGACTTGTCATAGTTTATAGTAATTACAATATACTTTGGGAGTTTTTTTCTACCAATGTGCAGTACTTAAAATTTATAAACTAGAACCCGATGTGTGAAGAATTCACATGTAGGATTGCTATTGTTTTCGTTCCATAGGTAATATTTTTAAGGTTCTTGGACCATAATTGTCGTTTCTACTGTTCACTGGCCAGTTATATTGTGATGCACACTGCAGAATAGCAACATAAAATTGCTTGCCTTGTGTTAGCAATATCATAAGCTCGATTCTTAATTCATGTACTTCTCCGTGCATCTCCCAACTGATAAATCAAGTAGCAGTCATTCTTAGCTTTTAGTTGGATGGTAATTGAAGGGTTTTTTTTGTATGGTGCAGGGTGTATACAAGTCAACCGTGAGTTGCGCAACTTGTAGCTATAAATCTACACTTGATACTACGCCCTTTATGCCCTTAACCTTGAATTTACCTTTAGAAACTCGTTCAATGACAATAACAGTCTTATTTGGTGATGGAAGAGGCCTTCCCATTACAACCACAGTGATAATGGAACAATATGGTTCAGTAAAGAATCTTGTGGAGGCATTAAGTCATATGTCTGGCTTAAAGGATGATGAGATCTTGTGGAGGTATTTTTTTTACAGTCAACTTACATATTGAGCTAAAACAATTTGTTGATTGTGTTATAGGTGTCAATTTCAGGTCTATGGGCATAAGATAAATAAATACTTTGATAATCATACATCAGGATTGCCCGACATCAAAGATGAGGATTGTCTTGTGGCTTACAGACTTCAGAAAACACAAGTAACAAGTACCAAACTTGAGATCTACTCTGGGATGTATGTTTCCTCTTTTCCCTTATATTTCTTATAGGTGAAACAGAGTACAGTTACAGCTACATCTCACATGTGGCATA
Source organism: Rhodiola chrysanthemifolia (assembly GCA_033675395.1). Classification (NCBI taxonomy): domain Eukaryota; kingdom Viridiplantae; phylum Streptophyta; class Magnoliopsida; order Saxifragales; family Crassulaceae; genus Rhodiola; species Rhodiola chrysanthemifolia. Next base: position 30,773,864 of record CM066207.1, on the reverse strand, counting down.
TAAGTAGAGTAGGTTCAGTTGGCATCCTTCTTTTCTCTTGGTAAATTTTGTGGTCGCATGTCTTCATGCCTTATAAGTTAAAACTCAGATACCTTTTTTTCTTCTTGTTTCAATGTAACGTCTAACCTGTTTTGTGACATGATATCTATAACCTTGGTCTTGCAGGTATACATATCTGACGGATGGTTCTGGAGTTGTTGGAAAACAGCGTGCTGGATGCCCACTGGTGACTTTTACTTGGATGAAAAGTATCTGACTGGAGAATGGAGATGGAATTTGGTCAACTGTTTGTAGAGTGATGTCTCCTTTCAGAAAGAAAACAATGAGGCATCGTGAGTTTCAGTCGGAGCAGGAAAATAGCACTCGTGTAGCTTTAGATGCAACCAAGAAGTGCCCTGCTAGTGCTAAGTCAAACGATGATGCAGAAACAAAACATATGTCAACTTGCATTTTAAGCAGGAATCCACTTTGAAGCAACAGAAGGTTCCCTTACCAAGAACACGGTTTTGCGACCTGGTCAATTAGTACTGATCTTCCTTGATTGGACTGACACGGTGCACAAACTTTATAATTTTAGGTACTTAGCAACCATTCCTGTGGTAAAAGGCGATGTGCCTTTGAAGAAGGAATCGGTGAACTTGTATTCATGCCTGGATTTATTCACAGCGGAGGAGTCTCTGGAGGACGAGTGGTAATTTCTCTTTCACAAACTCATAAATCATGGAACCTTGGCCTTATTTTACCCCGTCCGTATATATATATTGGATTGGGTATGAATCTGTGTAGTAACCCATGCCTTACAATCATATGGTGCACAGGTTATGCCATGTCTGCAATGGAAATAGAAAAGCCACTAAGAAACTGGGTCTACGTAGATTGCTTGATATATTGATAATTCAGCTTCTGCGTTTATCATACGACAGAATATCTCAGATGACGAGAAAATTGGGTTATCTCATAGACTTTCCAATTCACAACCTGCCTGATCAAGGCCACTACAGAACATTTATTAAGGTTATGGGACAAACCAGTTCTTTTCTCAACTTCTTATCTCTCATTCATTGAAACGTGAAGTTTAACTTTCTCAGATCTTTTGTTGCTTGATTTCATGCCTAGTCAACTAACACATAATTCTGCGGTTGATTCCAGTCGATTTACTTAAAGTTTCTTCTTTTCTTTTTACTGTTTGCAGTTGATGGACAAAGACCAGTGGTTCAAATTTGACGATACCAATAAGTGAATCAAACATCAAGACAGATGAAGCATATGTATTATTCTATCAGAGGATCAGAAGCAAAACAATGATGGATATTGACCACCCAGCCAAAGATTTGGAGGAACCATGATGCTCAGTCAGCTAAGCCATAAATAAAAGTCCGATGAATGGGCTGCTAGTCAGTACCACCGCAGTTTTACTTTTACATCAGTTGATATATGCTTCAACACTTAATACGAGACCTGCCTTTGCTTGCCGGAACTGAAAATATTACCTACCTGAATAGCAATCCGTTTGACGCGGTGATTTTTGTCTGAATATGCTTGGGGTCGAGAAGAAGCAAAGCGACAGTGTAAGTCACACGAGCACCACTTAGAATATGCCTGCAAGCGATTCCCAACACCAAGCATATTCCGACGAAAATCACCGCGTCAAACGGATTGCCCGACTCGGAGTCGCCACTAATGCCTTGTACATAACATTCGTATATGAAATTGGTAGCCTTGTATATAACATTCGTATATAAAATTGTAGCCTTGTATATAACATTCGTATATAAAATTGGTAGCCTTGTATATAACATTCGTATATAAAATTGGTAGCCTTATATATAATATTCGTATATACAATTGGTAGCCTTGTATATAGCATTCGTATATAAAATTGGTAACCTTGTATATAACATTCGTAGTCTTGTATATAAAATTGGTAGCCTTGTTTCGTATATAAAATTGGTAGACTTGTATATAACATTCATATATAATATTGGTAGCCTTGTATATAATATTCGTAGTCTTGTATATAAAATTGGCAACACTGTTTGTGATGTTTTATTTGAACTACAATAAAATTCTGTTTAAGTTAATCAAAATTCGTATACACGGCTGAATTATTGTCCAGAACGGGATAAAATCGAAAGCGACTTGGAGATGCGATTGCGAATCGAAAAAAGATACGAATTGATTCCGAAAAAATAGGATCTAAAAACAGATACAAATTGATTCCGAAAAAAAGTTTCAATCTTGAGCCTATGTGAAGAGATTAATGAAAACGGAGATACATTGGAGAAAAGATTTTTTGTCTCTCATGTTATCAACTTTGTACTCCAGCAGCAATACATGGAACATGGTTGTTTTTCCCGTACGTAGTTACTTTTAAATGGTTGTAATCCTTTTATTTAATTTCCTTACCTAAAGCTATTTACTTTTAAATGGTTGTAATCCTTTAATTTAATTTCCTTAACTAAAGCTATTTTTATTATTATGAATTTGTCATGAATTAAATTGTATTTCAATTGTTCATATATTTTGTTCAGATTCTTTATAGAATGGATCAATCTTGTATTCCAGCAGTAGTACGTGTTATTCTCCAACGGAAATATCAATAGTGGGGAATTATGTCTCCCTCATAGTGCCACTACTCATACTATATTGAAAAATCCGAAGTTTTTCATAAACTAGGAACATGAAGAATACCAGTGTTAATACTATCTCCGAAATTAGTAGTATTATAGAAGGCTCCGGAAGAGCTTTTATCTTGTGACGTAAAGGAACAAGAATAAACATTAAAGATGCATTGTATTCCAGTGAATAACAAATGAAATAACTCAGTTTCAAATATATTCGAAGAACTGATTTTCACGTATAAACCAAGTGTGAATATGGTATTGAGTACCTACGTCTCATTTCTTATAAGACCGGCCAGCAACAAGTCTTAAAAAAATGAGAGCACATGCTTCTGGTTTATATGACACAAAAATCTACCCCATTGAAGTGTATAAAGTCACTAACCTGAAGATAGTTGTAAAAGAATTATTTTCTTTGTGGCATGACAGACTCCGTCACCCAGGTGAAACAATGATTCGGAGAATCATTGAAAGTTCACACGGACACCCACTTAAAGGCATGAAGATCCTCCCAAAGGGTAACATGACAAGACCTTCAATAAAAAAAGAAATGCGGAATCTCCTATGTTTCTTGAAAGAATTCAAGGTGACATATGTGGACCAATAGCACTGCTGTGTGAACCATTTAAATATTTTGTGGTGTTGATAGATGCTTCAACACGATGGTCACATGTAAGTCTACTCTCAACGCGAAATGTTGCGTTTGCAAGGCTTTTAGCCCAAATAAGCAAGTCAAGGACTCATTATCTTGATCAACCAATCAAAAGAATCAGGCCAGACAATGCATGCGAATTTACATCAAAGTATTTCAATGACTATTCTACATCAATTGGTATAGTGGTTGAACATCCAGTAGCTCATGTTCATACACAAAACGGCCTAGCAGAATCGTTGATAAAGCGGTTGCAATTAATAGCAAGACCATTGCTAATAGAGTCAAAATTACCCGCCTCTACTTGAGGATATTTAATTTTGCATGCAGAGGCTTTAATAAGACTTCGACCAACCGCTCATAATAAATATTCTCCCCTACAACTTATCTCTGGAAGAGAGCCTAATATCTCATATTTGAAATTTTTTGTTGTGCGGTCCATGTCTCTATTTCTCCCCCACAACAAACCAAAATGGGGCCACAAAGGAGTTTGGGAATATATGTGGGGTTAGAGTCCCATCAATTATCAACTATCTAGAGCCTTTAACTGGTGATTTTTTTAAGCTCGGTATTCTGACTGTCATTTTGATGAATCAAAATTCCCAACTTTAGGGGAGAAGAAAAGGAGATTAATAAGGAGGTTGTGTGGACTGTGGAATACACCTTCTATGCTGTTCTTAGATCTGAGAACAAATGGAAGTGAACTTGAAGTTCAATGAATATTACACTTGCAAAATGTAGCAAATAGGCTACCAGATGCGTTTACTAATGCCAAGAAAGTGACAAAGTCACATATATCTGTTGAAAATGCACCAGCTCGTTTGGAGATTTATGTAGTAAATCCAAACAAAAATATTGCAAGTGATTCTCAAGTACATCGGAAAAGTGGTAGACCATTATGGTCTAATGATACAGTTCCCCTGAAGAGGAAAGAACACGCAAGATGTAAAACAGATGTCGAGATGTCAAATACAAACATCAATGAAGATAATAGTTGAAGAAGAGCCTTTACCTAAGGAATCTGAAAATAAAGACAAAGATATTGATGATAATTTTGAATTGTCAATTAACTATACCAACACTGGTGTTGGTTGGTTTCGAGATGATGTAGATCTCAACAATATTTGCACACTTCAATCTATATGATTGAGAAGGGGAGCGCTCAATTAAGAACCCTTAAAAATTCGAGAACTTGAGAACCCAAATCTCACCATTAGATCATGATGGATCTTTGAATCTGCATGTGACACATGTCCAAAAAACAAATTCAAAAAAGGTGTCTTTGACTTTGCATTGAATGCATCTTGGAAAATGCACATGTGACACGTTCATCACCAAAAAGACTTGATGATGCATTTTGGAAGGTGAAGATTGGGGTCTCAAGTTCTCGAAAAAATAAGGGGTTCTCATTTGAGCGCTCCTCTGATTGGGAATGTAAATTAGCCAAAAACATTTATAAGAGCGGCAAGTATCGAGTCGTCCAAGGGAGCAAGTGTAAACTTATATGCACTATTCGATTTTGTTCCGATTTGTCTATTCTAATTGCGAAAGGTTGGGTTTGGTGATGTTACTAAAGCTACTGTATATAAACAATCTAAACTATCTAAGGAATCTAGAGAAAATATCACTACCAAGGCTAAAGGTGTACTCTAGGAAACTAGTGCTCCGTTTAAACTCGAGGCTCAAGCTATTCCCTCGAAAAATAAGGAGTAGATGGAGTGACAAATTTACATTGCAGAAACCATATGAAGATGGTCATTTCGAAGTGGTTAGTGATGAGGATAAATCTTCCAAGTAAACAGCCAAAGGCTAAAGCATTACTCTGGACAAGCCTAAGAGGGACATTGAGCAACCTATTCACCTCTTGACTCATGAAAAGCCTACCATCTCCACTTGAGGAGGGATCTTAGCACAAGATTCCTCAAGTGTGCTTATTGGGATGCATATTTGTGTTTATGATGGGTGAGCATATTTTTAAGTGTAGGGTTCATGTTTCAGGTTTAGAAACATCGGGTTTTTGAGCTAAAATTATTCATCACTGAGTTTAGATTAGGAAATGCTACCACTACTACAGATCAGTCATTATGCATCGGTTAAAAAATGACAATATGCATCAGTTTAGAGTTATGCATCGGTTTATAAGGAAACCGTTGCATAATGGTAACCATTATGCAACGGTTTTTAAAAATCGTTGCATAATGGTTTGCCATATGCAACGGTTTTAGATAAACCGATGCATATCGTAACCATTATGCAACGGTTTTTAAACAACCGATGCATATTGTGCAATAAAAGACTTAGGTTTTATTTTGAAATTCGTCAGTCCGCCTATCGATTTGGTTTATCGACGCTCTCAGTCTCTCCGTCGCCTCCGTCTCACTGCCTTCGTCACCTCCAATCGTCTCCGTCAGTCCGTCAGTCCGCCTCCGTCGCTTCCAATCAGCTCTGCGCCATTGCTCCAATCGACGCTCTCAGTGTCTCCGTCGCCTCCGTCGCTTCCAATCTGCTCCGCGCCATTTGCCTTCCTCGACAGTCGTCCGAGTTATTCGTGCGAATCTTGGCTTCCTCGCCAGTCGTCTCCGCGCCATTGCTCCTCCTCCTCCTCCTTCAATCGGCTCCGAATCAACAGGTTAGGGCTGAGATTTTAGTATGTACAATAGTTAGGGGTATTTTTCAGTTGTAATCCTATAACAATCAAGTATGCTAATATTTAGTTGAAATTTTAGTTGTTGCTCTATCATTGTTGAATGATGTAAATACCTAATTGGATTCATGTGTATGCTAATATTTTTGTTAGAAAACATAGATTCGAGCGGCGTTACTTCCATACGGTGGGAGTTGTACCTTGTTTATCCTCCAAACATCATATCAAGTAAGGTATTCTATTGTGTTAATTGTGTATAGCTTTCGAAATTGGACATTGTTGCTCTTTCATCGTTGAATGAAGTTAATAACTAGTGGAATTTAAGTATATTAATTTAATTGATGTTCTTTTGTTTAGGGTTAACATTTGCGATCTACATCCTCTTCCCGTTGGTGGTGCTTCGCTTCTTCAATTCCTGGTATTTGATGGTTATCTATCTTTTTTATTTTAATATGAACATGGAGATTTGAATTTATTTTTCCTTGTTTACTAATTCGTTCTTGTTGTTTATAGCTCTAGTCCGTACTTGTTGCACACCCACCATTAAGATTCTTCTTCGCGAGCTTCTATTATAAGGTAAATCGCAAGTTAATTTATGTAACTCATTTACTACTTTTTAATTGTTTGAGTGCTTGTAATTCACTCAAATGTAATTGTTTGTTCGTGTAAATTAGTAGTATGTAACTAATAATATTTACACGTTTCATGTAGTTGAATTACAATGAATTGAGAGTGGGTGTCCGGTAATAGGTTGAGTGATGAGTACGAGAAAAGGATTACGGATTTTTGTGCGTTTGCGTCGGCATATGCGTCAAGAAACAACATTGAACGTGTCTTTTGTCCGTGTATGAGTTGTTGGAATTACAAAAAGGTCAAACCGAAGAAGTTACGTAAACACCTTTTGTTAAAGGGGATTAACCCACGATATACGGTGTGGTATTTGCATGGCGAGGTGGAACAACAAAACTTTGAGCCTCCACCCGTAGAAAGCTTGCCGGAGGATAATGATGATTGGGAAGAGGATAATCTAATTGAGATGGTTAACAACGTCGCCAATGACTTTGTTGATACGCCACATGTTTTGGAGTCGTTGAGGAATGACTCCGAATTACCATTGTATGAAGAGTGTTCCAAATATACAAGGCTATCGGCAACGTTGAAGTTGTTCAATCTAAAAGCAAAAAATGGATGAAGCAACAAGAGTTTCACTGAATTATTGGCGCTGGTGAAAGACATGCTTCCTGAGGGGAACACCCTAACTAACCGTACTTACGAGGCTAAGAAGGTTATGTGTCCGATGGGCCTCGAGTACAAGAAAATACATGCTTGTCCCAATGATTGTATCTTGTATCGAAATGCTTTTAGTGAACTCAAAGAATGTCCAGTGTGCAAGGCTTCTCGATACAAGTTAAACAAAGAACCGAAAGGTAAATCCAAAGGCACTCCTTCGAAAGTACTATGGTATCTTCCACCGATCCCCAGGTTTCAGAGATTATTTGCTGACACGGAAGATTCCAATAATATGCGTTGGCATGCTGAGAAACGTGTTGCTGATACGAAAATGCGCCATCCTGCCGATTCACTGCAATGGGCTAAAGTAGACAACACATTCCCAGTGTTTGGAGGAGAGTCTAGAAATTTACACCTTGGCCTTTCTACCGATGGGGTGAATCCACATGGAAATCTCAGTAGTCAGCATAGTACATGGCCTGTGATTTTGGTTGTCTACAACCTACCTCCCAAGTTAACCATGAAGCGTAGATATATGATGCTTTCTTTGTTGATATCGGGTCCTCGACAACCTGGAAATGATATTAATGTATACTTGGCTCCTCTGATAGATGATTTGAAGCTTTTATGGGACGAAGGAGTACGCACATATGATGCATCGAGGCAAGAATATTTCAATATGCGTCCTATGCTGATGTGCACAATCAATGACTTCCCAGCTTATGGTAACTTGTCCGGATATAGTATTAAAGGGTACAAAGCTTGTCCTGTATGCGGGGAAGGGACACAAGCACGCCATTTAAGCAATTGTTGAAAAATGGTTTATATGGGACATCGACGTTTCTTACCGAGACATCATCCTTACAGGCGAAAGAAAGCTGCCTTCAATGGTGAGACTGAACACGGAATAGAACCGCAACCGGCTTCTGGCGATGAACTACTTCACAAAATTCAGAATATTACAAATCGATTTCGGAAACCATATTCGCGCACTGAAAGTGCTCCATGGAAGAAGCGGTCGATATTTTTTGATCTCCCTTATTGGCATTCTCTTGACATCAGACATTGTATTAATGTGATGCATGTTGAAAAGAATATATGTGAAAGTCTGCTTGGTACTTTATTAAACATTCCTGGAAAGACAAAAGATGGAGTTAAAGCAAGACTCGATATGCTGGAGATGAATATTCATACCAAATTAGCACCTGAAATTCAAGGGCAGCGTACATATTTGCCGCCGTCGTGCACCACACTCTCTAAGAGCGAGAAAACTAGTTTGTGCGGATGTCTGAAGGGAGTTAAAGTTCCATATGGGTTCTCTTCAAATATTGCTAGCTTGGTGTCAATGAAGGATCTGCGATTAAATGGCTTAAAATCTCATGACTGTCATACATTGATGCAACAACTCCTGCATATTGTAATCCGAGGTATAATGTCTCCCAAACCAAGGACAGCTGTACAAAGACTTTGCGTCATTTTTAGCTCTTTATGTGCTAAGGTTATTGATACGTCGTAGCTTGATGGACATCAAGAGCAGATAGTTGTTATACTTTGCCAACTTGAGATGTTTTTCCCTCCCAGCTTTTTCGATATAATGGTGCATCTTACTGTTCATTTGGTGCGTGAGGTTCGAATTCTTGGACCAGTTCATATGAGATGGATGTATCCTTTTGAGAGGTATATGAAGGTTCTTAAGAGCTATTCCCGAAGGATGTATAGTGCAAGGATACATAGCTGAAGAGGCTGTTGAATTTTGCACAAACTTTTTGGGAAATACAACTGCGGTTGGGGTTCCAAGGCCACGTCATTTTGATCGATTCTTGGGAAAAGGCACAATTGGACATCAACTGATGCCTAAGTCATTTGATGAGTTAATGAAAGCTCATTTCTATGTACTGCAACATATTGGCGGGCGTCGTTGTACCCGTCAAAAATAAATGTTTCTTTTATCTCCGACTAGCAAGTGGTAAGTCGGGTCGTATCCACAGAGATTGATCTGAGAATCTGTTCACTAAGTATTCAAACACGTAAATGGAAAACACAAAACACAAGCAACAGTTATCACTTATTAAGAAAGCAATCGTCACACGAATTGAGGTATGTAATATCAAAGAGAAGTGCAAGCTAGAACTTTCGACTGTGATGCAAGACTAAATCATTGACAAATCCGTTTGATTCCTAATGTTCTACAACTTAGAGCTCCCCCGCTAAGGTTATACTCCCTGTTCTAGTTCTAGTACTTAATCTCGCGCTAGCGATAATCAAGACCCTAACTCGCTAGAGTTGCATGAACATGTAAACAAGTTGTCCTAGGGTGTTTAATCCTAGTGGTATATTACTCGTGTCCTAGTTTTCTATCCCCGCTAGGTTGCTAGTAAACTTGACAATTGAAATCAACAAACAAACAAGAGCTCCCCCGCTAGGGTTCCACTCATGCTAGCACATCAATTCCATGAACATAGTATAGTAATATGACGCAAAACATAGAAATCAATAGAAGTCTCAAGTCAATACATCACAATTTGGAGTTCTAGCATACACGTATGAGTTTAGCTACTCATCGTAATGGAATACATCATCAAGTATTTTGAATAGAATGAAATGAAAATACTATTGACGAATCCTCCACCAAGCTGCAGCTCTACTCCAACACTCGAAACCAGCAACGAATCCTCAATCGAAATCCTACTCCAAGAACTCTTCTTTTCAAACCGAACTTCGAACGACTAACCCTAATTGAATCTGATTTCTCTTCCCAATTCCAGAGCCAGCCGCCCCTCTTCTCTGTCCCCTCGAGTTCTGTGTTCTTTTCTTTCGAGATTGCAAATGTGAAATAATGATTTCGACTGCCAGCTGTCATCCGCGGACGTCTTCTCCATTTATCCTCCGCGGAGGTCTCAACAATTACCGTAAATCAAGAGACGTCCGCGCCTTTAATTCTTCAGACGTACGCCCCCAAAACTGAGTCAGCCTTCAAACACTTGGACTTCATTCCTTCGATGCAAAACATCTTCTACATGCTCTCTTTAGCCGATATTCCTTCCATGGTCTCCGAATGTACCTGAGAACGAAAACTACACACAGGTAGTGAAATAACATACAGGCAAACACTAAAAGACGGGGTTTTAACACATAAAATAGTCGTACAACTACGACTCATCAAACTACCCCACACTTGAACTTGTTCGTCTCGAACAAGAACAAAGCCATAGAAAGAACTACAACGTACTAGTCATGTCAATCCTTACATGTCAATCCTAAATCCAGTCTATAATCCTATCATGCTTAAGATTCTAACAATGCGAGTAAACATAGATGTTTCGATACTTGTTACCTCACGAGTTGAAATTCAAATGACCTTGGATGATTGGGAGATAGTCCTCTATAGGTACCACGGACATTGCATTCTTTTCTGAGTTTTGGTCTTTTGATTGAGTCTACGGCTTTCTCTGACACGTGATTAATTCACCGCTTTCATACCGTTGAGTCTTGAATTCCTTAACTTGTATGGACTTTGATAAACGACACATCTTGCTTGAATCAATCAGATTTTGATTTTTTTTCTTACTTGATGGTTTGCCTTCGGCTTTTGAATTTGTTTCTTGTCCCCATAATTATTTGCGCCCTTGAACCACTCCAATCATAGCCTCCGAATAATAGCATAGGAGTGCGTCCCGCTCTTTTCTCATCCTCGTCTTTTCTGCATGAGGCAAGGTAGGGGTTACCCACCCATTCCCAGCTACTTCGACTAGAGATGGACAGTTTGTTTTCTCTGTCCCGCCACCACTGCGAACGCATGAATAAACTTGTATACTTGGTGACGGAGCTACTCTCAGGATTAGGCTAGTGAAGCGTCAACCTCCACCGCTTTTCTCAATCATCAGAACCAAAACTCAGAATTTCCTGCAACTTGCCGTACCTTTCTAGGACATTTCTGTCAACTCCACATCCCTGCATATCACAACTCACAAGAACAAAGCATCGAAAATTTTGAAATTTTGCATTTTTAGTCAAATGAGCACAATAGTCATACAAAGCTGGAAATAAGATTTCGACATAGAAGGAAAGCATAGCAGTACATCATCAGTTCATCACGACACATGACATGCGACATAAAAATTGAAAAAATAGACACGACACACAACTGACTCAACAACATCCCACCCCACACTTAGACGGACCCGTGTCCTCACGGTACAATTCAAGAGATGAGATGTATAACAAAACAGACTCAACAGACTCAAAATAAAAATAAAAGAGGGAACTGGTACTCCCCTAATAGTCTGGTGGTGGCTGTGTGTACTCGGGTGGAATGGCATCTCCTGGACGCCATCCTGGAGGAGCTGAAACCGGATAGAAGCCGCTACCCATCGCCATAATCATAGCCATGTTCACATTAAATAAATGGTCAATTTGTGCCTGTGAATACTCTCCGGGCTGTCTCTGCGCCTGCTCCTCTGGTGGTACTACATTCAGCGGGACCTCTACCCCGTCCCTCTGACGTCTCCTACCCCCTGCGGGTCCTCCACGCCCTGGCGGTCGCCCTCTCCGTCGCGGTGGGCTAGGAGGTGGCCTAAGAGCTGGATCAGCAAAATAGGTCCAACGCACTGCACCCTCACTGCTGAGTCTGAATGTCCTCCCAGAACCAACTCTTTCACTGTCAGCCAGTCCATAAGCAAGAATACTGTGGCCTAGAAGTGCATCCACGTCCGGATGAAGACTGCGTAGCAGATAAGTCACCATGCCACCCACACAAAGCGGCCCTCGAGGTCGAATCTGCTTCAAGTGCTCACAGAAAAAATGTCCCCATTGTGGGACTACCCCTCTCACTAAAGAGCCTAGAAGCGTCAGATCTCGGAGAGACGGCTTATCATTTCCGTTCGCCCTCGCAGTCAAAGTCCTCGTCAAAATAAAATGTACCAAGGTGCCTCATCACTATACGGCGCATAAACTCCTCTCATAGTGCGTCCCGAATCCCGACGCCTAGGTAACTGTCCATATTGGTTTCCTCCACCGAGGTATTCTCGATCCAACTCATCCTCGTAATCCTCGTGTCTAGCTGCACAAGATCTAGCATACTTATTCACAAATTTCTGACTTCTGGGGGGTGGTAGTCTTCGATTAACAGCGTCGTCATAAATTGGTTCACTATAATAGGAAACGGTAACGACGCCAAAATTTGACGGGCGTCGTTGTACCCGTCAAAAATAAATGTTTCTTTTATCTCCGACTAGCAAGTGGTAAGTCGGGTCGTATCCACAGAGATTGATCTGAGAATCTGTTCACTAAGTATTCAAACACGTAAATGGAAAACACAAAACACAAGTAACAGTTATCACTTATTAAGAAAGCAATCGTCACACGAATTGAGGTATGTAATATCAAAGAGAAGTGCAAGCTAGAACTTTCGACTGTGATGCAAGACTAAATCATTGACAAATCCGTTTGATTCCTAATGTTCTACAACTTAGAGCTCCCCCGCTAAGGTTATACTCCTTGTTCTAGTTCTAGTACTTAATCTCGCGCTAGCGATAATCAAGACCCTAACTCGCTAGAGTTGCATGAACATGTAAACAAGTTGTCCTAGGGTGTTTAATCCTAGTGGTATATTACTCGTGTCCTAGTTTGCTATCCCCGCTAGGTTGCTAGTAAACTTGACAATTGAAATCAACAAACAAACAAGAGCTCCCCCGCTAGGGTTCCACTCATGCTAGCACATCAATTCCATGAACATAGTATAGTAATATGACGCAAAACATAGAAATCAATAGAAGTCTCAAGTCAATACATCACAATTTGGAGTTCTAGCATACACGTATGAGTTTAGCTACTCATCGTAATGGAATACATCATCAAGTATTTTGAATAGAATGAAATGAAAATACTGTTGACGAATCCTCCACCAAGCTGCAGCTCTACTCCAACACTCGAAACCAGCAACGAATCCTCAATCGAAATCCTACTCCAAGAACTCTTCTTTTCAAACCGAACTTCGAACGACTAACCCTAATTGAATCTGATTTCTCTTCCCAATTCCAGAGCCAGCCGCCCCTCTTCTCTGTCCCCTCGAGTTCTGTGTTCTTTTCTTTCGAGATTGCAAATGTGAAATAATGATTTCGACTGCCAGCTGTCATCCGCGGACGTCTTCTCCATTTATCCTCCGCGGAGGTCTCAACAATTACCGTAAATCAAGAGACGTCCGCGCCTTTAATTCTTCAGACGTACACCCCAAAAACTGAGTCAGCCTTCAAACACTTGGACTTCATTCCTTCGATGCAAAACATCTTCTACAGGCTCTCTTTAGCCGATATTCCTTCCATAGTCTCCGAATGTACCTGAGAACGAAAACTACACACAGGTAGTGAAATAACATACAGGCAAACACTAAAAGACGGGATTTTAACACATAAAATAGTCTACAACTACGACTCATCAAACTACCCCCACACTATTCACAACATTTGTATGATAATTACAAACAGGCATTTGAAGACTATATCTGCGAATCCGTAAGGCATAATCATCGGTGGTGCATTTATTTATTTATATTTTATTACGTTTATAATCTATGTGCCTATTATTACAATCTAGATGTGGATTTGTGTACTTAGTTCCAAGAAATCATGTCTTAAATTTGTAATTATGTTTTAAATTTTGGTTAATGATGCACACATTTCTTTATAGTGAAAGACATCTTTGAATAGAGAAAGTACTACCTTAAGAATGCTTAACTTTTCGGAATGATGAATTCGTCAATTGCAAGTGTTGGGGATACGATTGAACGTCATTGAGGGTTTGTTTGATATCTGGATATTTTTCCTCAGGTATTGCCTTCTCTTAGAGAAAAACATGATGAGTTCATGTTAAGAGAACTTGTCAGAAGGTGGGCAAACCATAAAGTCATGGTCAGATGGCTTTCTCGCTTCTTTTATTATCTGGATAGGTATTTTATCGCAAGAAGGTCTCTTCTACCGTTGCATGATGTTGAACTTACTTGCTTCAAAGAACTGGTATGTTTTGGTTGATTTAGATCCTTATAGTTATCCCATGCTTTTGCATATTGTAGGCATGTGTTCAACTGTTGAGACCTGACATAATTCAAACAAAACGTTAATGAATATCCAACACACTTCATCTCATAACTTGTTTGCTTCCACTGACATGATTTTATTACTTCACAATTTCTTATGTTGAAATATGTATTTGAGTTGTTTCTGTTTGATTCACATGTGTAACTATTAATAGTTAACTCACCCAGATGATAGGTGGTTACCATGGTTTCAGGTTTATGAATTGGTGAAAGACAAAGTTCGCGATGCTGTCATAACGCTGGTATACTTGTGAACTTGTTCAAAATAAGTGATATATTTCCTTTCATACTTTCTATTGATTTCTTTGCAACTTCCACAACCAGATTGATCAAGAAAGGGAGGGTGAACAGATTGACAGAGCATTGTTGAAGAACATCTTAGATATTTTAGTTGAGATTGGAATGGGGTCAATGGAACAATATGAGAACGACTTCGAACAAGACATGCTTGACGATACCGCTGCATACTATTCCCGAAAGGCTTCAAACCGGATTTTGGAAGACTCATGCCCTGATTATATGTTGAAAGTAGACCATTACTCACTTATATTATTAATTGATTGTCTATATATATTAAATCCTTTTGCCTTTCTATATTCAGTCCAGTAAACAAATGGGGAACGTGTAGGCCGAGGAATGTTTGTAACGTGAAAAAGATAGAGTTGGCCATTACTTACAAGTTACACTCAAGTAGTGAGACGAAATTACTCAATGTAAGGCAGCTCCTCTTTATTTATTATATTCTAGGCATGTAAGCTGCAACATGAAATGCAAATGAAATACAACTTTTTTCGAGTAGCTTTATGTTGAGAGTTTGACACTTATTGCGCCTGTTTGGGTCAATGTTTGGTCCATTCACTATCATTTCTGATCCTTCACAGAAAGTTCAAAACGAGCTGTTGACAGTGTAGAGATTCTACGCAACTAATCTAGCAAAGAATGGATGAAAACGAATGCGGAAAAACACACAAAGATTTATAGTGGTTCGGATCCGGATGATCCTACTCCACTCGAGAAGAGGCACGACTTTATTAATCAAATTGGCAATAGTACAATGATCGCAACACTCACTCGAAACTACACACTTGAAATCAGAACTCAATTCTCACTCAATCGGACGAATTTCTCTCTGAAGCTCAAGAACCCTAATTCCTCTTTTGTGGAAATACGAAGAAGATGATTGAGTCAACCCGGTGAGTTGCCTCGCTTTTATATCCGTTGCCTTGAGCCGACTCGTCCGCTCGCCAAAACGATGTGCTCCACATATCAGCATTCCCGAAACGCTGTCGTCCAACTAATAAGGCGTGCACTCCCTATTGATCAAACGGCATCGCTTCGATTCCAACTGCCATAACCGATTCTTCCGCCAAACCCGAACGGCATCGTTCCATCAAAACGAACTCATCAGCTAAGCCAAAAAACGACGTCGCAAACACCAGAGATCAAACTCTTCAAAACCAGCCGATCGGCCACCCGGTCGCAAGAAACTCCACCCGGTCGGCTACCCGGTCGTCTACCCGGTCGGCCACCCGATAGGCTACACGCTCGGACCTCCGCTCGGACCTCCTGGCGGCTACCCGACCTAATTCCAAGCTTATTTCCAGTTCCTGCAAATCCTCTATATACTATTGCCAATAACCATACGTGATTGAAGAACCAAAATCCACAATTCTCCACCTTGATTCTTAATCACTCAAAGCCACTGATTGTGCCTCTCCTCTCATCCTGCTCTAGGGTTCATCCTTCAACCCAATCAGCTCCAAGCAATACTCAAACTTATCACTTGGCACTGATTTTGTTAACATATCAGCAGGGTTATCCTTTGTACCTATCTTCACCACTTGAACTTCTCCAGTGTCAGCCACATCCCTCACAAAATGCATCCTCACATCAATGTGTTTAGATCTTTCGTGAAACACTTGATGCTTTGACAGATGAATTGCTCCTTGACTATCACTATGCACCTTCACACAACTCTGGCCATGACCCAACTCAGTTAGTAATCCCTTCATCCACAAAGCTTCCTTGACAGCTTCAGTTATTGCCATAAACTCTGCCTCAGTTGTAGATAAAGCCACCACTTTCTGAAGATTAGCTTTCCATGACACTGCAGTCCCAAAAACTGTAAAAACCAGTCCAGTCTGTGACTTCCTTGTGTCCACATTTCCTGCATAGTCTGAGTCCACAAATCCTTGTATTATCTCAGAACTGACTTGCTCCTTTCCAAACAACAGTCCTTTTCCCAAAGTTCCTTTGATATACCTCAATAGCCACTTGACTGCTTGCCAATGATACTTCCCTGGATTTGCCATATGTCTGCTAACAATGCTCACTCCATGGGCTATATCTGGTCTGGTACAGACCATAGCATACATCAAGCATCCTACTGCATTTGAATAAGGCACCTTGTCCATATAGGCCTGCTCCTCTTTGGTCTGAGGTTCCTGATCCTTACTCAACTTGAAATGTCCAGGAACTGGTGTAAGAACTGGCTTTGCATTACCCATCTCAAACTTCCCTATTACCTTTGTCAGATAATCAGTTTGGCACAGAAACAGTTTCTTCTCTTTTCTGTTCCTCTCAATCTGCATTCCCAGAATTTTCTTTGCTCCACCAAAATCCTTCATCTCAAAATTAATACTTAACTGCACTTTCAATTTGTTAATAGCAGCAATATCATGACTAGCAATTAGCATATCATCCACATACAAGAGTAAATAAATTTCAGATTCACCTTGCACATGTTTACTATAAATACACCAATCAAAGTCAGATCTTTTAAAGCCACAATTACCCATGAACTCATCAAATCTCCTATACCACAGTCTAGGTGATTGTTTAAGTCCATATAATGATCTTTTGAGTAAGCATACTTTATTTTCAGGATCACCAACAATAAATCCCTCAGGTTGTCTCATATATATAGTCTCATCAAGGTTACCATGCAAGAAAGCTGTTTTAACATCAAGTTGCTCTAGTTCATAATCAAAATATGCAACCAAAGCTAGCATGATTCTAATAGATCTATGTTTTACCACTGGGGAAAATATTTCATTGAAATCAATACCTTCCTTTTGGGTAAAACCTCTTGCAACCAACCTGGCTTTCAGCCTTGGCAGTTCCACTCCAGGAATTCCTTCCTTCCTTGTGAAAATCCACTTGCTTCCAACCAGTCTTGCCTTGTGAGGTCTGTCAATAATTTCCCAAGTCTTGTTCTTCCACAAGGAATCCATCTCATCCTTCATAGCCTTTAACCACTGCTTTCCTTCACTACTATCAACTGCATCTTTATAATTCTCAGGTTCTGGGTTAGATAAATTCTCAGCCACATTGCAAGCATAATTTACCAGATCCTCAAAGCCATATCTAACTGGTACTCTTCTATTTCTAGCAGGTCTATCTCTAGTTAACCAAAAATCCCCTGTCTCACCAGTTATTTGATCATTTTCATTTGGATCTAGTAAATTACCTTCTACCTGATTTTCATCATCAACAGTTATAGTAGTATGTTGTTCAAGCTCCACCTCAAGAGTAGTATTATCAGTTCTAGGCACAAACTCAGTTTCAACATGTTCAACATTTTCAGTATTAGCAACATTTTCAACATGTTCAGCATTTTCAGCATTTTCAAGGTTTGGTTCCAACTGTTTAGCATCCTTTTTATATGGAAAACTGGATTCATCAAATCTAACATCTTTACTAATAATGACCCTTTTATGTCCATTTTCTAAACACCAAAGTTTATATGCTTTCACCCCATCAGGATATCCCAAAAACAAACATTTTAAAGCTCTAGGTTCTAGTTTTCCCTGCTTCACTGTTGCATAAGCAGCACAACCAAATATCCTCAGCCTATCATAATCATCTAAACAACCAGTCCACACTTGCATAGGAGTTCTAAAATTCAGAGCAGAATAGGGACTTCTATTTATCAGATAACAGGCAGTATGAGCAGCTTCTGCCCAAAATACTTTAGGCAAACCAGATTGTAATAGCATACATCTTACTCTTTCTAAGATAGTTCTATTAAATCTTTCAGCCAAACCATTTTGTTGAGGGTTACCAGGGGCAGTATGGTGTTTAACAATTCCACATTCTTTACAGAAATTAAGGAACTCACCATCTAAATATTCTAGGCCATTATCAGTTCTAAGATACTTCACCTTGTTACCAGATTGATTCTCCATCATCAGTTTCCAGTTCTTGAAAGTTTCAAAGGCCTCAGATTTCTGTGCTAAGAAAAATACCCAAGATCTTCTGGTAAAATCATCAATGAGAGACATAAAATATTTCTTACCACTATGGGATTGAACCCTTGTTGGTCCCCAAAGATCAGAATGTATATAATCAAGTTTTCCTTTGGTAACATGTTTACCTTTACCAAAACTCAATTTTGTTGATTTACCTAGAACACAGTTTTCACAAAACTTAAGTTTTTCTACATGGTCATTACCAAAACAGCCTTGATCATGCAACTTGTTTAAGCCAACTTGGCCTAAGTGTCCTAGTCTTAAATGCCATAATACAGTTCTATCCTTATCAGACTCAGTGTAATTAACACTCTCAATTACATCAGGGTATCCTTCTAACACATATATACCATTCTGCCTTTTTCCTTTCAACTTCAGCACATCACCCTTATACACTTTTATTTCACCATTTTCAGCCTTAAAGGTGCAACCATGTGCTTCTAACATGCCTAAAGAAATTAAATTTCTTTTCAGTTCAGGAACATACCTTACACCTGAGATTTTTACCTTAGGTCCATCTTCCAGTTTCATCCAGATGGTGCCTATTCCCATCATCTTGCAAGCTTTGTTATTCCCCAAATGCACAGTTCCTTTGTCTTGTGATTGGAACTCCATCAGCCACTCCTTGTGAGGTGTCATGTGATATGAGCACCCACTATCCAGTATCCATCTACTAGACGATGAAGTTTGAGTTACTGAGAGAGCCTCAGCAGTCTCATAGGAATCCTCAGCCAATGCAGCATCACCCTTTGGAAGCTCCTTTTTCTTCCTCTCAGGGCAATCTTTTCTCCAATGCCCAGGCTTATGGCAGTAGAAACATGTGTGCTTCTTCTGCTCCTGAGTTGAACTGGAACTTGTACTGGATTTCTCCTTATCAGTGAACTTCTGATTCTTCTGTCTTTTTTGAAAGCCTTTCTTGTGAAAGCCTCCATACGCCACTAGACCATCAGCAGTTTCCTTCTTAGGTTTCAATTCCATTTGCTTCTGTTTCAAAGCTGCCAGCACTTCTTCCATGTCTCGAAGAACTTTATCACCAAGATGAAGGATGAGTGTGCTATACGCCATCTCCTGCATCTCATCGCGCTCAGCCTCAGTCACCGTCTCCGGAATGCCGTTGGCGACCAAAGCCTTCGCGACTTTCATCTGAACCAGAATAGCCTTCATCCTTTGTTTCCAAAGCGCAAAGTCACCTTTGCCATCAAATCTTTCGAGTTCTACTTTCGTTGACACCATCTCTGCGCCTAAGCTCCTGATACCAATTTGTAGAGATTCTACGCAACTAATCTAGCAAAGAATGGATGAAAACGAATGCGGAAAAACACACAAAGATTTATAGTGGTTCGGATCCGGATGATCCTACTCCACTCGAGAAGAGGCACGGCTTTATTAATCAAATTGGCAATAGTACAATGATCGCAACACTCACTCGAAACTACACACTTGAAATCAGAACTCAATTCTCACTCAATCGGACGAATTTCTCTCTGAAGCTCAAGAACCCTAATTCCTCTTTTGTGGAAATACGAAGAAGATGATTGAGTCAACCCGGTGAGTTGCCTCGCTTTTATATCCGTTGCCTTGAGCCGACTCGTCCGCTCGCCAAAACGATGTGCTCCACATATCAGCATTCCCGAAACGCTGTCGTCCAACTAATAAGGCGTGCACTCCCTATTGATCAAACGGCATCGCTTCGATTCCAACTGCCATAACCGATTCTTCCGCCAAACCCGAACGGCATCGTTCCATCAAAACGAACTCATCAGCTAAGCCAAAAAACGACGTCGCAAACACCAGAGATCAAACTCTTCAAAACCAGCCGATCGGCCACCCGGTCGCAAGAAACTCCACCCGGTCGGCTACCCGGTCGTCTACCCGGTCGGCCACCCGATAGGCTACACGCTCGGACCTCCGCTCGGACCTCCTGGCGGCTACCCGACCTAATTCCAAGCTTATTTCCAGTTCCTGCAAATCCTCTATATACTATTGCCAATAACCATACGTGATTGAAGAACCAAAATCCACAGACAGTTTATGCTTCCCAACTACTAGAAAAAGAGCACACTGGATGTCATGCCTTGCTTAGGGATGACAAGGTGCATGATCTTCTTCATTCCTGAATAAGCAGCCACTTAATTATCGAGGAGGCAGATAGAATTTGAGTTGTGTTAGTTTCAGCATCTTGTATTTATTTTTATTTTTCAGATTGAAGACCTGTCAAGAATGTATAGACTATTTTCTCGAATCAGTCGAGGCTTGGACCCTGTTTCCAGTATATTTAAGCAGGTTTCATCAGATTTAAGCTCACTAACTTCCATTGAGATCTAGTTTTAAAAATAGGAAAAGGTCCTTGAAAATTTTGTGTATTTCTTTTCTGCAGCATGTCATTGGTGAAGGTACTGCTTTGGTGAAGCAAGCTGAAGATGCTGCAAGCACTAAAAAGGTTTGTGGTCTATTGTTCATTCTTTAATTATACTTCAGTGTGGCATTTCCCTCACTTGGCAACGGACCATTCATCCTTATCATTTTTTACAGTTTACATCTTAACTCTTAGTAAGGAGCATCATACTTGCTTGCTTAGGAATAATCTGACAAGGAATCATTCACTTACATGAGTATGGGCGTCCCTCATCGCTGACTTGCAGTGTCCATTTGATGTTTATTCATTACTTGGATTTCTCCTTTCTTTATAATCGGATTTTAATCCGCCGCATTCATTACGTGTGAGCTTAGCCAAATTTGGATTTTACCATGTGTTTGCAACTGTTCGGTGGCTCGGTCATATGATGGACTGGCCATCGTGCTACGAGTCACAGGACAACATTTGGCTATAAAATTCTGATGATCATTAGGAAATAGATAGCCTGTAACGAGTCCTTTAGTGTTCTCTCTGCATGTATTGCTGCACAAACTCATTCCAAGGGTTGTTAAGATTGGAATTTATAGCTGCCATTGTCAGAACATAGACCCTGATTTGAATGTTGGTGTTTCATATCTGGAAGAAGAGCTCTTGGCTTTGAGCAAAAATCATTTGAGACAGCTTGAGTTCTTACTGACAAAGATGATTTTTTTCATGTTCGTTGCCTGTGAGTTGGTTACCTTCTGGTATTGTTAGATGATGTGCACTCTGTTATTGTGAAGTTCATACAACATTGAGCATGATATGCTCTGATGGCACATCATTTGTAACATTTAATTCACCTTTTCAGGCCGAGAAAAGAGATACGGTTGGTCCACAAGAACAGGTAATTAGCCATTATGTTTTTAAGTTTCTTGTGAGATATTTTGTTCCATTTAGCTATTAGGTTGCTGATAGATTTCTTCCCAGGTCTTTGTGAGAAAAGTAATTGGAGTTCCATGACAAGTAGCTTATGTAAGCGATTGCTTTCAGAATCACACCCTCTTCCACAAGGTTAGTCTCTGAGACGGTCTACCATTTTTAATTCATGTAACCTAGCGTGACATATTTTGCTCTTCTGTAGGCTCTTAAGGAAGCATTTGAAGTGTTTTGCAATAAGGGTGTCGGTGGAAGCTCTAGTGCCGAACTTCTCGCCACATTCTGTGATAATATACTCAAAAAAGGTGGGAGTGAGAAACTGAGTGATGAAGCAATTGAAGAGACCCTGGAGAAGGTGGTGAAGTTGCTTGCTTATATCAGCGATAAGGATCTTTTTGCCGAGTTCTACAGGTGATTCTTACATCTTTTATTCTAACTGATGTATT
The DNA here is from genome assembly GCA_033675395.1 of Rhodiola chrysanthemifolia. Lineage (NCBI taxonomy): Eukaryota > Viridiplantae > Streptophyta > Magnoliopsida > Saxifragales > Crassulaceae > Rhodiola > Rhodiola chrysanthemifolia. The sequence goes on along the minus strand of CM066207.1, from coordinate 30,751,657 downwards.
CATTATGTGCCTGAATGTATGTATTCATGGTTGACATTTGACAGGAAAAAACTTGCCCGTCGACTTCTTTTTGACAAGAGTGCTAATGATGACCATGAAAGAAGTATTTTAACGAAATTGAAACAGCAGTGTGGGGGTCAGTTCACATCCAAAATGGAGGGAATGTTACGATGTACTGCAAGTCAATGATGCTTATATTGTCCCCATTTTGCTAAAAGCTATGTACGAGTCGTTTGATTTGTGTTTCAGGCCACTGATTTGACTCTTGCACGAGAAAATCAGGCCAGCTTTGAGGACTACATTAATAATAATTCAGATGCAAACCCAGTAATTGACTTGACTGTAACAGTCCTAACAACTGGCTTCTGGCCAAGTTACAAGTCCTTTGACCTCAATCTTCCAGCTGAAATGGTAACTGTGGATATATATTTAAATTTTTATGGGATATAGTTCAGGAGAATTCTCATGCACTTGAACATGCTATGCAGGTCAAATGTGTGGAAATTTTCAGAGAGTTCTATCAAACAAAGACCCAAGCACAGGAAACTTACGTGGATATACTCGTTAGGCACGTGTAATATCAATGGAAAGTTTGAGCCAAAAACCATAGAGCTGATCGTAACAACCTATCAGGTACTGTTAAAGATATGCGCCCTTATGGGTATGGAATGGTTAAATTAATTTATAAATTTGTCCTAAGCTTCTTGTTTGTTTTTGTAGGCTGCTGCTCTTCTCTTATTCAACGCTTCGGATAGATTGAGTTACTCGGAAATTGTGACTCAGTTGAATCTGAGTGATCACGACGTTATTAGAGTGCTTCATTCGTTGTCTTGTGCCAAATACAAGATCCTTAACAAAGAGCCGACAATGAAGACAATCTCTCCCACAGATTACTTTGAGTTCAATTCTAAGTTTACAGATAAAATGAGAAGAATCAAGGTTCAGATGTCTCACCGTCTTTATTGGTCGATTTAGTGGCTTCAGTACATCCGTTTTATTATTATTACATCCAATTGATCCTTTCATTCAATTGCAGATTCCATTGCCTCCAGTGGACGAGAAGAAAAAGGTAATTGAAGATGTTGACAAGGATAGAAGGTATGCAATAGATGCATCCATTGTGCGCATAATGAAGAGCAGAAAAGTTCTGGCCCATCAGCAGCTTGTTTTGGAATGTGTGGAGCAGTTGGGAAGAATATGTTCAAGGTAATATTTTCAGCGTCATTGACATTGGTCGTCTATACTTGCAGTGTGTCCAGCTCAACGCTCATTATTTATGAACATCCTTTCGTTCTCATAGTACGTCATGAAGTGTACCATCATCTCAACCTTTTAACCATTGTTTGCAGCCTGATTTCAAGGCCATTAAAAAGAGAATTGAAGATTTAAATTACCCGTGATTACTTGGAACGAGACAAGGAGAATCCCAACTTGTTCAGATACTTGGCTTGATTCGGCCTACTCCCTTGCAATTTGAAGTTGCCACACATTGGATGACACAACGAATCGCCATAATCAGAACAGTGGCTTGCAAACGCACAAAATTTGTTGCCACCTGATGACAGCCCACCTCTACTTATGGACTACACTTGAGTCGTTATGCATCGATGACAGCCCCAGCTTTTTTCTGCTTTTTGGCACGGTTATTCTTTTTTTATTGTGTTTTTTTCTGATATGAAAATGTATGTAGCTAGCAACTAATCACTGTACATTTTGTACAAAATCTGGGTCTCATTCTTGAACCTACACTCCATTTTCTGATAATCCCCTGTGGACAGTGCTAGCATTTGTAGCATTTCTACAAGCGACTTTTTCAAGGTACTTTTTTTTTATTTTTGTTTGTTCGAAAACTCAACAACATTTCATCAAAAAAAAAAACTCAACAACATTTAATCAACAAAAAAGAAAAAAAAAGCTCAACAACATATTTTATTGACTATCAAAATTTGTCAGTAAAAAAAAGAAAAGACAATCCCTCAGGCCGATCAACGTCTAGAAATACACTAGGCATCACCGAGTTAGGATTAAATAAGAAATGTCATCTTTGGTGAGAAATAAGAAAAAAATGTCAAACGTCCTATTGATTATTCCACGGTTATGATTTAGCCAATTAATTTGCATTTATTTTGGCGAGTAAAGATCACATGAGAAGTGGTAGTTATGATCATCCGTTCATCTTTGTTATCAATTGTTAGGATTAGATTTAATTAGATTTAATTAAATTACATAATTTGTACCTTTTCAAATGATTCTTCGTAGCAGTACATTATTCGTACCTTTTCAAAGGATTCTTCATAGCATGCATATACATGAAGCTACGAAGAATCCTTTGAAAAGGTACGAATAATGTACTAGTTCTCATTTCTCACCGTAACCACCACTTCTCACCGGAACCGAACTCTTATTTTAGCAATGAAATTATGATTCGGGGTGTATTCGTCATTTGACTTTACTAATTTTAGTTAAGATCCTATTTTTCGCCCACGCTTGTGCGGTTTTTTCGATCCTCGCAATGTTTAATTTTCATATCGAAAATCCTTTCGAATATACTCGCTGATTTCATCAAACCCTTTCGAATATACATCGCTGATTTCATCAAACCCTTTCGAATCCTCGTCTTTGATTTCATCAAACACTTTCGAATATACATCGCTGAGCGAACCATGAGCACATCCGCCGACAACACTGCAGGTAATTAATTGGTTGTTTCGTTCTTGCATTGTACGTAACCGTTTTGAGTAGATTGATTTCATTGCATATTACTGACTAGTCGATTTTGTAATTCGGAAGTTTCGGCACTCAAATCGTATCGCAGTGTATATGGGAACAGGCCATGCAACTGGTTAATGCGTAGTTGTTTATATAGAGTTCGTAGCAGAGTAAGTCGATAAAATGCGTAGATTAATGCATATAACTCGTAGCGCAGTGTAACAGTGGAATAGAGCATCCACTTTTAAAATGCGTAGCTGTATATGTAAAAATTCATAGCTTTTAATGTAAAATTGAAACCATTAAAAATTGTAGCTCGTTGATATCATTCGTAGCGTGTAACACATAATTCTTATCACATAATTTGTGTGTTATGTAAGCCATTTCAGTTTAAGTAGTTTATATATTTTGTAATTTTAATACATAATTTGTAACTCTTCAATGTTTGTGTGAAACAGGCCACTCCAATGTTGATGCTGATTTTTGCGATGATGATTCTAGTTCTTTTGTATCAGATTCTGGTATTAGACATTGGATTCCGAAGTGTCCAGCTGAATTTAAACCTCGGATTGGGATGATCTTTAAAATATTGAAGATGCTACTAGTTTTACAAACATTATGTATACATTGCTGGTTTTTCGGTGCGCTTATCGACCTCTAGCACAAGGTCGGATGGCATAGTTACCCACAAGTATTTGGTGTGCCACCGGGAGGGGTACAAAGAGAGGTCTACAGTTGTTGACACTGTAAATTCGGTAGAACACAGTGAGAGGCATAGAAGGGACAGTAGATGTGGATGTTTAGCAAGATTGTGATTAAATATTATTGATGGTGGTATATACCGTGTGTACTCGTTCGAGGAGTCTCACAATCATTGGTTGGCTGATGATATTGGTAAACAATATTTGAATCAAAATAGGCAGTTGTCTGTTGTTCACCAAAATATTATCATGCAATGTGGTAAATATTATGCATACTCTTTTGAATCGACTAACAAATTATGTATTAAAATTAAAAAATATATTGGTAAACATTGGAGTGGCCTGTTTCACACAAACATTGAAGAGTTACAAATTATGTATTAAAATTACAAAATATGTAAACTTTTACTATACTGAAATGGCTTACATAACACACAAATTATGTGATAAGAATTATGCATTACATGCTACGAATGAAATCAACGAGCTACAATTTTTAATGGTTTCAATTTTACATTAAAAGATACAAATTTTACATATACAGCTATGTATTTTAAAAGTGGATGCTCTATTCCACTGTTACACTGCGCTACGAATTATATGCATTAATCTATGCATTTTATCGACTTACTCTTCTATGAACTCTATATAGACAACTACGCATTAACCAGTTGCATGGCATGTTCCCCCTATACACTGCGATACGATTTGAGTGCCGAAACTTCTGAATTACAAAATCGACTAGTCAGTAATATGCAATGAAATCAATCTACTCAAAACGGTTACGTACAATGCAAGAACGAAACAACTAATTAATTACCTACAGTGTTGTCAGCGGATGTGCTCATGGTTTGCTCAGTGAAGTATATTCAGAAGGGTTTGATGAAATCAAAGACGAACGACTTTCGATATGAAAATTAAACACTGCGAGAATCGGAAAAAACCGCATAAGCGTGTGCGGAAAAATACGATCTTAACTAAAATTAGTAAAGCCAAATGACGAATACACCCCGAATCATAATTTTATTGCCAAAATAAATGCAAATTAATTGGCTAAATCATAAACGTGGAATAATCAATCGGACGTATTACATTTTTTCTTATTTCTCACAAAAGATTAGGCATACTCTTTTGAATCTTCAGAACAAAAGAGTATGCATAATGTTTGTAAAAAATTTGTTTGTCTCACTTGGTTCTACCGTTGTTTGTAAAAATTGGTTGTTTTTCGGTAGGTACATTCACGGGTTTATGACTCTTGTGGAATTTTTCACCGGTTTCAATAATGCTATGGATCTTCAAAGAAATACCAGAGTGCAGCTTTACATTGAATCAAGAAATTCCACCCCATCACTGCAATCTATGCATAAATTGGAGAAGCATGCATCGGAAATTTTCATAATTCCTTTCGTTCGGAAAGCGAGAAATCTTAATTGTTGTCTATGAAATCATCATCGCTGTTTGCAGATTGGCCATAAATGTTGGGCGACTGTTGTTTTCTACTTGCTGCAACATCAGTGATATACAAAATTATAATTGCCTCCCAGCGTAGATTGCATCACTATTTAAAAACAGTAAACACAAAGCCAATATATCATAGTATAATAAATAGTTTAGTTTAAAAAGCATATGCCACACTCTTTTGGAAAACATCACAACTGTTACGCATTTTGAATAGAAAGATACGCATTATAATTAATAGCATTTTGAATAGACAGATATGCATTATAGTTTTTCAGATTTTGTAGTTCTGAACCGCTAATGATCAAACAATATGTACAAGATTTTTCAGACCATGTAGTAAACAAATGTTGAATCATCGCAAACATTATGCATACTCTTTTGAATCGACTAGTCAGTAATGTGCAATGAAATCAATCTACTCAAAACGGTTATGTCCAATGCAAGAACAAAACAACCAATTAATTACATGTAGTGTTGTCGGCGGATGTGCTCATGGTTCGCTCAGCGAAGTATATTCGGAAGGGTTTGATGAAATAAAAAATGAACGACTTTCGATATGAAAATTAAACACTGCGAGGATCGGAAAAAAACGCACAAACGTGGGCAGAAAATGGGATCTTAATAAAATTAGTAAAGCCAAATTTGGCTAGTAACAGAAGCATCAAGTGTATAATGCGTAGCATTATATTTAAAATTGGTAGTTCAAGTTAAGAATGTTTGTAAATTGGTAAATTAATACGAATGATGCCTTTTTGCAAGGCACTGACTATATTACCAGTTGCTACGTGATGAGTCGTATTTATACGACTCGTCGAGTCAACTAATCCCATTTGTTTCGGCACATTATTATGCGAATAGTTACTTTTTAGTGTTGTTTTGCATTTCGGGTGTTTCGGAAGCTCTAGGACGAAACATGCATAAAAGACGGCATTTCATGCCGAAAACATTACAATGGCAGATCAGACCTTTGGGCATTCGACGGAGTGCTGGGAACGGACCGCTGAGCATAAAAATATGAACCACGGCATTTCGTAGCTGACTCGATTCCCTACAACTCCCTAGTTTACACCGAGAGCATCCGAGGTCATATAGAAGGTCAAATCCAGAGTTGAAGTCGGAACTGGCGCGCAGAAGAAGGAAACAGACTCAGTGCCTACCGCACCATATGTAGACATTAGCTCGACACTAATGTCTGAAGGAAACACGGCCTAATGTTTCTGTAGGGCGCGGTGGTAATGTAGAAGCGAGACGCGGTGAGCCACGAGATGCTGACGTCAGCAGCGCGTTTGATGACGTCAGCAAGCCGAGATTTGATAACTCTAGCCCAAAAACGGATTTAGAAACCCAATTTGATAATTCAACCCAAAACCAGATTTGGGAACACAGTTTTGCTATATATTAAGGTTTTGGGTTAGGGTTTCAAGCATCTCTTAATCCATAATCCTACGAAGACTGAGACAGCTCTGGAGAAGACGAAGAACTCGAAGCTTTCGGCGATACAGAGATTTTCTACTTCCTTTTCATCAAAAATATTTGTGTTTATTTCCATGACGATGAGTAGCTAAATTTCTGTTTCAGTTTAGGGTTTCCATTGTGACAACGTTTTTGAGACTTTATTCTTAATGCAATTTCTCGTTTCTCTAGTTCTCGTGCTTAATTTCAAGGATTGAACTGTGAAGATAAGTGGATACTTACCCGTAAAGCTTAGCCGAATAATTCAGTTCCTATCGTTAATACTTGTTTGATACTTACCCGTAAAGACAGGTAGTGACACCTAGATTCGATAACACCTTTCCCTGACTATTGGATTTAGGAGAACTAGAAGTCTAATACCTTTCCCGGATTAGATTGTGGTGTATTACCTTTCCCGGAATACTTTAGGTTATAACCTTTCCCGGAGTAACCACACTTAGAAACTTGAGATTTAATTATTAGCAGTCAATGATAAACATGTCACAATAGAAACCCTAGACTGAATATTATCTCTGATTGTCTTCGTTAAACTTTTCTCTTGTGCTTTACAATAATTGCTCACAAAAACCCCCCTTTTTAATTGTTTACAGTTACAGCTTCAACGCACCAGCTCTCTTGGGTTCGACTCTGCTTGCCGCTACACTAGCTCATTGCAAGAGAATTATAAATTTAAGTTTGACGCGTCAGACGACGCGCGTCACTACGCATATTGGTATAATATGCTACGCATTTTACAATTATGTTTAAGTATGTGCACAAGTCTAACATTCGTAAACACAACTGCAAAGCTTTCAAATTTAGCCCTAAAGTTCCCATAACCCCTAATCATTCGTAAACTCAAATGCAACATTTGTAACCCCAACGGTAAACGGAAGTTACTTAAAGTTTCCCATAAACCCTGAAATTCGTAGAAACGCAACAATCGTAACCAAAACGGTAAACCGAATTTACTTCAAGTTTCCAGTAAACCCTAACATTCGTAGAAACAACCACAACATTCGTAGACACATTTGAATTGGAATTTACTTCACGTTTAACCCTATAATGAGTTTACGACGATGTATCGTAAAATTGGGACGAAGTCTAATTTGTCTGCTTGCCTTTATCCGCCATTTAATCCGTCGCCGTCGGTCAACTTTTAGTCGCCTCCTGTCTGTCAACTTTCAGTCACCACAACTTTTGGTCGGCGCCGCTCATCTTTCACAGAGAATCACAGAATGGCAGAGACTAATATGATTATCTATGGTTTAGTGATTTGCGCGAGACAAAAGCGGGATTACGGTTTAGATTGATTTTTCATTTCCTAATTTGCCCTTTAAGCATATTAAATAATTAGAAAAATATGAATTTTAATTTAAAACAAGACTAATCTTAACCGTTTATTATTTTGATCAGATGGATGTTAAGATTTCTTAATTCTCATCTAAGAAGCCCTTCTCACCTGATCTCAACTTAGGCATCACCAGCGTTCTAAAAATGGCGAGTGATTATAAAAACATTAAAAATTTTTTTTGTTATAAACATAATCATTATATGGATGATTTTTCTTAAGTGACTAATGGTGTGTCCAAGTAGTCCAATGCTTTTCCCTAAGTGTCCAATGGATGCCCAATGGTATGCTACTTATGTCCATCTTAAATTCTTTATTACTAGTCTCTTTAGATATTCATGTATTTATATTCCTATATAAAGGGATCATTTGTAAGGGATTTTAAATCATTCAAAAGCATATAATCTCTACACTTCTCTCTTACATGTTCATGTTATTCTCCCTTGGAGTTTCTCCTCCATTACCACATATTTTCGCAACATGTTATCAGCACGAATTGCTCAAGGTAGTGATCCAAAACTTTCTTCCCTCTTATTCTTTACATGATGCAATTATGGCAACATTGAGTCCATCCTTAGATAAATTTCAAAATCGCTTAGCGTTTGAGAGAATCAATTTCTTTATGGTTATAGCATGTATGCATACTTCAAATCTATATCTTTTATGTGAGGAGCGGTCAAATGAGAACCCCTCACTACTAATTTGTCCAAAATTTTCGTCTTCAAGAATCCGCCGGAAAAGGGACGGAAAGTTGACGGAAAAACGTGAATTTCCGTCAACTTTCCTTCAACGGCGATGATGTCGGAAATTTTCCCGACGGTAAATATTTTCCGTCGACATTTCGTCATCTTATTCCGTCGACGTGCCGTGTCTATTTCGTCATATTTCCGGAAATATAATTCCGTCTGCGTGGCGTTGCTATTCCGTCACAGTTACGTACAACAGTTCCGTCTACACTCCGTACATATTACGTTAAAGTCTTTTCCGTCACCTTTCAGTCTAAATTCCTTCGACATTATAATCCGTCAACCTTTCGTCTATATTACGCTACTCACATTTCCGTCATTTGTCCGGCATAAATCCGTCAATATATATTATCGGCAATTATCCATATACGTTCCGTCGTCGTTATTTTCCGTCGACGTTCCGTCCTTGTTACGATACTGGTATTTCCGTCATTGTTCCGGCCGATTCCGTCAATATATATTATCGGCAATATTTCATCTACGCTCCGTCGTCGTTATTTTCCGTCGACGTTCCGTCCCTGTTACGATACTGGTATTTCCGTCATTGTTCCGGCCGATTCCGTCAATATATATTATCGGCAATATTTCATCTATGCTCCGTCATACACATTTTCCGTCATTGTTCCGGTAAATTCCGTCAATATATTATCGGCACAAATCCATCTTCACTCCGTCCTTATTTTCCGTCTACATTCCATCTACACTCCATCCTCTATTTCCGTCTGCCAAATTCCTGAATAAACAAAATTAATTTAAATGTCTAATTTACATAATTAATTTAAATTAAATGTTTTAACAAAATTAATTTGAAATTAGACATTATTTTGCACATTTAACAAAATTAATTTAATAAACCAAAATTCGAAATTTGAAATTATATCAAATAATTCAAATCAAACAAAATTAAAACGACTAATTTCTGCGGTCTTCATTCGATTCCTGATGGCCATCATGGTTGTTTCCATCCGAGCTTCGACCGGAGGTCGGCTGGTATCCAGAAGTACTGAGCATTCTCATCATAGCAGCTTGCATTTGCATCATTTGGTCAATGCTATCTCTTAGGGACTCCTGTTGTTGTTGCTGCATGGTCCTCAAATCAGCCTCCTGTCGGGATTCTATGCGCTCTAAACGCGGCACAAGCTCCTGAGTGTAATCGTTCGATGATTGGCTCCTTGCTGCTCCTTGCACGCTGGCACACGACTGGCTGCCCGTCGAAGAGTACTGTTCCGACACTAATGTTGCTGCAGGACCATACAGATACGGTATCCCCGACCTTGGGTGAACTCCCTTGACAGTTGCAGCGGCCTCTACCAGCTTTTCATCCGGTACCCTTTCATCTGCAACGCGATCCTTCAGGACCAGAGCTTCAGCATCAGCAAGCTGTTTCTGCACATTCGTACAAATGAAACAAAAAAATTGTGAGTCCCAAATACATGTATAAGAAACATATTTTTGAGTTACAATTATACTATTAATATTTTGTTAAGTGTAGTACCCTTTTGTTCTCCCAATCAGGTATCAGATACGTCCCATCCTGCCGCTTGTATTTCTTGTCAAACATATCAGTTAGCAACACTTGTCTTTTATTGTTCTTTTCCTGCAAATTTAATGCAAATGTGTTGTGAAAAAATTTAACTATAAACATTGAATTATTAGTGTAACAATTTAATGATATATTGTTGTGAAAAATTGAAGTGTAAAAATTGAATTATTACCATCTTCGCATGGTGAAAGTGTGCCGGTCTAGACCCAAATGCGTGCAATTTCGGGCCGTTTCTGGCAAGGTTGGCAGCATACATTTGCTTGTTCTTTTCACTGCGGGCTATGAATGATGGGTCCGTATTAAATCGAGCTCTCCCCGCATCTATGTGATCTTTGGTCAACCATTTCGGGCCTTTGGTTTTCCCGGTTCGCAAACCTCTCCACGAATCTTGTAGAATCTTAGCCGCCTTCTTCCTAAAGTTGGCCTCAATTTGGTCGGTGTGTATCGGATCCCACCGGTACAAGCTCTACATATACATTACATAGAATCACAAAACTATGTAATCGAAAACCAAATTAACCAAAAAATAATGCAACTGCTACAATTTTTTTTACCTTGAAGTGTCGAAACCACTTCACCGGAGCTTATGGATCACACGTCTCCACTGTCGTCCAACCAATCTTAAAGCCAGGTCCAATGCATTGAAGCCCGATTTTGTTAACAGCCGAAGGGGGGTCAAAGCTGAAATAATTAAAAGGTAACATTTATAATATGGTTAGCATAAACAAGCTGCACAAATTTATGTACAATGAAAGTACTCACTTGTCATCCTCAGCTGGAGTGATCCAAGGTCGAGTATCATGTGGCATTGAACCCAACGGAGTCTCCTCACTGACTCCGCCACCGGCGGAAGTCCCTCCTCTAACGAAATCTGACCGCATTGCGTCATCATGATCGGCAGCATATGCCGAAGGTGAGGCCCTCTCTTCGGCATACTCGTCCCTGTTCACCCCCACCATATGAAACAGGTCGTCGATTGAGTACTCATCCACTTCTGGTAAGACTCTGTCTTCATCCATAGGCACAGTTGTGTCCGGTACATGCATAGAAGGCCTGTAAATGTCTGGACTTGGACGTCTGTCCCTGGTTGACGATGGTGTACTTTGCCTTTCCTCACCCCCTTGTCTCGCAGGGATATGAGCCTGTACAGGAACAGGTCTGTACGCATCTCTATTTTGACTGTTTTCCCCAGCTGATGGCTGATGTTGATCACCCTGAATCAGCTGTCTTGGTTGGCGTATTTCAGTTAGCGGCGTTTGTGCTGGCCCTCTACCAGCCACGGTTTTTACCCTGTACATTTCGCTTGAGTGGTGCCATTTACCCTGCCATAAAATTTAAATTAGTAATTTCAAATCACAGATAGAACAAACAAATTTGCTTCTGAAATCGGACACACGCGCATAACATTTGACACCACCATATATACCAATTCGAATCGAACAAACAAATAACCGCAGGCGAACAATAGAATCACGAACTCAACTGAAGCGCACAAGAGAAAGACGAGTAGTTTTCCCATACATGGGCTATCAAGGTTGCTTAGGAATTGGCAAAAAAATCGGGATGTCGACCTCGGCGGGGTACGGCGGACGATTGTGTGCTAACACGGATAATGAGGGTTTTACATTGCGCATGTAATTTCAATTCGCTTTGTCCAAAACAATATGTATTTAGTCTATTTTAACCAAAACTTTTTAACTCGTCTAGGCGGGCGAATACGGCGGGGATTTTTTTAATATGAATATAACAGCGCTTGTTTTGAAAAGCGCTGACGTAAGTAGATATTACGGCGCCTTCGTATATAGGCGCTGTATTTTACTTATTTAATACGGCGCTTAACATATAAGCGATGTTCTAAATGTCCCATATGACATCGTCTATTTAAGCAGCGCTGTTTTTTTGTACCATATTACATCGCTACTCAGACAGGCGCTGTTTTTTTATTGCATTATGACATCGTCTATTAAAAGAAGCGCTGTTTTATGGTTACTTTAAACAGCGTACATATATTAAGCGCTGTTTACTTAACATTTTTCCAGAAAATTACATAACACAAAACGTTCCATCCCTTTCCATTATTTAAAATAACAAAATTGATAATTACACATACATAATCTTTTTCTCATTCACATTTTATTAACCATGTCATATACATTATTAATATCCTACCTAATTTTTTGAATCTTTGAAATTTTAATATTCTAATATCCCACATTGCTCGATGCCATTGACTTGGATTCACGAGTGATTATAAAAGGGGAGAGTAAAACCGAATAAACCTACCACACCAAAATCCTTCGGATATTTGTGTAAAATGCTTAATTTTTTCTGCACAACGCTTCATGAACTTCTTGTGTTGCCATTGTGCATAGTCACGAGAAGTTCATGAAGTGTTGGCCGAGAAACTTAGGTTAAATCATACTTAAAATACAATGAATGCTCAGACTAGGCACAATATGATCAGACTTAAGATAAAATTGATCTTAGTTATATAATTAAAGATCAGACTTGTTATTCGATACACAAGCACAACATTCTCTACACATTCAAATTTCATGTCCGTTTGGTCTGATTTTTGATTGCTTCATTTGCTTCACGACGATTCGTCAGACTCTTCTTCGGTATCCGGAAAAGCTACGTGCTCGTCGTTCCTGTCTTCTTCTTCGGTGTCGTACTCATTCACCTCATCATCAGCAAGGTCCCCTACGGATCCGATATCGTTGACCAATACAGGCATCTCAGCTCCCATTTCACCATCATCTAGGAACGGAACATTCGCCGCCTCCATGTCGATTGCGTTTGTTGGTTTCACAGGACAAATTGCTACCCAACCCTGATTATTTTGCGATGCTAATCCTGGAAATGTAACATAGTAAACTTGCACAGCTTGCTGGGCAAGAATGTATGGGTCGTAATGGGGGTATGGTCTATGAGTGTTCACGATGACAACCCCGTTAGACGGGTATGATCTAACAAACTGAGGGTCATACCAACGGCACTTGAACAAGACAACCTTTAGGCGATGGCTGCTCCTACATCTCATATGAATTATTTCTTCAATCACCCCGTAGTAGTGTGTACCCTCCGTTCCCTTCACGTAAACATGACTGTTCACCGTGTTCCTCCCTTCACCGTGTCTTTCAATGTGAAACTTGTAGTTGTTTACTTTGTATGTCGCCGAACATGCAACGTTGGATTGGAATCCAGCGGACAAGTAGTGAATCCATTGTGGCAGTCCTATGGTTTCTCCAAGCTCCCAAACCTGGAGAGAATTTAATAATAAAAGTGGTATAGTTTAAATTATACGCATAATGGAACGAACCGTAATTTGATTCTACTTACATGGGAATTCAGCCATTCTGGGAATTCCGTTAATACGACATCGTATATTTGCTGATCAGTAAGTCGCGGTCGTCTTTGTCGTAAGCCGGTTTCAAATAATTCCAAATATTGTTCAAGTTCAGGGGTGTTGCTAAATATGTAATGACTTGCTTTTTTAAATTCCCGGTCGTCCAATACCCTCCTTTTACTTTTGCTGCCACCAACTCCTGGGTAATTGAAAATAGAAATCTGAGGGTCCTCGAAATCTGATGTCCCAAATTCGTTTCGTTTGTATCTTTGGTCGGTTGTTGTTAATTTCGGACCCAGGTAGTCGGACCCCAAATACGAAGTCTCCAGCTGTATGTATGCGTTAACAATACTGGCTTCCACCTCAGCTCTGTTTCCCTTATGGCCCAATTGTTTAAGACGGTATATGAAACGCTCAAACGGATACATCCAACGATAGTGTACTGGTCCACAAAGTAGGACCTCATCAGCCAAATGGATTGGTAGGTGTTCCATTGAGTCGAAAAATGAAGGGGGAAATATGGACTCCAGTTTACACAGTGTCACCGCTATGTTGTTCTGCCAGTGTTCCATTCGCTCAACGTGCAAGGAAGATGCACATATATCTCGGAAAAATGTACACAACTCGGATACAGCTTCCCAGATCTTATTAGGTAAAAACCCCTTGAAAGCAATTGGCATGAGTCGCTCTATAAATACGTGTGCGTCGTGTGACTTGTAACCAACAATTTTTAGTGAACTCAGATCTACTTTGTTCCCCAAATTAGATGAAAATCCATCAGGAAACATCAGAGACTTCACCCAAATAAGTACATTTTTCTGTTCTTCTCGCGTTAGCTGATATTTGGCCTTATTCGCTACCAAACGCCCCCGGCAAGTTTTCAGTTCCAATTCGGGTCTTCGACAGTACAACCCGATATCTTTCCTACACTTCACACCGTCATCTTTGGTTTTCCCCTTAACATCCATGATGGTGTTGAATAAATTCTCAAAAAAATTCTTTTCAATGTGCATGACGTCCAAATTATGTCTAAGCTTCAAGTCCACCCAGTAAGGTAGTCCCCAAAAAATCGATTTCTTTGTCCAGTTGTGTTCCACACCGAAGCCATCGCAAACCTCATTCATATGCTGCTCCCATATATATTTTAAGTTCCTAACCCTGTCATGAACTGCTTGACCAGAACGAAATGGGACTGGACCATCAAAGTCGGTTCGATTTCTGTAAAAATTCCTAACATCACCCCGATATGGATGATTTTCTGATAAAAAGCGTCTATGACACCCAAAATACGATACTTTTCTTCCATTTTTCAACACGAATGTCTTCGTGTCCTCCATACAGTAGGGACAGCCGAGTTTCCCTTGCGTTGACCACCCCGACAACATTGCATAGGCAGGGAAATCAGATACAGTCCACATGAGAGCTGCCCTCAACGTAAAAGTCTGTCTGCGATTAGCATCATACGTGTCAACCCCAACATTCCAAAGTTGAACCAAGTCATCAATAAGAGGCCTTAGATATATGTCCAACCGCTTCTTTGGACTTGACGGACCAGGGATTAGTATAGTTAACCAAATGAATCTCGTTTTCATGCATAACCACGGTGGTAAGTTGTATGTTGTTACCATGACAGGCCAAACGGAGTACTGTTTTGTGGACATACCCCATGGATTAAATCCATCAGTGCATAATCCCAATCTCACGTTACGTGCATCCGATGCAAAATGAGGATGAGACCGATCGAATTGCTTCCAAGATTCTCCGTCCGAAGGGTGTAGCATGCGAGTCACGTCTGCTTTGGGTAAAGCGTGCCAGGTCATTTCTTTAGCCAGGATTTGAGATAAAAAAGTCTTTGTAAACGCGGTATAATCGGCAAGTAAAACATTTGCCTCCTCGCATTTCGCTGGTACGATGAAGAACTTTCTGTACGTCTTGGACGATGATATCTTCGTTCCTTGCAGAAACGACATTCTGTCAAACTTTCGTCGCAACCGTAGTAAATCATACAACCCCCTACGCAAACGTCAATCCTTTGGTACCCCATTCCGAGATCAGATACAAGTTTTTTCGACTCTTTGAATGAAGATGGGATCTTATTCTCCCCCCCAATTAGATTTCTCATCGTTCCACAAACAGCGTTAAATGCGCCTTCTGATAATCCGTAGTTAGGTTTTGTTGCCAGCATTTTCATGTTAATTGAAAGCTCCGTCTCCGTCGTGCAACCTTCGTAAGCCGGTTCCCCACATGAATTTAGCATACTGAAGAATCTGTTTGCTTCGAAATTATCTGTTTGATGTTCAATATTGTTCGACGACTCGGGAATATCATCTGTTGTGCCAATATCTGGAACCATCTCTGGGAAGGCCTCGTCAGTCCAAATTTGGTCTTCATTACCAAAAACTGGGTAATTTGTCGTCGGTTCGGGTAGAGTTGGGACTGTATTATTTACGTACTGCATTTCTACCAGATCTTCCCCGTGTAAGGTCCAATTGAAGTAATTTGGTGTGAAACCGTATTTGTACAAATGGGCTTCCATCATTCTCATATTGATGAATCGCTTGTTCTTGCATTTTGTACATGGACATCGGATTGAGTTGTCGCTGGCAAGAAAACCTTGTGCGACGGCTGCTCCAATAAAATTATTGACCCCATCGATGAAAAGGCAAAGGAATAAAGACGTATAAAAAACTGTGATGCCGGAAATGTAACGGAAAAGTGATGAAACTATTTACGTTAAATGTAAAGGAATAAAGACGTAGAAAATATGTTTGCCTAATTGTGTTTCAATTATCTTAATGTTATATATATATATACACGTGGGTGTCAACAATTAGCACGGAAGACGACAACAAAATTAAAGTGAAAATTAAAAGCTGTGATAAGTGTAGTCACCCGACATCGCTCAATAATGATCGTCACATCATATTGTAAAAAAAAAATAAAACAAAATAGTGAATGATCGTCACATCATATCAAAAAAAAAAACAAGACAAAAAAGGAAATAGTGGTCGTCAAATCGCTTTGGGCAATTTTTTTTATATATAGATACTCATGTTTGATTTCTTGATATATGTGAGCGGTATCGTCGATCAATCCTGACACTTAATTTCTTCACTTTTGTATGATAATATATACATACATATATATATATGTGCACTTTTGAGATGCACAACAAATTCGGCCTCACTTTCACACTGGTATGCCTTTAATTTGAAAATGTACTTGTATACTATTGTCTTCGTTGTGTATGTATGTGTATCAACTGAAGATATGATATCCTAGACATGTACACTCCGAGACAGTGTCGCAACGATATATAAAATATTCAGCGGATCAAATATATCCTTCAGAACCGCCTTCGAATTCATATCCGGACGACGAAGCAAATATACGTTCAGCTTCAGAATTCTTGCTCATTCTTACAATTCGTCGGGTTTCAATTTTAGATAGTAAATTTTACGTGCTTTTATATATATAGAGCATATATAGAAAGAATATACGTCTCGTTTTCGAAAATAGTCCGTGCCCCTGTTTCTGTAAATTAAAACGCGCATTTATAAACGTAGTTAACTTCATTAGATACGTTGCACATCAATATATATATAACATAGTTTATGACACTTTAGTACAGATTATGTGGAACGTTAATTTCATAAATTCAACGAGTTTTTGGTGCTTGCTTTCCATCTGATCCACGGGGTGACGGCTGGTCAACTTCTTCGCCACCGTCACATGGACTTGTATTTGAAGACGAACATTGTCTGTTATTGTTGTATTCGTCGTATCTGTATTTTTCCATACTGAAGCTATGCTCTCCTAAACATTCGGAGCCCAAATCACATGGATAGAATCCATCTTGAGCGGAACAAACATATCCTTCAGAACCGCTTGATTCTTCATCAGACATCTCCGCAAAGAAACGATCGACTGCAGAGTTCGAACTCATTATATGAAATTGTTGGGATGAAAATATGAGCACAAGAGATAGTGCGTTTACTTATAGGGTGGACTTTTAAGACGGCGCTTACACAAAAGCGACGTCCCATATATATATTGAGACAGCGCTTTAATTTAGGCGCTGCCTTAGTATAAATAAACGGCGCGTTTATGTATAGGCGACGTGAGAAATGACATATAACGGCGCTGAAATATATAGGCGCCGTTATATGTTTAGTGAAGACGGCGACTGAAGAACAAACGCCCTAGAACCCTAAAAATTACATTTCAAAACATTTTTTAACCACACTGGTAATTTCCGTTTACGCCGACTTCTTCGCCCGCGGTACGCATTTCGCTCACGCGGAGGTTTGATTTTGTCGCCCAGGTAGGTCGATAGTTGTCATCCTATGTCGGCTCTTATTGTCTCTGTTTTGCATAAGTTGTCGGCGGAATGCGACACAGTTACGATTGCGTGTAAATTTGAAAAATTGGTTGACTCCGGTGTATGGATGTATTCATTTAGTCAGGATACTCAGTTCAGGCAACTGATTATTATTCTACTTGAAACTATGAGAGTGTAGGGACGATGGTTAACACACCAAGTAGTCTCGAAGGAGCCTCATCAGCGACAGCTAAGAAAAAATCGAAACGTAAACAAAGGGGTGCAACCCTTCTGACCAGTTTAATTGACAAGCATAAAGATGGCACAAAGGAACCGGTCACGATAGCAGCAGATGGAACTATCAACGGTGAAGTAGGGAAATTATTCAGAACATACATTGGTAATATGATATAGTATGTTAATATATTAAGTGAACTGCACAATGTGGTATTTATACGTTAAACTGTGCGTTCGGTACATGCAGGTCTGGTTGCGAAAAAGCATATGCCAATTACATATGAAAAATGGACGTTAGCACGCCCGGATCAGAGGGAGTTTGTTTGGGAAGAGACTTTGGTCCGGATTATTAACTGTGAAACGATTAATTGTTAACTTCATACTTTTGCATGTGTTAACCATTAAATTAATTCTGCAGAAAATATTTGATGTGCCTCAGAATGAGTTAACTACGGTGTTAAAGAGAACGGAGATGCGGGCATCGGCTAAAATATGGAGAGAATTTAAGAGTGAGCTGGCAAATAAGTACATTTTTGGTCCGAAAGAAGGAGAGGACCCACGACAGATGTATCCGTTCATTGATACGGATCAATGGAAGACCTTTGTGGAACAACGTCTGACTCCCGAGGCACAAAAACTTAGGGAGTTGAACATTGCGCGAGCGAAATCGAACCGGTACCCGCATACTATGTCCAGGGGCGGGTACAAGAAGGCAAAAGCGGATGTCGTCGCGGGGAAATTAGCGGAGATGGAGGCGCAGGGTTTAATATCCCCGGGGGATGACCCTGTCATCGATGTTGGAAGGCATGAGGTATGGAAGAGGGGGCACCAAAGGACTAATAAAGAGTACGTGAATGACCATATGAGGGAGGTTGCCGACAAAATTGTAAGTTATATTGTTACGTTACATAATTACGTAACTGTCTGTGACTGTCATGAACGTCCATTCACTTCGGTATCAGGATGAATTGGAGAAGCAAGTGAGGGAAGGAAAATTTATATGCAATGGTCGACGTGACATATTAACAGAGGCCATAGGAAAGGACGAGTACCCTGGACGAACACGGGGGGTGGGGTGTTTGGTAGGTTGGAAAAAAGTATTTGGGAAGCAATCTTCTTCGTCGACCACACAGTGCACTGTCACTTCGAACGCTCTTACGAGTCATAGCCCTGAAATTGGTTACGATGATGACCCATTTGGAGATATACCCAAGGTAATATTTCGTCGTAATTTTTTAAATTACGACGAAATTTCAATTTACTTCGTAAATGTGTCTGAATTTTTCCATTTCAGGTTGGGAAGAAATGCTTGCTGCACGTGGAAGGAGGAGGTTCGGATCAGGGCAGGAAACTTGTAGCACTTGGCAGAGTGATGCGAGGACGCTTCGTCCAGTGTCAAGAGCTGACTGATGAGATGGTGAAGGTGGTTGTAGAGATTGAACTTGAACCGTCGGCAGAGCTTCCAATGAAGTTGGGGCGCATGGAGAAAGTATCAGATGCACTGGGTGATTTTGTGGGATGGCCGAAATGTCTGGTAGACATTGATGAAAAGGTAGTTGATTCCTAAATTCTGTTATATGATAAGAAAAACCTATAAGCATATCAATGTGAATAGGTTAATTATTTTTTTTACGCACAGGGATATGACGAGTACAGATTTTTTAAACTCCAATGTAGCAGTTTTGACGACGCTAAACTTGAAGGAATGACAATGACTTGTCGTTTTTTGTACGAACACGCGAAAATGATGGCCAAGTCGACTATCTATTCGGTGCACAGTGCTAGCGAAGTTTTCGGTGAAGATTGTTATATCCAACTGGAAAAATCTGACATTTTGCAGTTCACCTCATTGGAAGCCTTGAGTGCAACCGCGGTTGAAGTGTTCATGGGGTAAATTTTTATTTATTTATTAGCATTTGTTGTTAACAATGAAATTTTGTTGACTGGATCACTTAATTATTCAAATGGCAACAGAGTTATACAAGATCAGATCTCGCCAGGCATCCGGTTTGGATACTTCAGACCGAGTCATATGACTCCGTCCGTCGATCTAGAAACGAGGGTCGCTTGCTTCGAGAGGAGATTGCAAATGGCAGACTACGTTCATAATTTTTGCTACTTCCTCCCCTACGTCCATGTCAAAAAGTAAGTTATTATTTGCCGTGGTGTTCTGTGTTTTCGATGAAATACATTGTATACGAATATAACATGTAAAATATATATTTATTAGGTGGCATTGGATGTTAATTGTCATATTCCCCGAGAAGCGCGTGGTACTTTGGCTTGATCCAATCGCAAGCCCACCGTTGGCTGATGCAATAAATTTCGTCAACACGTAACGACGACTGTGCTAATCCGCTATTTCTTACCAATACTACAAGTGCTACAACTTATAGTAATTACACTAATGTTACAGGGGATTGCGTACATACTTCAATCTCCCGTCAGATGAACCTATACAGTGGAGAACTGTAACGGTATGGACTTAACAAATAACAACGGAAAAGACCGAATTCTTTTATTCCTTTACTTAATACGTTTGATTTATTTGTATAAATCATTTCTTATTTCAGTGCCCCAGACAGCCCTTCAACACTGAAGTCTGTGGATACTATGTGTTGCAATATATGCGCGACATAACGAAGTTTGTTCATCAAACCAATGGATCTCTTCATGACGACATCAGACAGGTAAATATATGCCCCGATAAGTAATAGATCATCAACCATTAGCCTACGTATATGCCAATTTGATAACTGTGCGCTTTTTTCCCAGGCTTTCCCAACAGGAGAGGACTCGTATGGTAACAATGTCCTGAATGATATGAGGTGCGAGTTTGCTAATGAATTGGTAGAATACTTGCGGCAATCAGATAATCCATTGTAAAACACATCATATATATATTCTGTGTATTGGTCCAAATGTTTTGTACATATAATGCTGGGCAATGTAATGTGTTTGTTTTTGTTGATAATATAGAGCAATGTAATCGGGAATAAATGTTTATCAAGGAAATGGTATCGTGCACGGCGCTTTCGACAGCGCTTAAAGTGGACGGCGCCGTGTATAATGTCCAATGAGACAGCGTGTCATTTGTAAGGCGCCGTTTATTATGAACTTAAGTCGGCGCCTTATGGGTAAGCGATGTTTTAAGTATACCTTATACGGCGCGTCTCAATTAAGCGCCGTTTTCAAGTTTATGGATATAAACAATATATCCAATGAGACAGCGTGTCATTTGTAAGGCGCCGTTTACTATGAGCTTACGTCAGCGCCTTATTGGTAAGCGATGTTTTACGTATACCTGATACGGCGCGTCTCAATTAAGCGCCGTTTTCAAGTATACCCGGGTAATAATAAATTAGTTTAAGATATAAACAATATTCAAATAAATTGTATATGAATGTAATATACAATTTATGACATAATTGTAAGGCGTTGGAAATCACTAATATATTTAATTCGTTGGCAATTTCCAATAAATGTTTCATTTTCCGTCATTTTGCCGTCATTTTGCCGTCATTATACCTTTACAAAGTTCCCGTTAATTATAGACCGTTGTTGTGTTTCGGTCACTATTACATGTTATTTCCGTCATGGACGGAAACATTTATGCAACCATATTTCATTGTTGCGCTATATAACTATGAGAACTCTTGAAATCATTCATCCCACCACATTCAGTAGCAACATAACTTCCTTCCAATCGTCAACATGTCTCCTTCATTTGACCGTGTGAGTTTCACTGACAATACACGCGGATTTGCTCGTAGAGATCACGTTGTGCCTATTGGCCGACACCAGTAACAACTTACTATATTGTTCTCTTCATATTGTCTGTTTTGATAAATGCGGCACGTTATGTAATCCATACTTTTGTAACAGTTTCTTCCCATTCGATGTTCAACGACAGATTGCTCAAGAATGCATCTTAAAATGTTGGGACGCAACGTGGGCATCATGGACCAGGATCCCAGACAGCAGCAAGGAAATATGGTTCGAGGAGTTTCAGGTACAAAACAAGAACTCGAGAAATGTTTTACTTTCCTTTGGATGACTAAAGTTAACGGATCTTACAAATGATTTGCTTGTAGAGTATAGCTACCTGGGATGCACAATATGACAGTCGCATTCGGGGTAATTTTATGAATGCATGCAAGATGATCATCAATGATCATCGTACGATGCGAAGGACAGGAAGGAATTCACTTTTGTCGTTGTCAACCAACCCGTAGATTGCATAATGTTGATGTCGTTATAAATCAATTAGTGACAACTTTGTATTCAATGAGTTAAGTAATAAAATATAGTGCTTTTTATCCAAATGAATTTGTAACGCGTGCAAATTAACCCCTAAGTAATGTTTTTTATATAATAAATTATATTTGAAATCATTTGTGTAACGCTGATTGATTATACGTTAAAATAAATTGATAATAAAGTAATATAAAAAAAATTCAGAAAATATGGTTCGCAAATGAGACAGCGCTTCCGTTTTGAGCGATGTCTTAATTGACATTATAAACGGCGCCTTATAAATGAAGCGCTGGCATATATGACGGAAATGTAGGAATGTATGTGAATAAAATATGCGGGTACGTTCCGTCATTTGTTCGTTACTTATATTCCGTCGCTAATCCGAGAACTCATGAGAGACGGAATTAATGTTGACGGAATGATAATGGAAATACCTCGAAAATGTTTTTGGTGACGAAATGGAATCGAAAATGTCACGTTTTATTTACCGTCGCCTTTTCTTATGACTTTATTGAGACGGAATTTTTGGACGGAAAATTTGGAAAAATTTGTAGTGCCTCTTTTTTTTCGAGAACTTTGAGAACCTTCTTTATGCATTTTCGTTTTTGCCTAAGTGTACTTTCCTCAACCTAAAAAATATCTGGGCAAAAATAATGCTCGAAACTGCACAATGAAGGAAAAAATGTGAGTGGGACATGTGTCACCTCCACATTCAAAGATGCAAATTGATCCAATGGTGAGATTTGGTGTCTCGGGTTCTCGAATTTTTAGGGATTCTCAACCGAGCGCTCCCCTGTTTTATGCTATAACATGTATATTTCATCTAATCATGTTTTCGAAAATATTGCCATGCTTAATTTTATATGTCGAAACATGATTTTCTGTCATGTTTATTTTCATGTTCTATGTCATGGATAATTCATATATGACTTATTTCTCTTATGTTTATAGAGTTCGGTTCCGGTGAGAAGTGGTAGTTACGTGAGAAATGAGAACTAGTACATTATTCGTACCTTTTCAAAGGATTCTTCGTAGCTTCATGTATATGCATGCTAAGAAGAATCTTTTGAAAAGATACGAATAATGTACTGCTACGAAGAATCATTTGAAGAGGTACAAATTATGTAATTTTATGTAATTTTATGTAATTTAATTAAATCTAATCCTAACCATTGATAACAAAGATGAACGGATGAGATTAGTTCTCATTTCTCACCATAACTACCCCTTCTCATATGATCTTTACTCTATGTTTATATTATGTATACTTCCTTCTAATCATGTCTTTAATTCAATTGTCATGCTTAATTTTACTTTATTAATTAAGTTAGTATTTCATTTTATTTACTACTTGAATTTCATACATGTTATGCTTATCATATCAAGTTGCAACATCAAATGCAATAAAAGCTTGAGTTTTATTCCCGTGACAAATTTTGGCAATGATTATTTGGCATAGATTCAAGAAATCCTCCTTAATGCCATGTATCTTTACGATACTATGAAATAAGAAATAAAAATAAGGCAAAAGTCATGAATTCCTTTGTCATCATCTCCATGAGGAATTGGTACGAATATTTGACAGTAAAAGATCCCTAAACCTTTCGAATGGATTTTAAAAAGGGTACAATTACCAAGAAAAAATAAAAAGGGGATCGTGATGATCTCCCTAAAACTCGCTTTGATTGGATACACTTGCATTGCAAGATTATAAAAGTGCAAGCGAGTATAAATCCGCAATGTTAAGAATCATTTTTCAATTGATGTTATGCGGTGAACATATTACGAATAAAGATATGTTGAAAAAAATATATGGGATCGTATTTGTCGTACATCCAAACACACCTTATTAATATAGATTCAACCTCGTTGATGGTAAAATGCGTTAAAATAAATTTTACTGAACAAAGTGATGATCCTAAGGATATCACCCATTTGGACCTATACGAATCTCACTCATTTGGATGTTGGACATTATTTTTAAGAGTCTAATGGAGAGTTTGATAAACTAATCAGTGATAAAAAGACGATATAAAAGATAATGTCTTATTTATTTTTGAAGTGTTTATTTTAAGCATTTTTATATTTTTATGTTTTATGCTTTATTCTCCATTCTAAAATTATTTCTAATTTTATTTATTATTTATGTTTTGACGATACATGAATATTATTTTCCCAATTACGATGAAAGATGACGGTCTATCGCTATGTTTAGCGGATAGTGACCCAACATGTACAATTATAAGAGATAAATATATATTTCACATCTTGAATTAGCTAAGGCTAATATCAATACAATGTCCGATGCATCAAATATTATTGAAGGCTATGAAAGAGCCCAAATAGTGTTACCTAGTGGTACACAGTTTATCATAGATGATGCAATGTTATCAACGAGATCAAAAAGAAACCTTTTAAATTTCAAAGATATACGCCATAATGGCCATCATGTTGAGACAACAAATGAAAATTGCATTGAATATTTATATATAACGTTTATGGTCTCAGGAATAAAGAAGTTCATACAATTCTGGATTTTCTTATACTCTTATAAATCCAGTTGAATCATATATGGTGATAAACTAGAATTCAATAGACCCAAATTTTTTTTCTAATATGGCATGATCGATTAGGCCATCCGGGTTCAATAATGATGCGAAGAATATTGAAAATTCACATGGACATTCATTAAAGAGTAAAAATATTCTCATGTCCAAAGATCTCTCGTGTGTTGCTTATTTTCAAGGAAAATTGATCACAAGACCATTTCTAATGATAGTTGAGACTGCATATCCAACATTTTTAGATTGGATTCAAGGAGATATATGTGGACATATTTCCCCATCGAGTGGACCATTTCAGTACTTTTTGGTATTTATTGATGCATCAACAAGATGGTTGCATGTTTGTTTATTATCCACTCGTAATATGACATTTGCAAGACTGCTTGCTCAAATTATTCGATTACGAGCACATTTTCCAGATCATAACGATTAAGAAAATCCATATGGATAATGCGAGAGAATTTACATCATAGTCTTTTGATGACTATTGTATGTCAACTGGAATTACAATTGAATATTCAGTTGCTCATGTTCATACTCAAAATGGTCTAGCGGAATCCGTTATTAAGAGACTAAATTAATAGCTAGACAATTACTTATGCGATAAAAATTACCAAATTCTGCTTGGGGATATGCAATATTGGATGCTGAATTATTAATTCGTAAGGCCAAGTGCAAATAATCTTGTATCCCCATTTGCAACTTGTCACTGGCCAAGATCCAAATATCTCTCATTTAAGAGTTTTTGGGTGTGCAGTTTATGTTCCAATATCTCGGCACCAAAATACTAAAATGGGACCCCGACAAGGATTGGGAATTTACGTGGGATTTGAATCTCTGTCGATTATTAATTTTTTAGAACCTATGACATGTGACATATTTAAGGCACGATTTGCCGACTGTCAGTTTGATGAGACAAATTTCCTTGCATTAAGGATATAAAATAAAGTCCGAAAAAAGGACGAGATATCTTGGAATGCAGAGTCGTTGTCTCATTTTGATCCTCGGATAAATCAATGTGAACTAGAAGTTCAAAAGATTATCCACTTACAAAGGGTGGCAAACACATGCATTCACAAATGTTAAGACAGTGATAAAGTCACATAGCACCTATTAATGCTCCTTGCAAAATTAACCTTCCCGATAAAGATAATGCAAATAGATTAGCACGAGAGTATAAAACACGACATAAGCGTGGTAGACCAATTAAGTCCAATACTAAAAATCTTAGAAAAAGAAAGGTTCAAGATAACTGTAATACTGCATCAACCACTATTCCAAAAGGAATAGATATGAATTATGAAGATACATCTTCCCAAGACAATGCGATACCTGAAAATGATGACAATGAATAAATTTTGATCAATTATGTCATTTCAGGAAAGAGATGGAATAGAAAATAAATTATGATGGATAATATATTTGCCAATACTATGGCTCTAGACATTATAGAAGAAAGTGAGGATCATAAGCCAAGATCGGTTAATGAATGCCGATGAAGAAATGATTGGCCAAAAGGGAAAAGTGCTATCAAGGCAGAGTGAAATTCACTTGAAAAACGTCAAGTCTTTGAAAAACTGCCTTAACATCCAAGAATGTCAAACTTGTTGGTTATAAATGACTATTTGTGCGAAAATGAAAACATTCATTTTTTATTTAGTTTGTTAGTTTTATATAGAAGGACTTCAAATGACTTTGATGGATGTCATGATAACCTTACTTACATGGGTCACTTGATAATGAAATTTACATGAAAATTCTCAAAGGATTAAAATTACCTGAAGCATCACTACTACAAACGATGCATTATGCATCGGTTCGATAAATGGCATTATGCATCGGTTAGACATTATGCATCGGTTCAAAGGGAAACCGATGCATAATGTGAGGCTTTAAGCATCGGTTTTGACTAAACCGATGTATAAGTTACTTAAAATAATTAACTTAGGTTTTTTGTTGCAGTTTGATTTTCAAACTCCGTCTCACTTGCTCCCTCCTCGGCTTCGTTCGACGCCGCTCATTGCCATCGACTTCAATATCGCTCACTGTCCTTCGTCAGTCGTCTCCGTCGCCATTGCTCTTCCTCCTCCTCGCCACTCGTTCAACGCCGCTCATTGCCATCGTTCACTGTCCGTCGCCAGTCGTCTCCGTCGCCGCTTGCAACGGGGTCATTCCTCCACTCGCCTCCGAACCAACAGGTTAGGGTCTGGTTGTGAAATTTTAGTATGTAATAGTTAGGGTTATTTTGCAGTTGTAATCCATTAACAATCAAGTCTGCTAATATTTAGTTGACATTTTAGTTATTGCTCTATCATCGTTGATTGATGTAAATAACTAATTGGATTCATGTATGCTAATATTTTTGTTTGAAAACACAGATTCGAGCGGCGTTACTTCTATATGGTGGAAGTTGTATCGTGTTTATCCTCCAAACATCATATCAAGTAAGGTATTCTATTGTGTTAATTGTGTATAGCTTTCGAACTTGGACATTGTTGCTCTTTCATCGTTGAATGAAGTTAATAACTAGTTGAATTTAAGTATATTAATTTAATTGATGTTCTTTTGTTTAGGGTTAACATTTGCAATCTACATCCTATTCCCTTTGGTTGTTCTTCGCATCTTCAATTCCTGGTATTTGATGGTTATCATTCTTTCTTATTTTCCTATTAACATGGAGTTTGAATTTATTTTTCCTTGTTTAATAATTTATTTTTGTTGTTTATAGCTCTAGTTCGTACTTGTTGCACACCCACCATTAAGGTTCTTCTTCGCAAGTTTCCATTCTAAGGTAAACCGCATGATTAAACTAATTCACTATTTATGTTTCCATTCATATTGGATATTTGATTTTGTTTCTTCATTTACTAATTTTTTGTTGTTGTGTATAACTTTAGATCCGACGTTGCATCCACCCTTTGACTATTTTTCGCGAGAGCTTCAACTGTAAGGTAAGCCGCTTTATGTAACTCATTTACTACTTTTTAATTGTTGGAGTGCTTGTAATTCATTCAAATGTAATTGTTTGTTCGTGTAAATTAGTTGTATGTAACTAATAATATTTACACGTTTCATGTAGTGGATTTATAATGAATCGAGAGTGGGTGTCCGGTAATAGGTTGAGTCAGGAGTACGAGAGAGGGATTATGGATTTTTGTGCGTTTGCGTCGGCATATGCATCTAGAAACAACATTGAACGTGTCTTTTGTCCGTTTATGAGTTGTTGGAATCACAAAAAGGTCAAACCGAAGAAGTTACATAAAAACCTTTTGTTAATGGGATTAACCCACGATATAAGGTGTGGTATATGCATGGCGAGGATGACCAACAAAACTTTGAGCCTCCGCCCATAGAAAGTTTGCCGGAGGATAATGATGATTGGGAAGAGGATAATCTAATTCAGATGGTTAACAACGTCGCCAATGACTTTGTTGATACGCCACATGTTTTGGAGTCATTGAGGAATGACTCCGAATTACCATTGTATGAAGAGTGTTCCAAATATACAAGGCTATCGGCAAAGTTGAAGTTGTTCAATCTTAATGCGAAAAATGGATGGAGCAACAAGAGTTTCACTGAATTATTGGCGCTGGTGAAAGACATGTTTCTTGAGGGGAACACCCTACCTAACCGTACTTACGAGGCTAAGAAGGTTATGTGTCCCATGGGCCTTGAGTACAAAAAAATACATGCTTGTCCCAATGATTGTATCTTGTATCGAAATGCTTTTAGTGATTTCAAAGAATGTCCAGTGTGCAAGGCTTCTCGCTACAAGTTAAACAAAGAACCGAAAGGTAAATCTAAAGGCACTCCTTCGAAAGTACTATGGTATCTTCCACCGATCCCCAGGTTTCAGAGATTTTTTGCTGACACGGAAGATTCCAATAATATGCGTTGGCATGCTGAGAAACGTGTTGCTGATACGAAAATACGTCATCCTGCCGATTCACTGCAATG
Source organism: Rhodiola chrysanthemifolia (assembly GCA_033675395.1). Classification (NCBI taxonomy): domain Eukaryota; kingdom Viridiplantae; phylum Streptophyta; class Magnoliopsida; order Saxifragales; family Crassulaceae; genus Rhodiola; species Rhodiola chrysanthemifolia. Next base: position 30,723,009 of record CM066207.1, on the reverse strand, counting down.
GGCTAAAGTAGACAACACATTCCCAGTGGTAAGTCGGGTCGTATCCACAGAGATTGGTCTGAGAATCTGTTCACTAAGTATTCAAACACGTAAATGGAAAACACAAAACGCAAGCAACAATTATCACTTATCAAAAGAGCAATCGTCACACGAATTCAGGTATGTAATATCAAAGAGAAGTGCAAGCTAGAACTTTCGACTGTGATGCAAGACTAAATCATTGACAAATCCGTTTTGATTCCTAATGTTCTACAACTTAGAGCTTCCCCGCTAGGGTTACACTCCCCGTTCTAGTTCTAGTACTTAATCTCGCGCTAGCGATAATCAAGACCCTAACTCGCTAGAGTTGCATGAAGATTTGAACAAGTTGTCCTAGGGTGTTTAATCCTAGTGGTATATTACTCGTGTCCTAGTTTGCTATCCCCGCTAGGTTACTAGTAAACTTGACAATTGAAATCAACAAACAAACAAAAGGTCCCCTGCTAGGGTTCCACTCATGCTAGCACATCAATTCCATAAACATTGTACAGTAATATGACGCAAAACATAGAAATCAATAGAAGTCTCAAGTCAATACATCACAATTTGGAGTTCTAGCCTACACATATGAGTTTAGCTACTCATCGTAATGGAATACATCATCAAGTATTTTGAATAGAATGAATTGGAAATACTGTTGACGAATCCTCCACCAATCTGCAGCTCTACTCCAACACTCGAATCCAGCAACGAATCCTCAATTAGAATCCTACTCTAAGAACTCTTCTCTCCAAACCGAACTTCGAACGACTAACCCTAATTGAATCTGGTTTCTCTTCCCAATTCCAGAGTCAGCCGCCCCTCTTCTCTGTCCCCTCGTGTTCTGTGTTTCTTCCTTTCGAGATTGCAAATGTGAAATAATGATTTCGACTGCCAGCTGTCATCCGCGGACGCCTTCTCCATTTATCCTCCGCGGAGGTCTCAACCATTACCGTAAATCAAGAGACGTCCGCGCCTGTAATTCTTCAGACGTCCGCCCCCAAAACTGAGTCAGCCTTCAAACACTTGGACTCCATTCCTTCGATGCAAAACATCTTCTACAGGCTCTCTTTAGCCGATATTCCTTCCATGGTCTCCGAATGTACCTGAGAACGAAAACTACACACAGGTAGTGAAATAACATACATGCAAACACTAAAAGACGGGGTTTTAACACATAAAATAGTCGTACAACTACGACTCATCACTTGGTACTTTATTAAACATTCCTGGAAAGACAAAAGATGGAGTTAAAGCAAGACTCGATATGCTGGAGATGAATATTCGTACCAAATTAGCACCTGAACCTCGAGGGCAGCAAACATATTTGCCGCCGTCGTGCACCAAACTCTCTAAGAGCGAGAAAACTAGTTTGTGCGGATGTCTGAGGGGAGTTAAAGTTCCATATGGGTTCTCTTCAAATATTGCCAACTTGCTTTCAATGAAGGATCTGCGGTTGAATGGCTTAAAATCTCATGACTGTCATACATTGATGCAACAACTCCTGTCTATTGCAATCAGAGGTATACTGTCTCCCAAAGTAAGGGCAGCTGTACAAAGACTTTGCGTCATTTTTAGCTCTTTATGTGCTAAGGTTATTGATACATCGGAGCTTGATGGACTTCAGGAGCAGATAGTTGTTACACTTTGCCAACTAGGATGTTTTTCCCTCCCAGCTTTTTCGATATAATGGTGCATCTTACTGTTCATTTGGTGCGTGAGCTTCGAATTCTTGGACCAGTTCATATGAGATGGATGTATCCTTTTGAGTGGTATATGAAGGTTCTAAAGAGCTATGTGAGGAATAGACAAAGTCCCGAAGGATGTATAGTGCAAGGATACATAGCTGCAGAAGCTGTTGAATTTTGCACTAACTTTTTGGGAAATACAACTGCTGTTTGGGGTTCCAAGGCCACGTCATTTTGATCGATTTATGGGAAAAGGCACAAGTGGACATCAATTGATACCTCAGTCATTTGATGAGTTAACGAAAGCTCATTTCTATGTACTGCAACATATACATGAAATAACACCTTTCATCGAGGATCACATAAACATATTGAGGAGTACATATCGAGGAAAATCTGAGCAGTGGTTGCAAAAAGAACACAGTCGGTTATTTTGTAATTGGCTAAGGAGTAATGAGGTTTTAAATAATCAGACCAACTCTGAAGAAGAATCTGATGACTTGGTGCAGTGGCTTATGGCAAGCCCAAGACCTATTGTACAAACGGGAAAGCTTATGATATTAACGGATTTTGTTTTCAAACAAAAGATCAAGATGAGCACACCGTTGTGCAAAATAGTGGTGTCACACTTGTTGCCGAAACCACTCATGTTTCTAGCGCTAGAGATCTGAATCCAATATATGTCCCTGTCAATTATTTTGGGTTTATCCAAGAAATATGGGAGTTGGATTACGTAAAGTTTTGAGTACCCTTTTTTAAATGTAAATGGGTTAACAATTCGGCGGTTCATATCGATGAATTTGGAATGACATTTGTCGATTTTCGAAGGGAGGGATATAAGGATGAGCCATTCATTATGGCCGAACAAGCAAGACAAGTATTTTACGTCAAAGACCCTTCGAACAACAATCAGTTTGTTGTGATAAATGGAAAACAACAAGTAATCAGTGGTACATCTGAAGAGATGGCTGAGGATTGCCTACCCGTTTGTACAACAGTTCCAGTGGACAACGACGACAACGAAGTTGATGATGAAATACAGTTGCGAGAAGACCACGGCGAAAGAATATGGATTGAAAAAGAAACTTAATTTGTGTGTATGTTGTATATGCTACTTATTTCGTTATCACATGTCATTTTATTTTTTTAATAATCGTGTGCATTTATGTATTCATATATTTAATGTGTTTAATCTGACATTTAATGTGGCTCCTTTACAGAATCATGGGTAGCAGCAGCAGCAGCGGTGAGGATGACTTCTGTGTCTCTTCTCGCACACCGTGACACAAGAAAGGCCATGTATACATGGCGAAGTTGATTAAGCAACACACAGTGGGTGGTACCAAGATCACGATCAACTTCGATAGTAAGGGTAATCCCAAAGGGAAGAAGGGAGACACTTGGAGGAGCTTCTTGGGTATGGTGGCTCGTTCTCGAATTCCTATCACCTACAACGATTGGAGGAAAGTTCCTGACCATTATAAGGAGACTTTGTGGAGACATGCAACTGTAAGTTTTTCTTTAATTGAAACTTATACTTGTTTGTGATGTTAATTATTTGTTGTATTAATTATAACTTGTTATATGTCTCTTTAGGTAATTTTTGAGGGATGCGAGCCGCATAAAAAGCATGAGCTGAAGGTCGCTGGTAGCACGTGGAAGAATTTCAAGTCAAGACTGGCAAAAGATTACATCCACGGTGACAAGGCAAATGAAGATCCTTTGGTTAAGTATAAGTATCTTGACAAATAGACCTGGAGGATATTTAAGGAGCAGAGGCTCTCTGAAAATGCTATGAAGTTAAGAGAGACTAACAAAGAGCTTATTAAGAAGAATGTATATGCGCACATCCTTGGTCGAGTTATTTGAAGACTTGAAGATAAATTGACAACTGAGAAAATAGCCGAGTTATTTGCGCAGGGTGCAATTGAAGAGGTGCAGTCTTCTAATGTCACTATAGAGAGACATGAGATGTGGAAGAGGGGACGAAAAATGAAAAATGACGAGTTCGTGACCGAGGCATCCCAGCGAGTGGAAAAAAAGATTGTAAGTTATTTCTTATGTCAATTGCAATAGTTAATATCATACACTAACTTTTGGTATTTAATGATTGTTAATAGGATGAGTTAGAGGAAAGATCCTCTCAAGGACAGTTCTCGTCTTAGAGTCGACGACATGACATACTGACTGAGGCGATTGGGACACCCGAGCCCAAAGGACGTACCCGAGGAGTCGGGTCACACATTTCGTGGAGGGTTGTGTTACCGATCTCCACCTCCTCGGGTGGCACACCCAGTTCAAGTAATATTCGGTTAGATGCGTCCGACACTTCAGCCTTCACTGTCCCGTTGATTCATACACGTGGAAGAACATACCAGAGGTACATTTACAATTATTAAATTTATTATTTATGTTGGTTAAATGTAAGTAATACTTTTTGTGTTTGTTTACAAATTGTTACTTCTAATGACAGGGTGACCTTAAGAGCCTATTATACATTGAAGGGCAAACTGAAGGTGACAAACAGCCTGTGGCGATCGGTCGAGTCGTAAATGGTCGTTTTGTTAACTTTCGAGCAATACCCGAAGATAACGTGAAAGTGAAGGTCGATATAGCACTTTATCGAGGTCTAGGTGCAGCATTGCCAACACCCCATCCAAAGCACTCGAATGTTCTAGCTGCAGTTGACCATCACGTGGCATGGCCGAAAGACTTGATCGTTGTCGATAAAAGGGTGAGATAATCAAATATTATAACTTCATTTACTTTATTGTGTTATATTAGACATAAAATAAGATATTTAATCTTAACGGAAATTTAACATGCATGCATATGACATACACTTATACGAGTCTTTGCCACTTACTGGCGACGATTATGTAGATGAAATGTCCGTGGACTGTCGACTTCTACGTGAGGTGTGGAAGAACCTGAGTAGAGATACGATTGTAGTACACGCCGACGCTGAGGTGTTCAGTGACGACTACGATATCGTAGTGGGTGAAGACGAAGTCACGGATCTATTTAAGTTAAAAGCGTTGGGGAACTCAACATCTGAGTTATATATATGGTAATATTTATATTTTTAATCATTTTTTTGCAATTAGTCTAAATAACACAAGTTTTTACTTTGTAGTTATTTACACGATCAGATGCTTCGTTCGGAAGATTGGCGACGTTTGTAGGAAGATTGAATATGACAGACAAAGACCAACTTTTTTGCTACTTTCTCCCTTATGTTGATCACATATTGTGAGTTCATCAATTACTTTATAAGTTGTTAACTTCTGTTCTGAACACATTTGTTTTTAAGTTAGTGGGTTTTTTAGGTGGCATTGGATGTTTTGCGTCATCTTTCTGAGACAACATAAAGTTCTTTGGCTTGATTCATCGACATAAGAGAAGGATATAAACCCTGATGCAAAAGAGTTGGTGGAGACGTAAGTTTGGAAATTACTTTTATCTTATAACTTGTATTGAAAGTCACTAATTACATTATGGTGTTCGTTTTAGGGGATTCGATCGATACTACCAAGGATGTGTACCGAGGAGTACACGTAAAGTATAGTGGAAGATAGTTATGGTATTCACAAATTAGACATTTTTATTAAATATATTTTTTATTTATAAAGTATGTTAACTGAGATTCTTGATCGTGCAGTGTCCAAGACAACCACCTGGCCATTTATGTGGTTATTATGTCCTTCAATATATTCGGGACATTATAGCATTTGTACGGGCTAATAATGGTGCGGAGGTTGAAGACATTAACCAAGTGAGCTTTTTAGAGATATATTTACATATGTTATTCATTTAACTGTTTACTTGTTGATTGTTGATTTAGTTCTCTTGTTTTCACTCTTTAATTGCTGATTTAGCTTTTTAGAGGTTAATCGTTGATTTAGCTTTTTCGAGCTTAATCGTTTTCACTCTTTAATTGTTGATTTAGTTCTGTTGTTTTTTTATAGTACTGTTTTCCTAATGGAGTAGAGTCATACGAACACGACAAGATTCTTGAAGTTCGGGATGAAATCTCCAGCTACCTACGTGACTATGTGACCAATCATTTCGCGGTATAGGACATTAACTTAGACACATTTGTTATGTAATATTTTGTGGCATATTTGTACCAAATAGACAAATATATGTGTATGAATGATTGTATTGCAGAATATCAGTGAAATGATGTTCTGAATGTAAGCTGCATTGTATTTAAAAATTGGAACAGCAGGGTATATTTTTTATGTTTAATTTCAGGTGGATTTGAGCTTTTGTAAAGCTAAATCTGCGAATTTTTTGAAGGATTATGCATCGGTTTTCTAAGAAACCGATGCATAATGTCCCCGAACCCTTGAATATTATGCATCGCTTCAGTAGAAACCGTTGCATAATGTCTGAACATTATGGAACGGTTTTTAATGAACCGATGCATAATGTGCCGACATTATGCAACGGTTGATTATGCAACGGTTTGGGAACCGATGCATAATGTTAAAAAAAACCGATGCATAATGCATCGTTTGTAGTAGTGCATGTAGCTCAAAACCGTGGGAAATATATTCAATAAAGCTACAAAGAGTTTTATATGGCTTAAAACAATCCGGTCGAATATGGTACATTCGTGTAAGTGAATATCTTTTGAAAGAGGGGTACATCAACAATGCAATTTGTCCATGTATTTTTATTAAAAGGACAAAAACCAGATTTTCTATTATCGGGGTTTATGTTGATGATTTAAATATCATTGGGATCCCTGATGAACTTACCGAGACGATTGCGTACTTGAAAAGTGAATTTGAAATGAAAGACTTGGGAAAGACAAAATTCTTTTTGGCCTACAAATTGAGCATTTATTAAAGGGCATTTTTATTCATCAATCCTCATTTACTGAAAGGGTCCTCAAACAATTTAATATGGATAAATCATATCATGTGAGTTCGCCTATGGTTGTTCGATCACTTAATGTGACAAAAGATCCATTCTGTCCTCAAGAAAATGATGAAGAATTACTTGGTCACGAAGTACCATATCTTAGTACTATTGGAGCACTAATGTATCTTGCTAATTGTACGTACACGACCTGATATTGCATTTTCGGTCAATTTACTAGCAAGATATACTTCTTCTCCAACTCGAAGACATTGGACTGGCGTTAAGCAGATTTTAAAATATCTTCGAGGAACATATGATATGAGCTTATTTTATTCAAAGGACTCAAAATCGGGATTACTTGGATATGCTGACGCCGTGTATTTATTTGACCCTCATAAAGCGGGCTCACAAACGGGTTATGTGTTTACATATGGTGATACCGCTATTTCTTGGCGCTCTACCAAACACACCCTTACAACCACTTCTTCTAATCATGCTTAAATATTATCAATTCATAAAGCAAGTCGTGAATATGTATGAATGAGGTCTTTCATCCATCCTATTAAGGGCTCATGTGATCTTTCAGGTGACAAAGAAAGTCCTACTGTTGAATTTGAGGATATTGCTGCTTGTATAGAGCTCAAATTATAACTGGATATATAAAGGGAGACAGAACGAAACACATATCTCCAAAAAGTTCTTCTTTACACATGAACTTTAGAAGAATGGAGAGATTGATATTTATCAAATTTGTTCTTGTGACAACTTAGCCGATTTGTTTACAAAGACACTTCGCACAACTCCCTATGAGAAGTTGGTCTATAAAATCGGCATGCAAATGCTTAGAGATTTATGTTAAAGGTCATATTGAGGGGAGATATGCGTTACACTCTTTTCCTTATCTAGGTTTTATCCCTATGGATTTTCCTAAATAAGGTTTTTAATGAGGTAACATTTATGCGTATGATACACATTATGCACTCTTTTTCCTTCACTAGGTTGTTCCCAAAGAGTTTTCCTAATAAGGTATTGATGAGGCATAATATGTATACAAGTCAAACAAGGGGAAGTGTTACAAATATGATAATTATATGGATGACTTTTCCTAAGTGACTAATGGTGTGTCCAAGTAGCCCATGGTGTGCCCAACTGTCCAATGCTTTTCCCAAGTGTCCAAAGGATGCCCAATGGTGTGCTACTTATGTCCATTTTTATTACTAGTTGATGAGTCGAATTCTCGACTTATTTATCTCTCCATTTATTAAGAGTTTTGGTTCGTTCTTCGATATTTTTATTGCCATTTAACCCTCTTCTTGGCCTTGTAGGTGCCAAATTACATTCCACCTCAGTGAGAGCCCTCAAAGATCAAGTTTTGGCGAAAAATTAAAGTTTCGGTAGTTAGTTTTAATGGCATATAGTTTGGTAAAACTCAGTGAAGTTGTTCAAGCTGTTGTTTAGAGAAGTGTTCAAGGCCAGAGAAGGACAACCAACGTAGAACAAGACTGAAGCATGTGGAATGTTTCCTAATTCAGATTAGGCAACTCAAAGAGATAGCATAGATGATGCATATCTTGAAGGCGGTTGAAGTCGGTTAAAAGAGATATTTGTGCCTAAATATAATTTGGAAAGAAGATAATCGAAGATCTAAATTGAAGACTGGGGATATTCATCGAAGATTATCTACAAGAATAATGCGCAAGGTTTTAGGAATATTTCCTAAAAGAGTTAAGGAAATATTTCCTAAAGATCTTAGGCGGTTAGGACTTGATTCGCAAGTCATATTTGGAATCGTCCGCGCCTATATAATGAGGGCTGATGCATTCGCATTACTCAGCAATCTTGGAGATATTACACACTCATATACACTGATCGAGAGGTGGAGGCAAACAGTTGGTGAGCTTATTATTTCGATAAGATCACGGCGCTCGGAATCAGTCTGTGCTGGGTGCTGTACAGACTGATTGTGGAAAAACTTAATGACACACGCACTGCGGCTGGCTACTGCGCATTCGGAAGAAGGCGCTGATCTTCGTGGAGGATCATCTGGTGGAAATAGAGGGGAGTCTTTGATCTAGGGAGAGTCTAGATAGCAATTATTGGAGTGTTAGAGGTACGGGCTGTTTAAGAGGGATTTTGTAAACGTGAGCTCCTTGTACTCTAAACTCATCATATTGAATTGCTTTCCACCGGGCTGAGGATAAGCCCCTCAGACGTAAGCTCTTTAACGCCGAACTGGGTAACCATATTGCGTGTCTCTACTTTCGTTAGTACACTTAAGTAATATTATGCACAAGTTGTTCTAGTTATTGTTCCATACACGTCCAGAACAACATCGCAACATACACGGAAGTATTTCATCGGCCAAAATAGGGAGTTTTGGGGCAAACATGGCAGACTGACCTTTTCGGCTTAATTTGCATGCACAGATCGCATATAGTGTCCAAATGCGTTGATCTATAACTTGTTGGAAAGATAATTCAAAGGACTACAACTCTCTAGTATATGTTAAGACCAAATTCGGACGTTAAGACTTTGAAAAAGCCACAGGAAGTTAGACCGGTTAGCAGAACTCGGGTACAAGCTCCCATGTCCATCATTGCTCTCGGATGCTCCCAACCGACCGGTTTAGATTGCCAACTGACTGGTTGGGCACCTTAGATTGAAAAAACATCACTAAACATGTCCCAACCGACAGGTTGGACCCGAAACCCAGAAATTTTAGCTTTTGAGCCTATAAATAGCAAATGTGGGTTTTGACTTGAGGGGAAGGGGGTTTCGAGAGAGAAAAAGACGAAGGCTTCAAAGAGAGGATCATCCATTGAAGATTAAAGATACCAGTGATTGAAGAAGATCATCTACACTAGATTGGTTCATTCTTTCCTTGTATTTTTATCTTTTGTGTACTCAATATGACTTGTATTTGTCTATGAACATGGGTTGTGAGTAGTCCTTTGTATTCTAGGGTCCTTTGGACCTCATATGTGTAAAGACTCCTTATCTATTATGAATGAATGCTAGAATAACATGTTTTGGATGATTGTGGTTTACTTTGATTGAATGCTCAAACTATGTAGTTTAGGTGTTTGAGAAAATGTCTAAGTGTATGGTCTTGGTATAATATGGCTTGAGCTAAGCACTCTAGGTGTTTGAGAAAATTCCTAGATGATTAATTTCTATGGTTCTTTGGCCAAGTAACCAAGAGGTGGACCCCAAAGTATCTAGATAGCGAGTTATTAAGGAATCCGAGACTAAGTAACCGAGAGGTGGACGCCAAAGGTTCTTGAAAGCAAGTAAATCACCCTTGTTATGTGGTGTTCACTAGCGTGACCCATCCTAGCATTGAGATAGGCTAGAACTTCACCTCCTCATAAGGATGGATTATGCAACGAGAGTTAATAAACGAGAGATATGAGTAGGACGCGAGTCAACAACATCGAGATTGAGACTCGTGTGTATAAGGTATATCTTCCTCAAGTCGGAGAAGTAACCGAGAGGTGGAATTCGACTTGATAGATATATGGGCTTTAATTTAATCATCTAAGACGAGTATCTTGCATGAAATTGAACTCTTGGAGTCTAAAACACATATGAGTGAAGTGGTTCCCTAGAGTACACCTTTAGCCTTGGTAGTGACATTTTCTCTAGATTCCTTAGATTCTTTATATACATTAGCTTTAGTCACCACATCAACCCAACCTCTCACAACTAGAATAGACAAATTGGAACAAAATCGAATAGTGCTCATAATTTGAGACTAGCTCCTTGGATGACCAGGTACTTACCGGTTTATAAATTATTTTTGGCTAGTATTTACATTTTCAATCGATGTTTCAATCACATCGATTGAAGTGCGCAAATATTGCAACGTCACTAGTCTCTTTAGATATTCATGTATTTAGGGAGCAGATCAAATGAGAACCACTATTTAAGTTGAGAACTGAGAACCGACGAACTTTAGGCTCTTTTCCATGAACTTTAGGGAGTTCGTCACGAACTTGCTTAAAAGCACCGATGATTTTTTTTAAGTAGAGTTCGTGACGAACTCCCTAAAGTTCATGGAAAATAGCCTAAAGTTCGTCGGTCTCAGTTCTCAACTTAAATGGTGGTTCTCACCCGAACCTGACCCCATGTATTTATATCCCTATATAAAGGGATCATTTGTAAGGGATTTTAAATCAATCAAAAGTAATATAATCTCTACATTTCTCTCTTACATGTTCATGTTAATTTCCCTTTGAGTTTCTCCTCCACTACCAAATATTTTCACAACAAATATGAAAATGTTTAATGCTAGCTTTATACATTATCCTCAAATTAATTCTTAAGTAGTCTTTCCGTCCGAATAGGGCCTAGTTTTGTTTTTTGCAACCTTGGATATTACAATGTACCAAGTCTACACAATTTACTCGCTTGAATCCATCCATGTGGTCTTTGGTTTCAACTTGTTATGTTAATTTTACTCGTTTAATATAAAACGCTTGCGATCTTTCGACATGATTTTTATTTTCTAGATGAAAATATGCAAAATAATTTGGGAGGATTCAACGGGCTGAAAAAACGAAATAACTGACTTCTTGAGTGGGATCTAGGCAACATATCACCAACTAAATTACCGGGAAGAGCAGCAAGATACAATTAATCGTTTTTTCTATAGCGGAGTCATACATATGTTACATTATACATCTTGCATGATGTTAGTTTTAGTGGCATAGGTTTTGGCAAAACACTGTAAAGTTGTTCATGTTGTTGTACAAGGAAGAGTTCAAGACCAAAGAAGAACAACCGACGTTGAACAAGTACGACGCAGTAGATGTTTCCTAAAACAGATTAGGCAAGTCGGTGCTGCTGGAACATTGAAGATAAGATGCAGATATTGAAGGCGGTTGACGTAAATATATGGAGCATATCTTGAAATCGATTTAAAACATCTTAGGAAATATATGCGCATGGAGATTACTTAGAGAAGAAGATAAACGAAGAGTTTCTTAAACGAGTTGAAGATATATTGAAGATTATCTACAAGAAAGAAGCGCATGGAGTTAGGAATGTTTCCTAAAGAAATAGGCGGTTGAACTAGGATTTCATCCGCCACTATATAATGAGGGCTGAGGCATTTCTACTCAGCACTCACGGAGATTTTACTCACGCATATATTTTGATCGGGAGGTGGAGGCAAACGACATGCGATAATATCATTCCGATAAGATCACGGCGCTTGGAATCAATCTGTTCTAGTGCTCGGCAGACTGATTGCAGAACAACTGAAGATACACGCACTGTTGATGTTGCTGCGCATTCTGCGGAAGGCGCTGATCTTCGTGGAGGATCATCTGGTGGAATCGAAGGCAAGGCGAGGCTCTGATCTAGGGGGAGAGCCTAGTTAGCAATTACTAGAGTGTTAGAGGCTCCGACAGTTTAAGAGGAATTCTGTAAACGTAAGCTCCTGTACTCTAAACTCAACATAGTGAATTGCTTTCCACCGGGCTGAGGATAAAGCCCCCTAGACGTAGGCTCGTTAATGCCAGACGTAGGCTCGTTAATGCCGAAGTGGGTAATCATATTGCGTGTCTTTATATTCCACACTCTTGAAACCTCACGATCGCATGCATGCAACCTCCACGCATCAAGCAAGTAACACCTGCGGATTTGAAGGGCACACGGGGCGGGACGAAGAACACCTCCACGAGAGTGAAACACCATGTCCATGCCGAGGCGAGACGAAAAGCACGCCTCTACAAAATTATGGAAAAGAAAAATACCACAAAAGGGTTCAAACCCTTAACCTTCGATTGCAAGTCAAGTACCAACTCAACTATTACCCATTCGCACCCAATTAAAAGTTAAAAATAAATAAACATTTCATTCGAGCGCAGAAGGAAAATAGTAGGACAGTTCTTACAAATTCATATTCATTCATTTTTAGGGTTAAGACTCCCATCATCATATATTCAATCATCAGCATCATCTTCTTCTTCAACCCTTGCCCTCAAATCCTATTCGATCACCCAATTGTATCATAAAGTTCCATTCTTTTAGGGTTTCGATTCGATTTACATTGCTGGGTCTCTCTCAATTCACCTCCATTGCCGTACGAGCGCACTCCAATACCAACTGCGAGTCTCGGGTGAGTTTTGTTTCTGGCCTTTGGTTTTAGGAATTTGGGGTTCTGTCTCTTTTGGGTTCGGATTGGTGTTGGGTCTGCAATGTTGTACCTTTAGAGGTGTTTTTTCTGTTGGTGTCTAGCTAGATGGGAAGTTGCTGCTTTGTGTTGAATTTTGGTACCTGTGTTTAGGTCGGGGTCGTGAGATGGATGCTAGAGGAAATGGAGATTTTGATGCAGATGATTATGGCTGTCATGAAATGTGTTGCTTTTTTTTTTTTTTTTCAATCTTAGACAAGTATGTCAAACTATAATAGCCTGACTGAAATTAGGTTGGTTTAAGTAGACGAGATCTTGTCATAGAGGCCGGGATGAGTTTTTAACTTGGCTGGATTTTCTGTTTAGTGAATGAGTAAGGAGTTGAAAATCTTGAGGTGTTTCGAATGCTGTCACTGTCAGCATTACAAATTTGCAGCTTTCGCTTTATTTATGGAAGCAAAGCTTGATGAAAATCTGCACTGTTTTCGAATCTAGTTTGCTGTTCATACTTCTTTTTTGATCAATGGTGTGAGATTGTTGCTAATGAAAATTAAGATTTGATATTAGGTGTTGTCGTTTTGATGGCTGTAGTGAGTGGATGCTATAAGTGAATAAAATTTGGATTTTATGAATTATAATATTTTGTTTTAAAAAAAATTTGCCTTTGTATTTTAAGGCAGGTGACTTTTTCTTTGGTAAAGTTCGTGTGGTTGGAGGTCCTGTGGTAGTTCATTAACTTATTCCACGTAGAAAATTACCAAAGAAATGAGCATCAGGATCAGGATCTGACTCAGGTTGATATTTATTTATGTGCCTGTTTGATATTAGATTTAGCGGTTTCATGTGTTTTCTGTGTCGAGTTTGGTTATCTTTACTTGTTATTTTGAGTAATACCTAGTACTTTAGCTTGGCGAATTGTCTTTTATCGATCGTTGATGAAGTGGATGGTCTATCCTTGGTTTGATCTGTAAATTTATACTTGTCATTAAGGTATTTGAAACTTTGTTCCGAATTTAATGTGAAATGAAGTCTCATGGTAAATTTTTTTGGTTAAAGGTAATTTGATCAAATTTTCCTTCCAGTAAATGGTTGAAGAGGCGGACTTGAAAACAAGGGTGAATTGCTTTTAAGCACAACTTTCGGTGAAAGTTCTATATATAAAGGAAACGGCGTGTTGTGGTGGCGATCTAAGGATGCAACCCGGGCATGAGATCGGTGGCGGAGTCCCAAGCACGATGATGGTCCCATTCCAATTTGTGTGGCCTTATGGTGGTAGGAATGTATTCCTTAGTGGCTCTTTCACTGGGTGAGACATGAAGTTTTAGTGCAGTTTGTTTCAAAATGATCTGAATTTGTTCATGCAGTTGAGTTTTAATCGATATTTTACCAATCTAAATTTATGGTATTGTTTAACTTAAATCACTAATTTCTTATCGATAGGTGGTCAAATCTCTTACTGATGTCCGCTGATGAGGGTTGTCCAACTGTATTTCAGGCTATTTATAGCTTGACACCGGGATATCATCAGGTTATTGTTGATAACTGAATATTTCCTTTGATCATCAATCTTGTATCAGTTATTGGTAATTTATTATTGAGATGTGCCGTTTGTGTCACCGATAGCAACAGATTTGGTAGTTTAAGTCTCTCGTATGCATCATGTGGTGAACATTTATTTTCTTTGATATTCTGGTATCTGGATGGGATTGTTAATGTTTTGGTGCAACATGATTTATTTAATTTATTTTAATGGGGTAGAGAAAGGAATGTGCATAAGTTATAGCCCGCGTTGGGTCCTTAGTGTTTATACACGTGTATATGTCAAAACATAGTTTGATATTATTTTTTATCAAATTTCAATCATCAATAGTTACGAACTGTCCTCTTAAATCAAGTCCTTCATACTTAAACATAGTTAAATCATGTATGAACAAATATTAAAATAAATTCATATTATGAAATTGTATGTTCAGAAACTGAGTTTCAATTCTCCATGCAGCGGAGGTAAAAAAATTCATTGCAAAAATTTGTTATGATTGCCAAAAAACTTCATTGATATTGGACTGTTGAGGGGTGGATTATCCTTTGATATGCTATTCTACATATATGATTGTTCCTGTTATAACTATAACCATTGTTGGTGCACTATCATTTACTGATTTTTTGGTGAGCCCCTTTTTGTTTTGTCTTACTAGATCTATCAGATTACAATTTAATTTCATTTGTTCAATAACTTAGATGTAGTAAGTATGCATAAAATCAGGCCTCACAGTCAGTTAAATCTTCAGGGCACACAGTTTACCTTGGAATGGAACCTCGAAACAATTAATGAAAATGGGCTGGTAACGTATCTTAGTTTTAGTTATACCTTGATTTACTACTTTTATAACATTTGGACATTGATTTGATAAAGATCCCCTGAAAACTATATTAAGCCACACTGTCAATTTAATCTGCTTCTGTGGAATTATGACTTATTAATTATCTTTCGCGTGATATGTTTCTTTCCATTTGTAATTTGTACACTTGAATGGGAAATTACCAAGGGCACAGATTTAAGACAAAGTTCCATACACATGAAAAAAGCACCAAGCTTATGAAATTAATTGCAAGGTCACATTAATGTGAGAAATCTCAATTTGAGATTGTAATTGATCTTATAACGTAAAGTAGGGTATCTCAATCAGGCAAATGAGCAGTCAGCTTTGGATCCGAAAGATATCAAATTACTTGTCATTCACTTCATAGATATGATTGTTCTTGTGAGTCACTTTGAATATAACAAATTTTTAATTGGGACTGAATTATGTGGTTATCAACGACACTAAGTTTTCCTTGGTTCCTGACTTCCTGTTTTCTGTCTTCACTATGGTCCAGTACAAGTTTTGTGTTGATGGAGAATGGCGACATGATGAAAACCTGCCTCATGTGCTTACAAATGAGTATGGAATTGTTAATACTATGTCTTTAGCCGTGGATGTACCTCCTCAAGTGGGTGGCTCAGCGATACCAGATGATTCTAACATGGAAGTCGATAATGATGCTTTTCGACGGGTGGTGAGATCAATATTTGTTACACTACTAATTGTTTTTTCCTATAGCCTTTGACTTCTTTCATAGCCGCATATGCCTGTTTTCTAAAAGTACAGACTTATGTTAGTGTTTATCATTATCAATTTATGGTTTAGATTTTATATCACATATGCATAGTAAAAGCGTATATCACATTGGTTTGTAGTATATTGGTTTGAATCATATGTGCGGTAGTTATAGTGGCGTCATGTCTTTATTGGCACATCACACGCCCACTAATTTATGTTGTTCGTTATGCCCCATTATTAGATTGGTGTATAAAGCTTGCGAGTTAGGAGAATTTCAGGGTTCATTACGTTCGATCTCCTTTTTGTTGGTCCAGGTCTCGGATGGCATGTTGCACGAGGTGGCTCCAAGGATATCAGAGGTCGATTTGGAAATTACCCGCCATCGTATTTCACAATTCATGGCTAGTAATACTGCTTATGAGTTACTTCCAGAGTCGGGAAAGGTCCGAATGTTTCTAGTGGTCTCCCTTGCTCATTTTTAGTTATTCATGCCATGCAATTCAGTCCTTAAGATCCTGACCTGACAGGCTATCATTTATCAATGCAGGTTATTGCTTTCGATGTAGAGTTACCTGTAAAGCAAGCGTTTCATATACTATATGAGCAGGTATCATTAGGTTACATTCATTAGATATCGCCCACAGGAAACGTGCAAGCATGCAGAAATATGAAAAAAAAACGAATTCCTTTTAAATCAACTCTTACTATTGAGGGCATGGGCATGCTTGTATCCTAATTCGAGCTCGTTCCAGGGTATCTCTATGGCTCCTCTTTGGGACTTCGGGAAGGGTCAGTTTGTTGGGCTCCTAAGTGCAATGGATTTCGTAATGATTCTGAGAGAGGTATGGGATAGTATGTTCAACATATTCACAAATAACAACTTTGTCGCATTGCTGGAAAACTGTTTTCATCATGGTATGGTAGCGTCTTAAATTTCGACTTCACATCTTGATTTCTCGTTCTAAAGGAAAGGAGTAGTAATTTTGTGCTTTTACATTGCATACGGATATTATTAGGAATAGAATTAATCACCGTTTAATGTTTGTGCAGCTTGGGAACCGTGGGTCAAATTTGACCGAAGAGGAACTTGAAAGTCATACTATATCTGCCTGGAAAGATGGAAAATCATATATAACCAGACCGGTAGATGTGCAAGAGAGACCTATTCAAAGGCAACTCATACATGTGAGCATTGACAATATATTTTCTCTTGAACATGGGTAGACCCAAACTATTTAGTAACTTTAAGTACTTGAAGACACAGGGAGTGCTTTCCACCTAAATTTGTAGAGTTTCTGGATTTTGTACCTTTATTCGGGTTGATCACTTTTATGAATGTTCTTGTGAATTGGATTTGTACTCAAGGAATTCCTTTCATGTAGGCTGGCCCATTTGACTCTTTAAAAGATGTCGCTGTGAAGATTTTGAAACACGAGGTCGCGACCATTCCCATTCTTCATTCGACTAACCAGGACAACACCTTCCCGCAGCTACTCCACCTCGCTTCGCTTTCTGGAATTTTGAAATGTTTGAATTTTTCTCCACGCTTTATCAGTTTTGTTGCTGACAGAGTCCTTCGAGTTCACAATAAACTATTGGCTTTTCACACAGGCATTTGCCGGTACTTCAGAAGCTGTGCTAGTTCAGTACCTGTACTGCTGCTGCCTCTTTGTGCTGTCCCAGTTGGTACTTGGGTCCCTAAAATTGGAGTGTCAAACCAGCGGCCACTAGCAATGCTGAGACCTAATGCATCTCTGAACTCCGCTCTGAACTTGTTGATTCAAGGTTTTTAAGTCCCCGGTGATCATTTAATTTTATAATTGATTATTTTGATGATTTAGCTTCATATTTCACACGCTTTCCCTTTACTCAATTTGAACGCAGCTCACGTTAGTTCAATTCCAATTGTTGATGATAATGACTCGCTACTGGACATATATTCCCGGAGGTAAGAAAGTTGAAGAAACTGCTGCATGTCTTAACGATAACGTAAATAGATTTGACTAGTATCAGTGACCGAGATTCTGTTATATCATGTCACAGTGATATAACAGCTTTGGCAAGAGACAAAGCATATGCACATATAAATCTTGATGAGATGACAGTTCAGCAGGTATCTGCTAAAGCGACTATGTTCTCCATTGCTGTCCTACTTTTCAATTTCTTGATTTAGTTTGAATCAAACGGTTAATTTGGATTCCTAGCGCTGCACATTGTAACAGGTCTGTTTAACATTTTCCTACCCAGGCATTGCAGCTTGGTCAAGATTCGTATACTCCATATGAACTTCGATACCAAAGATGTCAGATGTGCTTGCGTACAGATACCCTGCATAAAGTGATGGAGCGACTGGCCAGCCCCGGTACAGTTTATTGTTTACTTTTCACCTTTTTTACCATATTATAAATAAAATCACGGGGTTGTTCGAGATGCCGTTAATGATACAATCAAGGTAAATTTCAGGGGTGAGGCGCCTTATTGTTGTGGAAGCAGGAAGTAAGAGGGTTGAAGGCATAGTGTCACTAACCGACATCTTCAAGTTCTTGCTTGTTGGCTAGGTTTCAAAATTGTCTATATGGACGGGGATTTGTGCAGTGTTTTTTAGCTCCGGATTCTCCTGCTCTACTACCTCCCAGTTTATAGAGATCCCTTTTCTCTGTAAAGAAAAGAATGCTCGATTAGCTAAACTCAGAAAGACTTGTCGCCGTTATCTCCTTTGTCATTTTAGCTCTCTGTAATTTTGTGTAGTTTACATTAGATGAGCAGAAAGAAGATATAAATCTGGGAAGGCCTGTGGACTAGGAACCATTCAATCCGACTTTATTATGGATTTATTCTGTTTGATCTGCAGCATTGACGTTGTATGCTACGATCAAAGCAGTCAACTCTGAATGGAGCAATATGATTTTCATTCTGTCTTAGAAACTACTTGTTGGTATTTTTTTTAGGGTAGTATACATAGAGGAGCGCTCAAATGAGAACCTCTTTAAATTTTTAAAAATTGAGATCCCAATCTTCACCATCCAAAATATAATATGCATTTTGGTGGTGACAAGTGTCACATGTGTATTTTTCAAGATGCATTTAATGTAAAGTCAAAGTCACATTTTTTGACTTTATTTTTTGGACATGTGTCACATGCAGCAAAGATGTATCATGATCCAATTGTGAGATTTGAGGTCTCAGGTTCTCGAATTTTCAAGGGTTCTCAATCGAGCGCTCACTAGTATACATAATCTGATCCCTGTGTTTACTACGAAGGAAGCTAGCAGATATAAACTATAGCTAGACATGGGGCACTGGGGAGCGTACTATCTTGTCGGCAACTACTGGTGGAAAATATATTTTTGCACACCTGAATTTCTTTTTCTGGCCACTGGTATCAGGACTCAAATATATCGAATTAATTTGAGATTTGTATGACTGTAGAGAGCTCAAGCGACGCAGCAATAATGTTTTTGCAAAAGACTGGCTGGCGACCTATGAGGCCTGACATGTTGCACTACGGCATGGAGGTACGAAATACTACCATTGGAGAACGATGAGCTGATTAACATCATAAATAATCTATTGTAGTTGTATCTAAAGGAAGCAATGAACATTTATCCATCTCTATATCTCTACATTCTTGATGCAGGGGAGATAGCAGTGCAGATTACAGATAATATGGCGCGCAAGAAGGGCACTGCCGGGAAAATCGGTATTTGGCGTTCGGTGTCCAGAAATTCACCGTAAGACCTTATTTCGAGTGGAAACGGACCAACGAACGCAACTCATGGCTAAAGCCGTGATATATGGGGTTTTTTAGGCCATCCGGGCTCGTTTAGCAGGCCGAATCAGCGTATCATTATCTTTTAGATTTTTTGTTTATTTTATTTCCTAATTTTGTTTTATGTTTTTCTACTTAAACCCACCTTAGGGTTTTTGTTAAACATCTTTTATCGTATCAATAAACCCTAGTTTTCATTCTTTGGTGGATTCCAAGCTTTACGAATTCATTGCTGGTGAATTTGCTTATCTTATTTGTCACACTGCGTCAATTTTGTTCTTCCCTCTCTCTCGTTCTAACTAACCCTACCACACAACACTACATTTTGGTGCTTTCATCATCCACAGACTCTACCATCTCGCTATGCCTACGAACATATAACTCATTATGAGCCTTGGCAACGCGGTGGATGTCACTGAAGGTCAGCTCGGCCCCATGAATGCCACTCTCGCCATGGTTGTTTCCTCCATCGAACGTTTTCGTTGCGCGCAATCATGACTTGTCTTGCGAATTCATGTACTAGAAACTAAAGGACGATCCTCGTGCTTGCACTGAAATTTTGATGTGATTTTCGAACCTTTTTTTTCAGAAAAATCTTAAGCCAGACTCCTCTTCTCTTACGGGTCATTGCCTAGTCCTTGGCACTTGAGAATGAGCTTTGCGCCAAGAGCTCGTGGACTATCCCTAGATAGCATAGGTGAATGGCGAGCATGTTTTGTGTCACTATTCATGTTCTTATTGCGTTGCCATAGAACTATTTAGAGCATGTGATAGTCACATGCTAGCCGGGTATACTGACCGTTTGAATGAATGACTCATTTAATCTATGATTGTCTGAAAACTTTGATGAAGATGTTTGACTTGAAGTTGAGGTAACACGATGAATCTGACGTATGACATGACTTTACCGTGACTCGTTGAGCATCATTTCATACATACATATTAGTTCGTTGTACATGGGATTTGTAGGTAGTCCCATTCCTGAAAACTTTCACGAGACTATACTCGTCCTACTAGGGTAGCCTTGGGGTTTAAAGGCTTGATGCATACGCTAAATGCATTCGTGTTCTCTACGACAGTGAGTTATGCTTTTTTGTCTTATTTTAGCTAGAATTGATCACATGACACTCGAATATTCAATTTCATTGTGATTAATTTTATCGTTCTTGCAAGTTTTACATTGAATGGGATGTTTGAATGCTAGAACGTATTTAGGTTAATTACCAAAAGATGAATGGGTCCTAGGTATTAACCAGATCATATGAAATTGATATTACGTCATGGTAGCTACAATGGTAGTACATGAATTAATAGGAAAGTTGACTTTTGTCTGAAAACCCCTGAGTTTAATAATCGAGATCGTTGATAATCCGTGGATGGGCGGCGTTCAACAATTGAGATTAATTTAGACAATGATCCGTGGATGGGCGGCTTGTCTAGTGTTATTTTGGTTTATTTCCATATTCGATAGCATGATGAATTTACGTGACATTGTTGCATGATTTGAGGGTTGGCACGGGTGAAGTTTGATCCTGGGATTCTTTCTCTGATCAAGTTCAAAACCTTTTATTTTCTGCATTTGATTTCTACAATTTTCATCACACCAAAACCTTTAATTGTTCGAAATAGCTAAATAGGTCACTTGTTAGCTAGTATTCACACACGTTGTTCCTAGGATCAACCATTGGCTTACCAAGGTTTATAAATTTTGTTTGACTGCAACTTGACCCTTAAAACATATAACTTGATAACTATAAAGGGTTAAAAATACGCTTGCCATTGGTGACTGATGTTCAAGAGAACGACAAAGACATGTCGAACAATTTGCTATGTCGATCAAGAATTTTGGGAGATTCATTAAAAGATTCAACAGGAAAGAAACAGATCAAGGACAGTCTTCAAACTTAAATTTCCAGAATCAAAAGAGAGGAAAATTTTAGAAGAAGAACAAATCCGGAGACAATGGCCATGAAAGCAGGGGCGAGAACCTAAATGAATCCAATGCAGAGAATACGAAGGTTTCGGACATATCCAGGCTGAATGTGCGAACACACTTAAGAAGAAGAAGGCTCTTGCCGTCAACTGGAGCGACAGTGAGTTTGATGATGATAAACAGAAGATGAGTCAAATAACTTTGTAGCTCTTGTTAGTAGCATTGATCAAGTGGAGAAGCTACTAAAGGGGATGGTTCTAAGACCTCGTCTGAACACCCCACATAGTACTCGAGCTGTAATGATGATGAAGAAATTACTGATGAATGATAGCCAAAAACTACAAGGAGTTGTTCAACAAGTGGACGGAAGTGATTGACTTGAACAAGAAGCTCAATTGCAATCTGACCAATCTGAAAGAAGAAAAGGAGAAGTTGTGGGAGGAAGCTGCTGTGTTGATCACACAGAAGGTGGAACACCGGGAGACTATAGCTGATCTGAAGCTCCAAATGAAGAGGGCCAGAGTAGAGAGACAAGGATGAACATGCTTCAGCAATGGAGAAACTAAAGAAAGCTAATGCTGACCTGACCATAAAACAGGTACGCTTAGTTGAAGTTATCAATGCATTACAAGTAAAGAATGGCATGGACACTTGTGGTTATGCTGAAACCGTGGAAGAGCTGAATAATCTCAAAAAATCTCGATGATATTTTGAGGTCCCAGAGAGTTGGTGAAGGTTAGAAAGGCCTTAGATTCACTATTGGAAGTTGTTCAAGGAAAACAGAGTTTGTCAAGGCTGAACATCCTACTCATAAAGAGACCGTCACCCGAGGTCAAAAAGGTCTTGGATTCACTGGAGGAAGCGGTTCAGGGAAAACAACAATTGTCAAGGCTAAACATCCTACTTATAAGGAGACCGTTATTGTCCCCCACAACAAAGACCAAGACAGAATGTCGGATGGAGAGGAGATTGGAGGACCTGCTACTTCTGTCATTATGTAGGACACATCAAGCTATAATGTGTCAGGACTTCATGGACTATCTCAGGAAGCAGAAGCAGAAGCAGAGGCCTAAACAACAGACAAAATAAGTTTGGAGAGTCAAACAGAAGGAAGATATATGTTTTGTCGAATTCAGCTCTACCAGTCATCTGAAGAAGGAATGTTGGTACTTTCACAGTGGCTGCTCGGGGTACAAGATTGGAGATCCGGATTTCCTGACTAACATGGAGGAATTCAATGCCAAGTCTGTAACTTTTGGAGATGGAGTAAAGTGAGGTGCTAGGAAAGGTAACACTGAATGTTCAAGGCCTACCCCGACAAAAGGAGTTCTTCTTGTAAAAGGACTACAAGCAAATCTGATCATCATAAGCCAGCTGTGCGATGGTAAGCATCACATCAGATTTACTCATGATGCATGTCTAGTGCTGAACAAGGATGGTGAACATGTGTTGACTGGAAGAATATCCTTAAATAACTGCTATCTATTGGACTTTGGTCGACCAACTGCTGAGACAATCTGTTTACTGGGCAAAATAAAAGAGATGAGCCTTTGGCACAAGGGGATGGCACACTTGAATCTGAGAACGCTGAAGAAGGTTGCAACTGATAGTTTGGTGCGTGGCTTATCTGAATTACAAGGTGATCTGAACATATTGTACGGAGAATGTCAGATTGGAAAGCAAACCAAAGTCACCCAAAAAGGAACTACTCAGATCAACACAAAGAGGCCTCTGGAGTTACTACACATGGACCTGATGGGACCAATGCAAGTGAAGAGTTACTCAGGAAAGATGAATGTGGTAGTATATGTTGATGACTACTCTCGATTTACCTAGACAAATTTTCTGAGAGAGAAGTCAGATGTTGTTCAAGCCTTTGATCACGGAAGGGAGCTTGAGAACAATGACCTTGCAGAGTTCTGTGCTTAACAAGGAATTACACAACAGTTCTCGTCCCCTATCACTTCACAGCAGTTTTGTTGAACAAAAGAATCAGACCATACAGGAGATGGCCTGGTTGATGTTACATGCGAAGAAAGTTCCTTTGAAGTTCTGGGCAGAAGCCATGAACACGACATGCTACATTATTAATAGAATGATGATTTGGACAGGTACTGAGAAGACCTGCTATGAGCTGTAGAAGGGAAAGAAGGCGACAGTGAAGTATTTTCATATCTTTAGAAGTGAATGTGAGTATCGACAAAAGCTAGATCCAAAGAGCGATGAAGGTATCATCCTTGGATACTCAACGAATAGTCGAGCATACCAGGTCTACAACAAGCGAAATGAAAACTTGGGGAAGGCAAGTTAATTAACAAGAGTTAGCAGGCCATTCATGTTTCTTATCGACTAGAGCTAAATAATTTCAAAAAAACAATTGGTGACGAGTACTGGGTGATGGCTATGCAAGAAGAACTTGGTGAATACTAGCGAAACAATGTATGGGATCTTATTCCACGAGCTGATGGTTGAATGTTATTGGAACAAAGTGGATCTATAAGAACAAGTCCGGTGAGAAAGGTAACATCACCATAAACAAGGCAAGACTAATTGTCAAGGCTACACACAGATCGAAGGAGTAGATTTCGATGAGACCTTTGCACCAGTTGCACGATTGGAGGCGATACGATTGCTACTGGTTCTAGCTTGCTATCTGAAGTTCAAATTGTTCCAGATGGATGTCAAGATTGCCTTCTTGAACGGGTTACTGAATAAAGAAGTATATGTGGCGCAACCAAAGGGATTCGAAATCCTCACAATCCTGCCATGTGTACCGACAAAAGAAAGCTATTTATGTACTCAAGCAGGCACCCAGAGCATGGTACGAGAGGCTCACGGAGTTCCTGATTAAACATGGCTATGTGCAAGGGGGAGAAGATAAGACGCTTTTCGTCAAACACACAAGGTCAGCCTTTATTATTGCTCAAATTTATGTGGATAATATTATGTTCGACTCAAGTAATCAGAAGATGGTGGACAAATTTCTGGAACAAATGATGAGTGAATTCAAGATGAGCAAGGTGGGAGAGATGACTTCCTTTCTCGGACTTCAAGTGAAGCATAAGTCGGATCAGATCTTTATCTCGCAAAACAATTATGCCAAAAATCCGATCAATAAGTTTGATCTGGAGAAAGCTACGCATAAAAGGACTCCTGCTACTACTCACGTGAGTTACAATATGTGAGTTACAACATATTGTAACTCAAAAAAAAATTATCTGCCAAAAATCTGATCAATAAGTTTGATCTGGAGAAAGCTACGCATAAAAGGACTCCTGCTACTACTCACGTGAGTTACAATATGTGAGTTACACACTAAGCTACAACATGTTTTAAGTGAGTTACAATATTATCCGCAAAAAGAAGTGAGTTACACTATTCTTTTGTGGAATAAAGGAAACTATTTTTACTCAATATGTTTGAATCCGACATTGTACAAACGCAACACTATATTTATTGGAGGGTTTATTAAGTAGAGCATGACAAGTTTGATTCAAATTTGTTGTTGATGTCGTTGACCACCATTGTTGTGTTTGGTTACTTCGAAATTTCATTTCATGTCCGTGCATATTCGACATTGGTTAATGAGTGTAAAGCTAGTAAGTTGGATAGACATAAGAATTTAAGAACAAAAGTAGACAAATTGAGTAGACTGAGGCTCCTCATTTGAACATAAAGTTCCAAGGCCTAAATTCTATTTAAGATCAGCGATAGTGACAAAATTAGTGGTTTTAATCTGTTTGAGCTATGTTTGGACTTTCCTAAGTTTAATCTAAGACCGATCCAACCTTACCTTTTGACCATATACGGTAGGCCCACTTTTATAAACCTTAATAAATCTAGCGTATATTGAACTAAGCTTACACAGTCCAACCTTTTGGAAAGTCCACTTCAGCCGGCACTGATGATAGAACTTTGGCAATCAAAGACCAACTCGGATTCAGCGTAAATAATGAGGCAAGAACATGGGCTGGCAAATTGGGCAAGCTTGTAGCGGAATTATCATGATAAAGATGAATTATAAATGATGAGACTTCATGGACTAAAGCTCAACCTAAGAGACGCAATTTTCGATTACTTAAAACAGGTTTAGTTCAATTCAAATAGAGAAGTGAAACAAAAAAGGAGACGGTTTAGGGCTTTATATAACTGGCGCAACATAGAGAAGGATCTTCACCATCATTGGATCCCTTCTTGGATTCTCCCTGAACATTATGGAAGTCAAGATGTGATGAATAAGCATCATCAAGGTGGATGTTACACATGAAGAGTCACTGGTCCAAGGTTGGCAAGGACCACCTTCAAGAGGGTCACTAAATGCGTCAGTTATGAAATATAGAGACCTGTTCAAGCTACTGTTCCAAGGACTGTTTGAGACAGACCTTGAACTCCTTTGTGACAGTGCAGCAAGCAGAACAAAGTAAAGGCACACACAGAATGATACCCAGTTCGGCTAAGCCTACTCTGGGGGGTTTCCCACACCCTAAAAAGGGACACAAATCTTTATTACGTGCTTAGAACAATAAGAGGACTTATGCTTACAAAACACCGTGTTCGTAATTGCCCAGCTTCTAAGCCACCGTCTCTCAGATTTGCAATCACGGATCTCCACGATTCACCTTGATCCCCTTCGCCCAAACCTTCCGTCTGAACGGGCTCGACCTTCTCCTGAAGTCGGAAGCTTTCCCTTGAAAGCCGGTTGTGAGTTCTCGTTGTGTGCAGCGGTAAGCTCCTATCTTAGACTGTCTGAACAACACATTAGAACAGACAGATTCAGTGCCGATGAATTTCCAGTGGGGAAAATCAGTCGGCCGTCGCTTTCTCCAATCTCAGATCAGCAGGATACACTCGTGTATTTTTTCTCTCAGAAAGCGATGGAGATATGGACGCCCTAGGTGGGTATTTATATGCAGAGTCCGAGCGTCCAAATCTGGTGCAGATAGCCTTATCAAATATATAGGAAATATTCCTAAATATTTGATTAGTATCTTTGAACATATCTTAGGGAAGAAACGAATATCTTCCACGACAAGTCAGCCATTCAGATCTTTATTCCATGGAGATGACATTCGAATGAATATCAGGATCTCGACTTCTTCGCTGGCCGACTTTACCCAAAAGATCTTCGATCTTTTCATGCGTCTGATCTACGATGTACATGAGTGCCACCATGTGATTGAACTCTCCTTCGACACCTGCTTGAAATATCTAAAGTCGTTTTGCCAAATACATGCCATTCACGGGAACATCAATCTCCCCCTTGGCATTTTGGCAAAACCAAATCTACCGGATACTAGAACTATTTATCTATCTAACTATCTAGACTTTAGACACACTTGAGGGAATACAAAAGACCTCAAAATACTCCCCCTTTTTGCCATAAACTGGCAAGGGGTCCAATCTGAGTTCAAACAGTACGAACCAATGTGCCAGAACAATCACTAAAACAAGACATAATGAAAGGTAACAAGGTTTAGAGTTCAAGAGTGACAGTAGTGGACCTTCACGCAGATGACCGTTCATCGGAATCACCATCAGATTCCTCTTCCACATCGTCATCGTCACTTGGATAACGCAGAGCACGGGCCAGCTTGTTGATCTGCTTGCGTTGCTCCTTAGCAATTGCAATAATGGCATCCAAATCTTTCATCAGCCTGGACCTCTCATCACGTCCCATCCTGGCTCCCCCTCACTTTGAGGACTCTGGAATGTCCATTCCTCGCTGTCCTGCCTCCTTGAGATCATTCACGTGTCGCCCTTTGAAAAGCTTATGATCGACAGAGAATTTTTGTGGAGCCTTGGAGAGATGACAGTTCGAATTATTCAGTTCTGGAGCTTGGTTGCTGATCAACTCATAGATGAGAGATGGGAAGCATATCTGGTGAAGAGAGCGGCAGGAGATGGCGTGTTCAGTGATCTGTTTAAACATGACTCGACCCAGATTGAACAGCTTCTTGTTCCCAATCTGGTAAATCAGTTGAGCCACATCTTTGCTGACTGTAGAGCGGTGGGAGGAGGGCTTCCAGTTGAACACAGCAATGAAGAAAAGCATGGAGTAGAAGGTTGACAAATCAGCTGTGGCCACGACGGTCTCAGGCCACCATGGGACAGAACCAGCAGTGATAGTGTCCGCAATTTTGTCATAGTCCGCCTCTTCCTCATCAACTTCTGGGTCATCCATCTGGAAGAAAGTGTTGATAAGCTCAGGATTGATTATAATTCTTCTCCCCCTCACGTAGACCACCCCATAGTCTTTATCCCCAACAACGCCAAACTGCGGAGGAAGGTTCGCCATGGCTTCACGAATCAGCTGATCATTAAACGGCTTACACTTAGTGAGAGTCCAGATTTGGCAATTTTGCCTCAGAATATGCACCACCTCCTTTCCTTTGTATCGAGTCTCATCAAGAAGACGTTCTGGGATAATCTTTCGTTTCAGGACAGCCTTCCACTTTCGAGCTGCATCCTTGGAAGCAAACCAGATCCCTTTCTTCACAATCCCAACTGGAGCGTCCTCAACAGCAGGTACAGAGGTTTCACGCTCTCTCTTTTTAGCCCTGATGACCTCTCCTGTAGCCTTACTAACATCTGCCTTACTGGTACTGACTTTCTTGGCGGGGCTTTCAACAACATTCTTCTTCTTCATTTTGACAATCTTTTCTTTCCTGAGCATCGCAAGAGGAACAACATCTTGAGCATCCTCAGAGGATGTGTCTGACACAGAGACAGTCTGGGCAGCATCCTCCACCACATCATTCACAGCCTTGTCTTGTATACTGACTGGAACTGCTTTTTCAACTGACTCAGCCTCCGAGCCAGAGATCTCTTGAGACACGACTGTCTTAGCATAGAGCTGACACCCAGATGGAACACCCTCTGCAGAACTTGCCTTTTTTCCACTTTCCAAACTGCTGGCAAGAGTAGCATCTTCAAGCAAGGCTTCCTTGGCATGAGAGGACTGAGCACCCATTGGCACATCGGAGACATCCTCCTTCTGTATATTCTCTACGACCGCATCGATGTCATTGAAAAGGTCATCAAGTTCATCATCCTGCTTAGATGACACAGATGCTTCAGTCAGACTGCCATGTTCCTTTGTTTGCGGTTTACCACCTGAACACTCATGCACATCCCTTGTGCCACCTTCTGTAACTTCACCAATAGTCACCTTTCCTTTAGTGGTGGGAGCGGGACCCTGATCAGCCACTGGTTCTGTCGTCGCATCTGGGCGTCTTCTTACCGCACTGATCTTGGCAAGAAGCTTTTGTGCAGTCTCACCTTGACGATTTACCACATTCCTTCGTAGACCAGAATGACGCACATATCCAGACGCATGGATTTTCTCCCTCCATGATTTCGAACACACAGACACCTTAGAAGCAGACTTTCCCGGTCTAACAACATCCATAGTATCAACAGAGATTTTACCAACACCAGCCCTACTGGCTTCACCACAATCAACAACTTTCTTCTTTTCAACAACCGCCTCTTTAACATGCAAAGAAAAATCAACCGGAGCAGTAGGGTTTGAAGATACCTCGGATTGGGGCAAGATTTGTGGAGGAACGATACTTGATGGTGTCGAACTAGCACCGGTTAGTTTAGGGAGTTCCTCCGCAGGTTGCGAAGAGACTTCCTTCTGCTTCGCAGCAGGTTCTGGTCCTTTCCTCTCCACCACCCCAACTTTCGGGTTTGAAGGAACCGCTACGCCGTCTGAGACTTTGACACCAGGTAATGACGAAGTTTCTGCAACTAAAGGCGATGCCTTTTTCTTCATTGGCAATTTCGACTTAGTCGGTTTTGGAATTTGAGCCTTTGCCGCCATAGAATCAGATGATTTCTTGTCCACCTTCTTTGATTCCGAAGAACCCTTGATGACTGATTTGGAGGATTTTCTGGTGTGAACCATTGTTGCCACAGAGATGAAGATTTGGGAGACTTGCGAGGGACGGCTGTTAGGGTTATCGAAGCGGGAAAGAAGAAGCAACGAGACTGAATTGAATTTCAACTTCAAGGACGGCCTTTTCAACTTCCCAAACACGGTTTTGTTTTTTTTTTTATTTAAAAAAACTCTTCTTTCCTTATAACGGCACGAAAATATCTCCCAGAAATATAAAAAATATTCATCTCCTAAAATTGTACCTTCTGATCCAGCTCCCTTCCTTAAGTGGTCAGTCCAACTGTTTTGCTGGAGTTGCAACTCTGACTGACCACTGCCTGTCGGGCTTAGTGTTTGATAGCGCCTAGACCCCGCAAGGATCTAAGGGTCTCAATCTCTGTAGGATTCAATCGCATACGGATAACACCTAGACCCTGCAAGGATCTAAGGGTCTCAACCTCTGTAGGATTTAATCGCATACGGATCACCTTCTCTTGTTTCCCTCCGTTTTTTAGAAAGTTTGAGGGGAGTAGCAACATGCGTTCTTTGGAGACTTGCTAGCTTCGCGGCATACTTGCTTTGTAAAGGCACGAATGTTGTCTGGCGTAGAGGGTAGGGAGGTTGGAGACGTGCTAGCTTTGCGGTATACTTGCTCTGTAAGGGCACGAATTTCGTATGGCGTAGGGAGTAGGGACACCTGCGGATCTGACTTACCTGCGAACGGTTGTTGGATCTGAACACGGTATTATCAACATGGGTGTGTGCGATTTTGGCTTGTGTATCGACCACTCCCCCTCGAACATATCCATGATTGATGATGCGTTTCATCCGAACTCCGGACGACTGCCCAACCATGCACGCGGAAACATACTTGGGGCTCCCATAGTTCCCTGCCTTTATCGGTCAACTTACATTCATGTAAATCTATTTTACCGGTCTGCTAGTACAGTGCTGACTGCTGTTGAGGGACAAGTTCTTTGTCTGAGACTTGATTCGGCATGCATCACTGAGTGCGTCAGAATCTCCTGTCATCTTGGGCCTTCCTCGGGCGAGAATCGAGGTCTTGTGAATAAGATTACCCATGCGCTTGTGCCACAAGTCCATCTTATTCCGACGGCTTGGTAGGCAGACTGAAGCACCAACAGATCCAGCTGAACCAATGAAGTAACAATTGTTGGGGGTCCTGTTACCTTTCATTAATGTGCTTCCTTCCTTATTCAACACGAGACATGAGTCATGAGTGAAGGTGACAAGATGTCCATCATCACACAGTTGACTAATGCTAAAGAGATTCATCTTCAATCCATCAACCAAGAGAATGTCCTTGAGTGCAGGAAGATCCGGAACCTACAATGTCCCACAGCCGATCACCTGACCCTTTCTTCCATCTCCAAAGATGACAAACTGCTTCTTTATAACAGGTCGAATATTTGAAAGAAACTTAGAATTACCTGTCATATGAGCGGAGCAACCACTATCGAAGAACCAGTGATCTTTCCCTATGTGACATGATGAGTTGAGCGCGGCCAGACATACGATCTTGCTTGCCTTTGGTACCCAGATCTGTTGCAATCGAGGTTTACTCTTGTGTCCCATAGCCCTTCGCTCAGCAAGAAACAGACGACACCTTGGTCTGATGTGTCCGATCTTGAAGCAGTACCAGCATGTACGGAGGTCTTCCTTTTGTTCTGAGAAAGAGCTGGTTCGATCATCGCGAGTTCTCCCAGCCGCGTTCTTTTGTTGTGACAGATCTACCTTCTGTCTCGGGTGCTGTCTTGGATGCTGTCTTGGGTACTGATTTTTCTTCTGTTTCTGGTTCTGTTTCAGCTTCTGTTCTGGGTTCAGTTCACCCAATGGTTTCGCTTTAGTAAACGTTGTACCTTTTGAGCTTCCTTCACCAGTAAAACCAAGCCCTCGATGTCCAGACTCCATTCGTTGAGACCTGAGAATCTCATTCAAGTCCTTAGTCCCAGAGTTCAGCATTTTTACTGACTGTTTGAGCTGATTGAGCTCCTTCATGGTGGCTGAATGATCCATTTTCTCAGATTCTACCTGGAGTTCCAGAGACTCTACTTTCCGCAAGAGGAACACCTCTTTGTGCTTCAGATCCGTAATAGTTTTCCTCAGACCCGCCATCCCAGTTGGATAAGTTTCACGATCTTTCTCCATGTCAACTTTTAGGGAGGAGATAGTTCCCAGGAGATCCGTTTTCTGAGCCAGCAGACACGACCTATCTTGTTTAATTTCTATAAGTTGAGTGTTCAGCGAATTGACTTCAGCCTGGAGTTCCACCTTCTGTGCAACCAGAATATCAACTTCCTGCCATAGCTTGTCCTTATCTTCAGTCATGGTGGCAACAGTGTCGATGAGTTTTTTGTTCAGATTGAACACCAACGGCCACTTTTCGTGCAGGTCTTTGTATGATTCAGCCAGTGACTCTTGCGTGAGTTCTTCATTGTCGCTGTCTGAAGGGTCATCAGTCAGAAGAGTTGGTTGAGGAGACTTGATGTAGCTGGATTCACTACATACTTCTGTGATAGCCGCAAATGCTACAAAGTTGGTAGTTTCATTCCCTTCCTCCTCATCACTGTCGCTGAGGTTTGCAACCATTGCCTTTTTCTTCTTGAGGGTGTTAGCACATTCAGTCTTGATGTGTCCGAAACCCTTACATTCATGGCATTGAACTTCTTTCCCTTTCTCCGAAGAGTCTTCAGTTTTCTCACTGAACCTTGATTTGCCATTTTTCCAATTACGAAAGTTACTCGAGGAAGAATGGCCTTGATCAGGGCCACGTCTGTTGAGTTTCCGAACCATCCTGCCAAAATTCTGAGCCATCATTGCCAGTTGCTCAGTGTTGCAGTCTGTTTCAGCCACACCGTCAGATACATCTGCTTTCAGGGTAATTCCTCTGACTACCTTAGATTCAGCTTCGTGATTCATTTCGTATGTTCTGAGAGAACCTATGAGCTCGTCTAGTTTCAGCTTGGAGATATCATGCATCTCCTCAATGGCAGTGACCTTCATAGCAAATCTTGGAGGGAGCGATCTCAGAACTTTGCTAGCCATCCTTTCTTCATCAATAGGTTTACCCAGTGCAGCAACCTCGTTGGACAGATCTAGTACTCTCGCATTGAATTCAGGGATAGTTTCACTGTCCTTCATTTTCATCTCCTCGAATTTTGTTGTCACAATCTGCATACGTTAATTGCGAACCTTGTCAGTACCTTCATAAGCAGTTTGAAGGATATCCCAAGCTTCCTTAGCGACTTCACAGTTGATGATCAGTTTCAGTACATTCTCATACACTCCAGAGAAGATAGCGTTCATAGCTTTTGAATTTTCGATGGAGGCTTTCTCGTCTGCCTCGTCCCATAGAGCTTCAGGTTTAGGAACGACTTCTCCTGTGAGATTTTCCATCATGGGCTGAGTCCATCCAACCAACACTGCCTTCCAAGCTTTCTCATCGAGGGATCTCAGAAAAGATTTCATTTTCGGCTTCCATGAGGCATAATTTGATCCTTCCAGAAGTGGGGGTCGGGAAATACTTTGTCCTTCCTTTAGAGTCATCTTGAACAGTTCAAGGATCCCACTCAGTGTGTCGAGTGTTTGCTCTGATACCAATTGAAATATAGAGACCTGTTCAAGCTACTGTTCCAAGGACTGTTTGAGACAGACCTTGAACTCCTTTGTGACAGTGCAGCAAGCAGAACAAAGTAAAGGCACTGATGAGCCGTATTTATACGACTCATCGAGTCATCAATTCCCACCAATTCCGGCATTTTATTATACGAACAGTTACTTCTTAGTGTTGTTTTGTATTTCAGGTGTTTTGGAAGCTCTAGGAGGAAACGCGCGTTAGAGATGACATTTTTTGCCAAAAGACATCGCAAGGCAGTTTTTGGCCACTCTGGCCCGAGCAGATCCAGGCCCTCAACCGAGCTGTCCAGCACCAAATTCAAGTTGCTCGGGCAAACGAGCTGATCTGACGAATCCACTTTGAGCAAAGTGATCAAAATAGCAAATAAGGTGGACAATGTCGGAGAACCAAGGAAAACGCCCGAGCAGATTGGCAGTTGCTCAATTCCAAAGGTCTTGCGCGCTGTCATGGCCCGATTATTTTGCACTCGACATTTGGGGGTTTCACTGGGCCATGACAAGGCATTTCTTGACTAAGTGTTCTACCCCAACACTTAGCCAAATTTGGAGACCCTTTTGGAGATGGACTTGAAGGATGAAGTAGCCCAATAGATGGAAAGGCCCAAGCCCGAGATCTAGAAGGCTATGGAAGAATGCGGAAGATTATGGAAGCTTATGGAAGCTTGCGGAAGATGGTGGAAGGGTCTACCACTTGTAAATATCTTAGATATTTTGATAGGAACTTTCTAGAGTGTAATTCTAGCCGTAGGATTAAATCAATCTTGACCGTCCATTAAGGAGGTCTAAGTGTATAAATAGGGGAGGAGTCATTTGCTCCAAACCATCAAGGGAAATACAATCAAAGCATTCTCCAAGAGTTTCTCTCTCTAAGCATCCGTTGAGTTCTTTGGTCCCTTTTCGGTTTAGCCGCGTCGAGACATTTTGGGGGAAGGCTTACTTAGCTAAGCATCTTCGAGGCGAAAGTCTAGCTAAGTGCCGCACGACTTAGCGAGGAAAAACTAAGTCCGTGACAAGTGGTATCCGAGCAAGGTTCGACTTTTCGACGCATTCATGTCTACCGAAGACGTGGAAAGGGGTAGGCCCGTTGAGAAGGTGTCCAAGAAGAGTAAAGCACCAAGGGAGCAATCCGAGCCGGCAAGTGAGAGGCGATTGGTGAAGTTGGAGACTGGCTTGGCGGATTCGTTCGATCGCATTGGGGAATGTGAGAACTCCGTCGAGACCTGGGAGGCAAAGGTCCACGACATCGACAAGAGGGTTGATGCTGCTGAATGCAAGGTGGATGCCATCCGGGATAAGGTAGATTCCTTGGGGGAGGAACTATCGGCCAAACTCTTCCAACACGTGAACACCATCCTCGAATCTTGGCGGGACGAGAAGGAAGTGTACCAAGCTAGGATAGTAGCTTTGGAAACTTTGGTGGAGGAGTTAAGGTCTTCCTTAGAGAAGACCAACCTCGAGTTGGTGATGCTTAAGCGAGAACGGAGAGATGGAGAAGTGGTCCCCTTTGTCCGGGAAACTCCAAGGGTTGTTGATGTGCCAAAACCCAAGGAGTATAAGGGGTCACGTAAGGCGGAAGACATAGATAACTTCCTTTGGCACATGGAGCGCTACTTCGAGGCTATCCAATTGGATGACACTGCAAAGGTGAGTACCGCGTCCCTTTATTTAGTTGATCTTGCGGCAACCTGGTGGCGCAGGAAGCATGGTGAGATGCAAAGGGGAGTATGTAAGATCAACACATGGGAGACGTTCGTGGCCGAACTCAAGAGACAATTCTACCCCGCGAACGCCAACCATGAGGCTCGAAAGAAACTCAAGGAGTTAAAGCATGTGTCCTCACTCGAAACTTATGTGAAGGAGTTCTCGGCACTAATGCTTCAGCTTCCTAAAATGGACGAGGAGGAGCTATTCTTTAACTTCATGGATGGTTTAAAGCCATGGGCAAAGATGGAGCTCGAGAGAAGGGATGTCAAAGATACCACCACCGCGATGACCGTTGCCGAGTCTTTGCCCGAGTACTATAGAGGAACTGGGGAATCATCAAAGGCAAAGAAGGATAGCTTCGTTAAAGGTGGGGGAGCGCACGAGCCAAGGGATCCCAAACCCAAGTTCGGGGGAGGGAAGTCGATCCCGAAGGGTGCACCACAAGGCAAGTTGTCAGAGAAGAAGCCGAGGAGTGATTGCTTCTTATGTGGAGGGCCACATTGGGCTAGGGAGTGCCCAAAGAGGAATGCGCTTAATGCCATTCTCGAGGAGAAGCAAGAGGAGGAAGCGATGATGGGGTGCATCAAGCTTCTCTCGGCATTAAAGGTGAGTCCCATTACTCACAAAGTTGGTGATCGTACACTTATGTACATTGATGGGAAGGTTGGTGGGAAATCCTTGCCCATCATGGTGGACACTGGGGCGACGCACAACTTCATCCAACCAAGCGAGGCCAAGAGGTTGGGAGTAAAGGCGGAAAAAGCCAAGGGTTGGTTGAAGACTGTGAACGCCAAGGCAAGGCCCTTGGATGAGGTAGCTAAAGGCATGGAACTACAACTCGGTGATTGGCGAGGTAAAGTTAACTTTTCAATTGCCCCTATGGACGACTTTAAATGTGTATTGGGGATGGAGTTTCTTCGCCAATTTGATGTGCTAGCTTGGCCGCAACGAAACACCATGCTCATTATGGAAGGAGGCCCACACATGGTGTCTACGACGACGAAAGCCAACCTAGACACAATGTGTTTGTCAGCAATGCAAGTAGAGCATGGATTGAAGAAGGGATGTGAGACTTGGCTAGCATCAATTAAATTTGACGAAGGACTCAACAAAGGCGATGAAGAGATACCATTGGGGGTCCAGAATGTCCTGGAGGAGTTCAAAGACGTAATGCCTACTGAGTTGCCTAAGAGATTACCTCCAAGGCGCGAAGTAGACCACAAAATCGAGTTGGAGCCGGGAGCTCAACCACCGTCCAAGGCACCCTACCGAATGGCCCCGCCCGAGTTAGAGGAGCTAAGGAGGCAACTGAAGGAGTTGGTGGATGCGGGATATATCCAGCCCTCTAAAGCCCCATATGGAGCACCGGTGTTGTTCCAAAAGAAGCACGATGGGTCGTTGCGCCTATGCATCGACTACCGAGCACTAAACAAGGTAACCATCAAAAACAAGTATCCCATTCCCTTAATTGCTGACTTGTTTGACCAACTAGGTCATGCGAAGTACTTCTCCAAGTTGGATCTTCGGTCGGGATACTATCAAGTAAGGATAGCCGAAGGAGATGAACCGAAGACCACTTGTGTGACCCGTTATGGAGCATTCGAGTTCTTGGTGATGCCTTTCGGATTGACGAATGCCCCAGCAACATTTTGCACGTTGATGAACAAAATTTTCCATCCGTACTTGACTGGTTCGTGGTGGTGTACTTAGATGACATAGTCATTTATAGTAGCACTTTGGAGGAGCATGTCGAGCATCTAAGGACCGTCTTCCAAGTACTTCGGGAGAATGAGTTGTACGTCAAGCGCGAGAAGTGCTCATTTGCAAGACAAGACGTGCAATTCTTGGGTCACATCATCAAAGAAGGAAAACTTATGATGGACAAGAGCAAGGTGAAGTCCATCGAGGAATGGGAGACCTCGAAGAAGGTTACCGAGTTGCGCTCGTTCCTTGGATTGGTAAACTATTATCGGAGATTCATCCAAGGATATTCGGCAAAGGCAGCGCCCTTGACTGATTTGTTGAAGAAGGGCAAGCCTTGGGAGTGGACGGCGAGGTGCGAGGAAGCATTTCAGAGCTTGAAAAATGCCATCATGGAGGAACCGGTATTGGCCCTACCAGACTGCACCAAGCCTTTTGAAGTACACACTGATGCGTCCGACTTTGCCATTGGAGGAGTGCTTGTACAAGAAGGTCATCCGATTGCCTATGAAAGCCGGAAGCTTAATGAGACGGAGCGTCGATATACAGTCCAAGAGAAGGAGATGACGGCCGTGGTCCATTGCTTGCGAGTTTGGAGACATTATTTGTTGGGTTCGAAGTTCGTGGTAAAGACCGACAACGTGGCGACGAGTTACTTCAACACCCAAAAGAAGCTAAGCCCCAAGCAAGCAAGGTGGCAAGACTTCTTGGCGAAATTTGACATGGCGTTCGAGTACAAGCCGGGCAAAGTCAATGTTGTAGCGGATGCTTTAAGTCGCAAGGCGGAGCTTGCGGCTATCTCCCAAGTCCAAGGAGATTTGTTAAGAAAAATCATTGAGGGACTTGGACACGATCCCATGGCCAAATCGTTGATGGACTTGGCCAAGGAAGGGAAGGCGAAGCGCTTTTGGCTCGAAGATGACCTACTTTACACGAAGGGGCGGAGGATCTATGTGCCTAAGTGGGAAGGTCTAAGGCGTAGTATCATCCGTGAGTGCCATGATACGAAGTGGGCAGGTCATCCGGGACAAAGGCGGACTAGAGCTTTGGTGGAAGCTCAATATTATTGGCCAAAGATGAGAGACGAGATCGAGGCCTACGTGAAGACCTGTCTTGTATGCCAACAGGACAAGTTAGAAACCCAAACACCCGGGGGCCTTTTAGAGCCATTACCCATACCTAGTCGACCATGGGAGAGTGTTAGCATGGACTTCATTAGTGCCTTGCCGAAGTCCGATGGATTTGGAAGCATCATGGTCGTGGTAGATCGATTTTCTAAGTATGGGACGTTCATACCGGCACCTCGAGATTGCACCGCTGAGGAGGCAGCCCACTTGTTCTTCAAGAATGTGGTGAAGCTTTGGGGCTTGCCGCGGAACATAGTGAGTGACCGGGACCCTCGCTTTACGGGGAAGTTTTGGACGGAGCTCTTTAAACTTTTGGGGTCGGAGTTACACTTTTCAACGAGTTTCCATCCACAAACCGACGGCCAAACGGAGAGGGTCAACTCACTTTTGGAGCTTTATTTGAGGCACTTTGTGAGTGCTAACCAAAGAGATTGGGCAAAGCTCATGGACGTAGCACAATTCTCCTACAACTTGCAAAGGAGCGAGTCTACCAACAAGAGTCCATTCGAGCTAGCCACTGGGCAACAACCGCTCACGCCTCAATCATTGGTGTCTAAATACACGGGGAAGAGCCCCTCGACGTTCAAGGAGGCAAAATCGTGGCATGAGCAAGCCGACATAGCCCGATCGTACTTAGACAAGGCAACAAAGAAAATGAAGAAGTGGGCGGATAAGAAGAGGAGGCACGTGGAGTTCCGCATTGGAGACTTGGTGCTCATCAAGCTCAACTTGGATCAACGCAAGCGACGTGGGAACCTCCACAAAAGTCTGATGAGGCGGTACGAAGGACCTTGTCCCATCATACAAAAGGTCGGAAAGGCATCATACAAGGTTGATCTACCGCCTACCTTGAAGAAGATCCACCCCGTCTTCCATGTAAGCTGCTTGAAGCCATATCATGGAGACGAGGACGATGCCTCAAGGGGTGAGTCTTTAAGAGCACCACCATCCATTCTCACCTCGTTCGACAAAGAGGTTGATCACATAGAAGCCAAGAGAGTCATAAGGCGAAAGAGTCACCCTCCGAGCACCCAATACTTAGTCTTTTGGAAGGGACTACCGGAGAGCGAGGCGAGTTGGGAACCCGTCGAGTCCTTGTGGCAATTCAAAGATAAGATTCGAGGCTTCGAAGAGGCATCGACGAGGACGTCGACGGATTAGGTGGGGGAGGATGTCACGGCCCGATTATTTTGCACTCGACATTTGGGGGTTTCACTGGGCCATGACAAGGCATTTCTTGACTAAGTGTTCTACCCCAACACTTAGCCAAATTTGGAGACCCTTTTGGAGATGGACTTGAAGGATGAAGTAGCCCAATAGATGGAAAGGCCCAAGCCCGAGATCTAGAAGGCTATGGAAGAATGCGGAAGATTATGGAAGCTTATGGAAGCTTGCGGAAGATGGTGGAAGGGTCTACCACTTGTAAATATCTTAGATATTTTGATAGGAACTTTCTAGAGTGTAATTCTAGCCGTAGGATTAAATCAATCTTGACCGTCCATTAAGGAGGTCTAAGTGTATAAATAGGGGAGGAGTCATTTGCTCCAAACCATCAAGGGAAATACAATCAAAGCATTCTCCAAGAGTTTCTCTCTCTAAGCATCCGTTGAGTTCTTTGGTCCCTTTTCGGTTTAGCCGCGTCGAGACATTTTGGGGGAAGGCTTACTTAGCTAAGCATCTTCGAGGCGAAAGTCTAGCTAAGTGCCGCACGACTTAGCGAGGAAAAACTAAGTCCGTGACAGCGCGCTGATAGGCACCGAAATCAATTTGCTCGGCCAGACGGACTCTAACGACAAATCTGACTCGACCAAGTTGCTTAAAATAGAAAACAAGTCCGACAATGTCACCAAGCCAAGGAGAACGCACGGATGGAATGGTCCAGGAGCAGCCGAGCAGATTTCCAGGCCGCGCCCGAAGGCCCTGTCGAGCAGACCAGTGCTGAATCCAAGTTGCTCGACCAGACGAACGAATCTTGCAATTCTGGCTCGACCAAAGTGATCGAAATGCTAAATTACTCGGACGATATCACTAGCCAAGCAAAACGCACGAGCGGGATTGGCCGCGATGAGCAAAACAACGTTGAAGGCCCCGCGCGTTGGACCAAATCAGTGGGCTCGAGTGAGGCGGTTTAGGAAGCTTCTAGAAGACTTGTTGGCCAAGTAAACTTGCTGGCTAAGTTTGCTTACAAACCAAGCAAAGTCGGTTTTAGGACATGTTTCCTAAAACCGTTTATGGGCCAACTTCAATTTGGAAACTCCGAAGCCCTAGAATTCTCTATAAATACAACCTCACAACAGTCCTCCAATAATCCAAGATCCATCGGCGCTGCCTACATCCGGTCATCCGTCCTCCTCTCGGCAATAGAGAAGACCATTCCTCCCTTTTTTTTATTGTCTTGTTTTAATGTCTATGTCTAGCTAAGCCCTTTATTCGGGCTAGGGTTTCAATTATTGTGACGAATGTTTTGAGATTCCATGCTTAATATTATTCTTGCATTCTACTAGTTCTTGTGCACATTAATTTCGGTTTGAGTTGCAAGGTTAAGTGGAGACCCGAAACGGTAAAGCTTAACCGAGCAATCCATACCCTCTATTTACTGCTTATTTGATACCGACCCGTTAGAATAAGTAGTCGCACTAAACCTAATATAACCTGACAAGGAGTATTAGGTTTGCTAGAACTAGAATTCTATAACCTGACCAGGAGTAGATTGTGGCGTAGTGACTTGAAACGGTCCTACCTTAGGTTATAACCTGACCCGGAGTAACCACACTTAAGAACGCAGAATTAGATACTTAGAAATCAAGGACAAACTAAGTCACAATTAGAACCCCTAGCCTGAATATTCTTCTCCGATTGACATCTTTCGTTTATTTCCTATTTGCACTTGTTTCCTAAATTGCTCAAAACCCAATTGTTTCCTTTTTACAGAACAACAAGTAACCATCTAGCTCCCTAGGGTTCGACCCTTCCTTGCCCCTGTACTAACCCATAGCCAAGAGTAAGGAATTATAAATTTAAATTTGCAGGTACCAACGACGCCTGTCAAATTTTGGCGCCGTTGCCGGGGAGCTACGCACGGTGACATTGTTCTTTTCTGTTTTCAGTTTTTGTGTTTTTTTTTCAGTTTTTTGGTTTTGCAGCGAAACAGCAGGATTCGAGTTCCAGGTGTCCGTTTTCAGCCCATAACACCTTATCTGAGCAGAACGACGAGAAGATCACAAATCACCAGCTTCGCTCGTGACATACGGTGTTTTTTGGCCATCGGAGATCGTTTCCTATTTTATTTTGAATTTTTTGTGTTTTTAGAAATTTTCTATTTTTGGAAATTTTCTGTTTTTTTTTTCAACATGTCTCATGCAGGTAGCCGAGTTGGCGACAATATCCACAACGAAGAAGTCGAACAGGTCTTTCGAGACATGGAAAGGCCACTTCCACCACATGACGAGCAGGGCTCGATGGGCCAGAACGGAGAAATCAGGAGGGCTGCCCCAAGACAACTTCAACACCAACCGGTCCAACCATTCCAACAACAGCCACCACCACTCCAACAATACCCGATGCTTCCACCACACCAGCACCCGATCCAACAGCAGGTTCCACCGTTCCAGCCGAGACGACAACCACCGGTCGCTCTACGACAGCAGATCAGACAACCACGACAGCCGGTCTTCGACAATGAGTATTACGAGGAGTACGACGATCAGGAGCCCACCATGGGAGAGCTATCAGCCCCCAACTTTCGAGACCAATCTTGGTGCATCTACGAAGGGCCGGACCTCGAGGCTATAGCTATTAACACGTCGGTCGTCCATCACTTGCCTAAATTCTCGGGAACCAAGGGAGAATCGGCCACGGCACATTTGCAGCGCTACCATGGCATCTGCCAAAACCTCAAGCCATACATAGTCGAAGTGGAGGACTTTAAATTAAAAGCTTTCTATTTTTCACTTACAGACTATGCCACTGATTGGTTTCTATCTTTGCCTTCAGGTAGCATATATACTTGGGACCAGATGCAGAGGAAGTTCCTCAACAAGTACTACCCAGCAGGCACAGCAATGCAGGTCCGAAGGCAGTTGCAAGAGCTCAGACAAGGACCCAACGAGACCATGTACGAGTACGTGGAGAAGTTCAACGCCCTAGAGCAGAGCTGCTGCAACCTTGGACTTTCAGAGAAGCTGCTCGTGGAGTATATGCTAGACGGACTAAGGAGACTCGACCGAAAACTACTAGATGCCTCGGCTGGAGGCACCATTATGAACCTGTCCCCAGCTGGAGTACGGAGGAAGATCATGGAGGTGGCTGAGAATGCTAGGTTCCAAGATGAGTCAAACAAGGTGGAAGAGTTCAGCCGG
The DNA here is from genome assembly GCA_033675395.1 of Rhodiola chrysanthemifolia. NCBI lineage: Eukaryota > Viridiplantae > Streptophyta > Magnoliopsida > Saxifragales > Crassulaceae > Rhodiola > Rhodiola chrysanthemifolia. The sequence goes on along the minus strand of CM066207.1, from coordinate 30,681,063 downwards.
TCCAGGAACGTCTCAAAGGCCGACGCTCCATCAAGCTCAATGGCCGAAGAGATCAAGCAACTCAAAGAGATGATGTAGCAGGTCATCAGAAGGCAGCCGGTCCAGGTCAAGCCATGCGGTTTTTGTGCAGCCACAGATCACAAAACAGATGAGTGCCCAACTATAGTGGAGGACGACCAAGGCGAGGTAAATGCAGTAGGCGACTACCAGGGCTATGGCAACCGGGCCGGGCTAGTCCGACAGTATGGAGCAGCCGCAAATGGGCAAGGGGCAAACGGGCAGAATTGGAGGAACGACCACCATCAGAATTACGCCCAGAGGGAGCCAGCACAGCCAGCCGCACCTCAGCAAGCCCAGCAGTACTACAGGCCCCCATATTGCCAGCAACAAGGACAGAACGGGTGACAGATGCTTGTCGTCAGAGCAAATGTGCAAATGAATTTATAAGTCCGCTACTCGCGACTTAACTACTGGGTAGTAAGTGGTAAGTAGGGGTCGAACCCAAGGGAATTAGGGGGATAAGTTGCTCTTTAAGTTGGACAATTTTGGGATTGGTTGGTTGGTTTTAAAGCTACCAGCTAAGTGATTGATTGGTTGGTTGGTTGGTTTTAGTACTAGAAAGTAACTGATAATTATTACAATAAAAAGAAAGCGTTCGGTTTTAGGGGCCTTGTATTATATCCTGTTTATCATTGACCTTTAGTGAATCTTCTAAGTATTCAAACGTGTATCAAGGCCTTTTCCGGCGCTCAATTTGCCACACTGTCTAGTCTTTTGCAAAAGTGTTCGAAAGTGAATCAAGGCCATTTCAAGCACTCGACTTGCAACACTGTCTAATCTTTTGCAAAAAACGTAAAGCCCTTGTTCTACTTAGACTAGCACCCCATTTCAAGGTATACTAGCCTGTGTGCATCCATTTTGGGTCGTCTTTTCCGATTTACCCAAAATGGTGTTTGAGAGAGATCAAACTCCTCAGATAAGCTTTGCCATTTCAAGCATCCACTTACCCGAGTATGTTTACGAACTTCCACAGAAGAGCTTTGCCATTTCAAGCATCCACTCAACCATGGACGTTCTGATCTAATATATGGCACATAGAACAAGTTTTGAATACAATGACGAGACACTAAATTAATAGTCTAAAACATTTTATAATACAAGTCCACCCCTTCTACCGGACGACTAGTTTAGCTACTATTTATCGCGCTAAACATTATAACTAAGGAACTAGAAATTAAAGACGGAAAATAAATATTAAAAACTTACTACCGTTGAAGCGCCAAGGGAGCAATCTTTATTTCCAAAGCCAGACTTTACAAAACTTAGAGAGATAAGTGAAATTTTGATTTGAGGATGATGGTGAGATGATACAAATGAGAGGGGATGGGTATGTATTTATAGGCTAAGGGAGGAGAAATGGGTGGTGGAGATGAGGGGCAAGTGTCTTTGATCCAATGGAGGAGGAGGAGGAGCCACCACATGGGGGAGGAGGAAAGCCGCCGGTCACCATGAGGGGAGGAGCCGCCGTTTGCCGGTTGCCATGGAGGGAGGAGCTCCTCCCTTGGCCACCTCCAAGCAAGGTGGTCGGTCACCTTGTCCAAGAGTGCATTTGATAGTTGATTTGGAATGGCCAAGTGATTTTAAGACTAATGGTCGAGCCAGACTTTCCAAAATCCATGGTTTGGTCGAGCAATTTGGTCTTGGTGCCTATGCGCGAGGCTTTTGCTTTGGACTTGGGCCAACTGCTAATCGGCTCGGGCGTTCTGTCTGGGAAGCGAGATTGTCCGAGTTGTTGGGCATTCCAAACATCTTGGTCGAGCCAGATTTTCCAGATGCATCCGTCGGGTCGAGCGACTTGGTTTGGGTGCCTATGCGCGCCGGGCCTTTGCCTTGGAATTGAGCTAACTGCCAATCTGCTCGAGCATTCTCCTTGGTTTTCCGACATCTTCCACCTTATTTTCCATTCTAAACACTTTGGTCGAGGCGGAATTGTCAGATCAGATGGTTTGCTCGGGCAACTTGAATTTGGACTCGAAAAGCTCGGCAGGCGCGCTGGACGCTGGGCGCTGGACGGCGGGCGCGATCTGGGTTTCTCGGTCTTTGGATGGCCAGAAATTGCGAGCGATCCTTTTTAGCGTAAAACTCCTCTCCTTAGCGTGTTTTCTCTCTAAGCTCTGAAATACCCTGTAGAAATATATCGGAACTAACAAGCAAAAGTTAAATAGACCAACAGTCTAATTAAGGGGGTTTTACTGTGTTTTTGATTCGTATAATTATGGTCCATCAGATCACCCCACACTTTTAGTTGTTCGTCCCGAACAATGCTATTAAAGGCGGTACTCTAAGTTTGGCTTTAAAATATGAAAATTAGACTGTGGGACTCGATTTATCCTAATTCATGCATTACTGCTTATTACCAAATTGAACTGTGTAAATAAATAGAAGAAACTTAATACTTGTACCTCCGTGCTGAGATGCAATTTATATTGGATGTTTCGGGAGATAGCCCTTTTTTGGTTCCTGGACTGCAACTTCGGGATCGTCTCGCACTATATGGTTTCCTTGTAGCTTTCTCTAGCACGTGATTTGGTTCGGGTTTCACTGGTTTGAGTACTTTGATTTTTTTTCTTTTGGCGAGGGACTGCTTTTGTAGTGAATCGGCCTTTGGCCCTTGATTTGACTCTTTGAGTACTTCACTTTTTTCGTTCGGTTAAAACCTTCACAATTTTGGGCCTTTGGCCTCTTGATTTGCTTCTTCGAGCTTTTTGCCTTTTTGTGGCTTTGCTAGTCCATTTTCTCAAGCCTTTTTGGGAGGTCCAATCATCGCCCGCAAGCCTATGGAAATACCTCCCCGCTCCTCTCATCGTTGTTGTTTCGCGCGGGTCAAGATGAGGGTCGCTCATCTATTTTCTCGGCTACTTTAACTAGAGAGAGGACGGTCTGATTCCCGTCCTCGCCTTTTTTCTTTTTTTTGCATAAACACTGCATGGCGGAGATGACTTCAATCTTCACTGAAACCCGAAGTGTAGCCTCCACTGACTTCGAAAACCATATAGTTTGATAAGATCCTTCGATTGCCTGCCAAGCCTTTCTAGGGCAGTTTATGTCAACTCCACATCTCTAGTTAATCTCAGCACAAAGGACAAATGAAAAGTTACGTCCTAAGTCTTTAAACAGTTGAATTTTCACAAGGTAAATGCATGAATTTCGGTCTATCTTTTTCACATTCTTAAGTTCATATTTTCAAAAAGATACTATTACTAAAAAAGAAAACAGCAAGCATGTTATTTATATACAACGGTGGTTCTCACCCCACACTTTTGAACGAAGGCGTGCCTTAGTTCAAAAGTCATGCAAGCTAATATATATATGTGAGAATTACTAAGACAGAAAATTAAATGACAGAATTTAAATGACAGAAAGTAAGATAGTGTCGGGTTACCTCCCGACCAGTGCACTTGTTTAACGTCGTTGGCTCGACGATACCTCGTTGTGGATTACTGGTTTGGGTCCCATGGGTGGCTCAGGTCGTATTTTGCCACCGTTCCTGTATTGCTTCTTGCCTTGCCTTTTCCCGATTTCTTGTGCGAGTTAGAACCCCATGGTTTTGGTACTTTTTCTCTCCATTGCTTCTGAGAAGGTGAAGGAGCTTTGACCATAGCTGCTGGTCTTGTTACTTTTTCGGTCTCTTTTGGCAGGTCGGAAATCTGCGTACCGTGATCTGAGATAGGTATTATATCTGGCGGTTTCTTCGTATCCGTGCGGCTATTGTCAATGTAGAAATATGCAATTTTGCCGCTGAACTTAAGCGATAATGAGCCCTTGCCCACATCGATCCTTGCCTTAGTAGCGTAGAGGAATGGTCGTCCCAAGATTATTGTTGGAGGGTCGTCTTCGCTTGTCTCTCCCGTTTGTATTACATAGAAGTCTGCAGCAACGACGAGCTCTCCCACATGGAGTATTACATCTTCCAGCACTCCAACCGGACGGATGCACGATTTATCTCCTAGCTCGATATTTGTCCTGGGTGGCTTCAATGGACCAAGTCCTAACAAGTAGTATAAGGAGGAGGGCATGGCGTTGACAGCAGCTCCAAGATCGACCAGGCACTTATGAATCTGAGTTTCACCAATACCGCAGGTGACTGTGAAAGCCCCTCGGTCTTTATCTCTTTCCGGTTGTGACTCATGATCTGAAGTGAGGGCTTTTGTAATTGTCGGGTTACTCTGCCCATTCCTTGACTTAGGATTAGTATAACTGGATCCCCTAATATTTTGCTCAGACGCATAAGTATCAGTTGGAGAGTTCCACCTTAATTTGTCAGTGTTATCCCATCCAGATGCTGGTACGTCGGAGTGTATAATTGGCGGTGGTGTTATGCAAACGGTGAATGCATATCGTCCATTGTTGGCATGCGTGACCCATGTTTTGCCATCATTGGGTCGGTCTTCCTCTTGATTCCAATCAGGACGATGCCTACGGGCGAAGTGCTTGTTCGTAAATTTGTAAGTTGGGGATCGTGTTACTTTTCCTAGCGTCGCCTTGTCGTTTGACCTTTTTATCATGCTAAGATTCGCCTTTGGGTTTTGGATGGTTTGTGAAGGGAGTCTGCCAGGTTCATTAGTGAGTGTTGAAATTACCGTGGCGAGCTGGGACATTTGTTTGGTTAATTCTGAAATTGCCCCGTCAGTTTTCGCCTGGTATTGGTGTAGCGAAGTACCCAATTGACTTATGCTTCCTGCGAGCTCCTTCATAGTGTCATCAAGCAACTTGGTTGATTTTTGCTGATTATGCGGGCCGGTTTGGTACTGATTTGGTCCTCTTTGCTGATATTGGCCTGCTGATGGAGCGTTCTCGTTATACTGCCGGTGGGGGGTTTGGTAGAATGACTGAGCTAGTTGAGGGACAGCTGGTTGTGCGTCTTTCTGAGCATAGTTATTGTTACGCCTGCTCGGGTTGGCTGCTTGACCATACTGTCTGTTTTGTCCGGCTCTGTCATTACTGTTGTTGTTGTATCCTTGGTATCCTCCCACTGCATTCACTTCTGCCGGTTCCTCTTCTATTAATGTTGGACATGCGTCAGTTTTGTGGTCTGCAGAACCACAGAACTCGCAAGGTTTTATCGGAACTGGCTGCCTTCATAGGATTTGAATCATCATCTCCTTTAGCTGCTTCATCTCTTCAGGCATAGAGCTCATCGATGTTTCCGCTTTTGCCACATTTTTTGTCCGGGAGAATTCTTCCTGCTGAGTTGTCTCTTCTCTGAATCAGGCATTCTCAGCAAAGTTTGTGATAAGATCCCTTATGCCACTTAATGATAGATTCATCATGGATCCTCCAGCTGAGGCATCCAGGAGCATTTTGTCTAAGGGTCTTAATCCGTTAATGAGATACTCGACGGTGAGTTTCTCGGGCAGTCCAAGGGTACAGCAGCTTCTCTCCAGGCGGTTGAATTTTTCTAGGTAATCGTACATGGTTTCGTTGGGTCCCTGCCTGATGTCCTGCAGTTGCCTCCTTACTTGCATCGCTCTTCCTGCTGGGTAATATTTGTCTAAGAATTTTTTCTGCATCTGAGCCCATGCTCTGATGCTTCCGGAAGGCAATGAAAGGAACCAGTCGTTTGCCACGTCAATGAGGGAAAAATAGAACGCCTTTAACTTAAAGTCGTCTACGTTTACGCCATTTGGCTTGAGGTTTTGGCAAATCCCATGTAAGCGCTGGAGATGAGTCATTGCTGATTCTCCACGAGTTCCTGAGAATTTTGGCAAGTTGTGGGCCACTGAAGTGTTGATGACGATGTTTTCTAGCTCCGGGTCTTCATAGATACACCACGGCTGAACTCTAAAATCTGGTGCCGAGAGCTCTCTCAATGTAGGTTCGCGGTAGTTGTTGTTATCTCCGTAGTAGTCATCGAAAGCGGGTTCTTGTCTTGGCACTCGTCTAGGTTGTGGGGGTGGTGGATATCTAGGGGGTTGTCGTACTGGACCAGCTGCATTTCGGTCCTCGGGTGGTTCTTGGTTTCTTCTGATGGCTTCCCTATCACGAGCTCGTCTGCTTCGATGAGTTGCTCTGGATCATCCATAAATGGAAGTGGCACCTCATTGTTTCGATCGTACAGGTTTATCTCGTCGTCATCCTGGTAGTCATGATGACTTTCTTCGCGAGACATGGTTGTTTCGAGCGCGTATTGATTTAAAGAACTTATCCGATGGCTAATTCCCCGGCAACGGCGCCAATTTGACAGATGCTTGTCGTCAGAGCAAATGTGCAAATGAATTTATAAGTCCGCTACTCGCGACTTAACTACTGGGTAGTAAGTGGTAAGTAGGGGTCGAACCCAAGGGAATTAGGGGGATAAGTTGCTCTTTAAGTTGGACAATTTTGGGATTGGTTGGTTGGTTTTAAAGCTACCAGCTAAGTGATTGATTGGTTGGTTGGTTGGTTTTAGTACTAGAAAGTAACTGATAATTATTACAATAAAAAGAAAGCGTTCGGTTTCAGGGGCCTTGTATTATATCCGGTTTATCATTGACCTTTAGTGAATCTTCTAAGTATTCAAACGTGTATCAAGGCCTTTTCCGGCGCTCAATTTGCCACTGACAGAGATGCTCGTCGTCGAAGCAAAACGTGCAAATAAATTTATAATGTCCGCTACTCGCGACTACACTACTGGGTAATAAGTGGTAAGTAGGGGTCGAACCCAAAGGAATTAGGGGGATAAGTTGTTCTTTAAATGGTCATACAGCGGGGGAGCGTATTTTTGGTTGGTTGGTCTTAAAGCTACCAGCTAAGTGATTGATTGGTTGGTTGGTTGGTTTTAGTACTGGAAAGTAACTGATAACTATTACAATTAAAAGAAAGCGTTCGGTTTCAGGGGCCTTGTATTATATCCTGTTTATCATTGACTCTTAGTGAACCTTCTAAGTATTCAAACATGAATCGAGGCTATTCCTAGCTCAAGACTTGCAACATCGTCTAGCCTTTTTAAGGTCGTAGAGCACTTATTCTACTTCAACTAATTCCTCCTTCCGAAGTATCTTAGCTTTATGTGCATCCATTTGGTCCCTTTGGTCCAGTTTCCAAATGGTTTTTTAGATAGATCGAACTCCTCAGATAAGCTTTGCCCGTCAAAGCATCCACTTATCCGAGTATGTTCACGAATCCCAAGGAAGAGCTTTGCCCGTCAAAGCGTCCACTCAACCTTGGAAATTCTAATCTTATATATGGCACATAGAATAAGTTTTGAATACAAAGACGAGACACTAAGTTAATAGTCTAAAACATTTTATAATACAAGTCCACCCCTTTTACCGAACGACTAGTTTAGCTACTATTTATCGCGCTAAACATTATAACTAAGGAATTGGAAATTAAAGACGGAAAATAAATATTGAAATACTTACAACCGTTGAAGCGCCAAGGGAGCAATCTTTTATTTCCAAAGCCAAACTTACAAACTTAGAGAGATAAGTGATTTTTGTATGAGATGTGGATGATTTACAAATGAGATGGATGGGTTGTATTTATAGGCTAAGGGAGGAGAAATGGGTGGTGGAGATGAGGGGCAAGTGTCTTTGATCCAATGGAGGAGGAGGAGGAGCAAGGAGGAGCCGCCACATGGGGAGGAGCAAAGCCGCCGGTCAAGGGAGGAGGAGCCGCCGGTTGCCGGTTGCCATGGAGGGAGGAGCTCCTCCCTTGGCCACCTCCAAGCATGGTGGCCGGTCACCTTGGTCCATGCTTGTATTTCATAGTTGATTTGGAATGACCAAGTGATTCTAAGACTAATGGTCGAGCCAGTTTTTCCAAATTCCATGTTTTGGTCGAGCAACTTGGTTTTGGTGCCTATGCGCGCTAGCCTTTACTATGGAATTGGGCCAATCTGCCAATCTGCTCGAGCGTTTTGTCTGGGAAGCGAGATTGTCTGACTTGTTGGGCATTCCAAACATCTTGGTCGAGCCAGATTTTCCAGATGCATCGGTCGGGTCGAGCGACTTGGTTTGGGTACCTAAGCGCGACGGGCCTTTGCCTTGGAATTGAGCTAACTGCCAATCTGCTCGAGCATTCTCCTTGGTTTTCCGACATTGTCCACTTTATTTTCCATTTGGAATATTTTGGTCGAGGCGGTATTGTCAGATGAGATGGTTTGCTCGGGCAACTTGAATTGAGTGTTTGGTCAGCTCGGCGGAGGGCCTGGAACTGCTTCAACCGGTCGGGTGGTTTCTGCGGCATTTTCCCACCCGGTCGGTTGAGTCTTCAATGCAAATTCCTCTTCGGTTTGATTTGTTTGGAGTGATTCCATGTCAGGATCCTTGAGATTTCTTCAGTCAGCGTCTGATCTTGACCTTGGAATAACTCTTAACATCTTTTCAGCGTAAAATCCTCTCCTTAGCGTGTTTTCTCTCTAAGCGCCAAAATACCCTGTAGAAATATATCGGGACTAACAAGCAAAAGTTAAATAGACCAACAGTCTAATTTGGTGGGTTTTACGGTGTTTATGATTCGTATAATTTGGGTCCATCATATCACCCCACACTTTTAGTTGTTCGTCCCGAACAATGCTATTAAAGGGCGGCACTCTAAGTTTGGTTTTGGATTATATGAAAATTAGACTGTGGGGCTCGATTTATCCTAATTCATGCATTACTTACTTATTACCAAATTGAACTGTGTAAATAAATAGAAGAAACTTAATACTTGTACCTCCGTGCCGAGATGCAAATTGTTCCGGATGTCTCGGGAGATAGCCCTTTTTTGGTTCCTGGACTGCAACTTCGGGACCGTCTCGCACTATATGGTTTTCTTGTAGCTTTCTCTAGCACGTGATTTGGTTCGGGTTTCACTGGTTTGAGTACTTTGATTTTTCTTTTGGCGAGGGACTGCTTTTGTAGTGAATCGGCCTTTGGCCTTTGATTTGACTTTTTTGAGTACTTCACTTTTTTGTTCGGTTAAAACCTTCACAATGTTGGGCCTTTGGCCTCTTGAATTGCTTCTTCGAGCTTTTCGCCTTTTGTGGCTTTGCTAGTCCATTTTGTCAAGCCTTTTTGGGAGGTCCAATCATCGCCCGCAAGCCTATGGAAATACCTCCCCGCTCCTCTCATCGTTGTTGTTTCGCGCGGGTCAAGATGAGGGTCGCTCATCTATTTTCTCGGCTACTTTAACTAGAGAGAGGACGGTCTGATTCCCGTCCTCGCCTTTTCTTTTCTTTTTGCATAAACACTGCATGGCGGAGATGACTTCAATCTTCACTGAAACCCGAAGTGCAGCCTCCACTGACTTCGAAAACCATATAGTTTGATAAGATCCTTCGATTGCCTGCCAAGCCTTTCTAGGGCAGTTTATGTCAACTCCACATCTCTAGTTAATCTCAGCACAAAGGACAAATGAAAATTTACGCCCTAAGTCTTTAAACAGTTGAATTTTCACAAGGTTGATGCATGAATTATGATCTATCTTTTTCACATTCTTAAGTTCATATTTTCAAAAAGATACTATTACTAAAAAAGAAAGTAGCAAGCATGTTATTTATATACAACGGTGGTTCTCACCCCACACTTTTGAACGAAGGCGTGCCTTAGTTCAAAATTCATGCAAGCTAATATATATATGTGAGAATTACTAAGACAGAAAATTAAATGACAGAATTTAAATGACAGAAAGTAAGATAGTGTCGGGTTACCTCCCGACCAGTGCACTTGTTTAACGTCGTTGGCTCGACAGTACCTCGTTGTGGATTACTGGTTTGGGTCCCATGGGTGCTTGAGGTCGAACTTCTTCTCGGTAGCTCTTTTGATTTGAGAGGGTGAGGCTTTCTTGACCATAGCTGCTGGTCCAATGAGTCGTGCCCGCTTGTTACTCCTTCCGGGTTTCCATTCTTTGGACCCATGTCTTTGCCGCTTCTTCATATATGGTCGGTTGGCATCCTTGCAGTTTCGGGAGTTCAGTCTTTTGCCAAGCGACCTCAAGCATGCGCCCTTGCTAACCCTCTTCTTTGTGGCAGAGATGATTGGCCTTCCTTGGTCCTTACACCTTTCAGGAGGCTCTTCTTGGCTTGCGACGAGTGGGAGCTCCTGCGTTGATTGTTTTGGCTCATGCTTCTCCTCCAACTCGCCTAGCACTGTATCATTGATCATCTCATCTTTGGTGGCCGTGATCTTCGTAGAATATGAAGGGTTAAGTAGGGGCTTCTCGGCCATAAGGACAGGGCCTTTCTCGAGCAGCTCTTCTGTGAGGACCGGGCCTGCCGTGATTTTCTCGGTTAGTTCGGCAGTGAGGTCCATGTATGTCTCGGCTGATTTGGTAGTGAGGTACGGGACTTCCTCGGGCAGATTGCATGGGCTCGTGTTGGGTGCTTCGACAGTGAGGACTGGGCCTGTCCTGGCCGGTTCTTCTTCGGTTATTTGTGAGTCTTCATCCTCTGTCGGCGCTTCGTCATCAGTTTGGTGCATCGGCCCTTGTTTTGTGCTTTCTGCCAACTCGTCTATGAGGTCCCAAGTTTCAGCCATGGTTAACTTCATGATTGAGCCTCCTGCCGCATCGTTAAGTTTTTTCCACTCAAGGGGCGTCATTCCAGCAAGAAACCTTTGAATAAGATAGTGGTTGGTGAATCCATGGTGCGGGCAGCTCGCCACAATGGAGTCGAAGTACGCCAAGTACTCGTCCAAAGTTTCGTCCCGGGATTGTTCAAGATTGAGAATTTTCTCGCGGGTTTCAAGTCGGAGAGATGGTGGGCAAAACTTTTCTAGAAATTTGGTTCGTAGATCCCCATAATTGCCTTCATAAACAGCACATGAGTAATACCAGTCTATTGCGGAGTTCGTTAAAGAAAATTTAAAGCATTTAAGTTTAAACTCCTCTAGCGATTCATTTTTAGGCCTCATGTGGCTGCATATGGAGTGGAACGTCTGTGTATGCTTCACGGGATCTTCTCCAAGAGCACCTCCGAATTTGGGGAGACAGTCGAGCATTTTAAACATAAGGTTGCTGCCCCCATCATTCCAAGGTTCGTTTCCGTAGTATGATGACATGGCGAATTATGTACAACAGACAAAAGAACAACTATCCATTTGCTAACTCCCCGGCAACGGCGCCAATTTGACAGAGATGCTCGTCGTCGAAGCAAAACGTGCAAATAAATTTATAATGTCCGCTACTCGCGACTACACTACTGGGTAGTAAGTGGTAAGTAGGGGTCGAACCCAAAGGAATTAGGGGGATAAGTTGTTCTTTAAATGGTCATACAGCGGGGGAGCGTATTTTTGGTTGGTTGGTTGGTTGGTTTTAAAGCTACCAGCTAAGTGATTGATTGGTTGGTTGGTTTTAGTACTGGAAAGTAACTGATAACTATTACAATTAAAAGAAAGCGTTCGGTTTCAGGGGCCTTGTATTATATCCTGTTTATCATTGACTCTTAGTGAACCTTCTAAGTATTCAAACATGAATCGAGGCTATTCCTAGCTCAAGACTTGCAACATCGTCTAGCCTTTTTAAGGTCGTAGAGCACTTATTCTACTTCAACTAATTCCTCCTTCCGAAGTATCTTAGCTTTATGTGCATCCATTTGGTCCCTTTGGTCCAGTTTCCAAATGGTTTTTTAGATAGATCGAACTCCTCAGATAAGCTTTGCCCGTCAAAGCATCCACTTATCCGAGTATGTTCACGAATCCCAAGGAAGAGCTTTGCCCGTCAAAGCGTCCACTCAACCTTGGAAATTCTAATCTTATATATGGCACATAGAATAAGTTTTGAATACAAAGACGAGACACTAAGTTAATAGTCTAAAACATTTTATAATACAAGTCCACCCCTTTTACCGAACGACTAGTTTAGCTACTATTTATCGCGCTAAACATTATAACTAAGGAATTGGAAATTAAAGACGGAAAATAAATATTGAAATACTTACAACCGTTGAAGCGCCAAGGGAGCAATCTTTTATTTCCAAAGCCAAACTTACAAACTTAGAGAGATAAGTGATTTTTGTATGAGATGTGGATGATTTACAAATGAGATGGATGGGTTGTATTTATAGGCTAAGGGAGGAGAAATGGGTGGTGGAGATGAGGGGCAAGTGTCTTTGATCCAATGGAGGAGGAGGAGGAGCAAGGAGGAGCCGCCACATGGGGGAGGAGCAAAGCCGCCGGTCAAGGGAGGAGGAGCCGCCGGTTGCCGGTTGCCATGGAGGGAGGAGCTCCTCCCTTGGCCACCTCCAAGCATGGTGGCCGGTCACCTTGGTCCATGCTTGTATTTGATAGTTGATTTGGAATGGCCAAGTGATTCTAAGACTAATGGTCGAGCCAGTTTTTCCGAATTCTATGTTTTGGTCGAGCAACTTGGTTTTGGTGCCTATGCGCGCGGGGCCTTTACTATGGAATTGGGCCAATCTGCCAATCTGCTCGAGCGTTTTATCTGGGAAGCGAGATTGTCCGACTTGTTGGGCATTTCAAACATCTGGGTCGAGCCAGATTTTCCAGATGCATCGGTCGGGTCGAGCGACTTGGTTTGGGTACCTAAGCGCGCCGGGCCTTTGCCTTGGAATTGAGCTAACTGCCAATCTGCTCGAGCATTCTCCTTGGTTTTCCGACATTGTCCACTTTATTTTCCATTTGGAATATTTTGGTCGAGGCGGAATTGTCAGATGAGATGGTTTGCTCGGGCAACTTGAATTGAGTGTTTGGTCAGCTCGGCGGACGGCCTGGAACTGCTTCAACCGGTCGGGTGGTTTCTGCGGCATTTTCCCACCCGGTCGGTTGAGTCTTCAATGCAAATTCCTCTTCGGTTTGATTTGTTTGGAGTGATTCCATGTCAGGATCCTTGAGATTTCTTCAGTCAGCGTCTGATCTTGACCTTGGAATAACTCTTAACATCTTTTCAGCGTAAAATCCTCTCCTTAGCGTGTTTTCTCTCTAAGCGCCAAAATACCCTGTAGAAATATATCGGGACTAACAAGCAAAAGTTAAATAGACCAACAGTCTAATTTGGTGGGTTTTACGGTGTTTATGATTCGTATAATTTGGGTCCATCAGCCACACTGTCTAGTCTTTTGCAAAAGTGTTCGAAAGTGAATCAAGGCCATTTCAAGCACTCGACTTGCAACACTGTCTAATCTTTTGCAAAAAACGTAAAGCCCTTGTTCTACTTAGACTAGCACCCCATTTCAAGGTATACTAGCCTGTGTGCATCCATTTTGGGTTGTCTTTTCCGATTTACCCAAAATGGTGTTTGAGAGAGATCAAACTCCTCAGATAAGCTTTGCCATTTCAAGCATCCACTTACCCGAGTATGTTTACGAACTTCCACAGAAGAGCTTTGCCATTTCAAGCATCCACTCAACCATGGACGTTCTGATCTAATATATGGCACATAGAACAAGTTTTGAATACAAAGACGAGACACTAAATTAATAGTCTAAAACATTTTATAATACAAGTCCACCCCTTCTACCGGACGACTAGTTTAGCTACTATTTATCGCGCTAAACATTATAACTAAGGAACTAGAAATTAAAGACGGAAAATAAATATTAAAAACTTACTACCGTTGAAGCGCCAAGGGAGCAATCTTTATTTCCAAAGCCAGACTTTACAAAACTTAGAGAGATAAGTGAAATTTTGATTTGAGGATGATGGTGAGATGATACAAATGAGAGGGGATGGGTATGTATTTATAGGCTAAGGGAGGAGAAATGGGTGGTGGAGATGAGGGGCAAGTGTCTTTGATCCAATGGAGGAGGAGGAGGAGCAAGGAGGAGCCGCCACATGGGGGAGGAGGAAAGCCGCCGGTCAAGGGAGGAGGAGCCGCCGGTTGCAGGTCACCATGGAGGGAGGAGCTCCTCCCTTGGCCACCTCCAAGCAAGGTGGCCGGTCACCAAGTCCATGAGTGCATTTGATAGTTGATTTGTAATGGCCAAGTGATTTTAAGACTAATGCTCGAGCCAGAATTTCCAAATTCCATGGTTTGGTCGAGCGATTTGGTCTTGGTGCCTATGCGCGAGGCTTTTGCTTTGGACTTGGGCCAACTGCTAATCGGCTCGGGCGTTTTGTCTGGGAAGCGAGATTGTCCGAGTTGTTGGGCATTCCAAACATCTTGGTCGAGCCAGATTTTCCAGATGCATCCGTCGGGTCGAGCGACTTGGTTTGGGTGCCTATGCGCGCCGGGCCTTTGCCTTGGAATTGAGCTAACTGCCAATCTGCTCGAGCATTCTCCTTGGTTTTCCGACATCTTCCACCTTATTTTCCATTTTAAACACTTTGGTTGAGGCGAAATTGTCAGATCAGATGGTTTGCTCGGGCAACTTGAATTTGGACTCGAAAAGCTCGGCAGGCGCGCTGGACGCTGGGCGCTGGACGGCGGGCGCGATCTGGGTTTCTCGGTCTTTGGCTGGCCAGAAATTGTGAGCGATCCTTTTTAGCGTAAAACTCCTCTCCTTAGCGTGTTTTCTCTCTAAGCTCTGAAATACCATGTAGAAATATATCGAAACTAACAAGCAAAAGTTAAATAGACCAACAGTCTAATTAAGGGGGTTTTACTGTGTTTTTGATTCGTATAATTATGGTCCATCAACGGGCAAGGCCAGTACCAGCAGAGACAGGACCGCAACCAGGCCAACCCGAACCAGCAAGGATCGAGCAAGTCCTTGGAGGATATAGTAAAGGACCTGGCTGCATCAGTACATCAGTTCCAGATCAAAACCGATGGGGCCATCGCCGACCTATCTAAGCAGATGTCTAACTTGGTCCAAGACGTTTCGAGCTGAGGAAAGACCCTTGGAGGCTGCCGTCCCAAACAGTGCCCAATCCAAAAGGAAATGTCAGCATGGTAGGAGTAGTAGACGTGGACGCAGCACTTAAAGAGTCTGCATATTGGGTAAACAAGATGCTCAAACCAGTTGACACAAAGGCAAGAGACAGCATGGAAGAGCCTAGCTCAGATTTCACCGAGCCTATGAAAGACTTTAGCCCGCTGGTGCCCGAAGGAGAACCGGCCAAGGCACTCGGCCCGGACACACTCGGCACAGCCCGGCCAGACCCGGACCTCATGGTCAAGCAGTCCGAAACTCACGGTTTTTTGTGTGCCATGCAGGTAGTTGCTTCCGAAGGCCGTATGACCGACAAGGACGAGCTGGAAGGTAGGTTGGTGGCAAGGCCTACGCAGAACGACCCAATGACGAGGCATCCACTCGCTACGAGCTATGAGACACCGCCAGGGAATAGTAAGGACCCAGGAGCCTTCACGGTCACCTGTGGTATTGGTAAGGCTCAGATACATCACTGCTTAATTGATTTGGGTGCTGCTGTTAATGTGATGCCTTATTCTCTATATTGTTCATTGAAACTTGGCCCTTTAAAACCGCCTAAATTGTAAATAGAACTAGGGGATAAGTCATGTACTCGGCCTGTTGGATTGCTTAAAAACTTAACACTCCGAGTAGGAGATCTTGTTGTTCCTGCAGATTTCTATGTCTTGCAGATGGGAGATGCTAGAAACGATGATCCTCCAGCACTCATCTTAGGACGGCCATTCCTTCACACCACCAAGACCAAGATTGACATGGGCATAGGCTTACTGTCACTTGCATTCGACGGAAAGACATAAGATTTCTATGTCTATGGGGACGCTGACCGGCCATGCACAAGGAAACCGCCGGATATTGTGAACACATCAGATTTCGGTGCCCTAGTCCCTGACCCACCAAAAGAGACCATGCATGGATCAGCAGTTATGGTCAAGGTGTCCTCGCGAATTTGAGAGGATGTGAAGGCGAACCCGCCTGACCGATGGAGAGCCGAATCGAGCACATCATTACACGATGATTTCGGGCAGATTAAAGGAACAGCTGAGGCGAAATTTGACCTCACACGTCCATGGGATCCTAACTTGTGATCCCTAAAGAGGTGACGTCGAGCCAACGACGTAAAACAAAGGCGCTCGCAGGGAGGCAGCCCGGCATTACTTTTCAGTCTATTTACTTGTTTTACTTTATGTTTTATTTGAGTCTTGAGTCATATTCATCACATTGTATTCGAGAAAGAGATGCTCTTTTCGCAGGAAACATGCACCTCAGTGCGGAGTCGTCGAGAGGTCCCGACCGAGCGAGCCTTGTGCGCGCAGAGTGGAGACCAACCCGCTATCCTTCTTTGCGTAAGACTGATATCCATCGGGGGTAGTTTCGCACTTTGAATACATTGTGTCAAGAAAAATAAGCTTTTAAAGATTCTGTCAGCAAGACTTACGAGTCTAAGGAGATTGGTTCTTAAGTGAGACCGTTTGTGACTCCACCAATTTCCTGGAAATTCTTTATTTGTCTTAATTTCTTCGACATAGTCCTTTCATTTTGTGACGAACTCACGTTGCGATACAAGTCTCTACCAAAAGAAGGCAGGCGCAATGGTGCTCTTCTTGGACTCAGAGGAGAATGGTCAGCCAACTCATTGATGTGCGCGCAGAATGGGCACGCTGCAAGAATCTTCGAGCAGAACTCATTATCTGGAAATTCTGGCTCGACAGAAGTATTCAGAACGACATATAACTTTGGAAGGGCGAGCCAACTTCGCAACCGCACGAGGGAAGTGCCTGTTCACTCTTAACTCTCTCTTATTTTCCCTATTGTTTGTTTGCTTGCGTGTGTGTCTTGAACTTATGTGTGCCGTGAGGACACGTCGGTTCAAAGGTGTGGGGTGGGAGAGTCAGTATGTTGTGTCAGCACGTTTTTTTCTTGCACCTGCACAGAGTCAGCACGTTTCCCTTAAAATTTAAAATTTTTGTACAGATTTCTCTCTATTTTCCTAGACTTGCGGTATTGAATCTTGATGATGCGAAATAGATAGAACCGATTACATGCGTGTCTCTTGTGAAATTAGAATTGAGCGATTACATGTGAACCTAACCCTTTACGTGCCTTTGTAAGTTGAGATAAACAGGGATGTGGAGTTGATAGAAACGTCCTAGAGAGACTTGACAAAGCACTTAAAGGACTGAGCTTCGAACTATATGGTTATATGGATTTCGTGGAGGCTAGCACTTCGAGGCAGCATGGTTTAGAGTCTGCTCCGCCACTGCAGTGCTTATGCGGTCAGGTGGGACGGGAAAACAACACACCGTCCAATCTCTAGTCCGAGTAGCCGGTAAAACAGACGAGCGACCCTCGGCTTGACTCGCGTCAAAAGGACGAGGATGAGTGAGAGCAGGGAGATATTTCCATATGCTTGCGGGCGATGATTGGACCTCCATCAAAAGAGCAGAGTCACGGACAAGCAGTCAGAATCAGTAGCAAAAGGAAAGAAAATCAGTTATTTGTGAAGATTTACACGCAACAAAGTGAAGAACACCACTGATCCATCAAAAGACAACTCACTACAAAAGCTGTCCAAGCAAAAGAACTCAACACCTTGAAGCTCGAACAAATCACGTGCAAGAAAAAGCAATGTAGTATAACCATATAGCGAGAATCCGGGACCGCGAGTGCAGATCATGGGCCTAAGAGGACTATCTCCTATTCATCCGAATTGGTTTGCATCTCGGCTCAAAGGTAACACGTATCGATTACTTCCATGTTTGAGCACAATACTTTTAGTAACGATTGAGATATGCATAGAAAGGCGAAGTCTAGACTAGCAACACATATTCATGTAGCAATATCTAGGATGCCGTAGTATTGTGATGTTGCATTTGTTTTCCTCTTATGACCTATTCCTTGTTCGGGACGAACAAGTTTAAGTGTGGGGTGGTTTGATGAACCGTATTTATACGACTCATCGAGTCATCAATTCCCACCAATTCCGGCACTTTATTATACGAACAGTTACTTCTTAGTGTTGTTTTGTATTTCAGGTGTTTTGGAAGCTCTAGGAGGAAACGCGCGTTAAAGATTGCATTTTTTGCCAAAAGACATCGCAAGGCAGTTTTTGGCCACTCTGGCCCGAGCAGATCCAGGCCCCCAGGCGAGCTGTCCAGCACCAAATTCAAGTTGCTCGGGCAAACGAGCTGATCAGACGAATCCACTTTGAGCAAAGTGATCAAAATAGAAAATAAGGTGGACAATGTTGGAGAACCAAGGAAAACGCCCGAGCAGATTGGCAGTTGGCTCAATTCCAAAGGTCTTGCGCGCGCTGATAGGCACCGAAATCAATTTGCTCAGCCAGACGGACTCTGATGACAAATCTGACTCGACCAAGTTGCTTAAAATGGAAAACAAGTTCGACAATGTCACCAAGCGAAAGAGAACGCACGGATGGAACGGTCCAGGAGCAGCCGAGCAGAGTTCCTGGCCGCGCCCGAAGGCCCTGTCGAGCAGACCAGTGCTGAATCCAAGTTGATCGACCAGACGAACAAATCTTGCAATTCTGGCTCGACCAAAGTGATCGAAATGCTAAATTACTCGGACGATATCACTAGCCAAGCAAAACGCACGAGCGGGATTGGCCGCGATGAGCAAAACGACGTTGAAGGCCCCGCGCGTTGGGCCAAATCAGTGGGCTCGAGTGAGGCGGTTTAGGAAGCTTCTAGAAGACTTGTTGGCCAAGTAAACTTGCTGGCCAAGTTTGCTTACAAACCAAGCAAAGTCGGTTTTAGGACATGTTTCCTAAAACCGTTTATGGGCCAACTTTAATTTGGAAACTCCGAAGCCCTAGAATTCTCTATAAATACAACCTCACATCAGTCCTCCAATCATCCAAGATCCATCGGCGCTGCCTACATCCGGTCATCCGTCCTCCTCTCGGCAATAGAGAAGATCATTCCTCCCTTTTTGTTATTGTCTTGTTTTAATGTCTATGTCTAGCTAAGCCCTTTATTCGGGCTAGGGTTTCAATTATTGTGACGAATGTTTTGAGATTCCATGCTTAATATTATTCGTGCATTCTACTAGTTCTTGTGCACATTAATTTCGGTTTGAGTTGCAAGGTAAAGTGGAGACCCGAAACGGTAAAGCTTAACCGAGCAATCCATACCCTCTATTTACTGCTTATTTGATACTGACCCGGTAGAATAAGTAGTCGCACTAAACCTAATATAACATGACCAGGAGTATTAGGTTTGCTAGAACTAGAATTCTATATCCTGATCAGGAGTAGATTGTGGCGTAGTGACTTGAAACGGTCCTACCTTAGGTTATAACCTGACCCGGAGTAACCACACTTAAGAACGCAGAATTAGATACTTAGAAATCAAGGACAAACTAAGTCACAATTAGAACCCCTAGCCTGAATATTCTTCTCCGATTGACATCTTTCGTTTATTTCCTATTTGCACTTGTTTCCTAAATTGCTCAAAACCCAATTGTTTCCTTTTTACAGAACAACAAGTAACCATCTAGCTCCCTAGGGTTCGACCCTTGCTTGCCGCTGTACTAACCCATAGCCAAGAGTAAGGAATTATAAATTTAAATTTGCAGGTACCAACGACGCCTGTTAGGCACACACAGAATGATACCCAGTTCGGCTAAGCCTACTCTGGGGGGTTTCCCACATCCTAAAAAGGGACACAAATCTTTATTACGTGCTTAGAACAATAAGAGGACTTATGCTTACAAAACACCGTGTTCATAATTGCCCAGCTTCTAAGCCAGCGTCTCTCAGATTTGCAATCAAGGATCTCCACGGTTCACCTTGATCCCCTTCGCCCAAACCTTCCGTCTGAACTGGCTCGACCTTCTCCTGAAGTCGGAAGCTTTCCCTTGAAAGCCGGTTGTGAGTTCTCGTTGTGTGCAGCGGTAAGCTCCTATCTTAGACTGTCTGAACAGCACACTAGAACAGACAGATTCAGTGCCGATGAATTTCCAGTGGGGAAAATCAGTCGGCCGTCGCTTTCTCCAATCTCAGATCAGCAGGATACACTCGTGTATTTTTTCTCTCAGAAAGCGATGGAGATATGGACGCCCTAGGTGGGTATTTATATGCAGAGTCCGAGCGTCCAAATCTGGTGCAGATAGCCTTATCAAATATTTTGGAAATATTCCTAAATATTCGATTAGTATCTCTGAACCAATCTTAGGGAAGAAACGAATATCTTCCACGACAAGTCAGCCATTCAGATCTTTATTCCGTGGAGATGACATTCGAATGAATATCAGGATCTCGACTTCTTCGCTGGCCGACTTTACCCAAAAGATCTTCGATCTTTTCATGCGTCTGATCTACGCTGTACATGAGTGCCACCATGTGAGTGAACTCTCCTTCGACACCTGCTTGAACTGTCTAAAGTCGTTTTGCCAAATACATGCCATTCACGGGAACATCAAGTTACTATTGGACTTCATGTGACTATATAAGAAGGACGGGGGAAGCAGCTATAAGCATCAAGAATAATGAGAAATGAGTCTTTTCTCGATCAATTAGAATAGTTAGTCGGGCTAAGCCTTGGGTCCAAGTTCAATCTTCGATACAAAGGTTGTTCAGGGACATTGTTTCCCTATTGTATCCAGCTCACTTGAGCCATCTATCCTTGTTTTTTATTTCCATTCAATAAATCAAGCTTCTGTAGTGCTTCCATATTGTGGTTTGTATCATTTATGCCTCAGAGCAGTTAAGAACCAGTGGCGTTGACAACACGCAATGAAACAAAACTCGAAGGTGTAGCCGAAAATCTTCTAACCATGGTGGTCAATTTTGCATTATATGCAAGGTGCAAATCACTAAAAGAGAAGATAGATTCATCACTGAATGATGGTTTTCGCATGATCCTTGAGAAGCTCTCGTCAATGGAGTTATCAAAGAAGCGAAAGGAGAGCGACGATGCGATAAAACCTTTAGACTCCGCCATTTCTGAAATTCCTAACAATGTCAGGGGGTCATGGGGGAGGATGTACAACATTTTGAGACATATGCTGGAGATATTCAAGAACCCGAAAGGAGGATCCAGAGCGTTTTAGATTTGCCACAAGACCTGACAGAGCAGAAATTGTTACAATGCCAATATTATTCCGAAGAGCCATAAGATTACTTTCGATCGAAGCTTCCTTATAGAACGAGCAGAAACGGGAGGCTGGTGATGGACAAGCCCAACACCACGAATAAAGTTCAAAGAACGAGCGCGTTCAAAAACCAAAGCAAGCACATTCCTAAACATTATGGGATTCGGGTCCAAATCTGAAGCAACATACTTGCGCGAGAAGAAGAGCAATGTGGATCTATAAGAAAGATCAGCCAGTGGTAGAAGTGTCAACTTCTTATGAAACTTGAATTCAAAGGGCAGAGTTGTCAGCCCTTGAGGGCGAGATCAAGCATGGTGGGATGCACCAGGCTGAGCGGTACTTAACAAATAGACTACGTGAATCGGAGAAGAGGAGTGCTGCCATTGCAAGTTCAGAAGGGGTGACTTTGTTGGGGGCTCATCTGATGCGAAGAGTAGTAGCTCTCGACAATAATAGAGCAAGTGGGAGACGCGAAAAATGCTTTACGCCAAACCTGCTCGCAACTCTTGAATTTCGATAAATTCTGTCTACAAGGCGAGGACTTTGTCCAACTATAAGAAAGCTTGCATCCCAGCCGTATTACTACCAATGGCGAGGTTAGTTGGTTCCACTAGGGCAAATCAGGTGCAACATGATTAGGTTGTCCAAGTTTCGTCGTTTGGCAATGGTCGCCAAACGCTGCCCATTAGCCGACCTTGCCCTTAATAAATCTAGTGTATAGTGACCTAAGCTCACACGACTCGACTTGGTGTAAAGTCCACTTCAGCCGGCACAGATGATAGGACCTTGGGAATCAAAGATCAACTGAGATTCAGCGAAAAAAGAGAGGTAAGAACATGGAAGATTAGGCAAGCTTGTAGCGGTATTTTCGAGACAAAGATGGCCTATCAACCGAGTGGCTCAACCAAAGATAACCGCATATTCTGGTTATCTAATACATCATATTTGGTTCATTTCAGTTAGAGAAGTCAAACCAAATGAAGTCAGTTATTGAACAGACACAACTTAGAGAAGGATCTTCACCATAATTGGATCCCTTCTTAAATTCTCTTTGAGCATTGTGATAGTCAAGATGTGATGAATAAGCATCATCAAGGTGGTTGTTACACATGGAGAGTCAAGGGTCCAAAGCCATCAAGGATCATCTTCGAGAGGGTTATTATGTGTCCGTTACAATTGGGCTTCATATGACTATATAAGGAAGATGTGGGTAGCAACTCTAGGCATCAAGAATAATGAGGAATGAATCTTTTCTTGGTCACTTAGAATAGTTAGTCGGGGCTAAGCATTTTGGCCAAGTTCAACCTTCGATTCAAGAGTTATTTGAGGCATAATTTCCTTATTGAATCAAGCTTGTTTGAGTCATCTTTTTTTTTTTTTAAAATCATTTCCATTCATAGATGAAACTTAGGCAACGTTTCCGTATTTCGGTTCATATCAAGTGGCCGCAGTGTTAGAGCATCTGCACCGGGGGGTAATTCCAGCACGTGCTGCTGCTTGCCAGCTCAGCTTGGGGTGGAATTTTGTGCAGCGGAGACAAGTTGAAGGAGCTGTTGGGGAAGGTGCTGGATTTGCAGCTGCTTCAAGTTTATTGGGCCAAAAACTGTTTTGGGCCTGAATTTTGATTTGTAAAAAAAAGAAAAATTGTTACAATATGTGTAACTTTATCAAACGGTAACAAATTTTTATGTTTTTTTATATCAAACGGTAACACTTGTTCCAACGTTACTATTTTGAGCAAATATTATTTTAAAAATTGTTTTCAATTTCATAACATTTATCTATAAATACACACTTCTTGTAACTCATATCTCACACAAATATATTTACATTTCTCCCATTCATGTCTCTACTTCCTAATTCTCATAAGTTTCGTAGTTTTATTTTCCTAAAATGTCTCATTCTTGGTCAATGGCCGAAGATGTACAATTGTGTGTCTCATATTGTCGGCAATCTGTTGATCCCATTTCCGGGAAGAACCAAAAGATTGAGAATCTATGGAAAAAAATCCATATCGACTTTTACAACAATTGGGAGTCGAATGTCAACCAACCTATGGCGGAATTAAGGTCTCAAGTTTCACTTGCTTCTCGTTTCTGCAAATTGAAGGCAAACTTGGCATGCTGGGGTTCGTGTCTTTCCTACGCACAAAGAAATAAGGAATCCGGATGCAATTTGCAAGATGAGGTATATTTATTGAATTTCATATTGAGAATTGCATTTTATGAGTTTAATTAAATTTTTTATTGACAGATAAGAAAAGCACAAGTTATGTATGTTTCAAAGAAGAAGAAGGAATTCATACATTTTCCATGATGGGATGTAGTGAAGGATCATCAAACATTTGCTCATACCGAAAGTAGTACTCCACAAACATATGCAAATAATGATCCGTCCGAAACATTTACTCCTTCAACCAATGAAGCGGACCAAAATGTAAGCATCGAAGATCTTAATTTCCCAACGCCCGAAATTGATCATATAGATTCATCTAGTCCGGTTAGACCGCCCGGAGTAAAAGCGGCCAAGGAAGCAAAAAGAAAAGGCGTACAAGTAGCAAGTAAACGCCGAGATGATGCTTTGGAAGCCATGGCGAAGAACCAAGCAAATTATATAGCATGGCAAATGAAAAAAGGAGACGAAGAAGTAGTAATTCAAAAAGATGCAGTGCGTTTGAAGAGGATGGCCGACGAGAAACAAATCATGGAAACTAGCACGGAACATACGACTCCTCTCTCAAAAAAGTATTTCACCAAAAGAAAAGCTCAGATCATGCAACAATATGATGACGATGATGACATACCTCGTACTTCGAGAGAATTCGACAATTGTTATCGTCCTAATCGCAATATTAACTTCGACGAGTTAGAATAATTTCATATTACGATTTCAATTTCACTATGTCGTTTTAAATTTAATATGAATTTGATTATGTAATTTTATATTTATTTGATTGTTTAAGTATTTGATTATGCGAAGTAGAATTAAATTCAATCAAACACAACTCAAACTTTCAATTTAACATTGAGACCGAACGGCACACAACTCAAACATACATATTTAAAGCGTACAGCTAAAACTGAAAGGCACACAAATTTTGAAAAACATATCGAAACTCAAAGTACATAGGAAATTGAAAGTAC
Organism: Rhodiola chrysanthemifolia; assembly: GCA_033675395.1. NCBI lineage: Eukaryota > Viridiplantae > Streptophyta > Magnoliopsida > Saxifragales > Crassulaceae > Rhodiola > Rhodiola chrysanthemifolia. The sequence goes on along the minus strand of CM066207.1, from coordinate 30,657,015 downwards.
CATTCAAAGTTCTTCACCGGTTTCCATGACCCAATTATGTTTTACCAAATCACTTTGTAGTTGTGTATGTAGATATGCAGATTGAAGGGTATTGAGTCGATTATGAAATGCTTCTGATCTTGCTGCTCTTTCAACTGGATCATGCTGAATCTGAATGCCGTTTGGACCGACCGGCCCATCATATATTGCAAAGGCAATAGATGGATTGTGCAAATCTTCTTCTTCATGCTCGACGAACTCTTCCTCCACAAATTCTTCTTCAATAATCATGTTATGCGTGATAATACAAGCTAACATAATTTTTTTTAAACACTTAGTCGATGGGTCATACCTGCATGACGAAGTATTGCCCAACGAGATTGTAGAATTCCGAAACATCTTTCAACATCTTTCCGATAAGATTCTTGCTTCTTTGCAAATAACTTCTCTGCATCAGTTTGTGGATTAGGAATTGTTTTGACAAAAGATGAGTACCTTGGATAAATGTCGTCTGCTAAATAATAACTATGGTCGTATGTGCTCCCGTTCACTTTATATGTGACTCGTGGTGAGATTCCAGCAAGGAGAGGAACAAATATGTCTGATTTATATAAGACATTAAGATCATTTTGTGCTCCTGGAACACCAATAAAGCTGTGCCATATCCAAGTGTCATACGAGGCCACTGTCTCTAGGATGATAGTGGGACGACCTTTACGACCTGTATATGAACCTTGCCAAGCAGTTGGACAATTTTTCCATTCCCAATGCATACAGTCTATACTGCCAACCATACCTGGAAATCCTCGTTGCTCGGCTTTACGAAGAAGTCGAGATATGTCTGCATCATTTGGAGATCGAAGGTATTGGTCTTTGAAAAGCTCGATTACTTGTTCATACCACTTCTTCATGCATTTCAGGGTTGTCGACTCGCCCATCCTTGTAAGTTCAGCGCATTGATCTGCACTCACTTCGTATGCTAACATTCGTATAGCACCAGTCATCTTTTGTTCCGGAAGTAGACCAAGCAATCCAGTGGCATCACGACGTTGATGCCAGAATGTATCATAATTGCAAAGTGCGCTTTTAATACGGTTAAACAAGTTACTACTCATACGATACCTTCGACGAAAGTCTTGTTCTTGAAAAATTGGCGTTCAACAAAGTAGTCGTCCAACAAATTTTGTCCCCTGGATTCTCTTTGTCTTTGTATATTATGTTGACGACGAGTGGGAGGATTGGATTCATCATTAGTTGTAGCCAACGTAATTGCATCCATGATGAATGAATCGGTAATTTCATTACCTTCTCTTCTTTGTTGTTGGTACCATCTTCAATTGCCATCGAAATCAAAAGGGTCCATATCTTTGGAGATAAAATGAGAAGAAGATAAAACCGTATATGGTGATAGATGATGTGAGAATAGAAATATATGTATGTCCAGTATTTATAGAATTTTTTGAATTTCAAGAAAATCTTATCAAATACACGTGTGCCAAAGCTATTGGATAAAAAACTTATCGGAAATCTAAACTGATAATTCAGACGATAATATACATATTTATGTTACTTTTAATTATTTGAATATATACACGTGTCACTCACCGATTGTACCAAAATCTTATCGAAAATCTTAACATCAATTCAAACGATAAGATTTGGATTTTTACTTTATTTACATTTTTCCAAACTTATACACACATGTGTCGCATGCTCACTTTACAAAAAATTTATCGGAATTTCGATTAATTTTTATATTATAAACTAAAATTATAAAGTAATATTTTTATTCAGTGAATAGTGATAGGAGGTGCTAAATTTTTTGACTGGTGCATAAATTGCAATTTGAGGAGGTGCTGATTATCTAGAAGGTGCTCCAGCACCTCCTCCTCCCTCGATTCAGAAGGTGCTTGGGTGCATATGCTCAAAAAAGTTTTGGTACCGTTTGATAAAGTTACCTAGGGAGGAGGAGGTGCTGGAGCACCTTCTAGATAATCAGCACCTCCTCAAATTGCAGTTTATGCACCCGAGCACCTTGATATAAAAAAACATAAAAATTTGTTACCGTTTGATAAAGTTACACATATTGTAACAATTTTTCTTTTTTTTAAATCAAAATACAGGCCCAAAACAGTTTTTGGCCAATAAACTTAAGCCAGCAGTTGCAAATCCAACACCTTCCCCAGCAGCTCCTTCAACTTGTGTCCGCTGCACAAAATTCCACCTCCAAACTGTATAAAATTTCACCTCCAAACTGAGCTGGTAAGCAGCAGCACCTGCTGGAATTACCCCGGTGCAGATGCTCCAAAGTTCGTCGTCCTCAAATTGCAATTTTATGCACCTCCAAAGTTCGTCGTCCGGTGCAATATCTAAATCGAAATTAAATAAAAAGTACAAAATCCGTACAGCTTTTTATTTTATTCATTTTCTAAGTAGTAGATTGATGATTGCGACGCGTTTTAACTTTTATTCATGTGTTTTTGATTCGTTAGAGATAGAGAGGGTTTCGGAGGTCGAGAAGGTTGCGTGCATTTCGAATTCGGACGCGAAAGCCGGTAGCTTAAGGTATGTATAACGGGACGAGTGATGGGGAAGGACATGAGGCTGTGCAGAGGAGGATCCCGCCTGCATCGTCGATGTTGTGGGTTCGGAATTTGCGGAGGTATATTGGATCTGGTGCCGGACTCGGATCTGAAGCGCTGATGGGTAAGGAATCTCGCATTGCCGGTTTGTTCCTGTTGGTTGAATTGTGGTTTGGGCTTTAGGTCTGCTGTTTGCTTCTTTTTGTGAATGTAGTGGGAGGGAGGGCTTTTCTGTAAATGAATTGTGATTATGGTTGGTGTTCTGGGGTTGAAGTCAGGGCTCAGATAAAGGAAATTTTGAATTCTTTTGAGTTACATAATGAATTTCTCCCTTAACATTTTCAGCATTTTACTACAAAGTTAGAGATTTTCTGGTTGGTCCAGAGGCCTAAATTGGAGACATGAATTGGCATAGAGTAGTGTATGATATTTCACTTTGTGTGTGAAGAGCCAGGGACTGGATTTGTGTATGGTTCAGGTCAATGTGTGTTTCAGTGATGTCGTATCACCAGTGTTTGAGTATTAATCTATGGCACACCAAGTTCTAGAGAAATTCATGAATATATCACAGTGCCTCGCTTATGGTTAAATGAGAGTAATGTCACTTGTAGTTAGGTGGTGCCTCGTTGAACGGATGTCTGAGTGCTTGTATGTATGGTGATGCCTTTGCCTTGAACAAATATCATTTAAACATGCTAAGTAGATGTTGCCCCACTAGTATATACATAGAGGTGTTATTCATACCACGTCCGTTGTTCTCTAGTTGTTTATGACAGTGATTGTTTCAAGAAACTAATGATGATCTAACTCTAAAGCACATGTATGCTCTCTGACAAAACTTGAACCTGTCATCTAAAACTAGTAAAGAAAGTGACTTGTAGCTAGTTGGTTACGATTAAAGAGAGAATCGTGTATGCTTTTGTTCGGAGTTGCTTCACATGTATATTTATGCTTACAATGGCATATCATCTAAAGCATATGAACTTCTGAATGCTCGAAAAATATTTGATTCGCAGAACTCGAGATAAAGAGAATATTACTCAACATATTTAAAGAGAAGCAACAGAAAAGTGCTGAGGCTGGTACTCTCCCAAGCTTCTATAAGAAGGCATGTAAAAGTTTGCTGTTTATTCCAAGCTTACAAATTTATGTCTGTGTATGTTTATTGGAAGTGGAAAGATGAAATGACACTGTGCGGAGAGATTGTAAAATAGGGTCCTAATGTTACTGATTTGAGGTTTATTTTATCCCGTACGTTAATCGTGGATTTTAATTTCATATATGTGCTTCTTACTGCCTCAGAAACCTGAAGAAGGGTCAATTAGTCACAGAGTTCAGCGGCTAGCAAAATATCGGTTCCTGAAGGTACATTTGTATGAAGCCTCCTTGATCTCTGTGCATCTTCTTGTACATTATAACACCTAGGCTAAGTTTCATGAGATATGTCCTCTTGCATATTGTTATGTGCTCATATTTTCTGATTCCAAAGTGAAGCAGTTTTATGGCGGGGTATCTCATATGGAAACATACGGTATAGAACTATTTTTGCCAGCTAAAAAAAAAGTGCCGTGTTCTTCCGTTGTGCAGAAAGAATCCGATCTTTTGCTTAATGCAGATGATCTAGATGCAATGTGGGTTTGCTTAAGAGAAAATTGTGTTATTGACGAAGCCACTGGTGCAGAGAAGGTAAGGTTTGTGCATCTGTTAACAACCGAGTTTAAAAATGCTTCAATGATATTTAGATGTGCCATGCAACTGCTATTAAATTAATAAACATCAAATTTATGTTGTAAGACCTATCCCTTTTTTTCTGTCATGCACACAGATGTATGTTCTTTCTTCAGTTAAGTTCGACTGTTGTGCTAATATATAGCTTGAATTGGGATCATGCAGATGAACTATGAAGATTTCTGCCACATCGCTTCGGTTTGCACTGAGCAAATTGGCACTAAATGCCGACGTTTTTTCAGCCCTTCAAACTTCATGAAATTTGAAAAAGATGAATTAGGCAGGATTGCCATCTTGCCGTTTTACCTATACGTAATGCGCACGGTGGGTAAAAAGCTGTGCTTCTCGTTTCTTGGCTTTACCCTTGTTCCTTTTGTTGTTAGAACGACATGAAAAACAAGAAGCAAATTTTAGCTCACATATTTTTTTTCTTTAGTTAAGAGATTGCATGCCCATATTTTGACGTAACAGCCTCATTTTTAGATTCAGTTTTCATTATGGTTGTTAATTATTGACTATTTTTTCTCAGGTTTCTCTCACGCAAGCCAGAATTGATATGAGTGAACTAGATGAGGATTCAGATGGATTCCTTCAGCCACATGTATGGATACTGCTCTTAGTTTGATTTTGGTTTTTGGTTAACCTATCTCTTGCTATTCCCCAATTTATTTTTAAATTAAGCACTCCCAAACCAGCCGGAGTCCGTAATCAACTTCCACAACGCTTTAATTCTTCAGGAAATGGAGGCTTACATACGCGGTCTTATACCTAACCTGGCACAACTTCGGGATATGCCTGCAGCATTTGTTCAAATGTACTGTCGAATTGCGGCTCATAAATTCTTCTTCTTTTGTGATCCACATAGACGAGGTATGGTCCCACTCCCAACTATTGTACATCTTTATAATTGATATCTTTGTGGGCATATAAAATATCAGATTGGTCCTTTCACTTTTTCGCTCATGCGTCCTATTCTGAAACTTGATCGCTCAACCCACAGGAAAAGCTTGCATAAAAAAAATCTTGCTCAGTAATTGCCTCCAAGAACTCATGGAGCTCCATCAGGTCTTTTTTTTTCCTACAAGTTTTCAAACTTGGTGGAAATGAAAAATGTTCACCGCCTTCAAAAGTAAAAACAAAATCTCCAATCTCTGGTGTTCTTACCTTTATCTCACTTGTGATTGCTAGGAAAGTGAAGAGGATGTTACAGACACAGAACAAGCTGAAAATTGGTTTTCTTTGACATCTGCACAACGTATATGTGGTGCGTAGAAATTAATATCAGCTGGTATCGTCCTCGATAATTATGTTATTTGCAATATTGTAGGTCTTTTATTGCTCACTCTGCTCCTTCAACATATCAGATATGTTTCTCGCTCTGGATAAAAACATGAATGGAACTCTAAGCAAACAAGAGCTTCGAGAATATGCAGATGGCACTCTCACTGAAATTTTTATTGAGCGGGGTACTTGGTTGTTCTACTTTCTGCAGTTTCAGTTCAGTTTTCTTCGGATTAAATCTATACTGTAAGTGCAAAGTTTACTTGAGAAATGACTTTAATCATTGGTACAAATATACTAGCTTTTGATGAGCATGTCCGTCGCGGGAAGGGTGGAGGAGGCAATGCACGTGAGATGGACTTCGAAAGCTTTCTAGACTTTGTCTTGGCGCTTGAGAACAAAGACACTCCAGAAGGTTTAACATATCTGTTTCGGTGCCTTGATTTGAACGGCAGGGGATTCCTTACAACAGCAGATATCCACACCCTCTTCAGGTGAACACTTCATAATCACTTGTTACAGCTCAGTATTTTCCAATGACGAGAATTTGTTTTGAAAAAGAAAAATACTTCAAAATTGTGTAAGATAAGAGTCTGTAATAATAGAATCCGCCAGAGACAATCTTCGTAAAAGCAAACCTATGAAATTTCCTTCTTGAAGGTCAGTTGTGAGAGTCTCGAATATGAGCCTAACTTTACTTTCCTAACGGATATTTATTTTTCGATGTTCTTCAGGGATGTTCACCAAAAGTGGATTGAAGGAGGCAACTATGAGTTATGCATCGAAGATGTTAGAGATGAAATTTGGGACATGGTGAAGCCAGCAGACCCGTTGAAAATTTCATTAGCTGACCTACTGTCCTGCAAGCAAGGCGGAACTGTGGCCAGTATGCTTATAGATGTGCGCGGCTTCTGGGCCCATGACAACCGAGAAAATCTCCTGCAAGAAGAAGAAGAGCCTGAAGAAGAGTAAACATCTTGCTCTGATCTGATAATATGTTGTAATGAGCACGGGAAGTTAGAAATTTATAAGTGAACAACCTTAAATTCATTGGATTACATCTGACATTTCTAAAACAACTAATAAAATTTATAGGAATGGGAAATATGATCTTTAAGTGGATTCCAATGGTTTCATTTTTGTTAATGACCTCTTTTTGGTAAAGCTAATGGAAGCGGATCACCCCCGTGCTTTGTGGGTGCGTCACGTGTCCAAGTACCCAAAATCCAATAAAGTAAATAGTAAAATCCCACTACCAAAAAGCAAACAGTAAAATCCACTACCACATGTGACACGTGGCAGCTTGTGGATCATTGGATGAACCTCATACAATGGCCTAGATTAGTCCCTACACCCTCACCATAAGACCCGTCCTCAATTGAAATGTTATGGGTTGTTAAAGTGTTATGTGTTACTTTATTGTGCACCTTTAGATCAAAAGATCTAAAGGTCCAGATTTTATTTTGCACTTTCGTCTTTTAGGTAAAAGACAAAAGTGCAAGGTAGAAGACAAAAAGTGCTAAATGACAAACAACTTTGTCTTTTTTTGACTTTTTGACTTTCATTTTGCACCTTTAGATCATTTGATCTAAAGGATGAGATTTGTGTAACACATAACACATTAAGAAGGCCATAACATTTGAGCGCTCCTATATATATATATATATATGAGAAGAGAGAATGTTTGGATTTCTCATCTTCCATTCATCCCTGCAACTATTCCGTTGCATAGCCACTCGTTGAAGAGTCATGATCATACACCTGTAAGATTAGTGTCCGGACTGCAACATCATTAATTAGGCACGAGAACACGACCCCTTATATAAAGAGCACCCATTCCATCTCGCATAGTACAATGCTCAACTGCCCCTGGCGTGCCCTTGTTTAATAAATCTTTTGATGGGCCATTAGTTGCATACAACGCCCTTTATGACTTGAAGTAGTTCAAATATTGGTCGTGACACCACCGCTTGCATATAGACATTGTTGTAACTCAAGACTAGATTACTTAGTCCAATTCGTTGTTAAGATTTAATGCGGAAATCCTAAATTCGATTTGCGATTGAGAAATAGCAAGAAACGAAATGACACAATGATTTTATAGTGGTTCACCTCTAGGTGAGAGGCTAATCCACTTGAGCTCACTAGCTCAGTCCCAATCCACTATGTCAGTCATCGGAATCGGCCAAAACGCCGCCGGAATCGAACAATCCGTTTACAAGCCTCCGCGGGAGCCACCAACACCGATATCTCTGTGGATCGATGCTAAACACTCGCAGTGAACGAAAAACAACTCGCAATCGCTCACTGAGTGAAAGCCCTCAAACAATTTGTGAATCGAAGGTCGTTTGCACGTCGAACGAAATCAAAAACGTATTTCTCCGGATGAACCCTAACTAAGCTCGAAATGCAGCTTTAAATACGAGATTCTCCAGATCGCATCTCAGTCATCCATTGCGCCTAATCACGTGCGTCCATTTCGAATCCGACTCGCGCCACGGATTCGTCCTACGCGTCACGCTCTCATTCGTCCCCGCTGTAACGAACTCCACCACTTACAGTGTAACGAACTCATCAGCAACAGCAACGACTCTTGGAGCTTCAGCAACGACTTCTACGCCCGCCTGGTTTGAATACATCTTTAGCGATAGCTCCTTTTGTCTTTCAGCGGCGGCTTCCTTAACCTTTAGCGACGACTTCCTGGAGCAAGCAGAAACATCTGCTTTAGTTCCTTCAATCCTCCACCTAAAGCAGCTTATCCTTCAAGCCACTTTAGGCCTTCAACTTGATCCCAAACGACATGACATAGTGTACCAGAACTAAGCTCTTTCATTGATCAACCTGCAAAACAAATCACTCTATATACAAAAGTTTCAAGCAAAGCTTGAACTTGGTGTGAGTAACAATCTTATTTCTCATATCTGTAGGATTACTTTCAGTCCCCACTTTGTCCACAATAACATCACCATTTTCTATCTTATCTCTAACAAAATGATACTTAATATCAATATGCTTAGAACGTTCATGATATACAGGGTTTTTACTCAAGCAAATAGCAGAGTGACTATCACACTTAACCATGGCAGTTCCACTAAACAACTTAGCTTTACTTAACATACCCTGCAACCACATTGCTTCTTTCACAGTATCACACAAAGCGATATATTCAGATTCAGTAGAAGAGATGGTAACAATGGACTAAAGTTGAGACTTCCATGACACACAGCAAGCACCAAGTGTAAAGTATAAGGCAGTTGGAGATTACCAAAATCAGCATCAACATACCCAATCAGTTTTAAATCATCCTGTCTCTTTTTATAGCACAAACCAACATCCAATGTACTTCTTATATATGCAAATACATGTTTCAAAGCCAACCAATGTTCAGGTCCTGGGTTGGACATAAATCTACTTAACAGTGATATGGCATATGACAAGTCAGGCCTAGAACTAATAATGACATACATGACAGATCCTATGGCATTAGCATAAGGTACACCTTCCATCTTAGCAAACTCAATATCAGATTTAGGACTTTGTGACTTGGACAGAATAAAGTGAGGAGCTAATGGCACTTGCACATGTTTACAATCAAGACTACTAAACTTAGATACTATTTTCTCTAAGTAAGGCCTTTGATGTAGTTTTAGAAAGCATTTACTCATATCTCTATCAATAATCATGCCCAATATTTTCTTAGCCTTTCCTAAATCTTTCATGTCAAAGTCTGAGTTTAGCTGTGATTTCAGAACCTTAATTTTGTCAACTGGCTTACTTATCAATAAGATATCATCCACATATAAGAGCATATAGATAGGACAATCATCAACAGATGCATAGTAGAAACATGGATCAAAATTACTTCTCACAAATCCCAGTTTCAACACATATGAATCAAACCTTTTGTACCACAATCTTGGGCTTTGTTTCAAACCATACAATGATTTTTTCAAGTAACAAGCATGTTCAGGATACTTTTTATCTATAAAACCAGGTGGTTGCTTGATGTATATTTGCTCATCTAACTCTCCATGAAGGAAAGCAGTCTTAACATCAAGTTGTTCAAGTTCTAAGTCATTTATAGCAACCAATGCAAGCATGATCCTAGTAGTCTTAAACTTAACAACTGGTGCAAATATTTCATGGTAATCAATACCTTCTTTCTGGGTGAATCCCTTCGCAACCAACCTTGCTTTATACCTTGGTGGATCTTCATCCTTGATCCTGAACAGCCACCTGCAATCAACCTTCTGGCTTTTTGACTAGAACCCAGGTATGGTTAGTCTTATGAGACTCCATCTCATCAAGCATAGCAGCCTTCCATTTCTCACTATCTCTACCCTCAATGGCTTCCTGATAAGTATCAGGTTCATTCTTTATTTCTTTAGCAGTTATTAGGGCAGTAGATACAAGATCAGCTTGGGAGTATCTAGTGGGCAACCTAGGCTCTTTTCTAGGCCTATCTCTGGCAAGCTGCCAGTCAACTAACACATCTTGGGTAGCATTCTCATATTCCTCCACCCGATCTACATTCTCAGCATGTTCATTAGGTTTATTCTGGTCATTGCCTGGTTCTGGTTAGGGCATATTTTGCTCTAACTGATGCTCTACATGGTCAGGTTGCTCATTGTTTTCAGGAGGATCTATATCAAACAGGGCTGTATCAGGAGATGGTGCAGGGGAGGTATCAGAATTGGCTTCACTGTTATTCTTATATGGGAAAGTGTTCTCATAAAAAATAACATCTCTGCTGATCAGGATCTTAATTCCCCTAGCATTCATATCTCACAACCGATATCCCTTAGTACCCATGTATCTTTGGTAACCTAAGAAAATACACTTAGTTGATCTAGGATCCAATTTTCCCTCCCTATTATGAGCATAAGCAACACAACCAAATATTTTTAATTCCCTAAGATCAGGTTTCTTACCATTCCACAATTCCATAGGGCATTTAAAGTCAAGCATCCTATTAGGACTTCTATTAACAAGATAAGTAGCAGTATATAAAGCTTCACCCCAAAAAGACTTAGGTAAACCAGAAGTAAACAACAAGCATCTGAGTTTTTCAAGTAATGTTCTGTTCATTCTTTCAGCCACTCCATTTTGTTGTGGAGTTAATCTCACAGTTATGTGTCTCAAAATACCATGTTCAATGCAGAAATTATCAAACTCAGAATTGCGAAATTCCAAGCCATTATCAGTTCTTAATGCCTTAACCTTTTTACCAGTCTGATTTTCCTCTAACAGTTTCCAGTCCTTAAACTTAGTAAATGCCTCATCTTTAGTTTTTAATAAGAATGTCCACACTCTCCTAGAGTCGTCATCAACAATACTAAGGAAATACTTATTTCCACCATGAGTTTCATTAGACTCAGGTCCCCACAAATCAGCATGTAAGTACTCTAATATTGCCTTGCTTGAGTGAACTCCATTGGTGAACTTTAGCTTGTGCTATTTGGCCAGGACACATGGTTCACAAAAGGTTAACTGAGTTACCTTTTCAGCAAGGATAACTTGCTTATTCAAGCACTCAAGCCCTTTTTGACTCATGTTTCCTAGTCAAGATGCCACTTTACAGTTGCATCCTCACAAACATCATGGCAGGCTTCCTTAGTTACACCATGGTATGAACCATCAAGTATATATACACTACCAGCCTTATTACCAGTAAAAACTTGCTTATCATTTTGAACACAGTAATAACACCGTTCTTAGCAGTATAAGAGCAACCAGAATCATCAAGAGCACCAAGGGAAATCGGGTTTCTTCATGAGCCAGGGACATATCTCACCTTAGTTAAAGCCACAAGTTTGCCATTATTTAGTTTCAGGTTTATACTATCTATCCCCATAACCTTGCACACATTATTATTTCCCATGTATACATTTTCACTAGCAGTGTGAGCCAGGCCATCAAATAGGGATGCACACTTTCGGACCGAACCGAAAAATCGGACCGAAACCGATCGAATTTTACGGGTCGGTCCGTTCCTCGGTCCATACATACTCGGTCCACACTTTTCAGAAATTTCGGTCCGGTCCGGTCCGTGTTCGGTCCGGACCGTAAAATTAAAGGTATTCGGTCCAATTCGGTCCGAGTTTTCACAAAATTTCGGTCCCGGTCCGGTCCTCGGTCCATACATACCCGGTCCGATCCGGTCCTCGGTCCATATTTTTCAAAAATTTCGGTCCATCAGTCCGGACCGACCCGTAAAATTCGGTCCGGTCCGGACCGGATGTGCATCCCTACCATCAAACCAGTGTTTGTTTGGGCACATATGAAAACAGCAGCCTGAATCCAGCACCCATTCATCACCTAAGTTCCCACTTGTAACAGTTAGAACTTCTGGTTATGAATTGGCATTGTCAGATGTCAATGCTAGATTATTTTCAGAGTTCCCAGGCTTCTTTGGCGTGGCTAACCATTTGTGACAATTTCTCCTAAAGTGACCCATCTTCCCACAGTGATAACACTTAACCTGAGATGACTGAACTTGTTTGGAACTGTTATCATTGGCATTGTAGTTTTATCACTGTTAGTTCTATCAGACTTAGGCCTGGGCTGGAACCTATTTTTATTTGACTGAAATGAGGGTTTTCCAGACTTAAAACAAACCAGAGGCAGACTTAGCTTTTTTATTCTTAAGCTCTAACTCCCTAATTTTTAAAGCAGTGCAAAACCTATCATATGAAGGCACATCACCTGTATATTGAAAAGCATCTTTCACAACATGATATGAATCAGGAATAGCATTCATCAATATCATCACAAAGCTAGTTTCATCAAGAGCACAGACTGTATCTCTAAGCATCAAAGACATTTTCAAGAACTCATCAATATTTTCATCTATAGTCTTAGCAGAGTTCATTTTATAACCAAATAGAGATGCCTTCACATATGACAAGTTTGGAGCTACTTGATTAGCATGCAATGATTCTAGCTTTTTCCACATTGCAAGGGGAGTTTTGCATTCACACACCTTTCTGATAATATTGTCCCCAAGGCTCAATATTATCAGGTTGTATGCCTCCACCTCAATAGCAGCCTTCCTCTTCTTCTCATATTCAGTCCACTTTGTGGCTTCCTCTTTAAGGGAAACCAATACCTTATTCTGGGATAACACTGCCTTCATCTTGAGGCACTAGACATGGAAGTTTCCCTTCCCATCATAAGGAGCTATTTCAATCCTTGCTTGCACCATTTTTACCTCGCAAGCAACAATCAAGCAAGTATGAGTACAAGCAATGAAATTAGGGCAAAATCAATAACAACAACAGCCAAGAATCAATAGAAATGACTCTGATACCACTGTTGTAACTCAAGACTAGATTACTTAGTCCAATTCGTTGTTAAGATTTAATGCGGAAACCCGAAATTCGATTTGCGATTGAGAAATAGCAAGAAACGAAATGACACAATGATTTTATAGTGGTTCACCTCTAGGTGAGAGGTTAATCCACTTGAGCTCACTAGCTCAGTCCCAATCCACTATGTCAGTCGTCGAAATCGGCTAAAACGCCACCAGAATCGAACAATCCTTTTACAAGCCTCCGCGGGAGCCACCAACACCGATCTCTCTGTGAATCGATGCTAAACACTCGCAATGAACGAGAAACAACGCGCAATCGCTCACTGAGTAAAAGCCCTCAAACAATTTGTGAATCGAAGGTCGTTTGGATGTCGAACGAAATCAAAAACGTATTTCTCCGGCTGAACCCTAACTGAGCTTGAAAAGCAGCTTTAAATATGAGATTCTCTTGATCGCATCTCAGTCGTCCATTGTGCCTAATCACGTGCGTCCATTTCGAATCCTACTCGCGCCACAGATTCGTCCTACGCGTCACGCTCTCATTTGTCCCCGCTGTAACGGACTCCCCCACTTGCAGTGTAACGAACTCGTCAGTAACAACAACGACTCCTGGAGCTTCAGCAACGACTTCTAGTCCTGCCTGGTTTGAATGCATCTTTAGCGATAGCTCCTTTTGTCTTTCAGCGACGACTTCCTGTAGCAAGCAGAAACAACTGCTTTAATTCCTTCAGACATGAAGGTAACTTGGGGCAGGAGTGTTTTCTTTGCCAAGTTTGTAAACCACCTCAAAGTCATATCCGATGATCAGTTCATCGTTTCTGCTCTGGCGTATGAATATAGTCTGCGTGAAAATCACCCGTAGGGGCTGGTGATCAGTCTCAAGCACAAACTGCCATCCCAGCAGATACTGCCTCCACTTCTGAATAGCCATAAGCCAGCTCCCAATTGTACGTAGAACTGTGCTAGAGTGTGGCCATGTGAACTACACCGACTGTAGAAGGCTAGTGGTACGGTTGCCCCAACTGTAACAGAGAACGACCTCCATGCATGCCTATACTTGAAGCATCAGATTGGACAACAAATTGTTGCGTAAAGTCAAGAGAAAGTAGTGTAGGTGTAGTTGTCATTTGCATGCGCTTGATCTTAGCAAAAGCTTCCTTCACCTTCAAGACTCCATACAAACGAATCCTTTCGTAGTAAGTGTGTCAAGGGAGCTACGATCTTTGCATAGCCTCGAACGGATCTCCTGGAATAGAATGTCAATCCCAGAAAACCATGCAGTCGTTTCAGTGTAAAAGGGATATAGCCCAATGTGCCATGGCTTCCACCTTCGAGGGATCAACCTCCATCCCCCTCACATGAGATAGTGTGGCCAGAGTAATGGACCTTGTTTCCCCTTACCACTAGCTTTGCCTGTTGGCGAAGGACGATAAAACCACAGCCAAATGTTTCAAATGAGAGTTTCAGGTAGGGCTATATATCAGTTTGTCATCCATGAATATCAGCACTAATCAACGAAAATAAGGTAGAAACATGCAAATCATTCATGGCTTTCTAAAAAGGTGAGGGTGCATGATCGGTCGAATTCTTGACCAATTAATCTCACAATTCGATGATGGATTAGTTCGATTATTTCGACGTTTTAGTATCATTTAACGATTTTTCCTAGTGTTTCAGGTTTGTTTCTGTCATAGGTTCGATCGAAGCTCAAATGGACGAAAGACGAAGAAAATAGCAAGAAAAGAACTGATTTTGGGCATTAGGCCTGTGACACACCCTCCGCCACGGGCGTTACGACTGTCACGGGTTGTCCTTAGTGTGAGGCAAAATTCAGTAGGGTCCGTGGCCCCCGTGACGCAACCATTGGTCATGGCTGTCACGGATGTTTCCAAAAATCAGAACAGAAAATAGGAAATTCGAGCTTATAAATAGAGACCAAATGTTTCTGAGAAAGGAGACCTAACTTGCAGAAGTAAACTGAGAAGAACATTACGAGAGATCAAAGACTCAACGAGCTACATCGTCAACACGGTTTCCTTGTCCTTGATCTCTAATTCTATACTATTTTTGGTTGTCTTACCATGAGTAGTGAGTAGTTTCTCTTATTCTGGGATCCTACAGATCTCGTGCCTTGTACCCAACTCTTCATGTGATCAATAGAAACGTTTTTTAGTAATGCGATTCGAGTATTCAATTTCATTGTCTTATTTTTATCGTTTTTGTAAGTTTTACATTGGATGAGATGTTTGCATGCTAGAACGTATTTAGGTTAATCACCAAAAGATGGATGAGTCTTAGGTATTAACTGGATCGCATGAAATTGATATTAGGGCATGGTAGCTTCGTTGGTAGTATATGAATTAATAGGAAAGTTTCACTTTATCGTATGAAAAACCCTAGGCTTAATAATTGAAATCGTTGATAATCCATGGATGGGAGGCGTTCAACGATTGAGATTAATCTAGACAATGATTCGTGGATGGGCGGCTTAACTAGTGTTATTTTGGTTTATTTCCATACTCGATAGCATGATTGAATTGCGTGATATTGTTACATGATTTGTGGGGTTGGCACGGGTGAAGTTTGATCTTGTGATTCTTTTTCTAATGAGATCAACCTTTTAATTTTCTGCATTTAATTTTAGGAAATTTCTTTGCACCAGACTTTCTTTTATTATTTGGAATAGCTGAATAGGTCGTTTGTTACTTGTTAGCTAGTACTCACACACACTATTCTTTGGATCAACCTTGGTTTACCAAGGTTTACAAATTATTTTTTACTGCAACTTGACCCCTAAAAAGCATACCTTGACAACTATAAAAGGTTAAAAAATACACATGTGAGTGCATTCGTTAACCCAAACGACATCATCAGAAATTTATAACGTGCATAATGCATACGAAAGCACTCGTGTGGACGTTGTCCTTGGCCATTAGGATTTGATGATAGCCAAACCACAAGTCCAGTTTTGTAAAAACGACGCACTATATATAACACATCGAACAACTCATCAACCGTGGGCATAGGGCAGTGATCACGCACCATGGTGGCAATAAGAGTATGATAGTCCACACAAAAATACCAAGACCCATCTTTTTTGCGCAATAGTCAGACATGCGACGAGAAGGGACTGGTGCTAGGTTGGATAATACCCTCTTGAGCTATTTCCTCATTCAACTTTCCATCTTTTTTTTGATATTTTGGATAGCGGTATGGTTTGTCATTAACAGGTTGAGCTCATGACCCCCCTGAGTGGCCTGCTCTCTTGACAACACTAAACAGCAATCTGATTCACTTTTAACGCAAACGTCATCGGCTCTGCGTGCATTCAAATCCTACAACTCAGGGTCTCCACTTTCACTACGCCATTTTGTCGCTTATGTTACTGACCAAAAATAGCCGCGCAAGGTCTTTTTCAGTCGCATAAGACCTTATGCGACTGTAGTCAGTGACATAAGACTTAGTCGCATAACGGATGCGACATAAGTGAAATTGCGACTGACTAATGTACGTAAGTCGTATAACATATGTTAAGTGACGAACATACGACAGCCGCGCAAGGAGGTACGTCAGTCGCGTTAGGATATATGAGTGTCAATTGCATGCCACGAATTACTTTAAATGTATGACGCCTAAGAAATTGTTGTACAATGTCAGTCGTTTTATTGTTAGTACAACGTGACGCGTAAGGACGTACGTCAGTCGCGTTAGGATACGTGAGTGTCAATTGCAGGCCACAATTACTTTAAATGTCTGACGCCTAAGTAATTGTGCTTACAATGTCAGTCGCTTTATGGTTTTTGTTAGTACAACGTGACGCGTAAGGTACAGTTTTTGTTAGAATGAGTGTTTAAGTATAGATAATGTGATTTTTCTGTCGCATAAGTTTTTTATCACCATAGTATTGTACTAGTTTGCAGTCGTTTAAGAACAACGAAGCATTTTACAAATTCACGTACATTCCGAAACCACCTGTTATAGCAAATGGTCTAAATTGTTACACAATAATGCTAGAAACAGTTTTTCCAGCACCAAAAAGGATCACAAGTTCAACGAGCAACACAAAACATTACACAAAAGTTTTGTTTTGAAATGTCAAGCATGCACGAAACTAGGAGACACCCATATCAAAGCTCGCACCATCAGAGACATTGCATCCATGCCCAGCAACCCCCAAACCCAGTCGGACCATTTCTTCAAGTGCCTTTAGCCGATGCTCAACCACAGCATCCCTTTTGACAGCCTCTTCTTTTGCCTTTAAGAGCTCTTCCTTCAGCATGTGGTTAGACGCACCGCCTCTAGGGCGAGGAGGCCTCCTTATATTACCACCTACACCGGACACTTGAGTCCCTTTCTTTTGCCCAACAACCTTATAAATAATTTCCAGTTGTTTGTCTGTTGGAAGGGATTCATCATCAGCAACAACGCTGTCCAGGTCATCAGAATCATGGTCATGGTTATGGGTGAGCAACTTGACTTCGGCACACATTTGCTCCTATGTAAAATTAGAAAACAATTTATAAAACCAAATACTTAAATACAGTTATAAACTTAAATACTTAAATAAACCAAATACTTAAATAAACCAAATACTTAAATACTTAAATAAACCAAATACTTAGAAAACAATTTGCTTCTGATGCGTAAAGAAACCAAATACTTAAATACAGTTATAAACTTTCATCTTCGTGAACAAATAACATGATATATTACTCATGTTATGATAAAACCACATAACATTAAGGATTAATAACCAACACATAACATTAAAGAAAACAGATAGTGACATTACATAACACAAATCCATTTTCAATGAAACACTTGAAATTAATCCTACTATAAAATAAGTGGCATTAACACTTTGAAATTGTACAACAGGATTGAGTAAATTACCACTAAAGGACCGCTATCAGCCTCCTGCGAATAAACCTCCTCATACGCAGCAACATAGGGCGCTTTGTGTCCCTTTTCCAGATGCTTTAATGCTCGGATGCAGAATGGAGTTTTACCAGAATGATGGTTCATTTTTTTTGAGCCTAGCATTTTTCATTCTTGCAGATATAGCCTACATAAAAAGGAACAATTAGTAAGACAAAAAACAGTGAAGTTAATTTTTTTTTTTAAAAAGAGTAAAGGATAAGTTACAAAACATAACATGCTGACCAGGCTCCTGAAAGTGCTGCACTAGCCATTTCCACTCTTCCTTTCTATGCATGAACTCCTTGGGGGTCTTCTCTCCATGGGCCAAATAGTGAGTGCGGCAATCTGATTTCCAGTCTTTATAGCGACTGTTGGCTGTCCTTGTTATAAACTCCCAGAGCAAAGTGTCATCCTTGGGTAGGAAGAAATGTGTCTACAAAAAAAAACATTAAAGTGAACATGTAAGTATGCACCCTCTGTAAATAAAGAGTTCAACAGTAATGCTTAATTATTCCTAAACTAATTAATAAACTCACGCTTAGGTAATTGCCGACTATGTCCCAGTGCTTGGGGTCCAGTTCGGTATATGTTGAGGCTACAATTGGCACTTTCTCCCGTACACAACACCCAATCTGATGAGTCACCATGCTGCGAATCTTCACACTAACAGGCCCATTAGCCTCTACAGTGCATTCCACTTTGATCCTGGTCCCGAGCCTGTGGACCAAGTCTGCTATCTTGGCGCCACACACCACACCACGGCGCTTTCGCTTCTTGCCAGGTTCACATTCATCAGCAGTTTCTGTGACATTTCAATCACAAACCAATATCAAAATACATACCAATATGAAACAGTAACGGACTAATTCATCAAAACAGCAGCATATATAACATGAAATTTTGAATCAAAAGGCATAATATTACCAGTGGCTTTGGACTGCTTGCAACGGATGCTCAAGGGTTCTTCAACCGGTTCATCATCAGTAGCCATTGCTTCAATGTCCTCATCAACATGGACTTCGTCATCAGCAGGGTCTTCATCAACATGGTGGTCTTCATCAACAGGGTCCTCATCAACATGGTGGTCTTCATCAACAGGGTCCTCATCAACATGGTGGTCTTCATCAACAGGGTCTTCATCAACATGGTGGTCTTCATCAGCAGGGTCTTCATCAACATAGTCTTCACCAACAGGGTCTTTATCTATGGCATTCGATTCTTTGGCAGTAGATGCAGCAGGGGAGGGTGTAAGGGATGGATATGGGGCAGAATGAGTTGAACGGGGCAGTAGGGACGCAGAACTAAGTGTACGGGTGGGGTATTTAGAAGTGACAGCGGGTGGAGCGATTTTAGGGTTGGAATCATGAGTGGGTGCTGGATTAGAAGTGGGTGGAGCGATCTCTGGTGGTATATCATCAGTGGTAGCAGGTTTGTGTACTCGGAGCTTCGAGGAACATCTAGGGCTTCGACGGAGTTGGAGTTGGATGGATTTACTTTTCTTCTTAGGAGTAGTGGCCTCCATGCGTGGCGGATCAGTCGTTGTCTCAACAACGTTAACATTCTTCTTAGGAGTAGTGGCCTCCTTGCGCGGCGGTTTCTGTGGTTTGGAAGCTTTCGTCTTCGTCACCACCTCCGCAAGGTTCATCGTCTTCGTCACCGCTCCTCTCTTCGCTGCCGGCTCTGGCGTGTGTACCTTGGCCGGCTTCCTCTTAGCAGGCGAACGCAACTTCATTGGACGGTTGCTGCAGGCTTCGACGACATCCCTGAGGGTCTTCTTCTTCGGAGGCATTGACGCGCGGAGAGTTTGATAGCAGATGAAGTAGTGGAGAGAGATGCGGCAGTATGTGTGGAATGAAAAGAAGATGGGTGAAAACCCTAAGTAAAATGAGACAATGTTGTTTACCTTCCAACACGTCGAACTGTGTAGGACACGTGTACGGATTAGATGCTGGTTTTCTTAGGCGACGGAGAAACTGTATCAGTAACATAAGGATGTTACTTCCGAATTTGAAAAATATAATTTTGCCCAAAAATTTTCACAAGTCCCGCTCAGACAAATAATTTTCCCTCCTAATACTGCGGGTCTCATAAGTGACTGATTTGTATAAACTCAGTCGCCTAAGTACAAACAGATTCCTTCAAAATACGAAATACATCTATCAATCCTTACACCACGAAACATAAAACATTTCATAACTTACACATCCAAAATATACTGAAGCACATTGACTAATCAGATTGATAATCCCCATACTCCTCATCATCAACTTCATCACTTCCCTCATGATCACTTTGGTATTCTTCTACTTCACTTTCTTCTTCTTCTTGAAAATCACCTTCTTCATCATCTTCATCCTCCACAGCAGCATCATGATCAGTTTGTGAGTCGAAGTCATAGTATAAAGCAGGATTTGTTCTTGGCAGCTCCAACCCATCGTCATATTCATCTTCATGATCAATATTATCATTGTACATGTATACTGTGGGTATGTTTGTTATATCATCTTCTTGGTACGCTTCGTCTGGAACTTGTGTACTTTCATCGTCGTCATTCGTATCTATGCAAGAACTGCTATAAGTACCTCTTTGAGCAACGACATTGACAACTTTCCAATTATCTCCGAATTTTGGATCTTCCACATAGAACACTTGTTGTGCATGTTTTGCAAGACAATATGGAGCATCGTTAAACCAAATGGATGAAGTGTCAATCGAGATTATTCCATGATCCACCTTAATATTTCCCTCTATCGGATCGGTGTTAAACCACTTGCATTGGAAGATGATTACCGGTAGTCCTTCAGCATACTTAAGTTCGATGATCTTTTGAAGAACCCCGTAGTACTTAACGTTTCCTGAAAAGGTAATAAAATATCGGATTATTTTAAATGAATGAAATGCCGACAACACATGTACGACTTAATTAACATTTAGAAAATATAGTTTCTTACCGGCTAGAACCATAACTCCACTGTTTTGGGTCTTTAAACCTTGGTCCCTATCCCAAACAATAAATTTTAGGCCATTCACGATACAATGCGTGTAACAAGAATGAAACTGTGGTTTGCAAGCAAGGATGTGAAGCTCTCTGGAATATGAGGCATCTCCTTCATTGCTTAATTCAACCATCTGTGTACATAAACAATTAATTCATTACGGATCTGTACATAGTTAAAAGTAGCATTCAACAAATATATATGATTCACAAGTGCTTACCAAATCAAGAAAATGTGAATGGAAATCATCAATTCTTGAATCATTGTCACCATTAGGATTTGTACGATGGAAAATGTCAACATGTCTGTTAATATATTCTCTGGCCTCCTCACAATTCTCCATGACACACCAGTGCATGACATCGATGGCATTGTTGTCGAACTGCATCCTTCTAAGGTAACCCATAGGCTTT
Source organism: Rhodiola chrysanthemifolia (assembly GCA_033675395.1). Taxonomy (NCBI): domain Eukaryota; kingdom Viridiplantae; phylum Streptophyta; class Magnoliopsida; order Saxifragales; family Crassulaceae; genus Rhodiola; species Rhodiola chrysanthemifolia. The sequence continues at coordinate 30,635,804 of CM066207.1, read as the reverse complement.
ATGACGTGTGAAACAACTGATATGTTCCAATAATCTTCCTCAACCTCCTCATGATCTGATTTGTCCCCAATTTCCCCCATGTACAGTTTGCAATACATTACACATTCTTGGGCCACATACTGCTCAGCAATGCAACCTTCCGGATACCGCGTGTTCCTCACGTACTTCTTGTATTGACCAAGCTGCCTGCAATAAAAATAAAGTACATTTAAATTAGTTTGATCACACATAACTATATATATGTCTAAAATGTAATTAAATTACCTTTCCATGGGGTACATCCAATTATAGTGTACCGGGCCCTTAAGCAAAATCTGATCCGGTAAGTGGACCATGAGATGTACCATAATTGTGAAGAAAGACGGTGGAAAAATGCGCTCTAATTGACACAGAATGTGAACTATGTCGACCTTCAGTCGATGCACCTCTTCCTTTTCAAACTCTCTGCAACAGAGTCTCCGAAACCAGTGCGACAGTGCTATAAGAGGGCTAATTACATTTGGGGATAAATAAGGTCTAATACAAACTGGCAACAACCGCTGTAACATAACGTGACAGTCATGTGTCTTCAAGCCTATAAACTTTTTGTCGTCGAGATTAATCTTACTCTTTAAGGTTCCTGCATATCCAGATGGATACTTAACATCTTTGATCAGTTCTAAGATCTCCAATTTCTCACTCGGAGTGACAGTGTAAGGCGCCTTACTCACCTTCTCTTTTCTCGAAGTCCCAGAGGTTGTTGGCTTAAACCACAACTTTCTTCTTACCCCTAGCTCTTCCAAGCCTTTTCTTGCCTTTATATCATCCTTGGTCTTCCCTTCAAGTCCAAGAACCGTGCCAATTATATTATCAAAAACGTTCTTCTCAATATGCATCACATCAAGTGAGTATGGCTGAATCAATGTATGCCAATAAGGTAACTCGTAAAATGAAGACACATGTGTCCAACACAGCTTCTCACTTGTAGCTCTTGGCTTAAACTGTGGATGTAAGCTCAAAGTGGGGTATTCATGACTCATAAGCTGATGGAATACTTCAGGTCCCGATAGCAATTTGGGTGGATCCCTAGACTCAACCTTCCCATTAAATCTATTTGCTGCAAACCTCCAAGAATGATCTTTTGGTAGCCATCTTCGGTGTCCCTGATATGACATCCTTCCAAAAAGATGGGTGGCATCAATTTCATCTAGACATGAAGGACATGCTTTGTACCCTTTCGTCTTAAGGCCTCCCAACATCCCTAGACCTGGGAAGTCACTAATAGTCCACAAAACAGCTGCTTTCATAGTGAAGGATGACCCATCATGCCGGTCATATGTACAAACACCTTGTTCCCATAACTCCTTCAACTCATCAATAAGAGGCCGCATAAAAACATTTAAGCACTTTCCAGGAGACTTCGGTCCCGAAATCAACATACTAAGTATGTTCATCTCCTTCTTCATACATATATGGGGTGGCAAATTGTAAGGAATAAGAACAATAGGCCATGTGCTGTGAGAGAGGCCCGATGCTCCAAAAGGATTAAAACCGTCAGTTGCTAATCCAAGTCTCACATTTCTAATCTCGCTTGCAAATTCAGGATAGTCCTTGTCAAATGTTTTCCATGATTCCCCATCTGCAGGGTGTCGAATATACTCATCAACATTAACCTTTCTTACAGCGTGCCATCGCATTTGCCCTGCAGTGTGTGGTGTCATATACAAGCGCTGCAATCTTGGAGTCAAAGGGAAATACTTCACCGTCTTCTTTGGAACGTCGCTTCTACTACCACGCTGCGCGTATCTTGGCTCACCACAGACTGGGCAAATAACATGATGTTGAAACTCTTTGTAGTATAATATACATCCATGCTCGCAAGCATGGATGGTCTCATACCCCAAACCAATGCTCTTCAAAACTTTTTTAACATCTTTATAAGAACCAGGGTAGATGTTATCGGGAGGAAGAATTTCTTTCGTGATTTTCAGCATTTTGTTAAACCCTTTGTCCGACAGTCGACTCTCCACTTTCATTTGCATTGCCCTCAGAATTGTTTCAAGAACATATTTCTCACAATTTCTGTACAGAGGAGTCTGTGCTTCGCCTATAAGATTGTGATAGCTTTCATAAGCCCTCCAACTCTCTGAATCATCATCAAATGAATTCATATTATCATCCTCTTCATCCAAATGTCTAAAACGAAACTGATCTTCAATCATCTCTATGGTTGGGTTTGTTTGATCATGATGCATCGTCCCACCACTACTTGATTCTCCATGATTCTGTTCAACAAGCCATTGTTGTCTCAATGCAACCGCTGAAAGTTCGTTACTCTGTTCACCATGTGATGTCCAAGTAGTGTAACCGTTCATAAACCCATAATTGATCAAATGCACAAACATCTCTTTTGATGGAATTCGTCCTCTAACCAACAAGCATCTTTTGCAAGGACATAAGTGGGTATTTTCTCCATTTTGTTTAGCAAAATCACAAAACTCAACAATCCCTTTAATGTATCGTTGATCACCCCTTTGTAACATCATCCAACTTTTGTCCATGTTCAAAACCACCTTCATAAACAATAAACACAAAACATTAATCACTGTGAATGCATCGTCTCAAGCTCAAGCACGGCTGGGAGAGCTACAGATCGAGGAGGAACTCAACACGATGGAATTTATGAGCTATGCCGGCCAAGCAAATACGAACTCATGAAATTACAAAACCTAATGCCAAACCTATTAATCACTACCAAAAACGAACTCAAATTACAATTTCTGTGCATACCTGAATGTATTCGCCGGCTATGGAGCTCCAAAGGTGGGTTCAGCCGTGGGTGAGAAGAACCAGAGAGAAAAGGAGTAAGAAAAAGTGGGTGATGAAGTTGATCTTCGTTCATTTAATGCGGTTCACTTACTCGACCCACTTTGAATATATCAGTCGCATAAGATACTTTAAGCTGCACCTATCTTCTTTAATGCGGGTAAGGCACGGTCAACTCCCGTACAGTCAACGATTTTCAAATTCGGATATCGTATGTGGCACTTATACGTCTTACATTGGTTCAGTTACATAAGATCGCGTCGTATAAGATCCTTTAAGTAACAGAGTTAGTCATGTGACATAAAATTGTGTCGTCTAAGATACGTTAAGTAACGGACTTAGTCATGTGACTTAAGGTCCAGTCGCGTAAGTTTACTTTTGTAACTAACTTATGTTTGCGACATAAGATATAGTCGTATTAAGTTTGTTGTGTCACAGACCTGTATTACTCAGTCACCTAAGGATACTTATGCGACTGGCTCTTATGTCACTGTCACAAAATATGTTACATAAGCGACCGATTGGTGTAGTGTTTTAGCCGACGTGGAAGTCGAGATCGTCTTCGGCATCCTCAGGCTCTACTCCCTCCTCAGCTCTTTCGTCATCTGCCAAACCTCTCTGATGTCATCGGCCATCCTTAATCATCGTCTTTGCCGATGCTTTCTTCTTGGCGGCTCCATCTTCATGGGACTAGCTAAAATTACCCTCTACTCATGATCGGTCGTTTCATCGTCAGCATGGGCGTCGGCTTCGGCCTCATGATTGCTCCCTACTACACCACAGAGCGAAGCCAGTCTGTATATCTACGCCCAAGACCAACCAATAGCTTGTCCACCTCCTCCTCCTACTTTACTTCATGTGACACGTCTGGATCTTTCTCGTCAACAGTATCTTCCATTTGGTGCAGTTCACTACACCATTTGACACGTATGCAACGAGGAATGACACGCTGTTGAATATATAACGTAGCATAAGCCTTCTCGCAACAAAGGCACAATTGTTACTTATGTAACGTGTTGCATAAGAACCAAAATGCAAAACAGACAAATCCAACGTACCATTTTGTGTTGCATAAATTAATTAATGCAACACATACGTTAGCAGCAGACCGGGGTTTGTTAGAAAACACTTTTATGCAACAGACGCAATAGCCACGTGTAAGTAGTCGTCGCATAAGTGTAATCATCCAACATGGTCTAAAGCAACCAGCGACATACGTTGCATACTGTTACTTATGTAACTAAGTAAAAAGCAACGAGTACATGAACAAAAGTAATAAGTTCATTTATGCAACAAAATCTATAATAACGATTGTCCCTTGTTGCATAAGAAAACCTAATGTTACAATTTGAATGCAACATGATTGTATTAGTTACGTAAGACGAATAATGCAACATCTATTTTCGGAGAAGTCTGTCTGTGTTGTCTAAGTAAAAATATTTATTACCTCGTACGATATTAAAGGTGGTTGTTGGACAACTTTTATACTTACGCAACGCACAGAGGAATAACCTGTTGCGTAAATTAAGAAAGCTTTTAATTCAAAAATCAAGTACAGCCAACCGTACACAGCAGCAAAAAGCACCTTTTGAAGATGCAGATCGAGCACAGTGACCAAAGCTTCCAACAACCAAAGTCATGCGACCAGAAACACACAAAAGATCCAAGCTTGCAGCAGCAAAATCCCCAAGCTTTGTTGCAGCAGCAAAATCCCCAAGCTTTTGTTGCAGTAGTCAAATCCCCAAAGCTTGTTGCAGCAGGAAGCTCGTTTTCATTGCATAATCTCAGCTCAAATCCAGCAGTGAACCGGGTAAAAGCACAAGAAAATACTTAAAGCATATATATGTGCTGCCATTTCATTGCATAATCTTAGCTCAAATCCTTTTAGATCTTGTAGTATGCTATGTATATGTGCTGCCATTTTCATTGCATCATTTAATAGTTGGATTTGTATAAATGTTTGACTCAATATCATTATCACATTTTGCAGCAAGTGGAAGAGAAGATTAAAATACAAATCATCTCTTTATTAATTGTTGACACACGGTTTCTTCCCAAACTAAAGGTAATGATTTTCATTTTTTGTAGATTGACAATTGTTATAATTATCTGGGAAAATATGGAAAACTTTGGGACTCGTTAGAACTCAAATGCACTAAAATGTTAGAGAGAAGTAGGAGGTGAAGGTGTGTTTTATTTTCTTCACCCGAACGCTTCTATTTATACTGCAATCTACTAAACATACATCCGTGTTTCACTCAATTGCATTTCATTTTCTTTGGTGTGGGCCCCACATGTGGGTCCCACATGACATATTTTTCTTTAGATGTGCAGACCATGTTATAACACTCCCCCTGGGATGCACATCAAGCGTTTTAGGTTGCCTCGTTAAAAACCTTAGTTGGAAAAACCCATTGGGATAAAAACCAACTTAAGGGAAAAAGAGTGCAGCGACACGAAACTCCCCCTCATATTGGCATGCGTGATGTGCTCATAAATTTTGCAGCTTTCGGATTCCTATGTCGTTGACATGTTTTCGGAATGTTGAGGTGGGGAGAGCCTTTGTAAAAAGATCTGCTGAGTTTTCATCAGAACGAACATATTGTATGCTGATAACTTTGTCTTTTTCCAGCTCTTGGGTGAACGAAAAGTATTTGGGATGGATATGTTTTGTTCTATCACTTTTGATAAATCCTTCCTTCATTTGAGCAACACACGCAGCGTTGTCTTCATAAAGAGTGATTGGATCATTTGCTGGTAGAAGACCGCTCGTAGTTCTGATATGTTGTGTCATAGATCTCAGCCACACACATTCACGACTTGCTTCGTGTAATGAAATGATCTCAGCGTGGTTTGATGATGTTGCAACGAGTGTTTGTTTCTGAGAACGCCAAGAGATTGCAGTTCCTCCACATGTAAATACATAGCCAGTCTGGGACTTCGCTTTATGTGGATCTGACAAGTAACCTGCATCTGCATAACCAATCAAAACTGGTTTTGTATTGTTAGGGTAAAATAATCCTAAGTCAATCGTTCCTTGAAGATAACGAAGCACATGCTTGATTCCATTCCAGTGTCTTTTGGTAGGAGCTGAGCTAAACCTGGCTAATAAATTAACAGCAAAAGCTATTCAGGTCGAGTACAATTAGCAAGGTACATAAGAGCTCCAATCGCACTAAAATATGGTACTTCTTGACCAAGAATCTCTTCAGATTCTTCACATGGACGATCTTTATATCAAGGGATCTAACGACCGTTGGGGTACTTAATGGGTTTGATTTATCCATATTGAATCTCTTGATTATCTTTCTCGTGTAATTTGATTGATGCACAAGTATTCCACTTTGCATATGCTCAATCTGTAATCCGAGACAATATCCCGTTCTCCCAAGGTCTTTCATTTCAAATTCCCTTTTCAAGTAAGAGATTACTTCGTGAATCTCCTCATTTGTTCCAATGATATTCAAATCATCGACATAGACAGCGATAATCACACACCCGAATGTTGTTTTCTTAATGAAGACGCAAGGGCAAAGAGGGTCATTGACATATCCCTTTTGCAACAGGTATTCACTTAACCGGTTGTACCACATGCGTCCGGATTGCTTTAACCCATATAAAGATCTTTCAAGTTTGATCGAATATCTTTCTCTGGGCATTGAACTTGATGCTGCAGGCATCTTGAATCCTTCAGGGATTTTCATGTAAATATTAGTATCAAGCGATCCGTATAGGTAAGCGGTAACAACATCCATGAGGTGCATATTTAATTTCTCATGAACTGCTAGACTTATCAAGTATCTAAACGTAATTCCATCCATGACAAGAGAATACGTTTCCTCAAAATCGATTCCAGGCCTTTGAGAAAAACCTTGTGCAACAAGTCGAGCCTTGTATCTCGCAATTTCATTTTTCTCATTTCTTTTTCGTACGAAAACCCATTTGTATCCAACAGGTTTCACATCCTTAGGTGTGAGTACTATAGGCCCAAAAACTTTGCGTTTATTGAGCGAGTCTAGTTCAGTTTCAATTGCCTTTTTCCACTCAACCCAATCGTGTCTATTTTTACACTCAGTAATAGACCGTGGTTCGGGATCACCATTATTTTCATTCATAATATCACATGCCAAATTATAAGAGAACGCATCATCAATGTTTTCTTTTCGGTTCCATAGTATGCCTGTATTAGCATAATTAATCAAAATTTCTCGATCCTTTTCATTTTGTATTTCTACAGGAATACTTTCCTCCACCATAGGATCGCTTTGCTTTTCTTCCCCTTTTCTTTTTCGAGGATTTTTATTTTTGGAACCGGGTGGCCTTCCACGCTTTAACCGTGTTGTGATTTCATGAATGACTTTATTTTCCGGCCTCCCTTTTGGAATTTCAATTTGTACGGGAGCATTCTCAGCCGGTATGTGAGATTTAGTCACTCTCTTTGTATCTGTAAATGCATCAGGAAGTTGATTTGCCATTTCTTGCAAATGTAAAATCCTTTGTACTCTACCTTCACAATCTTTTGTGTAAGGATCAAGATGCAATAATGTTGGTACAGACCAAGTAATTTCTTTCTCAAACTATTTTCTTTCTCCCCCTAATGGTGGGAAATTTTCCTCATCAAAGTGGCAATCAGCAAAACGTGCTGTGCAAATATTTCCAGTTTGAGGTTCAAGAAATTTAACAATAGATGGACTTTCAAAGCCCACATATATCCCAAGGCTTCTTTGTGGTCCCATCTTTGTTCTTTGAGGAGGTGCAATAGGCACATAAATAGCACAACCAAAAATTCTTAAGTGCGATATATTTGGTTCTGGACCAAATGCAAGTTGTAGTGGAGAACTTTTATGATATGCACTTGGTCTGATGCGAATTAATTCAGAGGCATGTAATATTGCATGACCCCATACTGAGGTAGGAAGCATTGTTCTCATTATCAATGGCCTAGCAATAAGTTGGAGGCGTTTGATCAATGACTCAGCCAAACCATTTTGTGTGTGGACATGAGCAACAGGATGCTCGACCACAATCCCAACTGACATACAATATTCATCAAATGTTTGGGATGTGAATTCACCAGCGTTATCAAGTCTAATTTTCTTGATTGTATGATCAGGAAATTGAGCTCGCAATTTTATTATTTGGGCAAGTAATTTAGCGAATGCCATATTGCGAGTTGATAACAAACATACATGTGACCATTTGCTAGATGCGTCTATCAATACCATAAAGTATCGAAATGGTCCACGGCCCACAAATATCACCTTGAATACGCTCAAGAAACATAGGTGATTCTGTTTCAACCTATCCCGGTGATGGCCTTATGATAAGCTTTCAAAGAAAACAAGCTTTACATGGAAAAATATTTCCTTGAGGGATTTTATGACCCTTCAATGGGTATCCATGCGTATTTTTGATAATTCTTCACATCATACTTGAACCTGGATGACCCAATCGGTCATGCCACGTGGTTAATATTGAAGATTTCATAACTACCGCATTTGACTCAATCACATTTATATGTGTGTAATGCAATCCAGTGGGAAGCATTGGTAGTTTTTCAACTATGTATTTCTTTCCAGATCTATACATAGTGAGTAACATGAATTTCATGTTACCTTCAGTCATAGACTGAGTCTCGAATCCATGAGAGTAAATATCATTGAAACTCAACAAGTTTCGTTTTGATTTTGGCGAAAATAAGGCATTATGTATCGTAAACTTTGTGCCATTTGGCAATACAAAGTTTGCCTTGCCAATGCCTTCAATCAGATCTACAGGACCTGATATTGTATTCACAATGGTTCGTGTTGGTTTTATCATCAAGAAAAACCTTTTATCCTTCAGGATTGTGTGCGTTGTTCCACTATCAAGTATGCACATTTCTTCAATATTAATCCTTTGGTTGACTTTGGCTTTGTCCATTTCAAAGCTTTAAGTAAACAAGAAAATGATAAGATAGATGAAAAGGTAGACATATTTTATTACATATGAGAAAACATAGTTATGCTTAAAGGAAAAACATACATATAACATAAGAAAATCAAATTAAGACATCGGACCGTTTGGCTTCATTCCCATGGGTTTACACAACTTCCCCTTTCAGTTCCCACCCGTCATTTTTCCAGTTATATCACCAAGGAAGACCTCACTAGGCTCATGTTCCCCAAGATGAGTGTACTCGTTCACGGGATCATTCTCAATAAAATTGATCTCATTTGCATTTGTAAAATCCCCAACTGTATCAACATGTTCATTGTTGAAATCAGATTCTCCAAGTCGAGTAAACTCATTCATAGGAGTTTGGTCAATATAGTTGACCTCCTTTCCTTTTCCCTTCACGGACTCTTGATAGAGTTTGCATAAGTGTTCAGGGGTTCGACAGGTTTTAAACCAATGCCCTTTACAACCGCATCTAAAGCAAGTGGTCTCAGGGCTTTTTGATGAACTTGGACCACCTCCCCTTTTGTTGGAGTTCTCATGGTTCCACTCATTTTGCTGTCTCCTTTGGTGATAATTGGCGATCTTATGAGGTGGATTATTGGGATAACTAACTCGACCGCGCCCCTGGCCAAAACTACGACCTCGAACTCGTCCTCGTCCACGTCCACGTCCACGACCTCGGCCTTGCCCTTGACCCTGAAAATAGTTCATGGGTCTACTTTCATTAGAGTTGGCAAAATGTACCTCAGAAAATGTTCTGGAGCCCGTTGGGCGAGATTGGTGGTTCTTTATCAACAATTCATTGTTTCTTTCTGCCACTAGGAGAGTACCAATCAGCTCATGGTATTTTTCAAAACCACGTACACGATACTGCTGCTGCAAGGTTACATTTGATGCGTGGAATGTAGACAAAGTCTTTTCCATCATTTCAGCATCAGTTGTTTTATCTCCACAAAAGTTCAAATGGCTCACTATTTTTATCATCTCAGAGTTATAGTCACTGACTTTCGCAAAATCTTGGAACCGTAAAGCGGCCCATTTATCCCGATATAAGGGAAGCATTACATCCCTTTGGTGATCAAATCTGTCTTTCAGATTTTTCCATAAATTACTCGGGTCTTTCACAGTGAGATACTCATTTTTGAGATTCTCGTCAAGATGACGACGAAGGAAAATCAAAGATTTTGCCTTATCCACTTTCGATGAGGTATTCCCCTCAATGATTGTTTTGTGAAGATCCATTGAGTCCAAATGTGTCTCAATGTCTATTGTCCATGGCATGTAATTTTTTCCAGAGATGTCGAGTGGACTGAACTCAAGTTTTGCGAGATTTGACATGGTGGTAACTAAAAGCAGAAAAAGTTTATTAGATTAATTTAAAACATAAAAGTTTACAAATATTGTAAAGAAGAAGACGGCATACATTATTACAAGCATTTCTAAACTATGATAGAATTCATCCGGTGTTAGATCCCCGGTGAAATTACAAATAGTGAGTACTACAATAATTATTGCAACAAAGACCAATAGTAAGCTAGACATTTTATTGCTTTGGAAATTTTGTGTGTGTTTGAAGTGTGAAGTAGAAGAGAAAATGTGATTTTGTATGATGAATGAAATCGAATTTATAGAGGAAAAAAATAGCCGTTTTTTTTTGTTACCGTTGGGCACAATGTTACCGTTGAGCACTAAGGGTAAAATGGTAAATTAACAATGTAATATCAACAAATAAATTGTGCAAATATGATTCAAAGAAAATGAAGTATTTAAAGTAAAGATAATTACTTTGTAGATCACAACACTTTATTATGGGGCGGTAATCCGCACTACATAATAATACGTTGTTATACATGTCCATGTCCATGTAGAAAGTGTCAGTTGCACAAAGGGGGAACTACATCGGCCGAAATGCATAAACATTTGATTGTAAATTGTATGATGTCGGACTACACAACATGGTTATTGCATGGCGAACGTGAAGAATTTAATTTTCAAAACGGGGAAAGGACAAGTTCTCATGGGAGTGGTGGGTCGCATTACATGAACTCAACTATGGATCTCTTACATGATACATTCCATTTCGGAGATCGGCATGGGACATTTGGAACTCACATGATGAATGAAGATGTGGAACTTGATTCTTTTGGGAAGGATGCTTATGAAAAGTATTGTAGGCTTTTGGTTGAAGCTCAGAGACCTTTGTACGATGGTAGTAAGAAAATAGTGCTAGAGTTAATTTTGAAGGCAATGCAGGCGAAAGTCGAGTGTCGATGGTCAGATAAAAGTTTCAATAAGCATTTGGAGCTTTTCAGGGATGCGCTTCCTTTTGAAAATAATTACCCTGAAACTTATAGATATGTGAAAAAAATATTGAAGAATATGGGTTTGACTTATGAGACTACACATGCATGCGAATACGGTTGTGTATTGTAATACAAAGAATTCAGTGAGTTAGAATATTGTCCCGTATGCCATGAGCCACGGTATGCAAACATCAAAGGTGAAAGCAAGGTTGCAACAAAATTATCCGATACTTTCCACTTACTCCCAGATTATAGCGTCTTTACATGTCACATCACATAGCCAAAGACATGAGATGGCATGCGGAAAATCGGAAAAAAGAGGGTGACAGTGATTTAAGACATCCCGCGGATGGAGAAGCGTGGCAAAATTTTAACAATGATTTTCCGGCATTTGCAAATGAGATTCGAAATGTGCGTCTTGGATTATCTACTGATGGATTCAATCCATTTGGTGTATCAGGTCTTTCGCACAGCACTTGGCCTATGTGTGGCCAAGTGTGTTGTGTGTTTAATACCATATGTGTGGCCAAGTGTGTTGGGTGTGTTTTTGCATATTTTGTAATCAGTTCACTTGAGCAACAACTCACGATAATGATTGTTGCATAAGCCAAATATGAAAGGCGGGATGCAATTTGGAAAAGGAGGGACTGACCAAATTTTTAGGGGGAAAGGGAATACATGGCTAAAAAATTTCATATTTCAATCCCGCTGGATCAAATGCAACAGTCATACATGCAACAAAGAAATGTTGTTATGTTACTATGGACGAAACTTAATTTTCATTTCCCGCCTAAATTTTTTTAATTCCCTCTTACCAAATTATGTTACATATGACACAATGCAACTTGGTATTACAATCCTTTGTTGCATTACGTTTGAACCATAAACCCATCATCATAACTCATAAACCCTCCGTTGCGTAAGTGGTTTATCCTTAATTAACCCTCCTTTAACACACTCGAGACCCTTAACAAAACATTACAAATGCATCGAAAGACAAATATTTAAGGTTACGATAATTGATTGCAAGCATGGATTACCCTACAAAGCAAATATTCAAACGAAAGATTACATCACAAGTACATAAGAGTTATGTTTCATCTTAATATATTCAAACCAATGACCAAGATTACATCACAAGTACATAAGAGTTGTGTTTCATCTTAACATATTCAAAGAAATGACAAAGATTACATATATCACAAGTACGTAAGAGTTATCTTGATCATCTAATACATTCATATCATCTCATGAACCATCACAAATCCCTATCCAAGACAATATTGTACATCATATGTTCATAAATATACATATAAGGGTTATGTTGTTATGAGATAATAGTTAGATCACAAACATAATATTCATTCACAAGATTATATCCTGTGTTCATAGATGTACATAAAAATTATGTTTGCATTGATGACTTCACTAAAGAAATTTATGTATTAACCAATGAAGTAGGAATTCACTATATCATGTGTTCATAGTTATAACTTATTGGTAAATTTGGTGATGAATTCACTAATGAAAGGTTTATTTGGTAAATTATGGTTACAACTTGGTTAATTTGGTTAATTATGGTTACAACTTGGTTCATTATAGTTATAACTTGGTTAATTTGGGGTAGTATGTTATAGGGTTGAGATCTGGTGAGAAGTGACTTTAAGGTGAGAAATAGGAATTAATCTTGTCCATTGATCCTTGATAATCAAAAGCCACGATCTGTTTATTTTTTTAACCAAAAACACGACGTTTTACGAGTTCAGGGGTATCATCGTCCGTCAACAAATTCCAAAATACATCCCGCTGCTTACGAACTGAACCCTAATCCGTTTTGCTCCGCTTGCGACGCTACGGACGACCATCACAACCGCAGCGTCTGAATCCGAAAACGATTGGAGGCTACGCTATAAGCGACGCATCTGAAGTCGAAGGTCATGGCTCGAAAGACGGCGAACGACGACGACCATTCGCCACCTCCGCCGACTCAGCCGATTCAAAATTCGGGTTAGGTTTTTAACAATGCGATTTGTCGATTAGGGTTTAGTTGTTTTCCGAATTTGTCGATTTTAGGGTATTCAACAATACCTGTCAGGATAATTGCCAATCATAATCTGTAGCGTAACTGTTGAGTGCGATTTCAACAAGTTACGTAGCGATTTGGGGTTTGTTGTTGATATGTGCGATTTAGTATATCCACTAGGGTTTTGTTGTTGTACGAATTTTTTGATCCGAGGGTATGGTAAGTCCAATTAAATTCGTCAATCGCAATAAGAATGCATCTGTTGGAAAAAACTTCATATCATAATCCGTAGCCTAACTATGAAACTTCATAGTATGATAGTGTGTTTTGGAAAGGGGTGAATACGTCGCCCTGTTAGTTTTTTGTATTCTAAGATTTGTTCAAACTTTTTTTATAGATCGCAAGAGGAAAAGGAACACAGCCAAAGAAATACCTGTCGAAATCCAACCAAATCTGAAGCGAAAACAGATAATCCGTAATACTGGATCATTATCTGCAATTTTCTAAACATAATCCGTAGTACATTAAACAAATGCATAACTTAAATATATTTTCTTCTTATAGCTGGTGCAACAGAAGCACATAAAAAAATACTTCCTACGGAAAACAAAAGCGATGATGATTTCGTGGCCAACACTATGTCTGTTAATAGTCAAGGCAAGGCCAAAAAACAAACTGCAGCAAGGTCATTTAGATTTAGACGGTTCAATATTTTGTTAAGAAGCTGGCTGGCCATACCATACTAATGAAAAATGTAGAGCAAGGTAATGAATGCAGATACTGTCATCTCTTGCTTCTTTCTGCCACAGGCAAGGTACTTTGGAAGATCATATTTCATTTTGGTTTAGATCTGGATATGATGGAGCTGGTTTAAAAGGTCAGTGTAGTGCGCTTATAAGTATACAATCAATATTTTTCTTTTTAGAATTTGTTCCCTGAGTGTATATACGAAGTCACTAGAGTGTTGGGGTTTGTGAGATTTAGATCGAAAATTGTAGGATGTTTGTTTAAAAAGATTTGGTTGATTATGTCTGTAATTCAGTGGTAGTTAATATCCGAAATTGATAATGCAGGACATTCATTCGGTCACCACTCAACCAAATTCGAGAAAAAGTGTTGAAACGCGCAATGGATGGTTGAAAAAGAATCCAGACGAATATTATGGTGGGAAGACGAATAAAAGCACTGATTGCTGATTTGTAGGATTACAATCCAACATATAACAACAAATTTTAAGTTAGTTCCACTTATGTTATGTACAATGTATTATGGCTAGTATGGTAAGAACAGTATGTTCCAATTTAATGTTGCTCATGTTTTTAATATGATACTCTGTAAGTACGCACTGTATTTTGCGCATATGTATCACACAGGGTTTTTTATTCGTATGATGTAATTATAATCCGTAGCTAAGTAATTATAATCCGTAGCTTTGTAAGCATAATCCGTAGCTTCGTAAGCATAATCCGTAGCAGTGTATGCATAATTCGTAGCTGAGGTATATAATCGGTATGAGATCATAATCCGTAGCATAGTAAGTACAATCCGTAGAATTCGCAACAAAATCTGTAGCAACATAATCATAATCAGTACCATTGTAAGCATTTTACTCTGATTTGTATGTATTATACGTAGTAATGTACGCATAATCCGTAGTAATGTACGCATAATCCGTAGTAATATACGCATAATCCGTAGCAATGTAAGCATAATCCGTACCGTTGTACGCATAATCCGTAGTAATGGAAACATGTTTTTCCAAAATAAGGTGATACAAAAACATAAAGAACAATAACCAGTTTTTTATAAGAAGAATGTAACGTAATGTAAAAATTATACAATCAATGTTGTATGTGTTATCAATTCCAGCAAAATTAGCATCTACATGTTCGGAAGTAGCCAAGGTTGTCAAGGCGACAAGTCGAGTCGAGTGGATAGGCTTCTCACTAGTCGACTAGTCGACTAGTCGACATATATAATAAAAGAGGGAACTATGTATAAAATAAGAAAAATAATACGAAATTCATAAAAAGTGCGATTAAAAATAAGTTTCTTTTGTTATAGAGTACAAAAATACAGAATATATCTTTTAAACATGCATATTTTTATTGTTTACATATTTTTATTTCATTTTTTGGATGATTTTGGTGCAATATTAAAAGATGTTATAATAATTGGGGTACAAATGTAACATTAAAAACTTAAAGGACTTCTCTATTATATAAATAAAACAAATAACACTGTTCATCATCTCTCTCCTTTTGTCCCTAAAACCCTAGTCCCGCAGCCGCCATGAACATCTGCGTTTTTTCTCCGATCTGGGTCGCGTTTTGAAGCGATCTGGAACAGCGTTTAGGAACGCTCGATCCGGATCGCCGTCGAACCAAGTTTCGTCGAACAAGTCGCAATTCACCAAGTCGAGGTTTCAAGTCGGGCAAGGAAAAACGACTTGCTCGACTAGTCGTGACTAGTCGAGCGACTTAACAACAGTGGAAGTAGCACCACGCATTCGTGAGTCATTCTCTACTCTCTTTGGACAATTGACATGACTAGGTATATTTACTTCGAGGCCATGCTCCTTCAAATCCCCATCAAACCAGAGCATTGAGATGAAACATAGCTATTTCCAACACTGCCACTGCTGTGGCTTCACCATCACTTTCTGATCATAATTCCTCAAAACCTGGAGGCTTCCTCTCTATCACAATCTCTAAGAGGGTGGGGAGATCATTCATCATGGTGAATAGACGCTGCCTGTCAGTTGAAAAATAACATACTCAGAACAAAATAAATACCTAAACCTAAACACCACTGAAGAGTTAGCAATCACTGAACAGGAACATGTGACCTCTTTGAAAACAGCTAAGAAACCAATGTTGTTTAACAAGCACAATTAAAAAGGTATTAAAAGAGGAAGCAATGAGAAGATTACTTTCAACACTAAGCAAACTACATAAACATCAATTTTAGCCTGAACACTGTTATGAGGATATTACTTTCTACATGAGTATCAGCAATCAATTTCTCACCAAATTACTGATAGGAAAAAAAAAAGAGAGAGGATTTATACAGCAATCGATCCTTATTTTGAGAATGCATCCCTGAAATCTACATCAAGGCATATGAAAATTTCATGAGATACATATCAAACCATCAACTTAACCTGTATGAGATACATATGAAAATTAAGGCTATCATTTTTGGCTGCAATGCCATGAACAATCCTACACCATCCATCCCCAAACAAAAACAATTTTCTGCCAGACAATTGTCACTTCGTCTCTGCCAGCTTCAAAAACAAAAGCTTATTTCATTGAACTCATTTCAATAGCTGGAATTCTCTCAAGTTCTTGTTTCATATGAAATACAATCTACATATAAAAATAATCAAGCAGCAAACACTTCACCATACAAAAATAAGTCATATAAGAAATCTCAATTTATCAAAACTGCTGGGCATAAACAATTGAAGTATAAAATAATTGAACTGAAAGGAATCAACAAGACACAAATTATAGAAAACAGACCTTTTCCTGGAGTCTCTGTGACTGCTTGACGTGCTCTTTCACCTTCAACACTCCAACTTGTTCTTCCATCACTTCCTCGTCGGACGTTGCAACATCAACTGATGCACCAACAAACACTTCAACACCAGCAATACCAATTCGATATACTTTTTTTATGCCACATCATCCCTAAACAATCGTCACTTCGTCTCTGCCAGCTTCAAAAACCTATGAGCCGAGTCGGACTAGTTACTCGCTTTGATCGCGAACATCTTCCGAGACGCCTTGGACAGAACCAACGAATTCAAACCTAATCCGTTCAATCTCTTGCAACTGCATCAATCCAAACAAAATCCAAATCAATTTCCATCTCTGAAGAAATTCAAACAGAAATGGAGAAAAAATTGAAAATCGATAGTCCGTCCGCACGTTAACAAAACATTGGAAGCTCGGCCGACTCGACATCCTCTGCACTTTGATTCTTTGATGGAATCGCAGCGTTTCTTTCCAGTTATGCGACGGAGTGACGATTGACGAAGTTTTAGGGTTTGGTTGAGTTACGCGACGGAGAACAAATCCAGAGACGAAGTGACGATTGTTTTAGGGTTTGATTGATGCTAAATTGTTATTCCAAATATACCCTTTAACCATATTTGCACTAATAAATATATTCCATATATTCGTAATATTCTATTTATTCATTACCGTTAGATCTTTATAATCAATGGACGAGATTATTTCCTATTTCTCACAAAAACAGCAACTTCTCACCTGATCTTTTTCCGTATGTTATAACATAATTTATACACATATTGGGCACGTGTAACTTAATTTTTTATTTACCTTGATTTAAAAAACAATGCACGTGTAAATTTTGGGAACATTACGTGTAAAACAATTGGGGATTGCCGCCTAACACATACCTTTCCTTCTTCCCCACAACTCAGAAACCCTAAACAACACATCTCCCCAGTCTCATCACACTTGACGCTGCTCCCTACACCGCCCAACCCCGCTCGCTCCCTAAACTCGCTCCGCCTCGATTGATCGGTTGTCACCTTGCACGTGTAAATTATAAACAGGTTGTTTTATCATTCCTGCTCCTGGCGCAAGCTCAGTGTTCGCAAGATCAGTGTTTTATCATTCCTGCTCCCATAGTTGTCTTCCATCACCGTCTGCTCAACCAAGCCCTCAACCGTCTACTCAACCTAGCCCTTAACTCTCTGCTCAACCATCTCCTCTTCGGGATCTGCCTGCTGCCGATGTAAAAGATGACAACCAGCCCCATTGTGATGAGGACCTACCACTGGAAAGACGCGTGAGGACATTCCGTGGCCCATCACTTCCAGCGAGCCTTGTAAAGAAAACTAGAAACAAGCAACCCCGTCGTGCGCCTTTACCGGAGCCTCTTGTGCCTTCACTGCCTGAAGAACCACCAAACCACTTCAGGCTGCACCACCAAACCACTCCAACTCTCAAACAAGCAATGCTGCAGTTCTTCGCCCTCAAATGTCCTTGTCATACCCTCAGTCCAAATCATTCCAGGCTCGCCCTGGTGGATCAAATAACTCCGTCCACTCCCGGCTAATGACACCTGCTATTGTGTCCCTTAACGAGCCAGAGGCGCCAGTGCTCTCAAGTGTTCAAATTTCGGAGCTCAGTTCGCAGCCCCGCACTCGGTCCTCATCCCCTCCACCACTGGTCGATAATGATTAGCTCCATGTGCCCAATGCAACGAAGAGCATAAGAAAGCAAGGAGGTGGATCGACTATGACAGAAGGTTAAATCCTTATTATCTATTGGTGTATATTCTTGGTAATGTGCGTCTTGATTTAATTAACTTTTATATTTGATATGTAGTAGAAGCTCCAACAAAGAAAAAATGGGGCGTCGTTAATGGAACCAAGCTAGGGACCCTTTTGAACAACATAGGACCCAACAAGAAGATACGATTAGAGTTTGGACTCGATGGCATCAACCCCTCCAATCGTAACTTAAGGAGCTTGGTGGTACATGCGATTGGTGCATATGTGAAGACAGTGATTCCGATGAATGTTGCAAGCTTTTCTGCAGTGTCTGAAACTGTCTGGGATGATCTTTTGGTGCATCTACGTGTAAGTAATATTGTTTTGTGTTATTTGTTAGTGTAATATGTTATGATCAATATCTACTGGCTAGTTCAGTCATTACTTGTTAATTTAGTAGTTTAATAATGTTTCCCATTTATTAGTTGTGAAATCTGTCAATGATGAATACCTGACATTATTTTTTTTGGTAGTGTTCTTTTGACATTAAGGAGAGTCAAAAGTGGCTTAAGATGCTAATCATGAAGACCGCAGCAAACATTTTTCGAGGCTGGAAATGCAAATGCAAGACATTCTATCGTGAAAATCCAGACATGATTCCAGAGGAGTTTCAGAATCGGTAAGACCAGTGGGAGTGGCTAAAAACCCACTTTGATGAGCCAGTATTTAAGGTGTTATCAATCTATAGTTCTGTCATTTAATTATGAAACTTGATACTAATCCCTTTCAAATGTTTGTTCACAGGAAAAGAGTTTACAAATGAAGAGAATTAGAAAGAATCGAGCCAACCACCGTTCAGGCAAGCTGCCCTTCATCTACAGGGCACATGAATATATGGATAAAGAACACAAAGCAGCATTTTTGGCTACATTAGAAGAAATGTACGATGGTGACCCACTTGGAGCACCCCTGGTGGTTTTTTTCTCAACCTGTTATTTGGATTTTTTGCTTTCATCACATTATTCACGTATTATTGCTGTTGTGATAAGTTTGTAAGTGTCTATTGTTGTTGTGATCACGCTAAATGTTGCTTTGCGTGTTGTTTCTTGTGTATGTATATGATTGTTTGCATTTATTTGTTGATTACTTCCCACATAGTCTTCTTGAACATATATTATTGCTGAATCATATTGTTTGATGTGTGAGTTAGTTTTTGCCTTCTTATACATTTTGCCTTATTAATGTTTTACATTATTTTTACTGTTTGATATGAAAAATGCCCATCATGGCAAGTTGTTAAGTGGATGTGTATATTTTCTGATTGCTTGCCGTTTGTTTATGTCATTTGTTTTTGTTGCTTCAAATTGTACATCAGTGTGTACTTACATTTGCTTATGTATTTCCAATATATTATTGCTGATGTAGTTGCTCATTAGAATGATAATTGATGTCACACTTGTTTTACTAATCGCTTTCATGTTGCCATCCATTTATTCTTTGTTGTCATTTATCTTTTGCTGCCATTTGTAGGCAAAGATGAGGTTGAAGTTGGCTGACCTGTTGGGTGGTGAAATTGACTTTGATTCCCTTGTGGATCCTTTGCCCGTCGAGGCTCAGCTTGAAATCATTGATGACGTGATGGGGCCAGGGCCTAAAAAAATTGAAGCTTATATGGATCTACGTGAGGATCTCGAGAGGACCAAAAAGGAGAGGCTGAGAGAACAAGAAGAGGCTGCCCAGAAAGAGGCACAATCACTAGCTATAATGAGAAACCTTGAGGAGAGGATCCGAGCTCTCGAAGAACAAAGAAGTGGTAATGCGGGCACTCCAGCCAATGCTGCCAGTGAGGGAGCCAGTTGCGTCAATCCCAACTTCGTCAATTTAGGATAAACTCTAACTTATGTTTAGGACCTTTTATTTTGGTGCATGGATCCAAACTATGAACTTGTTATTTTGATGTTTGGATCCAATCTATGTAATGAAGCAAATCATGTTGCTTACTTTTTGATCTGCTTTGGATTGAAACTTGAATCCAAAGAAATAGGATTTCGTCTTGTTGCATAAAATTTTAATATTTGTTGCATATTTGTTTTTAGGGGCTGTTGCATTTGTTTGTCCATAATGTGGCATGTGTTTACGTTGTTTGTTGCATAAGAGAAATATATTTACAAACCTCGTTGCATAACCTACTAACTACCTCGTTGCATATGTTTTAGTAATACTTGGTCTTCTAAACATCCGTTGCGTATGACGTCTGTTGCATTTTTTACAACGCAACTCAATGCTTATTGCATTAGCCCGAGTTGCATATGCCTTGTTGCAAAGGAAATTTGCAACGAGACTTTAAAATGCGTTGCTTAAGATTGATACTAATGCAACATGGCTTTGTGTTGCACATTGCGTGTTGCATTAGTATTTTCTTACGCAATAGTATCTTTTTTGTTCGTTGAAAATTGTTTTTGCAACAAGGCATATGCAACGTGGTCTAATGCAACAGTTGCATTGTTGCGCGTGACCATTGCAACGTAGTTTGAGTTAAAGCGACACATTTTCGAATGTTGCATATGTGTCAAAATGGTGTAGTGGTTCTGCTTACGTGTCTTCTGCGGAAATCCTACTTAGTTTATTAGGAGTAGGGGCGGACCCAGAAATTAAGTTAGGGGGTGACAGACGAACCTTTGAACAGACCACGAAAATAATCTATTATGTAAATAAATGTCATGATACAAAATGTGATTTTGTTTGAATGATGAATTAATAGTATTTTTCATAATGTTTAAGTTTTTTTCATTAATCGCACACCAAACTCACAAAAGCGGGTTGAATATGGGACGCGAAGCTCCGCAATGCCCCAATTTATTAAGAAATTTCAGGAATTGAATAAAGAAAAAGAAAATAACTTTGATAAAGAAAAGACGAGGTCAATGGGATGCTGACTTTGTGATAAAATATAATATATGCGGTAATTTTATTGACGATAATTTGATAGAATTTGTATTTAAATATGTTAATTGTAATATATGACTATTAAATACAGACAATTTTAATTTTATTATTTGAGTATTAAGTTTGAACTCCTATAAGTATCAAATATTGAATTAATTTTATTATATGCCTATAGATTTTATTAACCTTTTGTGAATTTATTATATATAAAAGAAAATCAAAAAAATTTGGGGGTGACATTTGTCACCCTAAATACCCCCTGGTTCCGCCCCTGATTAGGAGACATTGTGACGGAAGGAAAGAGGGAGAATGTCATCTCTTTTATAGATATTCTTATTCATGTGAATGGAAGGCGAATGTAACGTTTGGGTCGAAGGCAATAGTTCGTGGTTTATATACTATAGTTTGTGAGTTAATCCAATGAATTATAAATCACTTTTCACGAACTATAAAATAATTCGTGGTTTCTATACCGAAAGTTTTAGATTCATCGAACGAAATATAGACCATTTTCCACGTATTATCTCAGAATCAACTCAAGTTGGTTTTATGAATTTTGCCAATTTTCTGGGTTTGATTTTGCTGAATCGAGGTCAATTTTTTCCCTTATAGTTGAAGGTTCAACCTTGCATGTTATCGTGCGTTGGGTTTTACCGAATCGAAATCAAATATTTGAATTTCTAAAGTAGTAATTGTGTGGTCTAGTTTACCCTTATTTAGATTATAATCATTGAATAATTCATATAAAACTCGTTTAGTTTTAAATCTGCTTAGTGTGTAGTTTAGTCAACTTAAAAATCGTGATTAGTATGTAGTTTTCACCATAATTCGAGTTTCTCTCCAATTTTTTAATGTACAATATGTGATTGATTTTACATACTTAAATATTACATCAGTACGGGGAGCGCTCGGTTGAGGTAAGGTTGTAAGAATGAGGCATTAAGACATGATCTTGGCCATTGATGATATTGATCTAATGGTTGAGATTTAAAGATGTGGTAGTGGGATTTTACTATTTGCTTTTTGCTTTTTACTGTTGGTAGTGGGTTTACTATTTGGACACGTGGTGCACCCACAAAGCACGGGGTTAGATGTGTGGTTGAGATCGTGTCTCACTGTCTCATTCTTATTTGGCTTGCCTCATTTGAGCGCTCCTCATATCAGTACACTATATATCTATATCAATATAACTTTGAATCAGAAACCGTCTCCATGTAATAAAGAGTGTACGTGTTACAACAAAACTTGGCGGCTCCTCCCAAAACAGATTCGAACCATCCTCGGTGAATGTATAAGAAGCCGAAAAGAATAAATTATCAGAACAAAGGTATGAATTTGAGTACCTAGTCAAAATTTGAAAACTGTAGAATGTTTCAATATCCATTTAGTTATGAATTTACTCCAAAGTTTATTGAGCTTCGACGACCATTTTTTTTATTTAAGTTGTAAAGTACAAAGACAACGTCGAACCGATGTCTTAAAGCTGGGAACAGTACAGACAAGAAGGATAAACATGAATAAACGTGAGTCCGCTGCTCCACTTCGCCTCTTACGTGGGCACATCGTCTCGTCATTCACAGCTTTAAAAAGGCAGGATAACTCGTGATAGCATCCGCAGCGTCCACCTGCCCAACGCACCGGCCAGAAAACCGGAGAAAAGTACCACTAATTACATAAAATCGTGCGAACACGACAAACGGAAGCTCAGACCAAGAAGGCTGAGGAAAATAAATACACAAAAAAGCCAAAAAAAACACCCGCTCCCCGTCAGTCAAAACCCACCGCCCCGACACCGCCAAAGGCACCACCCGCCGCCCACAAAACCACCTACAGCAACCCAAGACTCCATCCAAAGCTTCCAAACAACCCCACCGTCGATGGCCGTCGAGAGGAAGAAGAGAAGAGCGAGGGAGAGGGAGAGGAAGCGGCTAAGGGGAGGGGCGGGAGGGGTCAAGGATGGTGCTGGAGAGGGGTTAGAGCTGGTGGAGGAGGTGGAAACGTCCGCAAGGTGTAGTCGGCTGAGAACAAAGGGAGGCGGTGGAAAGTGTTAGGAGAGAAGCTGTCGCCAATGAAGTAAACATTTAGCTTCGACGACCATTTTAAGTTATGCAAATATGGATTCCATCTTTGATTTATCTTGGTATGCAAGACAGGTGCCACTTCTTCATGACAGCCAATACCTGCATCTGCATTAAATGGACAAGGAACTGATCATACAAGAGCTGGCAACAATCAATCTCTTCCAATACCAGATGCCGCTAATTCTTCACGTCGGCCAAAGAAATCAACTACCTGTTGGGTCTGACTGATCTGATTAGGCTAGCGTTACCAACAATCAAAGCTCATATGGTTAACATGTTGCCTGCAAGGTCATGTTAAAGGGTGTGTGTTCAATTCCCACCACCAACAACCGGCAAGGTTCCCAATTTAAATGCCATGTGCTTAGGCCAAGAGTTGCCAATTTGGGCCATGTGCATTGGGCCTTGAGAATGGGTTGGAGTGCATGCCTGCAGGCATTGTTGGGACATGTGTTGGTTAACTTAGGCCCAACCATATCCAAGCCCGGGCACCGGGCTCTATAAATCAACAAAAGTGCACTTTTGTTGATTTATTGATTTTATATAGCGCCCATCAAGCGCTTTACTGATTTTATATAGCGCCCATCAAGCGCTCAACAGTTGCCTGCAGGCCATACACTCCAACCCATTCTCAAGGCCCAAATATGGAAAACCTTGTGGGTTGTTGGTGGTGGGAATTGAACCCTTGCCACCCTTTAACATGTGCCTTAATGCAACATGTTAACCATGTGAGCTGCAGCTCATATGGTTAACATGTTGCATTAAGGCACATGTTAAAGGGTGGCAAGGGTTCAATTCCCACCACCAACAACCCACAAGGTTTTCCATATTTGGGCCTTGAGAATGGGTTGGAGTGTATGGCCTGCAGGCAACTGTTGAGCGCTTGATGGGCGCTATATAAAATCAGTAAAGCGCTTGATGGGCGCTATATAAAATCAATAAATCAACACCCCCTGCCCTATGCCCCATGCTGCGGGCAATATCTGCATCTGAAATAAATGGAAAAAGAAATCAACCTGGTCTGGTCAGCTACTGACTGAAGTGACTAGACGACACATGGCTTGAAACAGCTTCGGATAGATAGCTCCTTAGTTTAGTTAAGTGATAATATGTACATCTAGCCACTAGCTCAAAAACACAATGTCTCACATCTGATATTTGCCATAAACTTCAGCCCTCTAGCACATTTGTACAACCAGCAAAAATGTGGTTAGTAAAATTTTGAGATTTTTCAGTTACGGCAAAATACATCATTTTTTTTCCTTCCTATTATAAGATCATCACAATATGATTTTCTTAGGTTTTCCCTCAACTGATTATAGCTCCATAAACCATCCATAGTTTGATTTTGACCACCCAGCCACTTCTCACACTGCAACAAAACTGACTTCACTCTGAAAAAAACTCCCTTGCATCCCATGTTTAATTTGGTTTCTGCAGTACCATAATGTCAAACATCCACAAGTCACTTATCTGAATTTTTCAAGGTTGAGCTCATTTGCACAAATTCATAATCCATTCATCGGACACTTACAGTTGATCTCTAGTTCTCTACTACAGAGTTGCAGATTCCCAGCTCTCTTTCCACACCAGTTTAGCTTTCCAGCAATCTTTAAAATGTGTAACACATATTCACCCACAATCAAAACAACAGCATTGCAGTGTCAATTTAATAGATTTGCAGCATCTGGCAGTCCATTATATAAGAGTCGCCATATATAAGAATTTACCTTACTAGGTAACACAACACCATATCTTCCTCGAAAATTTCTCTAATATGAGAGCTCTCTCCCTTAGAATTGTTAGTTCTCATATAATGTATATTGGGGAGCGCTCGGTTGAGAATCCCTTTAAATTCCGAGAACTTGACACCCCAATGGTTGGACATTACATATGTGCCTATCTTTCCATCTTCCTTTTTTTTTTTGACGACATCTTTCCATCTTTGTTGAACTCTGAATTTTTTCACTTCTGAGATTTAAAATAACTTTTTATCCATCTTCACGTGCGCCACTATTATTTTGTTGAAATTATATTTGGTCCAGGGTTTGAATGGGATACCAAATAAGCTCAACCAGATTTTTGTTGACTTTGACATCAACTTCCGTACACATGAGCATTCAAATGGATCACCTATTTTGATTCAAGACGCCAAATTGGCAAATATATAGTCATCATATGATAGATAGAAGAATGAAAATCACGTATCCACCAAAACGGAAGGCTCCAATCTAATCAAGCGTCCCTTATATATATCATGTATATAAATTTTACTAATAATTTAATATACGATTACAGTTTTACAAACTGACCTTAGGTTTCAATTTAATATCACCCATACAAAATGAGTTAAGGTAAAAACTCAGTTTATGATAACCTTGACGTCAGGCAAGCCCATGTCATTTCCAAGAAGGTCGTGTATGGCTACATAGTGACACACTGACTGACACGCGGGCTTGAATGATCTGTTCGTGACTTCCATCAAGCAACATCCCATATTTATGTTCCCTTCAGAAATTGACAATAATAATTTTCTGCTTCCGGGTCCTGGTGATTGGTGAATGAGCTGGGCAAGAGCCTTGATGGTGATAAAACAAGTCCCAATGTTCAATAGACCTCTATCACGTAATCCTTTCATAACTGACCACCGTGTCATATGTTTCCATTGTCAATGAGCTCTCAGCAAAGCACCTGTGAAGCAAGAAGTCTCTTATTGTTACGAAATAAAAAAACATGTCTATCAAATATGATGCCCTAACATCTAAATCATATAATGTGCTTCACCACACTTCTGAAAATAATTACTCAAAAAGATTTAATTAATGATACGACACTAACATAACTACTACACTACAAGACCAAATGACCCATCAAACAACCATATCTAAAAGGAATATCCAATAACCGTAAAAATTATGTACAACAACTAGTTACATAAGTGAGAAAGACAAATGAAGCACCTGAGTTCATGCCAAAACATGTCAGTCCAGTCATGGAGAAACGGTCTTAGGGGTGCAAGAAAATAAGTATCATTAGTGACCCCTTGTAGACTTGAGGCATAAAGTGATGTCACCACATGAACAATAATGGTTGGATCTGGATCACCAAGAACAGCCTGCAGCTCCCTAATAAGCCACGGATTCACCCTTCTTATCCTTTCTACTGAGCCTCTACTTCCCAAGACACTCTGTAAAACAAAAAATGCACGTAAAAAACCGACATTGAATTGCATTGTAGCCATTTGGAAAAATTGAGTTCTTCAAAACAACACAACTCGATGCTCAAAAACAAATAATGATGCGCAGTTCATATATAAAGTAGCTTCCCCTAATTAAATCAAATACAAAATATTGTAAGGTAACAAATTAGGGCAGGAGCCAAACTACAGTACCTGCTGGGGGCAACTTCTTGACGAAGAAGTAGTTAAATTCAAAGGCACAGCTCGCAACTTCTGCCTATATATGCTGCAACAAAAGCAGTTCAGTTCAAATTCACTTCAACACATTTATCAAACTCAGCCCTAACAAGAAAAAAAACTTAATCATTTGAGAAACAGAAGCACAAATCATACCTTGCACGCCACTGAATGATTCTCTCAGCCACTATGTCAGGCTCCTCAGACGCCGACAGCCGAAACGATCTCCTCCGCGGCAGCGGCCTCGACGAATCCGCTCTTCCTCTCGGTAGACTAAAACCGAACCTTCTTCTCACCGGACGACGCCTGAATTCATCACCGAAACCACCGCCGAGTTCCGCATCAAGGCGGAGAGGCGCTAGTTTACACCGACTGAAAATCCGTCTCCGGAAATCGATTCGATAGAGCCACGAATCGAAGCTCGAATTGCATAGCGGACACGTCCGCTTCACGTCGCTCCACTTTCGGATGCAATCGGAGCAGTAGGCGTGCGAACAAGGCGAGAGAACCGCTAATCTGCGACTGCTGATGGTGACGAGACAAATTGGGCACGCTTTCTGATCGGAATCTCGAAATATTTGACTGAAGAAGGAGTCATCTCGGCTTGAGCGGCTCTTCGATTGTTGTCGGAACGACGAGGAAGACGAACACGGCATGGATGACGAAAGAGCTCCAAACAACACTGTTACTGTTGGGGAATGCTCAAAGCTGCCTTTTAGGTCTCGTTCTTTAGCTGCTACCCATTTTCATAATTTGGGAACAACATCGAGATACATTTTGATATATTTTGATATTTATATATACGTATTCATGTAGAAATAAAAGAGAATGGGAATGAACTTTATGTTTGGTCATGAGTGAGTGGGATGGATAGATCATGTAGTCATAACTAAATGAGAGATAAGTGGATGAAAGAGACGGGTGACATACTTTTTTGCTCTTAATGAAAAAATCAAACAACAACTTCTCATTCGCCAGAAATTCAATATGCATAGTTTTGAAGATTATTTTCAATTTGTTACATTATGTTATTTGTAACATGTACAATGTTCAAATGCTGCCAAAAAAATATTGAAGAGGTGTTTGTCGAGTGGCTTGATTGTCAATCCTCAATTTCGTAAGGAGTGTTATTCATTCATTGTGGATGTGTTTTCGTCCCGTCTCGGCGTGGACGTGTTGTTCGTCCCTCAATTTCGTAAGGAGTGTGTTATTCATCCATTGTGAATGTGTTTTCGTCCCGTTTCGGCGTGGACGTGTTGTTCGTCCCTCCCTCACGGAGGTGTTATTCGTCCCTTGTGGACGTGTTGTATCATGTAGGTAGGCGCTGCGACCTCGTCTATTCTTTTTATGTGCGCGTGGAGGTGCTTGTATCATGTAGGTAGACGCTGCTACCTCGTCTATTAGGGGTGGACAAAATTCGGTCTGGTTCGACAACCCGGCACGGCCCGATCCATTTAATGTCGGGTTAATCCAACCCGGTATGAGTTTCGGGTCGGGTTAAGGTTGAGGATCGGGTTACCCGATTTCATAAGTAATATAAAAAATACTATATTTTTAATAAGATTCGAACCTTACACATCATCTGAATGAATATGACTACACATACCAATTAATATATTTGTGTTCTCATGAAATATCACATCACATATGAATAAGTAATTGATTTGCAATGAAAAATAAAATCGTAATACTAAACTTTAAATCACAAATCAGTGATTTTTTTATTGGCACAAATCAGTGATTTAAGCTTATATTTTCTAAGTATTTGTATTGCGATAGATAATATTGAATGTTTTATGTCTTTTATAAATTTTAGTTTTAAAGTCGGATTTGGGTACATATGATTGACCCGGTCTTTCGGATCGGGTTAGGGTTCAAATAAATGACCGGTCACTATTTCGGGTCGGGTTAGGAACTAGGAAAACCCGTCCCACGCCCACCCTTATCATCTATTCCTTCCATGTGCGCGGGGTAGGTGCTGAGTTCAAGTTTATGCTCGTGGATTTCAAAAGTCAAATGTGACATATGGTTTGTGGTTCAATGAACATAATTCAAATATCAAATTCAGGTGGTGCCTTGCGTGACATGTGCTCAAAGAGTTAATATTCACGCGTGCCCAATAAAATAGTTCTCATATAACATGTATAAGGTGTGTTCGTATGATGATCGATATGTATGAGATGTAAAAACTCACTATCAAAAAAAATGTTGCCCAAATACAATTGCATCCATGCACCTACGTCCATCAATGATCTCAATTCATGTGTTTCATCTGGTGTATCCATATGTAATCCACTCACTTCCCAACTATTTTTTTGAAATACGCTCACTTTCATACTTGCATTAAAAATGTTGTTAGTAATTAATAGGAGGGCAATTGAGTCATACTTTTCACGCCACTTTCATTGTTACTAGACTAAGGGTGTGTCCATTTGAACTCTAACTTATAGTATCTTATCTTATCTTAACTGAAAGCAGGGGCGGACCCAGGAATTAATTTTAGTGGGGCTGAATGTGTAACTGTAAGTATGGAAATTGGCTTCAATGAGGCATTTTGAGACTTCAAATATGAATTTTAGCTGTTAACTTACATGAATTTTAGCCCATATAAAAAAAAACTTACATGAATTTTAGCAGTAAATTTACACCTGTTTCGGTTTATCATCCTTGTACCATTTTTGTAATGTAAACTCTCAATATGTCATGAGACATGACATAAGCCAAAAAGTTGTGTTTTGCTTTGTTTGATGTATGAGTAACCTTTTTTGGTGAGCTTAAAATGCTAAGCATGTTTCCTCAGAGGACGATGAGGGCTCCCGAGAAATTCTGATCTCAATTTCATTAACAGACTGCCTAGATAATTCAGACCTTCACCGTCGCGTCCCCCACCCCAGAAGAGGTCATGGGGGGATGCTTCAACTAAAACTGATCCAGCAGTTGAAAGTAGCATACTGTTCAAGTGAGGGTACATGGAGAATTTGCACTTAAGAGCTCTATACATCACATCAATTTTGACAGTATCCCAATCAGGCCTCACCTGCGCATTTCAAGGAGAATTCAGCGTCAGATATATCTCAAATTCCCAAAGACTAGCCTCGGAAAGGTATCGAGATTCCAGTGATTGTGATGCAAGGTAGCACATAATTTATTCATACCATATCAGGGTTTGTTTTTTTTAAAAATATTGGTGGGGCTATAGCACCACTAAGCCCAATGCTGGGTCCGCCCATGACTGAAAGTAACTTATAGTGACTGATATTAACTTAACTGAAACTTATATTGACGGATGAATAGTAATATGATGATGATGGTGAATAGTAATATTATGATGATGAATAGTAATATACTGACGATGATGGTGATGAATAGTAATATGATGATGATGATGATGAATAGTAATATACTGATGATGGTGATGGTGATGAATAGTAACATGATGATGATGATGAATAGTAATATACAGATGATGATGGTTGTGATGATGGTGATGAATAATAATATTATGATGATGAATAGTAATATACTGATGATGATGGTTGTTATAATGGTGATGAATAGTAATATGATGATGATGATGAATAGTAATATACTGATGATGATGATGGTTGTGATGAATAGTAAGATGGTGATGAATAGTAATATACTGATGATGGCAATGGTTGTGATGATGGTGATGAATATTATGATGATGATGCTGTTATGATGATGAATAGTAATATGATGATGATGATGGTGATATGATGATATGATATGCTGATGGTATGATGATGATGATGATATGATGATGGTATGGTATGATATGATGATGATGGTGGTGGTATGATGATGATGATATGATGATGGTATGATGATGATGGTACGTTGAAAGTAACTTAACTTAACTGAAACTTATATTAAACTTATAGTGACTGAAAGTAACTTATAGTAACTGAAAGTAACTTATAGTAACTGAAAGTAACTTATGGTGATTGAAAGTAACTTATAATAACTTAACCATCACAAAATAGAGTTCAAATGGACAGGACCTAATTATTATGTTAATTTGTATGAAAATATGGATACGGAGGAGTCGACTCAAATGGGGTAGAACATGTAAAGAGTGAAATGTTGAGAGAAATTGTTCTTATCTTCTCATTCCAAATGACCTCCTATATATAGGGTTACATAAAGGCATCCTTATCAGAAGAGCAATGAACAATATGCAAAAATATCATCTTTTCATAAAAGTCATTGAGCAAACAGAGCTACAAGCAGGTAAAAATGGTTCTTTGTTCTATATATTTTATCGCAGCAAGAGAGCAAAGAGCGAAAATAACAACATCTCTATATATTTTATGAGTAAAAGGCAATACTCATAACCATTTCAAATATTCGACATTATCCCTTCTATTATTTCATTTAAAAAATTTTGATTTTTTTCTGACATTTTTCTGATTTTTTATACTAAAGCATTTTTATTTTTATTTTTTGAATTTGAATAGTTGGACTTGTTCCAGTTCATTTTCTGACATTTATGATTTTTATTTAAGTTAAAATGAACAAAAAGTAGACTTTCTTTTTTCATAAGTGCATGTGTATCCCTTTATTGTTTTCCTTTCCAACACTCTCTCCATTAGTGCTCACCTATCAAGGATTGTTTTTTTTGCTATCTGCTGCATGAGAGCAATAAGAAATAAAGTCTCTCTATTATTGCTTATTGCATATCTTGCTGTGGAAGTCTTAAGAAATATGAAAAGACTAACAATAAAGGTCGAGTATGAATGTGTATGGGACACTAAAATATTAGAAATAATGATACAGGCATCAAAACTATAAATTTAGGAGTCATGCAATAAACTTTTAAATTTATAACACTCCTCATTTGAATGACTCGTACTGCCCTTTAGATGTTCACTCTATCACTCCATATGAATTGTCTCGTTAAAACCTTAACCTGGAAAAACCCAAAAGGGATTATAACCAAAGTTAAGGAAAAAGATTACAATTTAAATGATTCCCCTCAAGTTGGTATATCTTTCAAACTGCACATCATGATGTTATTTACAAGTTTCTTGAAACTCTCCGCAGTGATTTGGTGAACAAGTCCGCTAAATTTTTACTAGATCGTATTTGACAAACATTGATCTTAATTCCCTTCAATTTGAAGCTCAAGAGTAAAGAAGAATTTTGAACATATGTGCTTTGTTTAGTCACCTTTAGTATATCTCACTTTGATTTGGGCGATACGAGCAGCGTTATCCTCATGTATCGTTGTTGGCTTTGGTGGCCTTATATTAATCCACAAGAAGTCTTGACATGGTAACTAATCTAAGCCAAATACATTTTTGTCCAGCTTCGTATATTGTAAACAATTATGCGTGATTTGATGATGTGGCTATCAAGGTCTATTTTGTCGACCGTCATGAAATGACAGTTCCTCCATATAGGATTAAGTAGCTTATTTGTGGAATAGTCTTATGTGAGCCAGTCAAATAACACACATCGGCATAACGAAGTTAATTTCTTCAATTTTTCTCCTACAGGTGACAACATATTTTAGAAATTTAGCATAAGGAGTTTGAGTGATTACCCCGGTGAAAGGCAAGGTAAAATAAAACTTTCTCATCATCTCACCAAACTTTGCGATTGTTTGTCTTTATTGGGCTTATTCAACCTTCGAGGGAATGAAATGGGATGAGAATAAGGGTTAGCACTTCATTTCCCTTCTTGACTTGTTTTCCTTTGTTGGTTGATGGAATGGGAATCACTTCTTCTATTTCCTCATCTTCGACTCTAGTTTAGCCAGTGTTCTTTGGAGGCACTTGTGCAATCCTCATTGGTCGAACCTCCTCTAGTTGCTTGTCACTCCTTAGAGTTACCGCATTGCAATATACTTTGGGATTATGCTCGGTCTTTACGGGTAGTTTGCCTTGTGCCTTAGAATAGGAAGCGGCTTGTTGAGCTAATTGTGTCTCGAGCATTTTGTTGGGAGTTTCAAATCTATCAACTTGAGCTTGAATGTTTTGTTTGAACTCCAAGTTGTACCTAATGCTAAAAACAAACTACAACTTGTACATGATACTTGATGGAGCTGATCATATTTCACAACTACAGCTGCAAATACAACTACAGTATTGACTTTAATTTAGTTTTACATTGCAAATGAGTTTCTCACGGAATCGCTCCAAAACTTGTTGGGAAAATAACCAATTTTTGGCACAACAGATGAATGATATAACATGCCTAATAAAAGGCCGAATAACGACGACGTATAGTAAGCCGACATTGCTGATCCGATAAACATCGATCTTTTCTTCGCCGCCATTCCCATTTCCAACACGTGTAATTCTTGAATATTACAATACAGCCCTGAATCTTCATCCATTTGACACAAATTGCACCAAATATATATTTTTCCAGATAAGGAGAAGATAAATAAATACATAAATATTCGGATATACCGATACAATTCCATCCGGATTTCCAACACCTGAATTTTCAAAAAAAAAAAACAAATCCCCTGGTGTACAAGCAATCGAGTCCTCGTCGTGTACGCCTAGCTTCATCGGAATACTTTTTGATTTTGCGGGTTTTGATCGGCGTCAGAGTCTTCTGGGTCTTTCTGTTTGTATATGTACGTGAACGTGTGTGTATGAAGCGATTCTGCAGATGGTGTATCTGGGATTTTGAAGCATTTTGTGTTTTTGGGATTGTGCAGATTATGGAGCGAATTGTGTCTATGAAAGTGGTGCTGCTAGTAGTCATCTTGTGTTTGATATGCGGAACTGGAGTAAGAGGTACTTGGAATTTATATTTTATTTACTTTGCCTTAGGTTTGGGTTTGGGTTTGGGTTTAAATTCAGATGAATATAGACGTTTGTGAAACTTAACTGATTGGTGATCATTCAATATTTAATTTCCAGTTAGGCAGGAAAGAACACACACTTGGGGTGGAGTTTTCAAGTTTGAATTTCTTTCTAAAATTAAGGATTGGAAGTCCGTGTTGTGGTGTATGGTAGAATGTTGATTATTTTCAAGGGCTTGAAAATATGTATGAGAAAAGCGTATGAAACTTTCGTTTCCGGGTCGAATGATTGAACTGGAAAAAGTTTGCATTTTTTGGATTGATGTGCTTTTTTTTAGTACGTGCATTGTGCGCGAATGTGGGAATTTCGTTACATCTTGCGGACTGTGTTGTTAAGAATTATTTGCTGACGGATGTTTAATATTAAACTTGCAGTACCAAGAGTGAATCACAAGGCCGTATATAATCACACTCTTGCCACAATATTGGTCGAGTATGCTTCTGCCGTAAGTTCCCACTTGATTGAAATACTAATAAGACGAGTTGTATTGATCTTTTTGCTTTCGATTTTGCTCATGTAAATAAAGATGGGCCGTTTCTCCATGCAGGTTTATATGTCCGATTTAACTAAACTATTCACTTGGACATGCTCAAGATGTGATGGCTTGACCAAGGTACTGATTTATCACAGATCTTAGAAGTTTTGTCCGGTTTGATGGTATTTATTTCTAATAAAGGATTCCGTAAGGTATTTTGTAACTGGGTCTTGCATCTTAACCAGGGATTCGATGTGATTGAGCTGATTGTTGATGTTCAGAACTGCTTACAGGTGACTTTCAATTAGACACTTTAAAGTGTTGTTTTTCTTCAGTGGTTCTTTATATTTGTTAGAGGTGTATTCATTCAGTTATCGTTATGGCAGGCATATGTTGGGGTTGCAACCAATCTAAACGCCATTGTGATTGCATTCAGAGGTACTCAGGAACGCAGGTTTGTACATTTTACGTATGCCTGATAATTGCATAGCCAGATAAGTCCTGAACTTGCAAAAGTTCCTGCCTGCAAGCGCAAACAACATACAAAATATCTTGAACTGATTAACAAGGAAATTGCATATGCAGCATGCAAAACTGGATCGAAGACTTGTACTGGAAACAACTTGAGATCAGCTATCCCGGCATGCCTGATGCAATGGTAGGAGTCTTCATATTCGGATAGAAAAATAAAAATTTATTCATCTCTTTGATACTGAATTATCATTTATCAGGTGCATCACGGATTTTACAGGGCTTACCACAACACAACCATACGACCTGGAATTCTAACAGCTATTGAAGAAGCCAAGGCCTTATATGGGAATATAAAGATCATAGTGACAGGACACTCGATGGGTGGAGCCATGGCTGCGTTTTGCGCCCTTGACCTCGTGGTAACTAAACTCTCCAACTGCTCTTCATTTTTTTGCATTTCGGCATTTGCTTCAGGCTGACCCTTCATCATGAGCGTAACTGATTATTACTCATGTCATTTTTAAAATTCCTGCAAGTCCTGTTGCATTCTTTTTATACTTGTTTTGGATGGTCGTATCACCGGAGTGTGCTCATCTCCAATCATTCCTTGAGCATGAACCCATGTTGCTTCATTGCGGCTGTAGTTTCCATTTATTAATTGCGTATGTCTAGTCACTTGCGTTTTGCCGTTCGTTAGCTCAAGATTTCTGGTCTAGTAGATTTTTTTTTTATTATATATCACAAGAACCTGTAGTTACAGCGTGGATTACTGAAATGACTTTCATTTTTCTTCCAGGTAAACCTAAAGGCCAAAGACGTTCAAGTAATGACATTCGGTCAACCCCGTATAGGAAATGAAGCATTTGCATCGTACTATAAACAAGCGCTGCCAAACACAATAAGAGTTGTAAACGATCACGATATGGTACCTCATTTGCCTCCATATTATTCGATCTTTCCGCATAAGACGTATCATCATTTCCCGAGAGAGGTATGTCTCATCCCTTTCCTTCTGCACTCTACGACGAATATGAATAACAGTCTATAAGATAAGCCTTCCATGAATTTGTCTGAATAAAAGGTGTGGCTTTACAACATCGGAGTTGGAAGTCTAGTTTACCCGGTTGAGAAGGTCTGTGACGGTTCAGGTGAAGATCCATCTTGCAGCAGGTAAAATAAACACTTGTTTTAATGTCTAGTAGTTCCATCATCCTCAAATAGAGGGAATCTCATAATGACTCTCGTTAACTAGTATTTCTTATTCCTCTCGTGAGGTTACTAAATACTAATTAATCATCACGCGACTATGATGCAGGTCAGTTGCAGGAAACAGCATATCCGACCACTTAGTGTACTATGGCGTTAAGCTTGGGTGTGACATAGCGTTGTCTTGTGGAATTGTGATGGATCCGCATCTGAGGAAATTAGGCAATGTTGACGATAGAGGGAATCTAGTGTTACTCAAGAATCCTGCTGTTTCTTTCTTGGAAGTGAATGCAACATCCGAGTCTAATGCAGCAAGGAGCTCCCTTTAAAACCCACAACCAGCACTTCAAACTGTCGGCTTGTGAGGTGCAAATGGTGACATACATCGAGTCGTGCTCTCAAAGTTTGGCGGAAGAAAATGGGATAATGTAAGGGAAAACAGTGTAAATATGGATATCAATACTTGCACTTTATTTGTCAAATTAAGTCTTTAATATTTAGGCCATCGTAAATAGTAGTACGAATGGGGTGGGGATCCCATGAGAAGTCCATTTATGGGGAGAAATGAAAAATTATTTTAACCCTCCATCTTGAATAATTTACGGCCAAGATTAAAAGTTATTAATTTAAAATTCATACTAATTTAACCAAAAGATACAAACAAAAGGGTAAATTAGTCCAATTTAAACATATAATAACATTCCAGGACTAAATCTCTTGACGGGGAGCGACGATCTACCATCTCCCTATGAGGACAAAGACGTATCGACAAGTGCCCGATTCTGATTGAGAACATCGACGATGACAACAAGCCTCTCGTAATCCTTTACTTAGTTGACAAGCGCAACTCTTCCGATCTCGACGTACCTCTTGAACGGCATTGTCGGTTCTGTTGAGGGCTGTAATCTGAAATTGTTGCCGAAGCTCAAGTAGACGCAGCTGTGTAAGACGAAGAGATTTAGGGTTTAAATTGGATGGTAGATTTAGGGTTTTGGATTGGGGGTGTTTTCCGACTAAAATGCGTAGCAATTACAAACAAAATTCGTAACACTGACTATGACTAACATGTGTAGTTCCTAAAGCAGAATTCGTTGTTTGTGATTGGGGGTGCTTTCCGACTAAAATGCGTAGCAATTACAAACAAAATTCGTAACAGTCACTATGACTGCTACGAATTTTGTTTGTAACTGTTACGAATTTTGGTCACAGTGACTGCTAAAATTTTGTTTGTAACTGTTACGAATTTTAGTCATTGGTGAGTTTTGCGAATGTTTTTTGTAACCTTACAAATTTTACATTACAAACTTTGTTCCTTGTTACGAATGTTGTTCTTTAAGTCTACAAATTTTATTCTTTGAGTCTTTGATTTTTACATTATAAACCTTGTTCTTTATTATGAATGTTCTTTTAGCATGAGTGCCCGTCACCTTAATATTTTCGTCCAGAAACTTACAAAGTGACTAAAAGCTTGGAAACTTACAAAGTGACTATTGTCATCCAGAAAGTACATTCAAACATGATTGCATCAAAACTAAAAGCCCCAAGAGAGACAATATTGACTGATATGAAACATCTGATCCACATGAGCTTCTATCAACCCTAACAATGAAATCCGCAACAAATGGGCGCACATTTGAAGCCAATGTGCAATGGGTTTGAGTTATATAATCCGGACAACTAGGCAAGGGTGGCGAATCATGATGCCAGAGCACACTTGGATGTCTAAAGCACAGAAGGGAGATTTGAAAAAGGTCAATGAAGATATGGTCAATGAATCACAAGAAGCTGCAACAGACTTGACAAGGGAGAAAATCATTGGAAAGGGATCAAAAGGAAAGCATAAAAAAGGAAAACAGACAGAAGCTATGCTGGAAGAAGAGGAGGAAACAGAAGAAGAAATTTTTCTGGCGGACATTGTGAAGGCTCGAAAATCAATGAAAATAGAAAGAAGGAAATAATCAAAGAAGAAGGAGATTATAAAGTGCAATAGAAGGCAGAGAAAAAGTGAAGTGGAGCAGCCTAAGGAACAGTCTCAGGATCCCTCTAAAGGAGAAAGGAGAAAAATTCAAAATCCCAACCATAAAACCAAACACAGAAAAGGAGTAGAAGAAAGGAGAAAAATTCAGAATCTTAGCCACATTCCCAAACCCAGAAAAGAAGGAGTAGAAGAAGAAGAAGAAGGGAAGAAGGATAAGAAATTAAGAAAGGAAGCAATACTCACTTACCAGTTTGCGGGAGTGGAATATCAAGGAACTGAAGAGGAGGCCATCAAAATTCTCATGAACCTGGCATAAAGAACGAGAAGAGTCAGCAAGATCAAAGTGGAAAGAGGCACATAATTAGTTGGAACATCAGATGCGCAAACAATGCAAACAAACAGAAGGCCATTCGGAACATGAAATACAATAAGCAGATGGATATGATATTTATGCAAGAAACAAAAAACAACAGCCATGATGAGAGAACAACAGAGGCATTGTGGGGTAGAGAGCAATGTAAATGGATAGATTCAGATGCAACAAACAACAGCGGAGGCCTTATTACTATCTGGGATCAAGAGTTTTTCGAACTAAAGTCTGAAACAAAAGGGAAAAGCTTCATTCATATCCATGGTCAGGTCTTACTTAATTCCCAATCCATTAAAATCAATTTTGTGAATGTATACGCCACAACAAGTGACAAAGGAAAACTAAAACTATGGGAGTCTTTGGTGGAGCTAAGATGCCAATATGAAGGGGAATGGATAATAGGAGGAGATTTTAATTCGGTTATCAGTGAGGAGGAAAGGAGAGGCTCAGTATTTATCCAGACAATGGAGTTGATAGATATCCCAATGATAGGAAGGAAATACACTTGGAGCAATAAATAGGGCGCAAGCAGCTTGGAAAGGTTCCTATTGTCGCCTGATTCACTAAAGCTTTTGCCACATTTGAAACAATGGGGCATGGGAAAAGCCCCATCAGACCACGCAGCTATAGCTCTAAAGGAGGAAGATAAAAACGGGGGATTTAAGCCATTCAGAATTCTAAATTTTTGGTTGGAGAAACTAAGAATGAAGGACAGAATAAAAGAAATTTGGAGGGAGACTGGTTTTGAAGGTTGGAAAGGCTATTTAATTCAAAGGAAGTTAATCATAGTGAAGAGGATGTTGCTGGAATGGAACAAAAAGTCTTTCGGGGATGTGCGCACAAAACTAAAGGAATCAAAAGAAGAAAAGGAAAGGCTTGATGGAGAAAACGAGCGATTTTGGAGACAAAAGTCGAGAGTCAATTGGTTCAAGGCAAAGGATCAGAACACGAAGTATTTCCACAGTATGGCTTCATGGAGAGCAAAAAAGAATGATATCTCTAAGTTGTTGATCAAGGGCCAATGGATTGGGGACCCAGTGAAATTAAAATCTGCTATTCGAGAATACTATAAGGATCATTTCATGAAGAAAGAATGCACTGATTGGAAAACA
The DNA here is from genome assembly GCA_033675395.1 of Rhodiola chrysanthemifolia. Taxonomy (NCBI): domain Eukaryota; kingdom Viridiplantae; phylum Streptophyta; class Magnoliopsida; order Saxifragales; family Crassulaceae; genus Rhodiola; species Rhodiola chrysanthemifolia. The sequence goes on along the minus strand of CM066207.1, from coordinate 30,596,583 downwards.
GAAGGTCTGACATTTAGTACATTGAGCCTGAATCAAAGAGAGGAACTTGAGCGAGACATAAGTGTAGGCACTAAAAGTTCGAAATATTGTGACCTACAATAAGCAAGGAAGAGATCCTAATCAGTCTAAGAGAGTGTGATGGAAACAAAACTCCAGGGCCGGACGGATTTAATATCAATTTTTTTCAAAAAGAACTGGGAATCAATGAAGACAGAAGCAGAGGATTTTATTGCTGAATTCTCTAAAATGGAAGGCTTACTAGAGGAATAAATCAGACTTTTATAACTCTTATTCCGAAAGTGAAATGCGCTCAATCCTTGGACGATTTCAGACCCATAATCATGGTTAACTCCTCATACAAGATCCTTGCTAAGTGCTTGGCGATAAGACTTAGTTTCGTCCTAGCAAACGTCATCAGCCTGAACCAAACAGCGTTCATTGCAAATAAAAGCATACTTGACGGGATAATGATCACAAATGAACTGATTCATTCAGTAAAATCAGATAGGAGATCAGCTTTTATATTTAAACTCGACTTTAGAAAAGCCTATGACTCAGTATCCTGGGAATACCTAGATCAAGTTCAGGAGTGAATGGGTTTCGGGATAAAATGGAGAAAGTGGATATCTGAATGTATCTCTTCAGCTAGGCCGGCCGTGATAGTAAATGGTTCTCCTACAGAAGACTTTGCGATGGAAAGAGGATTAAGGCAAGCAGGGTCGAACCCAAGAGAGCTGGTTGTTGAAGTTGTAACTGAAAAACAATTAAAGAAGGGGGGGGGGGGGGGGGGTTTAGCAGTAGAGAGTACAAAAGAGAAAAATAACAGAAGACTTCCAATAAGAGAGAACATTCAGCTTAGGGTTTCTATTGTGACATGTTTATCATAGATATCTAATGATCAAATCTTTGTTTCTTAGTGTGAAATTCCGACAAAGGTAATTCCTAAAGTATCCCGACAAAGCTGATACAACACATCTAACCCGACCAAGAGTTAGATTTCTAGTTCTTTCCCTAAACACAATAATCCGACAAAGGTATTATTTTATCTAGGTGTTACAATCTACATTTACGACAAAGTTTCCAGTAGATATTAACGATAAGAATTAATTGTTTGATTAAGCTTTGCGACAAAGCTTCCACTTAACCTCACAAATTAATTCATGGAATAAGCACAAGAACTAGAGAAACATAAAATTGCATTAAGAACAGAATCTCAAAACATTGTCACAATATGCGAAACCCTAAACTGAATTAGGAGTTTAGCTACACATAATGGAAATTAAATACATAATGAGTAAGAAATTCTCTTCTCTCGTCGAAAGCTTCGTCTTCTCCTCCCGAGCCGTCTTCAAACGTCGTAGAATATGAGATGAGATGAGATAATGAAAACCCTAACCCAAGCTTCTTATTTCTAATAAACTGGGTTTCCAAATCTATTTTTGGGCTAGAATTATCAAATCTCGGCTCGCTGACGTCATCAAACGCGTTGCTGACGTCAGCATCTCGTGGCTCACCGCGTCTGGCCTTGATATTACCACCGCGTTTCCTTCAGACATTAGCGTCGAGCTAATGTCTACATGTGGCGCGGCAGGCACTGAGTCTGTTTCCTTCTTCTGCGCGCCAGTTCCGTCTTCAACTCTGGATTTGACCTTCTGTATGACCTCGGCTGCTCTCGGTGTGAACTAGAGAGTTGTAGGGAATCGAGTCAGCTACGCAAATACGCGTGGCTCGTATTTCTGATCCGCCGTCCGTTCCCAGCACTCCGTCGAATGCCCAAAGGTCTGATCTGCCATTGTGATGTTTTCGGCATGAAGTGCCGCCTTTTATGCACGTTTCCTCCTAGAGCTTCCGAAACACCTGAAATGCAAAACAACACTAAAAAGTAACTGCATTCGCTGTCCCGAATTCTGGTCATATGGTTACACTTCATTGCTTTTTCTTGCACGTGATTCATTCGAGCTTCAAGGTTTTTGAGCTTTCTTCTTTCTTCTTTTGTTGGACAGCTTTTGTAGTGACTTTCTTTGGCCTTGGCTCTTGATGTAAGAATGATGTACTTCACCTTTTTTTGTATAAACCTTCACAAGTGGCTGATTTTTTCTTGAGCTTTGCTCTTTTATTGTGAACAACTTGTCTTTTTCTTCTATCTTTTGAAGGGGGTCCAATCATCGCCTGCAAGCATATGGAAATACCTCCCCGGTCTTTCTCATCCTCGACCTTTTTTACACGAGTCAAGATGGGGGCCCTCCACCTATTTTCCCGGTTACTTTGGACTAGAGATAGGACGGTTTGTTTTCCCATCCCGCCTACTTATATAAACGCTGCAGTGGCGGAGCAAACTCTGAACCAATAAGTCTCGAAGTGCTAGCCTCCACGAAATCCACAAAACCATATAACTGGAAATTCGGTCCTTTGAATGCTTCGTCAAGTCTCTCTAGGATATTTCTATCAACTTCACATCCCTGTTTATCTCAACTCAAAAGGACACGTAGTGGGTTAAGTTCACAAGTAAAAACACAATTAAAATTTCACGAGACGAACACATATAATCAGCATCGTCTGTTTCACATCATCAAAATCCAATACTGCATATCCAGGAAATTGAGAGAAACTTTCTACTTTTCAATTTTTTTAAAGGGAAACGTGCTGACACAGTGCAATATGCAAGAAAAATAAACGTGCTGACACAACTGACTGACTCTCCCACCCCACACTTTTGAACCAAGCCGTGTCCTCACGGTACGACTTAAATTCAAAGACACAAACAATACAAGACACACAAACATAGGGAAAACGTGAATGGAGAATAAAAGTGAACAGGTACTCCCCTCGTTTCGTCGCGTGATGGTGAGAATTTTAGTTAAACGATTCGATCAACGCTGGTCAACGGTCAGCCGCATCCAGTGTAGACGTTAGCGGCGCTTAATGTCGTCGTTCGGCGCGGCGCTAATGTTGCCCGTGGGCGCGGTGCTAATGTTAATGCTCGGTGCGATCCGTACTGAGTTGCACCTATTTCCTGCATGAAAAACATCTCTTTTCCCAAAAGACAATGTAAAAAACATGACTTAAGACTCAAACAAACATAAATGACATAAAAACGAAAAACTCAAAAATTTTCCGGGCTGCCTCCATGCGAGCGCCTTTGTTTAACGTCGTTGGCTCGACGTTACCTCTGTAGGGATCACAAGTTAGGATCTCATGGACGTGTGAGGTCAAATTTCGCCTTCGCTATTCCTTCAGTCTGCCCATAATCATCGTGTAATGGTGTGCTCGTGTCTCCTCTCCATCGATCTGGCGGGTTCGCCTTCACATCCTCCCTAGTTTGGGAGGACATTCCGCTCATAGCTACCTCTTTTGTCGCATGTCTAGCCTCATCTGGTAGGTCAGTAACTAGGGCACAAAGATATGATGTGTTCACTATGTCCGGTGGTTTCTTCGTGCTCGGGTGGTCTCAGTCCTCATAGATATAGAAATTTGATGTCTGGCCACCAAACGCAAGTGACAACAAGCTTGTGTCCATGTCAATCTTGGTTTTGGTGGTGAAGAGGAACGGACGTCCAGGATCATCATCTCTAGCTTCTCCCATCTGCAAAACATAGAAGTCTGTAGGAACAGCAAGATCTCTAACACGGAGGGTTGGGTTTTCAAGCAAACCAACAGGCCGAACACAAGATTTATCCCCTAACTCTACTAACAGCTTAGGCGGTTTCAAAGGCCCCAGTTTCAAAGAACAATATAACGACTAAGGCATGGCATTAATGGCAGCACCTAAGTCAATTAAACAATGATGTATTAGAGTCTCACCAACACCACAGGTGACTGTGAAAGCCCCTGTGTCCTTACACTTTCCAGGCGGTGCCTCATGACTCGTGGCAAGTGGGCGCTCCATTATCGGCTCTTTAAGCTCATCTCTTACCTCCAGCTCGTTTCCTAGCTCATTCTTATCGATCATATGCTCTTTCGGAGCTCTTACCTGCATAGAAAACGAAGGCAAAGGGCCATGTTTTGAATTTTCAGCAGTGGGGACCGCGTCTGCTTCAGACGTTACGATCGCGTCTCGTGTTGACATTATGGCCGCGTTTGCTTCAGATATTAGTGTCGAGCTAATGTCTATTGCAGGCGCGGTGCTCTCTGATGCAGGCTCTTTTTCGTTGTTTTTCGCCTAAATGTGCTTGTCGAGCGCGAGTAACTTGTTCACCCAATATGCAGACTCCTTTAGTGCCGCGTCCACATCCACTACTGCCAATGTGCTGACATTCCCTCTCGGATTAGGCACTGTTTGTGACGGTAGCTTCCCCGGATCTCTCTTCAGCTCGGAAACGATCTGGGCTATCTGAGACATCTGCTTAGACAGCTCTGCTAGAGTCCCATTGGTCTTCATCTGATTTTGTTGCACAGTGGTGGCTATCTACTGGGTGCTAGCTGCCAGCTCCTTCACTATATCCTCCATAGACTTGATGCTACTCTAATTACTAGGGCCTGCTTGATTGTAGCTCTGTCCTCTCTGTTGATACTGGTTCTGATTATTGTAGCCTCCCTGCTGTTGACGGTATGGTGGGCGGTAGAACTGCTGCTGCTGCTGAGTCTGCTGGGGTGCATGATTATTGTAGTTTTGGAATTCACCCACTGCGTTGACGTCACCCTATGTATCCTCCTGTAAACTAGGGCAGGCATCCGTCTTATGATTTGTTGCACCGCAGAACTCACAAGGCTTCACTCGTGCTACCTGGTTAATCATGAGCTTCTGCATCATCTCTCTCATCTGCTTCAGCTCCTCAGTCATCTGATTTGACGGGGTCTCAGCCTTCGCAACAGTCTGGTCATGCTGAATTCCTCATGACGGCTGGCCTCTTCTCTGAACCTAGCATTCTCGACCACTTCAGCTATCAAATTCCGTACTCCTGCTGGGGATAAATTCATGATGGTCCCTCTAGCTGAGGCGTCCAGCAACATCCTATCAATCGACCTCAAACCATCAAGCATGTACTTTATTATCAGCTTCTCTGGCACTCCCAAATTACAGCAGCTCTGCACTAGTTGGTTGAACTTTTCCAGGTATTCATACATTGACTCGTTTGGCCCCTGCCTGAGATCTTGCAGCTGCCTACGAACCTGTCCTGCTTTAGCTGCTGGGTAGTATTTGTCAAGAAGCTTCTTTTGCAGATGCTACCTGAAGGAAGAGACAGAAACCAAGCGTGAGCTGCATCAGTTAAAGAAAAGTGAAAAGCCTTAAGTTTGAAATACTCCACTGTGGCTCCATAATGTCGGAGAGTTTGGCAGATGCCATGAACGCTCTGAAGATGCTTGGTGGCTGACTCTCCTTGCCGACCCGAAAACTTTGGTAGATAGTGCACTACCGCAGTCTTGATCTCGATTTCCTGCATGTCTGGCCCCTCATGAATGCACCAAGGAATATTCTGAAAATTAGGGGTAGACAACTCTCTCATGGTCGGCTCGTATGGCTCCATCTGATCATTGACAACTTCGTCGATCTCGTTGCTGTTGTCGTTATTACCAACCTGGCTACCTGCATGAGACATTGCAAACAAGTAGCGAAGCACACAAAATAACTAGATAAAATAAAATAATTAGAAAATAAAATAAAATAAAAACAAAACAACTTCACCGAAGCGCAGCTCCCCGGCAGCGGCGCCAAAATTTGACGCGCGTCGTCTGACGGGTCAAACTTAAATTTATAATCTCCTGCAAACAACTAGCTAGTGGCAAGCAGGGTCGAACCCAAGAGAGCTGGTTGTTAAAGTTGTAACTGAAAAACAATTAAAGAATGGGGGTTTTTAGCAGTAGAGAGTGCTAAAGAGAAAAATAACAGAAGACTTCCAATAAGAGAGAACATTCAGCTTAGGGTTTCTATTGTGACATGTTTATCATAGATATCTAATGATCAAATCTTTGTTTCTTAGTGTGAAATTCCGACAAAGGTAATTCCTAAAGTATCCCGACAAAGCTGATACAACACATCTAACCCGACCAAGAGTTAGATTTCTAGTTCTTTCCCTAAACACAATAATCCGACAAAGGTATTATTTTATCTAGGTGTTACAATCTACATTTACGACAAAGTTTCCAGTAGCTATTAACGATAAGAATTAATTGTTTGATTAAGCTTTGCGATAAAGCTTCCACTTAACCTAACAAATTAATTCATGGAATAAGCACAAGAACTAGAGAAACATAAAATTGCATTAAGATTAGAATCTCAAAACATTGTCACAATATGCGAAACCCTAAACTGAATTAGGAGTTTAGCTACACATAATGGAAATTAAACACATAATGAGTAATAAATTCTCTTCTCTCGTCGAAAGCTTCGTCTTCTCCTCCAGAGCCGCCTTCAAACGTCGTAGAATATGAGATGAGATGAGATGAGATGAGATAATGAAAACCCTAACCCAAGCTTCTTATTTATCAAATCTCAGCTCGCTGGCGTCATCAAACGCGTTGCTGATGTCAGCATCTCGTGGCTCACCGTGTCTGGCCTTGACATTACCGCCGCGTTTCCTTCAGACATTAGCGTCGAGCTAATGTCTACATGTGGCGCGACAGGCACTGAGTCTGTTTCCTTCTTCTGCGCGCCAGTTCCTACTTCAACTCTGGATTTGACCTTCTATATAACCTCGGCTGCTCTCGGTGTGTACTAGAGAGTTGTAGGGAATCGAGTTAGCTACGCAATGACACGTGGCTCGTAGATTTCTGATCAGCGGTCTGTTCCCAGCACTCTGTCGAATGCCCAAAGGTCTGATCTGCCATTGTGATGTTTTCGGCATGAAGTGCCGCCTTTTATGCACGTTTCCTCCTAGAGTTTTCGAAACACCTGAAATGCAAAACAACACTAAAAAGTAACTGCTCGCATAATAAAGTGTCGAAATAAACGGGATTAGTTGATTCGACGAGTCGTATAAATATGACTCATCAGGGACCCCTTGTCCCCTTTTCTATTCACACTTGTAGCAGAAGGACTATCAAGGCTAATCTCTAAAGCTAAAGATTCAGAGAAATTCCAGGGGGTGAAATGGATAAACAACGGAGATGCGGTAACACACCTACAATTCGCAGATGATACAATTATATTCTGCAAGGCTGAGAAGAAGGAGGTGGAAACTCTAAAGTGGATCTTTAAGGCTTTTGAGGCAGTCTCAGGTCTAAGGATAAACTACATTAAAAGCAAATGTGTGGATATTGGACTTAAACTGGATCAAGTGGAAAAGTTCGCAAGCATTCTAGGATGTGATATAGCAAGATTACCCATGGATTATTTGGGCATTCAGTTGGGTGCGAACCTAGGAAGAGTCAAAACTTGGGAACCATTATTAAACAAGTTCAACAAAAAGCTAGCAAGTTGGAAAATATCAAAGCTATCAATGGCAGGAAGGCTAGTCCTAATAAAAGCTACACTCTGCAACTTACCACTATACTATGCCTCAATATAAAAGATGCCAATTTAAGTGGCGCTGCGATTAGAGAGAATGCAAAGAGACTTTTTATGGGGGAGGACGGGACAAAAAAAGAAAATTCACTACGTCAGGTGGAATGTGGTGCAGAAGCCAATATCACATGGAGGCCTAGGAATTAAGAATATGATTGCGAAGAATATGGCGTTGTTGGCGAAATGGTGGTGGAAACTCATAACGTCCAGAGATGGGCTGTGGAAGGATGGTAGTGGAGAAGTATGCAATCAAAGACCCTCATAATCTAAACAGAGTTTCTAGTCGAAAAAGCAAGATATCAAGAAGCTGGAGAGATATTCTAAAAATAGTCCAAAGCAACTAAGAGGTAGGACAAGCATTTCGTGAGGGAATCAAACTGAAGTTGGGGAAAGGCGAAGAGATAGACTTTTGGGAAGATATCTGGTTAGGGGATCAATCCTTAAAAGGTCAATACCCTAAGCTATGCGAGCTATCAGTGAATAATCATGCGAAGATTTCCGAAATGGGAAACTGGATGGAAGGAACATGGTCTTGGCATTTAATCTTCAGGAGGCAACTATACCGATGGGAAGAGGAGGCCAAGGAAGAATTGTGTGGTAGCTTAAGTCATATCCAATTGAAAGAGGAGGAAAGCGATCAGATAGTCTGGACTCACTCAAATGAGGGTTCCTTCAGTACAAACGCATTGATGAATGCGGCGATGGAGGTTAAAATAAAGAAGAACAGATAGGAAAGACTATCTTTTCAGGTCTGGTCAGGGCTAGCACCACCAAAGGTTGAACTGATTGTATGGAAGATATACCAGGAAAGCCTACCATCAAAGGAGAACTTAGCTAAAAGAGGAGTACTAAAAGGAGAAGGAAACCTAAAATGCCAATTCCGTGGATCAGAATTAGAGACAACAAATCACCTTCTACTTCACTGTAGATGGAGCTGGAGAGTCTGGACATGGTGCTTCAAATGGTGGGGTGTGAGCTGGGTCTCCCCACCTAGTATGAAGATCCTACTGCAAAGCTAGGGAATAGCTTGAGTATCGAAAACACACAAGAGATTTTGGAAGACTCTCAGCTATATGGACACTATGTGAGGAGAGGAATAGGAGATGCTTCCTAAATCAGAGGAAGTCAATAGAAGAAATCAGAGAATTGGTAAAGGTAAGAATTTCATGGTGGATCAAATTTCGGAACTCGGGAGATGTAGTGAAGAAGTAATAAAGAATTGAGCGAGGGAACGAAAGGGAAGGGCGAAAATCAAATTACGAAGCATACAATATAGTGCGGAAGAACAGAAGAGAAGAAAGTTGCGCACCTAACAACATGTTCTGGAAAACAAATATCAGAGGGCGGAAGCGGGGACGAGACTCATATCCAAGAACAGGACGATGTTTTACATGTAGCACAAAAACGGAAAGGGGTGAGAAACGCTAGATACAGAGAACAGATCAGAGTTGATGTAAGAAAAGATGTCGACATACCTGTTATATTTGTCGTCGATCGAAACGGTCGGAAGGGGAAGGCAGCTGCGATCGAAGAGAAGAGGCGAAGCTGCGTCTGTTGAAACGATTCCCTTGAGGAAAGAAAAAATAATAATTAGAGTTGGTATTAAAAGTGGGATGTAAGAGGTGTAGTATGTGGGTTGATCCACATTGATCCATTGGATGGATCTGTTTTAATATATAAAAAAGACCAATTTTTTTTATGAATGCTGCCACAAATTCCAAACACAGTGCCAACCGCATTTCGATTCCCACCAATCAGATCGGAACGAGTGTGGCAGGTCAATTAAACCCTGAAGACTCGATTTGGAATTTTGGCGGTGAGCGGTGCGAGCGAAACCGATGCAGATTGGCACTGATGAAAAATAGTAGAAGAGGACGGCGACGATGGGAGAAGGTGAGGAAGCGCCATTGAATTGAGGTTTTTTTGTTCTCGATCTTGGAAAATATTTCGCAATGCACAAATGACGAATTTACCCTTAATTACGAATTTAATACATAAAAATAGGAGAATAATTACAAAAATTAAGCGCCGTTCGATGGAAGCTCTAACGGCTATTGTTATTTCTTATGAGAATTACTAATTCTTATATAATCCTAACTCGGTACTAATAATAGTAATAATAATAACAATTTTCAAAGTAAAACACAAGCGGATGATTTCCTTTTATCCATTGGACGTGGTGACACCAAGAATCATTAGTTTAAATCATGATGAGCTCATCAAAATTGATCCCTTGTTGATAAGACATAAAGATATTGCCGCCAATGACTTTTTTTTATCATTAATAAGGGTCGTGAAAAATGACAAAAAAACATGCAAGACACCAATAATCATTTAAGTTATCACCTATGACTAAACTTAAAATTGGTCACCTGATGATCATTTTTGAAGTTTGGTCATGAGGTTCGACCAATGAAACTGTGACACGTGTACTGTTATAAATTTTAAATTTAATTTTAAGCTTATAACTATCATTTCTTAAAAATTACGAACCAAAAAAAACACAAAATAAATATCAATGTTTAATATATTTAGAAATCTAAAATTTGACATGCAAATTGACATATTTCAAAATATTTTTAAAATTTTATTAAATAAACTTTGCAAATATGAGAAGAACGATGAATTTTTTTTTGTTGGTCAAGAGTGACATACACATAACCAAAACTATCATCAGGTACGACAAAATGTATTATAATGAATGAGAAAACGATAGACAAAGAGAGTTGACCCATTTTTTAGTCAGTAGTGTCTATAGTCTAAGAGAGGAAAAGAAATATATGAATCCAAAGATTTTACATTAAAAAAAAAAGTAGATTTGGTATATTACAATTCTTATTTTTGTTGTAGATAAGGTCAACCCACTATTTAGCATTTGATTATTTAGATTTAGTCTGTCCACGTCATTAGAATGTGTAAACGTGGGTTGTTAGTTTATTTGTTTAGGATTTTGTAAGGCTAATAATCCGTATCTTCTTAATAATACGAGCTATTAGCCAATGACTTTGTCGTAAAGGTAGATAGTAACACCTAAGCTTAATAATACATTTGTCGAATTATTATTTTTAGGAAAGAACTAGAAGTCTAACACCTTTGTCGGGTAAGATTGTGGTGTATCACCTTTGTCGGAATACTTAGGGTTTTTACCTTTGTTGGAACAACCACACTTAGAAACATATGATTTGATCATTAGAAGTCTATGATAAACGTGTCACAATAGAAACCTAAGCTGAATATCTTCTCTGATAAAAACCTTTCTCTTGTGCTTTTCTCTTTTGCTTTCACACTGCTAAAACCCCCCCTTTTGTTTAATTGTTTACAGATTCAACTTCACAAACCAACTCTCTTGGGTTCGACCCTGCTTACCGCTAGTTAGTTGTTCGCATAAAAATATAAATTGAAGTTAGACGCGTTAGACGACGCGCGTTAGCGAGTACAATCATCAGTACCCATCTGATAGAAGCCCTATGCTATTTTGACCGAACCTTTCAACAAGAGAGAGAATTAGAGCGAGAAAGAGAGAGGGAGGGAGAGTATAGAATGAACCCTAAGCTATTTCCAGTTCGAGTTCAATATGCAGCAACGAGGAGCAGTAGCCGTTCGATCTAGCCTGAACAGGAAGATCTCAGCAACACGATTCTGGCCAATCCGTTCCAATACAAGATTCAATTTGATTGGCTGTTTCAAGCCATTAGTAACGACTCCAAGCGCATCGTTCCCATGCTTTGATGAAACGCCATTCCACTAAACGCACCGATAGCAACGAGATTGACCCACCTACAACAACGACTCGAACCCCCTTTAGCTATGACTTCCCCTCATGCACCACGTAATATGTTGACTAATTTTTCATTGTTACCAATATTGCTTCAAATGAGCGATTGTAAGAAGAAGAAAAAAAGGTCCATCAGGGTGGCAAGAGCAGTGTTTAACACCCCTCAAGTCACGGGTTCGAATGCTGATGGAGCCAGAGTGGATTTCCTCTGGTGGGTAGGGTAAAAGGGTAGAATAGGTATAAAGATTGAGTCCGGGGGTTGTCCGTTCCTTTCATTTTTTGTAAAAAAAAAATTCCCCTTATAAGATGATCATACTTGAAAATAAAAAGACGCTATTACCCTTATTATAAAAATTTAAAGGTTTTGGATCAAATAGTAACTCTTAACATTATCAAATAGGACTCGTATCCGGTACTGCGCAGCGGAATCAGTGGCGGATCTTCCTTGTAGCTAATCCAGCTATAGCCCGGTAAGATTTGAAAGTCCACGTTGGGAAAAAGAAAATAGCCCGGTTGGTTTTGCCGGAGAAGGTGAAATTGGTTGACTGAAAAAGATAGCGACTTGCAGATGCGGCTCTCCAATTTCAGTTTATTTTTTCTTTCTTGACATATTACCACCATATTTGGAGCAGACTTGTTTTGGGATTCGATTCAGATCTGAAATGAGGAAGATGATGAACAGTGGAAAAGTTGATTTTGTAAATAAGTCATTAAAGTATATCAAATTGCAACAACACCCCTTGTTTTTAAAATAAGGTTTAGTTAGTGACAGTTTTATTAAATGTCAAACATAAATGTAAACAATTAAAAGTAGGTGATAAGATATTAAGAAAAAAAATTGATAAATTAACTAATTATATTTTTTAAATGATAAGTTGTCAACTCTTACAGTTAATAGATTAAGTAATTCCTAAATTACCTAAACTACTTTTGTGTATTCACTATTAAATTACCTAATTTTTTATGAGTTTAACTAGGATGAGAGAGGGAGATGGAAAAGATTAAAACTATGAGGATTTTGTGCCTGGGTTGTCATAATTTGTTCTTCTGGATTTATTGGATGCTGATTTTGTGTTTGATGGTGCTTTCTGAAAACCCCTTTTAATACTAACTTTTGAATATGATTGAAGGGTTTTAATTTTTGTATTTGATTTATCTTAAAATCTGGTAAATGGTTTTCTTAGTTTGAATTTGTTGGATATGATGATTTTCGAAAGATGGTGAATTTGATTGCATCATAGCATTCTGTCAGAGATTGCGATTCTTGTGTTCTTAAGAGCAATATACATTGATGAGGATGTGATTGATGTTTCCAAAGAATATAGCCGCTAACTTGTAGGCGTGAGTAGTTTGTTGAGTAGTCGATTGCGTGCTTTCGGTTTGTTGCTTCTCCGAAAGTCTCATTTGTTATTTTGTTAGAGGCCTGCGCTACAGAGAGCCAGTTCGTTCGTTCATACAACAAAACTTATTATTAATGTTTTTTTTTCCGCTCACCTAGTTTTTAAACCCTAGATCCGTCACTGAGCGGAATGCTTCCAGTACCAAAACTACACCGTTTTGTATTTGTGTAATTTCTAATGACTTTGGTCACGTGACCACCTCTTCAATTCTCCTCTGTTTCAAAACCCTTCGTCTTTCTTTTTGCTGCCCATCCACGTTCATGTTTCCGTCTTCATTCTGATGGCACCCGCATTTCATTCTGCTCTGATGGATTCCTTTTTCAGTAATCTCCCAGTACCCTAAAACTTTTCTGATCACCAATCTACATCGTCCAAAAAAAAATAAAACAATAGAACTACTAAAATGTTTCTCGAAACACAAACTGTAAGGCAATTATCCTGGTGACGTGAATTGACATAGAAAAGAAAGTGTGCCCAATCTGGTGGAAAGCACTCTATCCCACGTTGATCTTGCCCTTTTGTCAGCAGAGTATTCAGGAGCAGTGGCATATCTATATAAGTCCTATCATTTCTCCGTTTTGACAAATTTCAATCCATAAGGTTGAACCAGCTCCATCTTGTACTCTTTAAAATCCTGTTCGCTAGCACCCTCAGTTACTCTCACCACAAAGTACGAATCATTTCCCAAATGGGTATTTCCATACCTATTCGATTTCCCAAAACACCAGATAGCTTATGTTATTGGATTGCTCTAGGAGGTGGATGGTCGAAATATGGGTTTGCTCTGGAGCTGGGTTTGTTCTTGGCAGCGGAGGTAATGAGCAAAGAGACGTGCAACTCCTCGGAGATAAATCCATGGACGTGGATGGGCAGCAAAAAGAAAGACGAAGGGTTTTATCAAGGCACTAATGTAACCTAACTATACTAGAAGGGCTAATGTGTAATAAACCACATTTTGTGCATATAAAATCAAAATGGAACCTGGTGCTTCGGCATATTTTCCGCCAAATTCCTTTTGCATCTTCCTTCACCTCAATTTCTCTTCCGATCATCAAATCCTCTCCGACGACTTGTTCTCCGGCTTCCCCGATTCTCATGGTATCAGAGCGGACGATCCGCGATGCTGCTCGTCGTCGATCGACCTAAACTCGATCATCATCAGGTCAAAAAAAATTTCTGATGATTTCCGCTCATTCACTGCTCATCTGCAATCTGTGATTCTGTCTTTGATTTATGGCTGAAACTTCGGAATCAGTCACTGCCTCACATCCACTCATTGTCACAACTCCGATTGTTGCTCATGGAAATGAATCCTTCAATCCGGCTGATGATCCAATGTTCGTCGGCAACAATGAGAACATTGGCGCATCACTAGTATCAACAAAGCTTGTCAATGCTGACAACTTGATCCCATGGAGATCATCTATGATTCAATCACTTGGACTCAAAGCGAAACTAGGCTTCGTCCAAGGCCTGTTTCCAAAGCCTACGGAGGATCCTTACAAGCTGGCCTGCTGGGAGTGGTGCAATGGAGTGGTCCTGTCCTGGATCATCAACTCAGTTTCAGATGAGATTGCTGAGTCTCTTGTTCATTCTGTCTATTGCCAAGGAAATAACTCTACTTATGCAAGGTGAGCTCACTGTTGCTTCTTATTTTAACAAACTGCTACAACTATGGGGAGATGAGGATTCCTAAGAAATGATGTACTATGTACACTTGGAGAAAATTCCAAATCAAATAAGTGTATGCAGGATAGGAAACTAAAAATTAGGATCCAGAAATTTCTAATGGGACCGAATGAAGTTCATGCTCAGGTTCGAACTCAAATCCTTGCAACAAGACCTAGACTAGGACTGGATGAATCATATGTCTTAGTAGTGGATGATGAGATGCAGAAAATGATAACCAAACCAAAGGTGATTGAATCCTCAGCATTGCATTCAACTCATACCAAGCAACATGATAGACAGAATCCAGTTCAAAACAGTCAATTTTATGACAGAAATTCTGGTCACACTAAGACCTACTCTCCAGGCAATTACTCTACAACCACTGGCAGTTATTCAAACAATAATAGATCAAGGAGGCCATACTGTACACAATGTCAAACTTCAAGACATGTAAAGGAAATTTGCTACAAGTTAAATGGATTTTCTCCTGGGCACAGATTGCACAAGGACAACAATTCTCAGGCTTCTAAAGCCAATAAACATGTTGCTAACAGTGCTACTAGTCTTCATATGCTACAAGTATTAACAATGGCAGTGCAGGGGATAGTTCATTACCAAGTGAAACTAGTGACTCTGCTTCCAGTCAGCTGTCTCAGGTTCAAGAGCAATTAAGCAAGCTTCTCAGTTTGTTCAATCAAAAGGACAACAAGGATGAGTCTCAATTTCATATGGTAGGTATATCTTGCTTTACTACAACTAAAGTCCCACATGACACATGGATTCTAGATAGTGGAGCAACTAACCACATTACTCCACATATTCATCTCTTATTTGATGTCAAAATACTTCAAATTCCCTATGAAGTTATCATGCCTAATGAGAGCAAAGCACTAGTTACTCACATTGATTCCAGTGTGATCAATACACATCTTACTATTGTTGGTGTTCTCTTAGTCACTGACTTTCAGTTTAATCTGATGTAAGTTGGCAAACTGGTTTCTAATTCTTCTTATGCTGTCAAGTTTATTGATAATCCCTGCCATATTCTGGATCCAGTCAGGCATATTATCCTGGGGACTGGTAACTATGTGCAAGGTTTATATCAGCTTAAGAGCAAGGTTCATCTAGCTAGCTTGACTGCTATCAAACCTAACGACTCCTTATACCTATGGCATTGCAGACTTGGGCATGCATCTATCAAAAATATAACAAATAATCTCAGCAAACATTTATCAGTTGGTACTTGTAATAAGACTGATTTGTACTGTGATATTTGTCCTATTACTAAGCAGACAAGGCTTAAATTTCCTATCAGTTCTACCATTTCTACTCAATCATTTGATATCTTACATGGCGATATATGGGGTCCCTATCACACTACCACCTTTACAGGAGCAAGGTACTTTCTTACCTTGGTTGATGACTATTCTCGTACCACTTGGACCTTCTTGTTACCTTACAAGCATGCAACAATTGCCTCCATTCTGCAATTTTTTCAAATGGTGAAAAGTCAGTTTGGGAAGACGATTAAAATTTTCAGAACTGACAATGGCTCAGAATTTTTTAACCACACTATATCCCAGTTTCTTATTGCTGAGGGCTGAATACATCAATCCTCGTATGTATACACCTCTCAACAAAATGGGGTAGTGGAACGTAAACATCGCCACTTATTGGAAGTTGCTAGAGCTTTAAAGTTTAATGCTGAGTTACCTGATTTTTTCTGGGGTGACTGTGTGTTGACAGCCACTTATCTGATTAACAGGCTCCCTTCAGGTCTTTTACATGGAAAAACACCATATGAGTTGTTGTATGATCATCCTCTAAACTATGACAACTTGCGAGTGTTTGGTTGTCTATGTTCGCCTCCACAGTTTCTGCTGGTAGAAGGAAATTTGATCCAAGGGCTGAGGCCTGCATTTTTGTGTGGGTTATCCACATGTGGACAAAAAGGATACAAGTTATTCTCACTCAAACATCACAATTACTTGGTCAGTAGAGATGTGGTATTTCATGAACATAGATTTCCGTATGCAACAAAGTTTCAAGATTTACCTGGCATTCTTGCTATGCCGCTGCCTCAGTCTCCTACTTCAGACATTTTCTCTGAACCAGCTATTGTCTCAACACCGCCTACAGCTGTCCCAGTTAGCTCAGAATCTCAGCTTGCTGATCACTGCATTACATATATTTCTGATCAGACTTTACAACATCATCCTCCCATGCGCTGGTCCACTAGAGTGCCTAAACCATCTGTGCTATTAAAAGATTTTGTGTGTGGTTCTACAACTGTCAAGTACCCTATTGATCACTTTGTGAACTATACACAATGTTCTTCTCAACACCAGCACTATATTTTGCAGAACTCTAGTGTACCCTAACCAAAGACATATGCTCAAGCTAGCAAAGACCCCTTATGGAAAGCTACTGGGGAGAACGAAGTTAGTGCCCTTCAGTCAAATAACACTTGGACTTTTATGCCTCTCCCTCATGGCAAAAATCCAGTTGGCTCAAAATAGATTTTTCGAATCAAGAGACACTCTGATGGAACTATTGAACGCTATAAAGCACGTCTAGTTGCTAAAGGTTTCACTCAAGAGGAGGGATTGGACTATAATGAAACTTTCGCTCCAGTTGTTAAAATGCCACTGTGCGCATGGTTCTTTGCTCTGGCAGCATCCAAGGATTGGCCGTTCTATCAACTTGACGTTGATAATGCCTTTCTACATGGTGATTTGAATGAGGAAGTAAGTCTATATGACTATTCCCCCAGGCTATTTTTTGAAAGAAAAACATATGGGGATGGTTCACAAACTAAATCAAAGTCTCTATGGCCTAAAACAAGCACCTCGTCAATGGTTTAGTAAATTTGCAGACTCTTTATTTGCTTATGGATTCATTCAGATTCCTAATGACCATTCTCTATTCACACTCAGAGTCCTAATGACTTTATTATTCTCTTGGTCTATGTTGATGACATTGTGATGACTGGTACATCTATCTTTCTCATTTCAGCCATCAATGCTTTTATTCATGCTGAGTTTAGAATCAAGGACATGAGACTTCTCAAATACTTTCTAGGCATTGAGGTTGCTAGATCCTCTTCTGGAATATTCATTAATCAACACAAGTATGCTCTAGACTTGCTAACGGAGACATGCCTACTTGGCTGTAAGCCTAACTGTACACCTATGGATATCAAACATAAATTGGCTCTATCTAGGGTTAATTTTAGACATGCCATTTTCGGAGTTTCATATTTCACACATGCCATAGCTTTGAGTTTTATTTCACTCATGCCATAGCTTTCATTTTTTTGCGGATATGGCTGATGACGTGGATTAAATTGGGCCACGTGGACCATAAACCTGCCACACAGACCCTGTTTAAAGCTATCATTTATCAAAAAAAAAAGCTACCATTTATCAAACATCACAACACATTCATCACCGTGAAACATCTTCTCCTCAGCCATTCTCTTGTACTGCTTCGCCTCCATTTCAACCGCAGCCTTTTCTCCCTGCAGACGCAGAATCATCGAAAGTGCCTCATTGGCAGTTGTCTCCGAGGCTTCCCTCTCCTGATCCAGCTGTGTAGAGCTTGTGTAAGAGCTTCTGCTGCATATTTAGCGCCTCCTCCAAAGCTGCTAGATCACTTCCTGATTTTTCGAAAGAAATTCCACTTTCTGCCATTTCACATTGATTTTTCAGCTGCTGCAATTGATACAATAAATTAAAATTTCCAGCGAGAGATTGTGAGTTTACAGTAGGAGCACCAAATACAGAAGCAGCTGAATATCTCAAAACACCACCAGAAATTTACACAGCAGTGAATCAAACAACTTGCCTTACAAAATCGCCTTTGAATACAGAAGCAACTGAATATCTCAAAACACCACCAGACAGTTTGATAATACTGTCAAAAAAATGGTTTGATAATTCTATTAAAAAAATGGTTTGATAAATGGTAGCTTTAAACAGGGTCTATGTGGCAGGTTTATGGTCCACGTGGCCCAATTTAATCCACGTCATCAGCCATATCAGCAAAAAAATGAAAGCTATGGCATGAGTGAAATAAAACTCAAAGCTATGGCATGTGTGAAATATGAAACTCCGAAAATGGCATGTCTAAAATTAACCCCTCTATCTACAGCTCCTAAACTTGAGGACCCTACTGCATATAGACAACTTGTGGGGAAACTTATTTACCTCAATGTGACCCGGCCGGAGATTGCCTTTTCGGTGCATATCCTCAGTCTGTTCCTTGCAGCTCCCACTGAGGGACATCTCCAGGCAGCACATCGAGTTCTTCGTTACATAAAATTGGCTCCTGCTCAGGGTCTACTCTATCCTGCTCATGCCTCTCTTACCTTGGAAGGGTTCTGTGATGCTGAATGGGCTTCGTGCCCTGTCTCTCGACGTTCCACCACTGGTTACATCATCAAACTGGGTCCTTCCCTAATCTCTTGGCGCACCCGAAAACAGACTGTGGTCTCGCGTTCGTCAGCAGAGTCTGAATATCGCGCCATGGCTCAAACTTGATGTGAGCTTGTATGGATAGTGGTCGTGCTCAAGGATCTTCGTGTGTCTGTCCCAACTCCTATTGCCCTCTATTGTGACAATCGGGCAGCCAATCACATTGCTCGGAATCTAGTCTATCACGAGCGGACGAAACACATTGAGATCGATTATCATCTGGTTCGTCAGCATTTCGCTAGTAGGCTCATCTTTCCGCACTTCATTGGATCGATTGATCAACCGGCGGACCTTTTCACCACGTCGCTACTGGCCTATTTGCTCCGCCGCCTCACTAGCAAGCTTGGCGTCTCGAATTTTCTCCACGCTAAGCATGAGGGGGGGGGGGGGGTATCAAGGCACTAATGTAACCTAACTATAATAGAAGGACTAATGTGTAATAAAGCACATTTTGTGCATATATAAAATCAAAATGGAACCTGGTGCTTCGGCATCTTTTCCGGCAAATTCCTTTTGCGTCTTCCCTTCATCTCAATTTCTCTTCCGATAATCAAATCCTCTCCGACGACTTGTTCTCCGACTTCCCCGATTCTCAGGTTTTGAAACAGATGAGAAGCGAAGAGGTGGTCACGTGACCAAAGTCATTAGAAATTACACAAAAGCAAAATGGTGTAGTTTTGGAATTGTTCTGCTGCGCAGTATCGAATACGAGTCCTATCAAATAACTATACACATAATTAAATAACTCTACACTTTATGTTTTGAATTAATTGAATTAAAATTAATTAATTACAAAAATATCAAAAAGCTATTTTACCCCTCCGTTCGATTTGATAAATATATCAGGTGTCAAAATTTGAAGAGATTTATAATTTTTATATATAAATAGAATAGTTTTTGTAATTGTACTAAATTACGCGGATTGCTAACGGTAAATTCTTGAAGCATAATAAAAAACGTTTCCAGTTTTGATTGGATGATGTATAAACAAAGTGTACGTAGGTCCGCCACCGACACCGGATGCAGCATTGGATTGGATCCCGCTACAAGTGTCGAGCGCGTGCATTCCAGCATGGCCCTGGCCAGCCTTCATAATGAACGCCTTCTACAGCTGACCAGTGAGCACGCACCACATAAATCAAACCGGTCAACGCCAGTCAAACATCTTTCTCCCTTCATTCATTCCTGGTCCCCCAACCCCAATCGCTATTATCGGTGCAGCTGATTATACCTTGATTCCGAAAACCCTAGCTTTCTCCTTACTCCAGAAGCAGCAAAAGCACTACCACTACTCTACTATACTTCAACTGCTACAGGTATGTATATTTTACTAGTGGACTGCTGCTCTCCTTTTCGTAGCTAATTTGGCGCTTTGATTGATTTGACTTTGCTTTTCTCTCTCCCATTAATCGCGCTCATCTACGCATCATTGCTCGCCGACCAAAAGCGACTGTTTCCAGCTCAGTGTCTTTGCATTAGCGCTTGATTGCTTGCTTGCTTGCTTTTTGATTTAGGGTTTGTTGTTTGGGGGGGGACATGAGCTGGACCATCCGATTGGGTAGATGAGAAGGATTGGCGGGTGGAGGCGATGGGTTGTGTCTTTGGGCGAGCGATTGCGGCTGGTTCTGGCTCCGGTGACTTGGAAAGGGAGAAGGAAGTGAGGAGGAAGGATGAGAAAATGGATGCGGATATCGAGATTGAAGGTAGTGGGAGAGGAGTTGAGGATTCTGATGCTGAAAAGAAAGAGAGGACGACGAGATCGGCGCAGGTGCCGAGGAATGTAGTCAAGCATGTGGAGGGAGAGCAGGTGGCCGCTGGGTGGCCTTCTTGGTTGGTGGCTGTCGCTGGTGAGGCTATAAATGGATTGGTGCCTAGGCGAGCTGATACTTTTGAGAAGCTTGATAAGGTAAATCTGTCGTGTTATTTGAATTTCATTGGATGATATTTATATAGGGGATTTCACTTTAACCGAAAGCTTCTAGTAATTCCGGCACATTCTTGTTTACACTGAGAATAGGATTTATGCTGCAATAGGAGCGTATGCTACACTTGTGATTTCACATTTTTGTTATGCTGTCTTCATGAGGTTTATTATACTTGTTTGTCAGATTGGGCAGGGTACATACAGTAATGTATATAAAGCTAAAGATACATTGACAGGAAAAGTTGTGGCGTTGAAGAAAGTTCGGTTTGATAACTTCGAGCCCGAGAGTGTGAAGTTTATGGCCAGGGAGATTCAAATTTTACGTCGTTTGGATCATCCTAATGTTGTCAAACTGCAAGGATTAGTGACTTCCAGGATGTCGTGTAGTTTGTATCTTGTATTTGAGTATATGGAGCATGATTTGGCTGGACTTGCCTCCAGCCCAACAATCAAGTTTACGGAGCCACAAGTAAGAGTTGACCAGTGTCTGTTTGATACTTCTTCAGGTTGGGGTTGACTTTTATTTATTGCTTTTCCTAACTCTTCTCTTCATGCCCAGGTCAAGTGTTATATGCTTCAGCTTTTGTCTGGACTTGAACACTGTCACAGTCGTAATGTACTGCATAGAGATATAAAGGGATCAAATCTTTTACTTGATAATGAAGGGACACTGAAGATAGCTGATTTTGGTCTGGCATCCGTCTTTGATCCTAATCACAAGCATCCTATGACAAGCCGAGTGGTCACTCTCTGGTACCGAGCACCAGAGCTACTTCTTGGGGCAACTGACTATGGAGTAGGTGTCGACCTCTGGAGTGCTGGTTGTATTTTAGCCGAGCTTTTAGCTGGGAAGCCAATCATGCCTGGCCGTACAGAGGTGATCTGATATTTGTTTGGTACTACTTGGTCCAACAACATTAGAAAAGCATGGTACTTTACTTGAGAGTGCTGGAATAATCTTTTACTCTATCAACGTTCTTATCCATTATCCACTTTCGACCCAATAGGATGACATATTTGAAAAGCGTCTTGCTTAGTGCTGCGAGTTGCATTTTTCTATTTAAACCATTCTTTGTCTTAAACAGGTGGAACAGCTACACAAGATATTTAAGCTATGTGGTTCCCCTTCCGACCAATACTGGAAGAAGTCAAAGTTGCCACACGCATCTATATTTAAGCCCCAGCAATCATACAAGAGATGTATTACAGAGACATTCAAAGATTTCCCTGCCTCATCGTTTCCTCTTATTGAGACTCTGCTTTCAATCGACCCTGCAGAGCGGCAAACAGCCACAGCTGCTCTGAATACTGAAGTGAGTTTTTACCTCTATGCTACATAACATGACTGCTTCTTCTTTTTTTTCGATTTATGGAAGACCTTGTACACCGCTTTGCTTTAGTCTCTTAAAGCCATTTGAAGCTGCACTGTCTATGCCTGATTCTAACTTCACTTGCTATGTTGAAAACCCCAAGTCTAATTATTGGAAAAGTTACTTTCCTCTCAACTTCTCTTTATCTGGACTAGTCCTTGTAAATTAAGCTAGACAACTCAGTTTAGGATAGTTGTAGGGCTTCAGGTTCATATAAAAGGATTGCACTTGCACCGTTCAGTTTCTGACTTGTTAGGAATATGGCAGACTATTTCATTGGCATCTAAAGACAAAAGTCCTCACTCAGATACCTTTCTTGTCTTCATGTCTGGTTTTTGCATCTGAACCTTACAATATAGTTTTCCAGTTTCTGAACAGGAAACTGGGATCTCTCGCCTCCCATTTTTCTGTTATATGACTACGGTTTGTCTGCGAATTAATTTTCAGAGATGCTAAATGTAATTCATATTGATGGGTGACAGTTTTGAACTGAGTTTTAGTTTCAATCTTATGTAGCCTGCTTACAGGTCAATTAGAATATCATTTGGAAAAACTCAAAGCACCTGATCCACATCCCTAGTCCTGAAAAAAAAAATTGATTTGAGATTCGCATGGTTGCTTTTTTATTTGTATATGGAACGGTCTCGCATGTTGCTGGATTTTACCATTTACCTGGTGTTGCCTTTTTCAGTTTTTCACTGCAAAACCATGTGCGTGTGATCCTTCTAGCCTTCCAAAGTACCCTCCTACAAAAGAGATGGATGCAAAGCGACGAGATGAAGAAGTCAGAAGGTTCGTGCTTAACTTTGCGAAATTAGGATTTTCCACACCCACGCTTGAGCATGTTTTACATTTAGTCCCTTTTATTTTATTAGCGTCTTCATCAACAGTTTCCTGAGTCCAAGAGTCGGTTTTGAAATTTTATACCAAGTTGCTGCCAGCTTGTTTTTGTCAAGAACCCTCGGCTAGTGACAGAATTTATGTTGAGGAAATTATTACTTATTAGTGCTACATGTCATGTAGATCAAGAGCAGCTGGCAAAGGGAATGCTAACGGAGTTAAGAAAAGTCGTCCACGTGATCGATCTGGAAGGGCAATGCCTGCTCCCCATGCAAATGCGGAGCTTCAAACCAATCTTGATGTATGTCTGATAAGTTTATTTTGCTCAGTATTAACAGTTGAGCTCCTTTTTTTTTGTTGAAGTGAGGTTCCTTCCTTTTATACAACTTGTACCTCGCTTGTATAAAAATCAAACGATAAGTAGTTGGATGGGAACATATTTTCTTCTACTAATATCAGTTTTTACGATCTTGTTTTAATTAGTTCTCCATTTTTTCAGAGACGACGTCAAATAACTCAGGCAAACGCAAAAAGCAGGAGTGAGAAGTTCCCCCCACCACACCAAGACGGAGCACTAGGCTACCCTCTGGATTCCTCGCATATTATGGATCCCATGCTAGATCCTCCAAGTGTCCCGTTCAGTTCCATGAACTTCACATTCTCAAAAGATCCAATCCAGACTTGGTCAGGCCCACTCCTAGATTCTGATGACATGTGGAGAAAGAAAAGCGAGCATACAAAGTATTCCCAAAAAAATACTCTGGCACCACGTACAAAGGGTAAAGTATGAAGCTGCGACAGGTAACTCGGATATGATATGATTTATAGTTAGTCAATGCAGGAGACAGCTTTGTAGAGGTGTAATTATTTCAGAAAACTATTGTTGAAATCTTCAAATATGTTCAACATTCTTTTGATCGAGTAACATTACACACAATACTATAAATTCCTCATATTCCCGTGTCACCTGTCTATAAGCATTTTTAACTCAACAGGCTTACCTTACCCATTGTTTCTGTATTGTTTAATTTCTTGAACAGGGAATATGCATATAACCCGATGTGGTGAATGTAAAACAGTTCTGTTAAAATCCGGCAGTTCCCTTCGTGAAACATGCTTTGGTAGAAGAAGTGAAGAAAGTTAGATTTAGATAGCAAAATAAACAAAGAAGAGCAGATAGAACATTTTACCTTAGAATGGTTGGTGGACAGGTAGGAATTAAGTAGAACATTTTAGAAGTATGTCCTTTGCCAAGTGTATCTATTTATTTTACTGGTCGTGCAAGCTTTAATCAATTAGATATTGGCTGCTGCATCACTTCACTTTACTCCTGTTGAGCAAAAATGAGACCACCACCACCACCAGGACCAGAAGGCCCTCCTCGGCCCTGGGCTGGACCTCCCGGCGGCTTCATTGATGGTTTCTGTAGTGCTATCAGTTCCTGGTAATGTCCCCTCTTCAACCAGTGTAATAAATTCTAACAGAGGAGCTAAGAACGGTTGTCACATTTTTTGAAACTACTACATCCTCTTCTGTTTTGTTTGCTTTGCAGTCTTTCGTTGCTGTGTTGTTGCTGGCTGCTACAAGACTGCTTTGGCGGACCTCCTCCTCCTATCCCAGCCCCCTTTCCTCCACTTCTAGCTCCTCCTCTTCCCGGTGGTCCTTTTCCTGGAGGACCGCCTGGACCTTTCGGAGGCCCAGCTCCACCACCGCCTGGACCCTTTGGAGGCCCATAATTATCTTGCCTAAACTCTTGTTCGGAGACAGTCAAATCTAATCATATTTCATGATGCCAAATAACAACATACTTAACTTCCTCCTATGTTTTGTAATTTTCCAGTTTCAAACAATCATGTTGCCCACGGCTATTTAAATATATAATATTGTCCATGTCATTCTCTGAAGATTGTGTTTGGTCACGACAGAGAAAAAGGTAGTTGGTCTCCTCCGGACCAGACGGATCAAATGACGACGTTGAGAAAGGGCGAAGCGAGTAGCTCAATTGGTGAGCGCTCTCCCGGCGTCTTCGTACGCCCGGGTTCAAGACCCTCCAAAACGCACTTTAAAAAAAAGAGCAGATACTAACAATCATGAGCTTACGCTCAATTAAATGACGACGTTGAGAAACATCACAAAACTAAAGAACATAAAAGACGTTACCATGTGCTTTTCCTTTGTTGAATGGCTCAACCGCTTCAAATAACTTATGTTTGTTGTTTTGAGCTCGGCGCAAGAAAATGTCGGACTAAAGTTTATTTTCTTAATGTTAAGATGTATTGTAGGTGCATTATGAAAATAAATTTATCTATATAAGCGTGAAGTGATGTTGCTTCAATTTGCTCGTATCTAGCTTTGTATACACTTATAAAACACTTATGAATGGACAGGGCCGTGTTCGTCAAATTTATACTTGGAAAGAATCGTTCAAATGAGACAATCCTCCTAAAAATGAGACATCATTTCAATCCTTCATCCATTATATAAAAAAAAGCAAATTTATTACAAATTCATTTTTGAAGGGCATTTTGATCTTTCGATTTCCAATACACATCTCCTGTACTATACACCATCTAATCAGTTCTCTCTCATCTGATATCTCACGGAGTTCGTTTGTCCGCCGGCCGTCCAAACACTACCCATCTCCGGCCACACCGTCGCCAAACTCGTCATCAACTGCATCGGTTCTTAATGAGTCCATTGTTTTTTGATTTTCGTAAACAGATTTGGATTCATATCATCCTCTGTTTCTCGGTCATACCCATTGGTTCGGTGAACTCCGTTTCATCGATCTGATTTTTTGTAATAAGCAAAACTGTGTGGCGTGTGCGGGTTTATGTTGACGGAATGTACCAGGCTGGAGATGGCGAGTGCGGCGTGTGTGGGTGGGATGCTGGAGGTGATTGTGCCTAAAGGTGAGTCTGCTGTAGATATACGTTACTGCTTTGACCATTGTTGTGTGTTATTATTGTGTATACGTTGCTTTGACCATCATCTTCGTCATGTATACGATTATAGTTGCTGGTTGTGTCGGTTTGGCAGTTTAATTCTTGTGTGTAAATCAGATTGTGTTACCTTTTGTCTGAGACGTGATGGATGGTGGTTCAGCTTGTGCTGTAAATATTGCTTGGCCTTGTTTCAACTGCTTAATTTTAAGAAGTTCCATGTTTTAGAAAAAATAATATGAACTTCGAGCACCATTTTCCAATAGTTGTTTCTTTATCTGAGATTTTTTGGTTAAAAGTTTAGAACTTTGATGTTCTATTTGTTTTTGTGGAGGACGGGAGGGATGGCAGGTTTTGGAGGCCGGTGTCGGCCAGGAGGTGATAGCTGGTGCATGCTTTGGCAATCTCAGGATGTGGTGGCTGGAGATGGGACGACGATGGTGTGATTGGAACATATCCTATTGAATCAAGTTAATTTTTGTTGGAGGGAGGATATGAGCTTTTGTTTGGTCTCAGGTTGTAGGAATCTATAATCATGTAATCTTGACCATGTCTGTGCTGCTTAATCAAAAACAAATTCATCTTGTATACTCACAGCTTTCTGGTGTATTGTTATTTACCTGGTTGAGTAAACTGAGAAATCATTGAAGCAAAGGGTTGGGACGAGAAGGGAAGAGTGGATGACTGGGTGGAGCAGTGCTTTTTATTAGAAGCTGATTTTTTATTTTAGTAAGACTTATGGGTGATAAATTCAAATTTCAAGTTGAGCTTTGCTGTTCCAATGTCTTTGCTTGAGTATACAAAGTCATATGAAATCTAACATGTTTGAAAGAGTGTTAGTTATTGTAAACTTCATTGTTAGATGTCCGATGTGTTTTTATGCTTGGGGTTTTCAGTTTTGTCACCCAGTTCTTCATAATTGAGCATCTGTCAAGTATTTGTGCATTCTAGTTAAAAAAATGTTGTACATTTTAGTTTAAAAAAATTCCAGTATTTGTGCAGTGGTATTAAATCATCAAAAACTTTGTGCAGGAATGGAGCTTCATGGTAGTTCATCAATAGAGAAGTAACAGCAGGGATGCATGGAGCACTTGGAAAACTAATGGAGAATGTCTGATATCACAAACCAAATGTATTAATATTATTTACACAGAGAATGGTGTATATGGATGATGTATAGACATTATTCAGGTCTTGTATAAACCACTAATGTTGTGTTATTTTTTTCAAGATTTGTATAAATCACTAATGGTGTAAATGCATTTTCGTTTTATTGTTTAACTGTAAACTGCACATTCGTATGTATCTTTTGAAATATACTGTACATTTGTTTTACTCAACCTCATATTTATTAAATGCATTTTCGTGTCGTCGATAATGCATCTTCGTTTCGTAAATGCATATTCTTTTCGCCTGAATGTACGCTCGTTATTTAAAGCTGAATGCACGCTCGTTGTTTTGCCTGAATGTACTCTCGTTTGCTAAAGCATCTGTATGCCTAAATGCACACTCGTTTATCAGATTTCAACACATAAACACCCTATACACAAAATATTTGGGACGTAACCAAGTGGCTGTTTTGGTAACACATTTGTAGATTCGTTTCAGAATAAAGTGCAATCAATTTCTTTATTTGATATGTCATTACACCCTTGTTGATAACACATCTGCACCTTCGTTTCAGAATAAATTGCAATCAATTTCTTTATTTGATATGTCATTACACTCTTGTTGATAACACATCTGCACATTCGTTTCAGAATAAATTGTAATCAATTTCTTTATTTGATATGTCATTACACCTTTGTTTGTAACACATCTGTACCTTCGTTTCAGAATCAATTGCAATCAATTTCTTTATTTGATATGTCATTACACCCTTGTTGATAACACATCTGCACTTTCGTTTCGGAATGTACACCCATCTGCACCTTCGTTTTGATATCTTAATACACCCTTGATGATAACACATCTGCACATTCGTTTCAGAATAAATTACAATCAACTTCTTTATTTGATATGTCATTACACCCTTGTTGATAACACATCTGCACATTCATTTCAGAATAAATTGCAATCAATTTCTTTATTTCATATGTCATTACACCCTTGTTGATAACACATTTGCACATTCGTTAGTAAATTGCAATCAATTTCTTTATTTCATATGTAATTACACCCTTGTTGGTAACACATCAGCACCTTCGTTTCCGAATAAATTGCAATCAATTTCTTTATTTGATATGTCATTACACCCTTGTTGATAATACATCTGCACATTCGTTTCCGAATAAATTGCATTCAATATCTTTGTTTGATATGTCATTGCACCCTTGTTGGTAACACATATGCACCTTCATTTCAGAATAAATTGCAATCAATTTCTTTATTTAATATGTCATTACACCCTTGTTGATAACACATCTGCACTTTCGTTTTGATATCTCAATACACCCTTGTTGATAATCCATCTGCACGCTCATTATTTAAAGCTGAATGCACGCTCGTTATTATGCATGAATGCACGCTCGTTATTTTGCCTGAATGCACGTTTGTTGTTTTGCCTGAATGCACGCTCGTTTGCTAAAGCATCTGTATGCCTAAATTCACACTCGTTTATCATATTTCAACACATAAACACCATGTACACAAAATACTTAGGACTTAACCAAGTGGCTGTTTTGGCTAGGTGTACACAAAATGAAACTGCCAAGTTTTATTCAAGATGTTCTTCATACCACTCAACAGATTACAAAGTCTGACTTAAAATACAAGTACAGTTTCACAAATTAGACATACGGCCTCTTCAAGAGGATTGCTCCAGCTTTCTTTTGCGGGCTATTTTTTCTGGCCATCACTCTCAGCTTCTCGGGTGATTGAGGCCTTGGTCCCTCGGGTGGATACAAAACATACAATATCAGAATGAGTTTAAATACTTCCTTCGAAAACTCAATGTGAAGAATAAGAACCGTAAATATAACATAACCATCATCTTTGTCATTCTGATCAGAAAGTTCAACTTCTACAGCCAAGATGTAAACTAACAGTTAAAAGGGAACAAATAATAAAAATCAATCAATTGATCTCATCAATGAAAACAAGTCAATCCATTGAATGAAAATCGTGTTTTCACAAAAAAATCCAACAAGGTTCCAGAAGCACAATGGCAAGCTAAACCATTCTGGCCTGGCTGACGCGGTTAAATATATTTTGTGAGAATGTTCTAAAGCTAAAATTTGGTGTCTGGATGTACACAATAAGAGCCATCAGGGCAGCTGCAAGATAGTATAGCGCACAAATCAGATGAGCAAATGAAAACATGCTGTTATATTCAATCAAGGAATTGACTTATAGCTGTTCTATAATTTGGTAATCAAAAAACATGATTGATACATGGATAGAACTAGTAATACCTTTACTAGCAGGTTCATCCTGAGGTTCATGGCTGGAAACAACAGAATCTCCTGAAAATTCCAGATGAAGAATTCTTGAGTTTGTACCTTCAATAACGAATAAACCAACAATTACTAAAGCTGCATAATGAATATTTGACGGAATCTGTTGAACGAAGAGCAACAAAAAATTGCAAAAAAAAGAAAAGAAAGTTCTTATTCTCCCAATAAACTTTACTAGAACAGACGGCAACCTGCTGACTTAAAAATGTAACAACTTTGGAAATGAAATTAGGTCAAATAGATTATCATTCTTGAAGGATTAATTGGCAACTAACTAGAAAGAGTCAGACTGGGAGTTTTTTTTTTCTGCCCTGGTTTTGAAACTCAATCACACTTTTGCCCTGTCTGAAACTCAAATCTCACTCTGTTTTTAAAGAAATCGGTTTAGGGGAAACCGGTTTCACTCATTTTTGATAAAAATCGATTTGGGGAAAACCGTTTTGGTTGATTTTCAACCAAATCGTTGCTGACTGTGTACCTGTATGACATTATTTGGTCCTTCGTGGACTCAAAGAAATACAATATTCTAAACACGTATGAAACCGGTTTCATATCAAAATTTTTTTTTTTTGGGATAAAATATTCAAATGTGGTGAACCGGTTTTCTTTTTTGCAGTTCAAGACGGTGGAGATGAAGATGGATTGCGAGGGATGCGAGCGGCGCGTGCGCGGAGCAGTGGAAGGAAAGAAGGGTGTGACGTCAGTAGACATCGAGCCGAAGCAGCATAAGCTGACTGTAGTCGGCTACGTCGATCTAGCCAAGGTGGTGGCTCGGGTCCGACATCGTACCGTCAAGCACGCCGAGCTCTGGCCTTACGTCCCGTATGACGTCATGGCTCACCCTTACGCGCCATGACGTCATACGGGACGTAAGGCCAGAGCTTTTGGCAATGCTGCCTCACCCTCTGCAACCCTATTGTTAATAGGAGTGTTCAATTGAGGACGCCCTCCAGAAATGAGTACGTGAGTACAACCAACCACAACGTGCCACGTGTCCCACTAAACCCCCCGTGCTTTGTGGACGCGCCACGTGTCCAAGTGCCAAAAATAGTGTGAACGCGTTTGAAGTGAGTGGGACACGTGGCAGCTTGTGGAGTGTTGGATCATTTGATCATATGACCCAAATTTATCCCCACGACCTCATTTCTAGAGGCGTCCTCAATAGAACACCCCCCTCTGCTCTAAATCTACAAAAAAAATTTATAACGATATCATCATCATGGTCATGCCCAATGGATACTTGGATTTAAAACATACTTGTACATGAGGTTTATATCCAGAATAGTTTTTAGTTATAAGAGCATGTAATGTTGTTGTTGTTGCTGCTGTTGGTTTAATCATATACATAATTAATTACATAGAGTCATTGAAAGTTTTGAGCTCAAGAAATATGACAGTGCTGTTACAGTCCTCTGTTGGAGGGAGGTTACTTCACGAACTGCTTTTTCCTTCTATAGTGGCGTCTGACATGTCGGCATTGATTGATGTGTACACATTGCTTCTACAGCCAAAGTCTTGACAACTCCCTTACATGGATCTCCACCAAAGTCAGCATTTGAAACTCCAATGGAACACCTTGTTTTTCCTTGGCACGCCTGAAGTAAATTGCCATTGAGCATTCAACTAATTTAGGCGTCATAATAAATAAATTGAGATCGCAGACACATTCAGAGTACAACTGGGCATTACAGCAGCATATACAGATTAAATCATTTAGCCGTTTTCTGCTCTATAATTCTTTTAAGATGCATATATTAGGACTTGAACAATACCTTGAGAACCAGAGATAACGAATCAGGTGCGTGGCATTTTCCCTTTGAGAACTTCTGGCATTTACCTCGAGGAGTTCCGTAGCTAGCGAACTCAACTGATGATATGACATATCCATCCTCGCACCTTAGATTCAATTCTGGTTTGATATCCTTTTCAGAACACCACCTTTGAGCTGGAGGGTAGTGCAACTCTGAAACCTGAGAACAGATGGCACTTGTGTAGCGTGACTTGACTGCTATCGCAAACGGGTTACCTCCCACTTCTTCAAAGATGACCAGTAGGTTGTTTGCTGCTATCAACCATGCCCTCGGAACATGATACCTAAGAAGTAGAACTTGGGTGATTTACGAATTAATATTTTAAAAAGTAAAAATACAGCCAATGTCGAGTAACTTTTGGTAGCAAGTGCCTGTTTTTAGATTAATATACCAAACAATTATGCGCCTATTTATGCAAGTTCAGAAGCTAACCATATCTGGGTAGGCTTCCCACAGTTCGTTGTACATTTGTTTGAGTTGTAAGCTCCACGGTAGTCACAAGTTTCTTGACATCCGTGCTTGGGGCTAACTAGAGTCCAATATCGTCCTATATGATGGCCATTGACCCAGGCCTGACCTTTTCCCATGCTTCCTAGATCAAGGGCAACAGGCTCTGACCCAGCCGGGCTATCAAAGTAAGTCTGTCCAAATAGTAGATATTTATTCCGTCAAGAGATAATATAGTTTTCTCAGTTTAGCTCTCATTAACTATCCACAGAATACAGGCTTAGAGAAATTCATTGCCACAACTTTTGAATATCAAATAAGAGTGACTACCACATATAACATTAACTGGCTAACAAAATTTATTAGTCTGGTTATGTAAACATTTCCTTGTATCGCAGGCGACCTTACAGTACAGCATAAAACAATACATATATCTAAGACACAACACTTCGTCAGTATGACAGAGATGGGAGCTTACTGGTTTACCTTGTACCAAATGAAACCAGTCCCATTTGCGGCAGGATCCAGATCGGTCCATCCTACTTTATCATTTTCATTTGTAGTGTATATGTTCAAGTCTTCTCCCTTGAGTCCAACCTATGCAAGCTCATACAAGTTATATACTAACCCAACTATTTGGTGTTTACAATGGCAAAAATCACAAGGGAACAAAAGAGTAGGTAGTTAGAAGTTTGTAAAAACTAGACAAATATGCTGAAAAGGGAACAAAAGAGTAGTAAGTGAGCAGGGCCATTGATGGTACATGTTATGAAGGTCAAAAATTCTAAAGATGGGTGTTTCCAATTTGATGCGCGCACATCTCAATACAGTTTGCATCTTACATGTCAAATGTGAGATCCTAGCCTCAATATGTACCTGGTATGTCCATAATAAATCAGAAAAATGAACGTCCCCGTTTTTTAGGCCAGTAATCTTCATTCCGCCTTTGAACCCAGCTCCATCTTTCTCCAGATAAGCACCATAGTTCTGAGAGACAAATTAACATTTTAGGGGGACAGAAGCTCTAATTTCATCCAGTATGACCAATCTGTCAAGTAACTCACTACAGGTATATACAAGGAAATACAACTAACACTTCAAAAAAAATAGAAAAAGAGGCTTAGTAATATTAGGCAGCACAACCAGGTATCTTCAGTACGGCATGCACACAAAAAAAAATGATATCTTCTGCCATAAACCAGTGTTGTCATTGCTCAAAAAAACAGAAACCAAAGATTCTCTGAAACCACGAAGGCTGTGAGGTAGTGATAATCCAGCAAACCCTGATTTAAAACTCCCCAACTGAGGAATTTGGAGGAGATCTAAACATCCACCTTAAAAATGTAGTTGGGAAGAGGCTTTTCCTCGACTTGCATGATAATCAGAAATGAGCAACACTTGTACTCTTGGTAGTCCAATCTATACTATTAAAATAAATTCTAAAAAATGTACATAAGGGACAAAAATTTGATGTATTCACCTGTAAACCAACTGTTTGAGTTAATAAAACTAGTTCATTGTACCCTTCCTTGAATTGAACGGGTTGCACCGCCTTTACCCAACGGCCAACAACGCTACCTTTAGTTACAAAATAGTGTATCTCAGTAAATAGAGAGAGATTAAACTGAGGAGGGTTCATGGAAAATAGACTATACCTGCAAGTGTCCCATTAATGAAAATCCTGAGTACGTCACGCATACTATCAATCACAATGGTTGGGCCAACTTTGTTACTCTTCCAAAATGCTATATCATCCGCGGAAACATTTATTCTGCAATCAATCAGTTCAGTAAAGCAAAAACAGACCATTTGGGCTGAAGAAAAATAAAACACGATAAATGCACCAAGTCACCTGGTGAAATGCCATAGGTAATCAGAATGATCCTTTGTCACATTTAGATGCTCCAGTATGCCTTTCACAGTTAATCTGCTCTCACTCCATATTTCAATAGGTTCTTTCCATGTCGTCCAAGATTCAAAAACTGGAGCTTTTTTTGGGATAATGGATTTTTGAGGTGATGCACTTAACATATGAGGTAGCTTGGACTCCACAGTTTTGATGGAAGTCTGAGTCCCAACCTACCCCACAAGGTAAATTTCACACGGATTTAAAAGTATGAAATATCAGAGAGAATCGTTCCTAGACCTTTGGGAAGTATAACTTACAGACTAACTTATGAGTCAATCTTATTGTAAATGGAAGTAAGAGAGTTTGATGTACCTAAGTACCTTAAGGACTTTACAATAAAATAGTTCTAAGTTAGATCAAAACCTTGGCTGTATTGAACACTGCTTGCCTGCAATCTGCTAGAATGGTCACTGACCATGGTGGTAGATCGTATACTTGGCCAAGGAAAGTGACACGAGCTTCTTTACGTTCGTCAATATTTGCAAGAAATGCAGCGCACTTGCTCCCACTTCCAAAACTGGTAAAGTTTCGAATTGAAGTGTCACCATATACATGTGCCTGCAGTGTAAAGTCAGAAATCATAATATTAAAATTAAGACTATAATAAAATGGCTGAAACAAAGTTATATGTCAGACATGTTAAGGGTCATGCTGGTTTACTTCATGTGATAAGAATAGAAGGTTCCTGTACGCCTCATATTAAATACGGAATCACATAATAAGAAATGAAAAGTCACAATGAGAACTCTGACACTACCAACAACATATATAAGTTACTTGTCACGATCAATATGAGCATACAAAAGATTGATATATGTAACAAGAATCTGGATAGTATTCCAAATTACGAAATCCTATCCCCTTCTCGTTCTACTGAAAATTATTAAGTGAGGATGTTCTAAAGCTATATAAAGACATTGTTCAATTGAGAAGGAAGAGATGGACCTCTTGATTTCGACCGAGCTTAAAATATTGTGCTGAATCCACAGAAACTAGTGCTGGTTCACAGAGCTTTATTGCTGCATGCAATTCTTTTAAATGTCCCCACTTAGGCTGGTTAAGGAGGCCTGTGAGACAGTTAATCAACTATCAAGATTTTCACACAAGCAGGAAAAAAGAATTGCTTTTCAGTCATATGCAGGTTCTGTATTGTTAATTATTTGATTTGTTCTCCTTACAGAAAACAGTATGCAATGTCTAACAAAATAGCAATTTCTATTGTTGGAATTTGATAATAATTTTACATACCGTACTCATCAATTGGAGCATCATAGTCATAGCTCGTGATGTAAAAAGGGCCGCCAGAGCTACGACCAAAATTTGTTCCACCAAAATACTGCACCACAAAAAAGATACAGACCATCATGAATAAATAAATAGCATACCGTTTAGAAACATGAAAATGAAATGCAGTACTGGTAATGGATTCATGCATATACTGCAAAACACACATCTTTGTAACCTATTGTGTAGAGAGAAAAATAAAATTAAACAATCACCTGATTAAACAGCTTAATAACATAGACATGTTTGCCTTTAACTTGAGTTCAGAATTATTTTTAAAATTTATATAAGTTTCCTTAATTTCTTCTCCCTCAAGGTCCTATTTAACCGATGTAGCATGGAAACTGAGTTTCCATTGTTTGGTGGCAGGGTAAAATATTGGGAATTTTTTTGTAAAATCAAAATACCATCTAGACATTATATACTGTGTATAACAGAGTAAAAACAATAATATATTCAAGGAGAAGACTATTGGGTGGGGGAAATATGCAAAGGAGATAACCTGGAGAATGACAATGAAGTTGGTCGCTGTCAAAAGTGAAAAAGGGGAAACTGGACCTTGACTTGATGAGGAAAATGAAAGGCATGTAAACGGTAGGTTCTTTTGCATAGTATTTAGCTATAGTTTAGTTTCCTGTTTTGTAAGCTTAAGGCTATTTTTTATTAGATTGTCAAACATTGCTTGGACTTTGTTGTTTTACGCGCTGCGTAGTTGGTATTGAAAAAGGTTAGCAGTGTACCCTATCTCCTTTTTTTTAATCGAATGATAAAAAAGTGTAAGAAGTGCATTTTGTTGGGAATATCCAAGAAATAAATTGCATGTCATTTTTCTTGGTGCAACTAAACTTGTTCTGAGAAATATATGAAGACCTCAGTAAAATATTCTTATAAATACCTGTTTTCTACAACACCAACGCAAATACATCCATCCATACCATATAATAATTATGAAAGCTCCCTCCACGCTGAAAAAATCGAGCAATTGCAAATGCATTGTCTTCAACGGGTCTATGAGGCAGTGCTCCGCCCCAAGAAGCAAACCTGCAAAGAATTCAACTTGGTAATCGTTTTTTTTTGTTCAAAGGCCAATATTCGATGACTGAAGAAATCAAACAGCCCACAATGACTGGAAAGTAGAACTGACTGAGATGTTAATTGATTATTTTTAATACTTCAAAACTTGACTCGAATAATAAATGCAGCATGAAAGAACTACATTACACAAACTCAGAAAACCCAGTACTTGCAGCACAATTTCTAGGCCTGAACTCAAGTACAAAGCTAGAGTTCAAAGTAGCTATGTAATTACACAAAAGAGCTATTAGATCTTGCGGTCCAGGCATAATCCAAGATGATGGAAATTTTAAGAGTAACCCATGACTACTTTTTTAGGTGCTAATATGCATCCTGGAATTCATCGCCTCACTTGGTGTACAATGTTGCTAATGCATTTCAATTTTGAAGCATACTATCATGAGGCATAATCATACCATCCATTCCAGTCCTCCGTCCAAAACTTTGGTTTATTGGAAGCTGGCTTGAAACCATCGCAATAATATGCATTGCAAGTACCAACCTGCATATAAAAGTGGACATTTTTCCGTAAACAACAGGTTAAGCATTCAATCAACGAGAAAATACATGTGTCTCTAGGCAGATGTATGAGCATGAGTTTGAAGTAGTGCTTTTAGTAAAACAAGACACATAAAACTTGGAAAAGGTAATAGCAGAAAACATTGATTTAGAAGGGAAATGTATTACAACAGAATCAGGGGCATCATCTTGCCGGCACATGACCCAAGGAACCCCAGCACCAAGTCCAAGAGCCATTTTAGCAGCCCACTTGACATAGTTCTTCCCTCCTTTTCCGAATGATGCTTCGATATTTCCATATTCATTCTCTATCTGATAATGGCTGTGTTCCAGTTAGTATTAATCACATAGTATATTAACTTATATAAAACAACTAGAAATCGGATGTAAAACCGCTGAAATGGTATTCAGAGGTGGCCGGTGACAAGTTTTTTTTTTCTGAGTACTGGAGGTAGACATGGGTAGAATATTTTGCATTATCTGTTAATGAGTTGCTGGTCTTAGCCCTCATGTCACAACTTAATTTATTCAAGTTCTATCTGAAAATAGAAGGGGCATTATACAAAACCTGTAACATTATTATCGGCCCGCCTTGCCAACAGAAAAGCTTCTCTTGTCGCATCAGATCCACTATCTTAGTAACAAAGCGCTGCATTTCCACCTACAGTCACAATTAAAATAGACACCCTGAAGTTTCCGTTAAGGGAAATAAATTTTGAAGTTCATTATTGATACGTAATCCAAAAATTACATGAACATTCAGAATGAAAATAAATAAGCTTGCTGCATTTGGAGTATGATACAGCCCTATGACCACTACTACTCAGTTAGACGGTTGTTAGGTGAAATGCAAATTCAACAATGTTGAAATACATCAAACTGCCACTTATTGTCTTGTCATGGAAAATGGATTCAAATTTGTAAGCGGGGGTTATGATTCCAAAGCAAAACTGCTCAATCCAGAATTATTAGATAGTGACTAATACATATTGCAAACCACTTATTGAGGTTCCATTCCTACTACTATGATGCCATCAGAATCTCATAATGACAATAACAAAAATAATAATACTGTCACTCAGATGTATGAGCAATGAGCATACCTTGAATGGTTCATTGTCTGTTCGAAAGACAATGCCAGGGACATCACGCAGCCAAACAGGAAATCCACTGCAATATTAAGAGCAAGTAAAAAAGAAATTTCACATAACAAGATACAATTAACCCTCCTCTAGCAATAAAATAAAGGATAAACTTGCAGCATGTCGAAATATGACATCCTTGATAAATGGAAACGTTTTCTGGGATAATTTCTTATGTTCTTTGAGATAAACTAAGTTATTTCCAGCACAATTTTTTGCGCATATGAATACATATAAATTGCTCTGTGAATTTGCCCCTTCAAAGCCCAAACATCCTTTTCTGGGACTCTTATTTTACCATTTCAAAAAAAAAGAATATATGTGTAGAGGAGCGCTCAAAAGAGAACCTCTCTTTTATTCGAGAACTTTGAGAACCTTCATTATGCATTTTCGTTTTTGCCTAAGTGCACTTTCCGAAACTTGAAAATGCATCTAGGCAAAAAAAATGCTCGAAAGTGCATAATGAAGGAAAAAAAGTTAGAGGGACACGTCCATATTCAAAGATGCAACTTGATCCAATGGTGAGATTTGGGGACTCAGGTTCTCGAATTTCTAGGGGTTCTCAACCGAGTGCTCCCCTATATGTATATATATGCTTTATTATCATATATTAAAATATTAGCAAAAAGGAGCAAGGAAGTTCTAAGTACCCAAAGTTCCACTCTGCACATACATATGGACCGATCCGGAGATGCAGATACAGTCCCCTAGATCCAACTGTCCTCACAAATTTGACAAGATCAAATCTCCCTTCAAAGTTATACTAGGTGAACAACAAGAGCACAAAACATTTAGAACTCATAGCTATGATAGTTGATAACTCATATTTATAGCAGTTTGTCTACCTGCCCTCTGACTGGCTCATGTCCATTCCAGAATACATATGTTTGTATCACATCTGCTCCACCTTCCTTGCTCTTTGCAATCAAGTCAGGCCACATCTGACGTACATCATGCAAATTCATCATTAGGCAAAAATATATATCATTGTTGTCCTGTAACTAATACAGTTGTTCACTATATGGTATACAGATCAAATATGGTACTTTTTATATACTATGAAATGTGGGAATTAGTCATACAATATGAATATGGTTACAAGACTGGTAATTGATGAAAATGATCTTTAAGTTGGATCCTGAAGAAGATAAAATAGGTTTTTATTATTATTATAAAGTGTCTCAAAAATGAAAGTCAATGAAACTTGATCAAGCAATTCAGAAGCGTAAAATTGAAGATACAGTAGACAGAGAGAGACCTGAGGAGTGGCTCGAGGATAGTGAATTCCAGCGGAGATGAGCATGCGGCGCTTGCCATCGACGATCAGAGCTCTGCTGTCATAGGTGACATTAAACGGCTTGAAGAATTGAGCAGAAGAAACTGTGATGAGCACAAGCGAGAAATACACAAGTAGAATCAGATGAGAAGGTTGCATGTTTCTCTGAGAGGCGATTGAAATTCAAAGCGGACGAAATGGATGACTGCGTCTCAGGTGAAGATGAGACTCTCTCATCAGTGTCTCTTTAACTTATTATCTCTCCGATTACAAAGTTAAGCAACTTCTCTTATCCTCTTGCTTTTTACTTTTGTTTTCCTAAAACAATGGAAAGGAATAAAACAAAAAATCATTTTCTAAAGGGATCAGGTACAAAGTTGATATTTTTGTACAAAATACAAATTAATCATAGCCCTTGATCTTATGATTGAATGGATGAGATTAAATCTTGATTTTTTGGGTATTTTTTGTGTGACGAATTATGTCGTCTTTTGATTTTTCGGCTCGTCTTTTGACGAATTATAAAATCATTTTGACAGATTTTGTACCAAAAATTTACTTTGCACCAGATCTGGCCTCTTTCTATATAAAAATATGAGTAGGAATTAGAATCATGTACAAACCATAATGTAAACTACAAATCAGTTAATAAATTATCAATTTTGACGAAATTCATATATAAAAACGACATTAAAATATAAACTAAACAGAACACTAAAAATTGTTATTTTCGTTTCAATTCATCGACACTTCTTTTAATTCATCGAATATTTTGGCTTAAGTCTGAACATTTTGCCTTATCACTGAACATTTTAGTTAAAACCCCTGAAATTTTAGTTAAAATAGGTGTAAACCTTAAAAAAACAAAATATTCAGTAAGGCAAATACCATATTATCCGGTGGTTTATAGTTTATATAAAAAGATATGGTTTGTATTGGATCCATTCTCTAAAAATATAAACTAAAATTAAGTCGTTGATCTAATCATTAGCTATCATAAATTCACAAAAAATTATTAATTGTATTAATAATTAACGAACTAAGAGCTCGCCGGTATTTTAGTTACGTCGCATTCTTAGTTAACTGTCATAGTCTATAAGATAGGACAGTGACGAGCACAAGGTTTTTTTTACTGGGGGCGGCATTGATTTATGATTAAAATTATGACGCGTCGGTTTATATGCACCTTTTGAATTTATCCCCCTAAAACTTGTCAAAGAAACACATAATATAAGAAAATTATTGAGGTGCATTAAATAACATCTCAAAACAATCAGAACATATTCATGAAATTTACCTTCTAGGCGGAGATTTTTTAGAACCTGATTTTGGCACATGTAACGTAAAATTACTCTACCTCAGAAAGCTAGAAACAGTTTTTAAATACCTGTCTAATTGTCTTGTCACACTCACCGCCCATTTTTCTTCTCACTATCTTTCTTTACTGATGTCGAAAGAATTGAAAGTTACACCGTCGTTGAGAGTTTGAAACCTAATTCTAATTTCAAGTATTTTTGGTTCATCAATTTTTTATAAGATATGGCTCGACTTTTCCCCAAATGAGGAGTTTGTAATAACATTTTGTTATGCGCGGTGTGTTGGGGTTTTCAATTTGTTATTTGTGATTGTCCTTATCATATTGTCCAAAATTTGTTGTTATTGAGGTTCATGTTTCTATTGTTTGTGGAACTAATTGATATGGGACAGTTTTCGCTATTGTTGGTAATGAATGTGTTGGTTCTGCCACCATTCAATTTTATGAGAAATTTTGTGTGACATATCATTTCATGCTTGCTTTTTTTAGATCATAATAGACTTTTATCTGTTGAGTACACCTTTACTCAACACCTTTTCTAAAATTGGTGAGCATGTTTATAGAGTTGAATTTTTTATGGTATTTGGTGTCACAATGCTTGGTATTTTTTATGCGTTTAGGAGGGCGCTTGAATGTTTTCAGACAACATTGTCATACTATTATTGTGCTTGATATGAGCATTGGTTCTGTTATGTTGTCAATGTCATTCATTTGATCAAATTTTATTTTACTTGCTAGTGCTTTGAATAGGCTGTTAGAATGATTCAAACTATGAACATGTGTATGGTTTGTTTATTTATTTGTTTGAGTAGTTTATTAGTAGTGGTGCAGTTATGATGTCGTGTGTGTTAATTTTTATGGGTGATTAACTTACTTGATGTATATATGTATCTCCTCTGAATTCTAATAAAAAAGCGTGGAAAGACATTGCTCATCCAGGAGCCGTCGACTACATAACTCAGTCCAGTTTTGTGTGTTCATGTGTGCTAAGTTCTTGGATATTTTCCAACATTTGGTATCAGAGCCAGTGCACCAAGAACATGTCGGGAAGCTCTAGCACTTCAGGATGCTCCACCGTGAGAAATCAAGTGCTGGTGTACCGATTACGGAGAGACAAGCGACTCGGGAGGGGTCAGTCACTCTCCAATATCCAATGCTAGCCAAGGACAATTAGGCATCTTGGGCCATCAAGGTGAAAGTGTTTATGGAGGCTCAAGGCGTGTGCGAGACATTGTTGATTCAGCAGTAGCAGCCATCGCAGATCCTCGTAGAGACAAGATGGCTTTAACAGCTATCTATCAGTGCATCCCATAAGAAACCCTCTTAGCTATTACGGAAAAGAAAACGGCTAGAGATGTATGGAACACCTTGAAGACAATGCACCTCAGTGCGGATCGTAAAGAATGCACGAATAGAAACATTGCGGACATCGTTTGAGTTATTTCGAATGAGAGATGTAGACACACTTGATCAATATGCGATGAAGTTGACATGCTTAGTTAGTCGCATACGGGGACTTGGGCAATCCATCGAAGAAGTACATGATGTAAAGAAATATATGCGTGAGTAAGCAGAATATTTCTTCCTATTTTATCAACAATAGAGCAATTTGGAGATCTTGACAAGAAGTCACTTGATGAGGCAATCGATAGATTGAAAAAATATGAGGAACGTGTGCGAGCGGCTGATGATGTTGAAGGCAAAAGATTGGTGTTAGCTTCACGATCGAAGCACCATGGGGTTGTGTTACGACCCTAGGCGGAGGCCCCGGATTTGCTAAGTCCCAACCGAAGCCACAGTCAAAGCCTTACTCGGTGGACCTTGAGCGAGGCCTGCTGAAGGCCCTCGAGGGTGACCTGATCTAGCTGCTGAGGATGACCAGCCAAGGTGACTTGGGATTCCTAGACTCAAGGGCCCCAAAGGCCCCAGCAGCGCCGAAGGCCTCGAAAGCTCAAAAGGCCACACACATCCACACTTCCGCACCAATATGACCTTTCTGGGATTTATCTCAGCAGGGTCGTATCATCTTAGCATCAGAGCCGGTCAATCGAGCGACCATGACGATAATGAAAACATCGAAAATTGAAGAGAGAGTCACAACTCTTAAAGGAGCACTAAAGGAGCTGAAAGAGGACATCAACCAAAAGCTGGAAAGTGCAAAGGAGGAAAGTGATGCCCGTCACAGAGAAAACAAGGAGCAATTTGCTCAACCAGAAGCGATGTTGGAGAAGGTTTTGGCGAGCAACGCATCCAAAACTATCGAGGTAAGCAACGAGGTAACTCCCAACCCTCCTATTATTTCTGACAAAGGCAAGGAGGTAGCCTCCGAGCAAGAGGTGCGTCCAAAGGCACCCCATAGTGCAAACACAAACACTTGTGCACGTGGAAGGCGTCACACCGCAAGCACAACAAGGGAGGAGCGATGGAAGTCCTCTCATTGGGGCCCAAGCCTCAACCAGCGCCCTACGCACAATCTAACCGGAGCGCACCAGCGCTGTCCTCAAAGCCCTCTTCTAACTTAAGGTGCACGAAGTACTCCCGACGGGGCCCACGCGGCAAGCGAGGCCAAGGCCCAATGCCAAGAAACTGAAGGCACACTTAGAGTTCAAAATTCAAAAGTGAGGGGATGTCGGCGTTGAAGGGGTGGGCGTTACCAAATCTTCTCAAGCCGTTACCCAATGGACTCCAAGGTCAAACGCCATAAAGAGGAGCATTGAAGGCACGTCGGTTACTAGTATTTGAATTCAAAATCAAGGCAAGCTATATAAGGAGCTCGAAGACTCCAAGACTCGGCATCAAGATTATCAAAGCGAAAGCACTCTCTTGGTCATTTTGACGCATTGTTCCTTATTGTCTAGATATACCCTTGCTACAAAGGGTATATTGACGCATTATTCCTTATTGTAGCGACTACGCCATCACCTGGTCCTTGTTTTCCCACTTTCCTTGTCATGTCCTTCCACTCATATCAATAAACCGACATCTTGCCCAACTTCTTATTTTTCCGCTGCATTACTCGAGTCTTTTGGGCAAGTCGATAGGTCCTTTCCTATCATTTGGCCTCAGAGCTAGCCGATCCTTAGGAGATCATGACCACATCAGCACGCCAATCCACTCTTTCAGATATGGAGAGAAGAGCTTCGGCTCTTGAATCGGAGACGTAGGCGTTACACAAGGACCTCACGGCTCTAGCCGAGAGAGTCGACCAACACCACGCATCCACCATGACAAAGCTTGATGACCTGTCAAAGATTGTCTTAGAGATACGCTTGGAGATGGTGTCCTGGTGAAG
This sequence comes from Rhodiola chrysanthemifolia, assembly GCA_033675395.1. Lineage (NCBI taxonomy): Eukaryota > Viridiplantae > Streptophyta > Magnoliopsida > Saxifragales > Crassulaceae > Rhodiola > Rhodiola chrysanthemifolia. The sequence continues at coordinate 30,553,221 of CM066207.1, read as the reverse complement.
CACAACTAACTAAGGAGTCGAGCCTATCGAGCCAGCCACAACGAATGCCCTCAACCGAGGGAAAGCCATCATGGTAGGCGCTGAGACGAGCAGTGACCCGGTTCACCCGCACATAAGCCAACCGGCTTACGAGGGCATGCTCATGTAGACCCCAGCCTATCCGCACAAACACGGACGAGAAAGCGAGATGACTCAAGGTCACTCGAGGAGAATAGCTGAGCGGGCGCCCTACATCGATCCCTACCTAGGTAAGTCTATGGAGGTGAGCGGGGGGCCTTGGCAAAATGGAGTTTATCAGCCGAGGCCCCGGGGCGAGCCCGCATATCCGCCGAGGCCTTCGGGCGAGCAGACCTACCAGCCGAGGCCTTGGGGCGAGACGCATCCGACACCTATGCGAGCGAGGCCTGCAAGGGCTTTTGACTCGAGTCACCGCAAGTTGGATTTGCCAATATTCCAAGGCGATGACGTGCGCGGATCGCTACACCGTGCTGAAAAGTACTATCTAGTTAATGGTTGAACTGATCATGAAAAATTGGATACTGATGTTCTTTGTTTCGAAGGGAAAGCCCTTCAATGGTTCGAGTGGCAAGAGGAACGCCCACCCTTCTACTACTGAGAAGAGCTTCGTGTGGGGCTGCTGGGGCGATATGGAAGCCAGCAAGGCCGCGTGCATGAAGAGTTCTTTGCGCTGACGCAGAAGAAAAGCGTAGGGGCCTACTGAGGCAAGTTTGAGGCATTGTCGTCGGGGCTCGGAGGAATGATAAATGAGGCACTCATTGGGAATTTCATGAAGGGCCTCAATACAATCATCCGAGAGGGAGTCCGGGTCCTTCGTCCGAGAGGACTCGAGGAGGCCATGCATCTGGCGTAACTCGTCGAGGACGAGAAGGCCGCGGAGAGAGCGAGCCGAGGCGTTGGGTCCTCAAATGAGTGGGTACCAAGCGGGGGGCCTAGTGCGGGCGGGGCCGAGAGAGGCCCAAGGAGCAGATGAGTGGGGCCTCAAATTACCGACGCATGACCGAGGCATATATCGATGGCAAGAAGGCCCCGAGCCTTTGTTATCGTTGTGACGAGAAGTGGCAGCCGTGGCATCGATGCAAGGCGGCCACACTAAAGATACTTTTGATGGATGAAGAAGACATAGACAAGGACCAGCGCTCAGATGACAAAGGAGACCATGTCACTCTGAGAAGCTTGGTGTTGATCGAGGGGAGCCAAGGGAAGGAATTCGGGGAAGGCGAGGTCCTCGTCGCCGAACCCCGATGGTTGACCATCTCAGGGCCATCCGTCCTTGAATGGGATGCCCTCGACAAGGACAACCAGAGCGAGGAGTTACAACACATGCGGGAGGCCATGGAACAAGGCGATGAGAGGTACAAAATCATAGGCACGAAGCTATTTTATAACAACCGTTTTGTGCTACCTCATTCTTCAGGGCAAATCCCAAAACTCTTGCATGAATTCCATGTGAGCAATGTGGGAGGACACTCGAGGGTGACCAAGACGTACCAGCGGCTCGTGAAAGAATTCTATTGGGAGGGCATGCACGCGGACGTCCAAAAGAAGGTGGCCGAGTGTGATGAGGGCCAACGTATCAAGTACGTGGCCATGAAACCGGCGGGGCTCTTACAACCGATGCAGCTACCCGAGCAAGTTTGCGCGAAAGTGACCATGGACTTCATAGAAGGCCTACCCAAGGCCGAGGGATACTCGGTGATTTTGATAGTAGTGGACAGGCTCAGCAAATACGTCCACTTCGTACCATTGAGCCATCCTTAGACCGGCAAGACAGTTGCTGAGGTCTTCATTAGGGAAATCATCCGCTTACATGGGGTTCCAGAGGTAATAGTCTCAGACCGAGATGCAATCTTCCTTAGTCATTTTTGGAGGACATTATTTAAATCTCTATGGACCAACTTGAGGAGGAGTTCGACCAACCAACCATAAACCGATGGCCAAGCGGAGGTGGTCAGAGGATCTGCGCATGCGCATGGCCAGGAGTTCATGGGTAGCTTCACGTGTGGTCCTCATGCTTCGACGTCGTTTAGCTTAACGGATATAAATCAGAGGATCCGCGCATGTGCTACACACTTGAGTTTTCTGCAAAATTGAAATTAGGCTTCTTGAAGATCACAAAAATCGGGGCTAATCGATTCTGGAGAAATTGTTCAAATCGTTCGATTGTAATAGCATCGCATTAGACTCCTGATTGTATTCATTGTACTGATTGATTCCAAAGCTCAATAAATCGTCCTCATTTGGTACTGGAGTAGGGGCACAAGGCCCCGAACCAGGGTAAATCCTTTGTCGTTGTTTTCGTTTCCTGTTTTGATTCATTACTTCGAGTTTCGATCGGCGTCCGCATCTCTACACACACATCAGACCCCCAAGCGCCATTGAAGAAAAGATGTCTCAACTCTTCAACATTAGCACTGTAGCAAACATATATAGAGGTCACGGGAATGCCCAATTTACTCACTTGGTCGTCGGTGGGAACTCCACCCCAATAAAGCCTACATACAAAGCAAGAAATTTTCGGAGGAATCCAAGTCTTCCAGATATTTGCGCCCCAGCCACACCTCTCGTAATGAATTTTATACGACTATCGAAAGACTTTAGTAGAAAAAATGTCGTTGGGATCACCCATCCATATAAATTTATCCGGTGCTGCAGATAAGGTGAAGGACCGAGGGCATATTTTTGATCCTTTGAGGAAGGAATTGTCACATAAAGGCTGTCTTGCTCATCCTCCAACGCATCCTTAGCCGACCAGCCTTGTAAATAAGGAGGGCACGGAATGCCATGGCTCGAGCACACCACATCTATACCAACATCTCCACGGCCAATCATCCACATAGAATTTTGCTTAAGATAATCAACAAGGTGAGAAATGTTTCCCCAAACAGCTGAGTGTTTAGAGCTATTTCCATATTTAGCTTTCATAAATCTGCACCACAAAGAGTCTTCCGGTACAATGTTTCCAAGGAAGCTTCCCATGTAAGGAAATCTTCAAATCTTCCAAGGAAAGGATACCAAGCCCGCCGGACTCCTTGGGGTGATAAGCTTTCTCCCAACAAATCCAATGCTTGCGCCTATGCTCTTCATGATCCCAAAGGAAGTTACAAAGCATGCTATTAATGCGTTTCAATGTGGTTTTTGGGACAGGCAGCACTGCCATGTAGTGTAATGTGATGGAGTTAAGGACTGAGTTAATGAGAGTGACTCTGCCGCCTATAGAAAGTATATTTTTCATCCAACCTCCAATACGATATTTAACCTTCTCCTCCAGATAAAGAAAGTACTCGATCTTAGGTCTTCCAATAAACAAAGGGGTCCCCGGATACATGATTGAAAATGAGCCCTCAGAAAACCCAGCGCTCTGTTACAATTCATTCCTCATCTCGTCAGGAATCTTATGAGCAAAGAAACTGACGCTCTTATCATTGTTGAGCCATCAATGATTCTCTTCAAGGCTTCCATAGAGTGATTGTTCCCATTGGAAAATAGAAGCATATCAGCGGCGAACAAGAGGTGTGAAATATAGCAACCTGTTCAAGCTACTGTTCAAGGGACTGGTTGAGACAGACCTTGAACACCTCTGAGACTGTGCAGTAAGTAGAAAGCAGTAGCAGCACACACAGAATGATACCCAGTTCGGCTACGCCTACTCTGGGGGGTTTCCCACACCCTAAAAGGGACACAAATCTTTATTACGTGCTTAGAACAATAAGAGGTATTATGCTTACAAAACGCCGTGTTCGTAACTGCCTTGCTTCTAACCCACCGTCTCTCAGATCTGCAATCAAGGATCCCCTTGGTTCACCTTGATCCCCTTCGCCCAAACCTTCCGTCTGAACGAGCTCGACCTTCTCCTGAAGTCGGAAGCTTTCCCTTGAAAGCCGGTTGTGTGTTCTCGTCGTGTGCAGCGGTAAGCTCCTATCTCGGACTGTCTGATCAGCACACTAGAACAGACAGATTCAGTGCCAATGAATTTCCAGTGGGGAATATCAGTTAGCCGTCGCTTTCTCCAATCTCAGATCAGCAGGATACACTCGTGTATTTTTCTCTCAGCAAAGCGATCGAGATCTAGTCGCCCTACTTTTGTATTTATATGCATGGGCGCTATCCAAATCTGTTCCAGATAGCTCATCAAATATTTTAGGAAATATTCCTAAATATTTTGATGTGTATCTTTATCAAATCGGTAGGAAGAATATTCGAAGACTTCCTTGCCAAGTCAGCCACGCCGCCTTCAATCTGATATGTAGATATTCATTCGAATATCTGATGATCGAAATCTTCGCTGTCCAGTAACAGATCGAACCGTCATTCAATCTTTTGAACATTCCGGAAGTCATCTTTGCGTCTGCTCCACGCTGTACTGAAGTCCTAGAATGTGTTCGAACTCCCCCTGAACTCCTGCTTGAACTGTCTAACTACGTTTTGCCAAATACATGCCACTTAAGGGAACATCAATCTCCCCCTTGGCATTTTGGCAAAACCAAATCTACTAGATATTTAGATCTATCTAACTATCTAGACATTAGACAACCTTGAGAGAACAAAAATTGTCACTCTCAAAATACTCCCCCTTTTTGCCACAAACTGGCAAGGGGTCCAATCTAAGTTCAACCAGTACAAACCAGTGTGCCAGAACAAGTACTGAAACAAAACAAAATGAAAAGTATCAAGGTTCAGAGTTCAAAAGAGACAGTAGTGGACCTTCATGCGGACGACCTTTCATCGAAATCACCCTCAGATTCCTCATCCACATCTTCATCGTCAATTGGATAACGCAGAGCACGGGCCAACTTGTTGATCTGCTTGCGTTGCTCCTTAGCAGTTGCGATAATGGCTTCCAACTCCTTCATCAGCCTGGACCTCTCATCACGTCCCATCCTGGCACCTCCTTGCTTTGAGGACTCTGGAATGTCCATTCCTCGCTGTCTTGCCTCCTTGAGATCATTCACGTGCCGCCCTTTGAAGAGATTATGATCGACCGAGAATTGTTGTGGAGCTTTGGAGAGACGACCATTCGGATCATTCAGTTCTGGAGCTTGGTTGATGATCAACTCATAGATGCGAGATGGGAAGCATATCTGGTGAAGAGAACGGCAGGAGATAGCGTGTTCAGCGATTTGTTTAAACATGACTCGACCCAGATTGAACACCTTCTTGTTCCCAATCTGGTAAATCAGTAGAGCCACATCTTTGCTGATTGTAGAGTGATGGGAGGAGGGCTTCCAGTTGAACACAGCAATGAAGAAAAGCATGGAGTAGAAGGTTGACAAGTCAGCTGTGGCAACAACGGTGTCAGGCCACCATGGGACGGAACCAGCAGTGATAGTGTCTGCAATTTTGTCATAGTCCGTCACTTCCTCATCAACTTCTGGGTCATCCATCTGGAAGTAAGTGTTGATAAGCTCAGGATTGATGATAATTCGTCTCCCCCTCACGTAGACCACCCCATAGTCTTTATCCCTAACAACGCCAAACTGTGGAGGAAGGTTCGCCATGGCTTCACGAATCAGCTGATCATTAAACGGCTTACACTTGGTGAGAGTCCAGATCTGGCAATTCTGCCTCAGAGTATGCACCACCTCTTTACCTTTGTATCGAGTATCATCAAGACGACGTTCAGGGATAATCTTTCGTTTCTGGACAGCCTTCCACTTTCGAGCTGCATCCTTGGAAGCAAACCAGATCCCTTTCTTCACAATCCCAACTGGAGCGTCCTCAACAGCAGGTACAGAGGATTCACGCTTTCTCTTTTTAGCCCTGATGACCTCTCCTGTAGCCTTACTAACATCTGCCTTACTGGTACTGACTTTCTTGGCGGGGCTTTCAACAACATTCTTCTTCTTCATTTTGACAATCTTTTCTTTCCTGAGCATCGCAAGAGGAGCAGCATCGCGAGCATCCTCAGAGGATGTGTCTGACAAAGAGACAGTCTGGGCAGCATCCTCCACCATATCATTTACAGCCTTGTCTTGTATACTTACTGGAACTGTTTTTTCAACTGACGCAGCCTCCGAGCCAGAGATCTCTTGAGACTCGACTGTCTTAGCATCGAGCTGACACCCAGATGGAACACCTTCTGCAGAACTTGCCACTTCTCCACTTTCCGAACTGCTGGCAAGAGTAGCATCTTCATGCACGGCTTCCTTGGCAAGAGAGGACTGAGCACCCATTGGCACATCAGTGACAACCTCCTTCTGTAGATTCTCTACGACCGCATCGATGTCATTGAAAAGGACATCAAGCTCATCATCCTGTTTAGATGACACAGGTGCTTTAGACAGACTGCCATGTTCCTTTGTTTGCGGTTCACCACCTGAACACTCATGCACATCCCTTGTGCCACCTTCTGTATTTTCACCAAGTCACCATTCCTTTAGTGGTGGGAGCAGGAACCTGATCAACCACTGGTTCTGTCGACGCATCTGGGCGTCTTCTTACTGCACTCATCTTGGCAAGAAGCTTTTGTGCAGTCTTACCCTGACGATTTACCACATTCCTTCGTAGACCAGAAGGACGCACATATCCAGATGCATGGATTTTCTCCTTCCAGGATTTCGAATGCACAGACACCTTAGAAGCAGACTTTCCCGGTCTAACAACATCCATAGTATCAACAGAGGTTTTCACAATACCAGCCCTACTGGCTTCACCACATTCAACAACTTTACCAATACTAACCTTACTGGCTTCACCACAATCAACAACTTGCTTCTTTTCAACAACCGCCTCTTTAACATGCAAAGAAAAATCAATTGGAGCAGTAGGGTTTGAAGATACCTCAGATTGGGACAAGATTTTTGGAGGAACGATACTTGATGGTGTCGACCTAGCACCGGTTGGTTTAGGAGGATCCTCCGCAGGTTGCGAAGACACTTCCTTCTGCTTAGCAGCAGGTTCCGGTCCTTCCCTCTCCACCACCCCAACTTTCGGGTTTGAGGAAACCGCTATGCCGTCTGAGATTTTGACACCAGGTAATGACGAAGTTTCTGCAACTAAAGGCGACTCCGTTTTCTTCATTGGTAATTTCGACTTAGTCGGTTTTGGAATTTGAGCCTTTGCCGCCATGGAATCAGATGATTTCTTGCCCGCCTTCTTTGATTCCGAAGAACCCTTCTTGACTGATTTGGAGGATTTTCTGGTGTGAACCATTGTTGCCACAGGGATGAAGATTTGAGAGACTTGCGAGGAACGGCTGTGTTAGGGTTATCGAAGCAGGAGAGAAGAAGCAACTAGACTGAATTGAATTTCAACTCAAGGACGGTCTTTTCAACTTCCCAAACACGGTTTAAAAAAACCTTCTTTCCTTATAACGGCACAAAAATATCTCCCAGAAATATATAAAAAATATTCATCATATAAAATTGTACCTTCTGATCCAGCTCCCTTCCTTAAGTGGTCAGTCCAACTGTTTTGCTGGAGTTGCGACTCTGACTGACCACTGCCTGTCGGGCTTAGTGATTGATAGCACCTAGACCCCGCAAGGATCTAAGAGTCTCAATCTCTGTAGGATTCAATCGCATACGGATAACACCTAGACCCCGCAAAGATCTAAGGGTCTCAACCTCTGTAGGATTTAAACGCATACGGATTGATTTCTCTTGTTTCCCTCTGTTTTTAGAAAGTTTGAGAGGAGTAGCAACATGCGTTCTTTGGAGACTCGCTAGCTTCGCGGCATACTTGCTTTGTAAAGGTACGAAGGTTGTCTGGCGTAGAGGGTAGGGAGGTTGGAGACGAGCTAGCTTTGCGGTATACTTGCTCTGTAAGGGCACGAATTTCGTTTGGCGCAGGAAGTAGGGATACCTGCGGATCTGACTTATCTGCGAATGGTTGTTGGATCTGAATGCGGTATTATCAACATGGGTGTGTGCGACTTTGGCTTGTGTCTTGACCACTCCCCCTCGAACATATCCATGATTGATGAGGCGTGTAGAAACATACTTGGAGCGCCCATAGTTCCCCGCTGATGAGGGACGTCTGCTAGTACAGTGCTGACCGCTGTTGAGGGATAAATTCTTTGTCTGAGACTTGATTCGGCATGCATCACTGAGTGCGTCAGAATCTCCTGTCACCTTGGGCCTTCCTCGGATGAGTTCAGTTGCGTTTAGCATCATTGAATTTTTGAGAGTAAGATTACCCATTCGCCTGTGCCACAAGCTCATCTCAATCTGTCGACTTGGTAGATATGCCGAAGAACCAACCGGTTCAGTAGAACCAATGAGGTAGCAATTGTTGGGAGACCTGTCTCCTTCCATTAATGAGCTTCCGTCCTTATTCAATAGGAGACATGAGTCTTGAGTGAAGGTGACAAGATGTCCATCATCACATAGTTGACTAATGCTGAATATATTCAACTTCAATCCATCAACCAAGATAATGTCCTTGAGGGCAGGAAGATCCGGAACCTTCAATGTCCCACAGCCGATCACCTGACCCTTTCTTCCATCTCCAAAGATGACAAACTGCTTCTTTATAATAGGTCGAATATTTGTAAGAAACTTAGAATTACATGTCATATGAGCGGAGCAACCACTGTCGAAGACCCAGTGATCTTTCCCTATGTGGCATGATGAGTTGAGCGCCGCCAGACATACGGTCTCGCTTGCCTTTGGTACCCAGATCCGTTGCATTCGAGGTTTATTCTTGTGGCTCATAGCTCTTCGTTCAGCAAGGAACAAACGACACCTTGGTCTGATGTGTCCGATTTTAAAGCAGTACCAGCATGTGCGGAGATCTTCTTTCTGTTCTGTGAAGGAGCTGGTTCAATCATTGCGAGTTCTTCTTTGACCAGCCGTGGTTTTTTCTTGGGACAGATCCACTTTCTGTCTCGGGGTCTGTCTCACCTTCTTTCCCTGGTGCTGATTCAGTCTCTGTCCCACCTTCTGTTACGAGTTTCGTTCAGCCACTGGTTTTGCTTTAACAAACGTTGTACCTTTTGAGCATCCTTCTTCTGTGAAACCCAATCCCCGGTGTCCAGACTCCATTCTTTGTGACCTGAGAATCTCATTTAGATCCTTAGTCCCAGAGTTCAACATCTTTACCGACTGTTTGAGCTGGTTGAGTTCCTTCCGAGTGGCTGAATGGTCCATTTTCTCAGATTCTACCTGGAGTTCCAGAGACTCCACTTTCCTCAAGAGGAACACCTCTTTGTGTTTCAGATCCGTAATAGCTTTCCTCAGACCCGCCATCCCAGTTGGATACTTTCACGATCTTTTTCCATGTCAACTTTTAGGGAGGAGATAGTTCCCAGGAGATCCGTTTTCTGAGCCAGCAGACACAACCTATCTTGCTTAATTTCTGTAAGCTGAGTGGTCAGTGAATTGACTGCAGCCTGGAGTTCCACCTTCTGTGCAACCAGAATATCGACTTCCTGCCAGAGTTTGTCCTTTTCTCCAGTCATGGTGGCAGCAGTGTCGTTGAGTTTTTTGTTCAGATTGAACACCAACAGCCACTTTTCGTGCAGGTCTTTGTATGATTCAGCCAGTGACTCTTGCGTGAGTTCTTCATTGTCGCTGTCTGAAGAGTCATCAGTCAGAAGAGTTGGTTGAGGAGACTTGATGTGGCTGGATTCACTGCATACTTCTGTGATAGACGCAAATGCTACAAAGTTGGTAGTTTCATTCTCCTCCTCCTCATCACTGTCGCTGAGGTTTGCAACCATTGCCTTTTTCTTCTTGAGGGTTTTAGCACATTCAGCCTTGATGTGTCCGAAGCCCTTGCACTCATGGCATTGAATTTCTTTCTCTTGCTCCGAAGGGTCCTCAGTTTTCTCACTGAACCTTGTTTTGCCATTTTTCCAATTACGAAAGTTATCTGACAAAGACTGACCTTGATCAGGGCCACGTCTGTTGAGTTTCCGAACCATCCTGCCAAAATTCTGAGCCAGCATTGCCAGTTGCTCAGTGTTGCAGTCTGTCTCAGCCACACCGTCAGATACATCTGCTTTCAGGGCAATTCCTCTGACTACCTTAGATTCAGCTTCGTGATTCATTTCGTATGTTCTGAGAGAACCCATGAGCTCGTCCAGTTTCAGCTTGGAGATATCATGCATCTCCTCAATGGCAGTGACCTTCATAGCAAATCTTGAAGGGAGCGATCTCAGAACTTTGCTAGCCATCCTTTTCATCATCAATAGGTTTGCCCAGTGCAGCAGCCTCATTGGACAGATCTAGTACTCTCGCAATGAATTCAGGGATAGTTTCACTGTCCTTCATCTTCATCTCCTCGAATTTTGTTGTCACAATCTGCATGCGCGAATTGCGAACCTTGTCAGTACCTTCATAAGCAGTTTGAAGAATATCCCAAGCTTCCTTCGCAACTTCACAGTTGATGATCAGTTTCAGTACATTCTCATCCACTCCAGAGAAAATAGCGTTCATAGCTTTTGAATTTCCGATGGAGGCTTTCTCGTCTGCCTCGTCCCATAGAGCTTCAGGTTTGGGAACGACTTCTCCTGTGAGATTTTCCATCATGGGCCGAGTCCATCCAACCAACACTGCCTTCCAAGCTTTCTCATCGAGGGATCTCAGAAAAGATTTCATTTTCGGCTTCCATGAGGAATAATTTGATCCTTCAAGAAGCGGGGGTCGGGAAATACTTTATCCTTCCTTCAGAGTCATTTTGAACAGTTCAAGGATCCCACTCAGTATGTCGAGTGTCTGCTCTGATACCAATTGAAATATAGCAACCTGTTCAAGCTACTGTTCAAGGGACTGGTTGAGACAGACCTTGAACACTTCTGAGACTGTGCAGTAAGTAGAAAGCAGTAGCAGCACACACAGAATGATACCCAGTTCGGCTACGCCTACTCTGGGGGGTTTCCCACACCCTAAAAGGGACACAAATCTTTATTACGTGCTTAGAACAATAAGAGGTATTATGCTTACAAAACGCCGTGTTCGTAACTGCCTTGCTTCTAACCCACCGTCTCTCAGATCTGCAATCAAGGATCCCCTCGGTTCACCTTGATCCCCTTCGCCCAAACCTTCCGTCTGAACGAGCTCGACCTTCTCCTGAAGTCGGAAGCTTTCCCTTGAAAGCCGGTTGTGTGTTCTCGTCGTGTGCAGCGGTAAGCTCCTATCTCGGACTGTCTGATCAGCACACTAGAACAGACAGATTCAGTGCCAATGAATTTCCAGTGGGGAATATCAGTTGGCCGTCGCTTTCTCCAATCTCAGATCAGCAGGATACACTCGTGTAGTTTTCTCTCAGCAAAGCGATCGAGATCTGGTCGCCCTACCCTTGTATTTATATGCATGGGCGCTATCAAAATCTGTTCCAGATAGCTCATCAAATATTTTAGGAAATATTCCTAAATATTTTGATGTGTATCTTTATCAAATCGGTAGGAAGAATATTCGAAGACTTCCTTGCCAAGTCAGCCACGCCGCCTTCAATCTGATATGTAGATATTCATTCGAATATCTGATGATCGAAATCTTCGCTGTCCAGTAACAGATCGAACCGTCATTCAATCTTTCGAACATTTCGGAAATTATCTTTGCGTCTGCTCCACGCTGTACTGAAGTCCTAGAATGTGTTCGAACTCCCCCTGAACTCCTGCTTGAACTGTCTAACTACGTTTTGCCAAATACATGCTACTTAAGGGAACATCAAGGTGTGAAATAGGAGGAACAATGCGGCCTGAGAAGTAACTTCCAACGACGCCCTCTGCCACTGCTGAGTTGAGAGCTCTCGTAAACCACTCCATGGCCACCAAGAACAAACTAGGGGAGAGGGGGTCACCTTGGCGAACCCCTCAATGAAATTTAAAATAGCAGTAGCAATTTCCTTCCCACTTCACCGAGTACCAAGAATTAGCTATGCAACGATAGATAAGGTCGCACCACCTTTCCGAGAAACTCGAGGCTCTAAGGATATTCAAAGTAAAACTCCAAGATACGCGATCATAAACCTTGGACATATCAAGCTTAATAACAATATTACCCCCACAAGATCATGGGCAAAAGCAACATTCTCATGAATGCTCCTTCCCTTTAAGAACCCCGCTTGTTTTCCTCCAATGAGTTTAGGTAGAATCATGGAAAATCTTGAGTCGAGAATTGTGAATGAAATTACACAAGCTTATAGGACGCAACCGCCCAAGGTTCTGTACCTCCTGTACCTTCGGGGATAAGAGTGATGAGAGTAGAGGAGAGGATACCTGGAAGTTGGAGGCCTTGAAAGAAACCCTCAATAGCAGCCATGAGGTCCTTTTTTATCAACTCCCAAAAGGTGATGTAAAACTGCCCTGAGAAACCATCTGATCCCAGAGCACTAAAATGACTCATTTCCGAAATGACTCGCCACACCTCCACTACACCATTTTTCAGATTATGAGACATTTTTTTACCGACGCATAAACCCCTAAATAAGTCGCATATATGTTATGCGACAGTAAGAATGTCATGAAAGAACGGTCGCAAAATCCAAGTAGGGAAAAGTATACGCGACAAACAAAAAAAGCACATGTCGCGTTAAATTAAACTCTTATGCAACAATTGTTATATTTAGTCCCGTAATTTATGAGTCGAGTTCCACTATATATGAGCGTCATATTTCATACGCTTTATAATCCAAACATGATAGTGTTGTATAAAGCTTATTTTGCGACGAATATTGAATATAGAGGTGTCGTATAACAGAGAATGCCCGACAAATATTGAATATATACTTGTCGTATAAAGGGTCTTTCGATTAATGTTGAACTTATATGTGGCTTATAAAAGGTCTTTTGCGACGAATATTGACGACGTATATGTCGCATAAACGTTATTTCGCGACTAATATAGAATATATGATTGTCGTATATATATGATTACGCGACCAATATTGAAACATATAAATCGTATAATCGGTAATTCGCGACCAATATTAGAAATGTAGTTGTAGTATAAAGTAGCTTACGCAGCCAATATTGAGCATTCAATTATCGTATAATAGTGTATACGCTGCATATATGACATTTTACATTATGGTTTAAATTGACATATAGGACTAATATTGCAAACAATGTATTGTCGCATATACATGATATCTGAATACGAAACCTGAAATTGTTTTCATTCCAACAAAACACATAATCCTGCAAACCAACAACAACAATCTGTCCAACGAAACACAACCAGGAGCAAACATACATAAGGGTACAACACAACACCACTTGTCCAGGTGTGTACCCATTCAAAAAGCAGAAAAGTTTCGCATAAGATAATTATACCAAACATCAATTACTGAGCAGGTCCATAGCTTGTCGCGCCTTCAGAAGTATTTTGGCTTGCCAGATTAGCTGATCCACCTCGAACCACCAAGTCCTCCAGAACACGTATCCTCTCCTCAAATGCGGCCTTCATTTCCAGAAACTCATCTTTTTGCTTTTCTAGTTGAACTTTCAGTCCAGAGTTCCGTGCACCCCCTTCTAGGGAGGGGTGGTCTCCTGAAGGCCGTACCAGTCCCAGAAACATACGTTCCATGCTGCTGCCCCAACACTTCGGTTATGATATCTAGTTGAGTTGCGATTGGGATAGGTCCATGATCATCGAGGACACTGTGTTTTGATTCATCACCATTCTGCCCCTGCAACACTTGACGAACCCTATCTTGCATCTTTGCCTACATGTACACATTGAAAAGTGTAAATAAAATGACAAAATCACAGCACATAGTTTATGTTCAGGACGATACAATGTAACGGTGAACATGAAGAGTTCCCAGATAAAGTGGACATGAATTACATGACATAAAACATGAACACGATCCAATTAATCGTTACACTTAAACATGTCACATAACAAGAGCGTAAATGTTTCACAAACATATAAACATGGCAGATAATATTTGCCAACATGTGTTTCACACGAACCAAACATGAACATATATAAATAGATGAACATGTGGCTATATGAACTACACATGAACATATTTTCCATAAAACATGAACACGATCCAATTAATCGTTACACTTAAACATGTCATATAACAAGAGCGAAAATGTTTCACAAACATATAAACATGGCAGATAATATTTGCCAACATGTGTTTCATAAGAACCACACATGAACATATATAAATAGATGAACATGTGGCTATATGAACTACACATGAACATATATAAATAGCAAGTACATGATTAAAGAATAGAAAGAAACTAACAGCAAGGGCAGCACCAGAGGGATCAGCATAGTAGACTTGGAAGTACGTGGCTATATAGTGCGCCTGTTCTCCATGTGCAGCGAGTGTTGCAGCCCTCATGTAGATTGGGCATTTCCCCCCACGGTGGTTCATTATATCATCCTTATTGCGCACGCCAGACATTGTCTTACCCTTCTCCTATTATAATAAAAATTATACAAGTTAAAGAGTACTTATAAACTACTGCATTATATTAAAAAGATATAAATGGAACTAATAACTAGAAGAATAAGCAATGTGGTAATTGAAGTGAATGCCTAACCTGATTTCTGGTATCGCTAAAGTGACCCTTAAGCCATTCCCACTGATCAGCCCTATGCACAAACTCCCTAGGCGTTACATCAGGGCCATGCGCCGTGTAGAAGGTTTTACATTCGGATTTCTAGTCACGATATCTCCCCGCGACTTTCTTGTAGATGAAATGCCATAGCTGGCCGTCTTTCAATCAAATAACAAAGTTTGGCTGCAAAGAAGAGAATGAATATGGTTAAAAAAATTCAGACAAATATTGAATTTAATACAGAGTTAAAAAAGACGAATCACTCACTCTTAGGTGATCATACACAACACGTCGATGCTGTTCCTCAAGCTTCTTGAATGAAGAGGCTAACATTGGAACCTTATCCCTCACTGCACTGCCAATTTCATGCACAAGTAGGCTCTCCACTGCTTGAATAGCCGGGCCAGTACCGTCTGGAAAAAACTCAACCTTAATCGGATTGCCTTTGTGATAGGTCTGCTTATAACTGGCCACCGTTGCTCCATTCACCACGCCACGTACCTTCCTCTTCCCCCCTAATGAATCCTCTGTTACAGAAAAATTAAGCGATATAGTTACAACTGCCTAAACAACAATAAGAACCAATGTAACCAGCAACCTAATTATGAAATAACAGATAACATGACAAAAATTATTACCTGTTTCCACAAAACCAGAGCTCTTACACCAGATGCTCGGAATGTTAGCCAAATTTTATTCGGCGTCATCATCATCTGATGAACTGTAATCGAACGAGAGCACTGGTTCGAAATCTGGAGCTGCTGGATGTTCTGAAACATGCACTGGTGTAGTTCTGGAGGTTGGGATATGGTAGCTGGTGGTGGAGGAGGAGGAGGAGGTGGATGAGGGTTGTTGGATTGGGAATTAGGTCGACAATGAGGGGACTTTTGTAAAGACCTAGGGGACCTACGGGGTGCAAATGAATTCTCCTTTTGGGTATGCGGTGGAGGGTTGTTGATGATGGCTTGGGGTTGAGCAGATGTAGGATGAGGAGTATGATTGTTTGTGGTGGTGGTTTTTCTATGGGTCTCTGGCGGTGGAGGGTTGTTGATGATAGCTTGAGGTTGAGCTGTTGTACCATGAGCATGACTGTTTGTGGTGGAGGTGGTTTTTCGTTGTTTCTCCGGTGCTCGGTTCTGAATTGAAGTGGTGTTCTTTCTTTTAACTGGAATAGCAGGAGGGTCTTCTGGTGGATTCTGAGCAGCTGTGACAGCGGCATTGTTTCTTCTCATAGGTTCTCAGTGATCCCATGAGGTCTTCCATCTTTAGAGTAGCGAGGTCATGTACTTCTTCAATTGCAATGACCTTCATGGAAAACCTTGGAGGTAGTGATCTTAGAACCTTGCTTTCCATTCTTTCCTCATCAATGGGTTTCCCCAGTGCTGTAACCTCATTGGACATGTCTAGAACTCTTGCATTGTACTCAGGAATGGTTTCGTCTTCTTTCATTTTGAGATCTTTGAATTTGGTGGTGACCATCTGCATTCGTGAGTTTCTTACCTTGTCTGTACCTTCATAGGCTGTCCTGAGAATATCCCATGCCTCCTTCGCAATTTCACAGTTAGCAATCGGTTTGAACACGTTCTCGTCCACTCCAGAGAAGATTGCATTCATGGCCTTTAAATTTCTAGCAGCATACTTTTCATCTACATCAGTCGACAATGCTTCAGGTTTCGGTACGATCAATCCTTTAGTATTGACCATCATGGGTTGCGTCCATCCATCTAATACAGCTCACCAAGCCTTTTCATCGAGAGATTTCAGAAAGGCTTTCATCTTGGACTTCCAGTAGCCGTAGTTCGGCCCTTCAAGCAACAGTGGATGGTTAGTGCTCTGCCCTTCTTTCAAACTCATCTTGAACTGTTGCCGGATCACACTCTGTATGTCGAGTGTCTGCTCTGATACCAATTGAAATCTACTTGTCTTATTCAAGACGAGTTCCAGATGGTGTTCGACCTGCGTCTCGAACACTTGTTGGACAGTACCGTAAACAGAACAAAATAGGAGCACACACGATATGATACCCAGTTCGGCCTTGCCTACTCTGGGGGGCTTTCCACACCCTAAAAGGTCACAAATCTTATTACGAGTTTAGAGCTACAAGTGGACTTACGCTTACACAATACCTTGTTTGTAATAGCCTAGCCTCCAACACTCCGTCTCTCGGATTTGCAATCTCGGTTCACCGCAGCTCACCGTCGATCCCCTATGGGTAGGATGAGACTTCCCTCTCGATCTAGTCTTGGACCTCCCAGAAGTCCAGTCGCCTTCTCTAGAAAGCGTGTCTTGATCACTGTGTGTGTGCGCTTCGTTGTTCAACAAGAACAGTGTGAACAGTACACTGAACAGACTGCTTCTTCGCCGTTGATATTCCGATGTGGAATACTCAGCCGGCCGTTGCTCTTCTTCTTTCCAATCTCAAGATCACTTGCGTGTATTCTGTTTCTCCAAAAGCGATGCAGAACTTGGACGCCCCAGCATTCTATTTATATGCTTCGGTGGAGTCCAAATATGTACCAGATAATCTGTCAAATATTTAGGAAGATCTTTGTGATATCTTCCTCTCCAAGTCTTCTAAACCGACTTCTAACAGATGTGAAGATATTCATTTGAATATCTAACCTTCTCAGTTTGTTAGCTGACTCAAACTGATCGTATCTCCGATCTTTTAGCAACGTCCAGATTAGGAACCGTCCCTGCGTATGTTCCACGTTGTACTTCAGTTTCAGCAGGACAGATCAACTAGGATATTCATCGTCGAGTATTTAGGAAATCTTTCCTAAATATTCTCAAGCTTCCAAATCTTCTCTTCTTCAATTATCTTTTGAATATTCTTTGATTATCTTTGGCAACTTGATGTAGCTTGAATATCTTGCCAACCAATCTGATCTTCAACCGACTCCAGCCTATAACAGACTCCAATAAACATATCGTCGATATTAGGAAATTCCCAGATTAGGAAACGTCCGTGCTTCTGTTCCACGCTGTACTTCAGTTCCAGTATTCGGTTGAACATCTCCTCGACTCCTACTTGAACACTCTGAAGAAGTTTTGCCAAAAGACATGCCATTCATAGGAACAACACCTAGTAAAGTGAAGAGCATCACGAATTTGTTCCTGTGTGAGTCTCCTGGTTGGCCTTTTGGCTGTTTTGGTTGTTTGGCAAGGTTTCTCCAATTGTTTGTCACCATTGGGCAAGCTAGAACCGGCTTAATGGTTAGACTGTGAAGAAACAAAATTGGTCGGGGAGGTGTGTTCGACCCTAGTGTTCTCGGCTTCTTTGTTCTTAGGGCATCATTGTTGATGATCTTTAAAATAAGATCATCGACAACCTTTTTCTCTCTCATACTATGCTACAATCTTTACACAAATATTCCCCTTAACAATGAACAATAAACAATCATCAAATTTCTATCTTAGAGTATCCCCACCATGATCTTTTTGGTCATGAAAAAGAGTCATGAGAGGTGACTGAAAAAATCATGCACTCTCATCATGATTTTTTTAGTTATAGAAAAGGTCATCCCATCAGCAAATCAAAATTTGGTCATCTCATGATCTTTTTTTAGTTTTGATCATGTTTGTTGAACCAATCCTAATGCGACACCTGTCAGTTGTCACGCGTCAGAACTTTATCAGTTTAAATCTAGATTTTGTAACGAATATATCTTGAAAATTATAAAGTATTAAAAAATAAAATAATCACCAATATTCATATTTTTTTGAAGACCTATAAATAGAGATTGTGAGGAATTGGTGCCTCATACTTGCCTTAGTGTCCTAGTGTCTTTACGCTTAGTGTCAGGTCCGCTAAGGGCTCCTTTGGATTGGTTTGGGTCGTAGATTCGTAGATCATATGTAGTAGAATATTTCAGTTGTATTTGTATGCTCGTATGATGCTGTGAAGATCAAGTTTGAAGGCCACAAAGGCTGGAGGATGATCAGCATGCGAAGGGACTTTCTGAGTTGAGACGAGAGGAAACGGTGACGTTTCGTGAAGGCGTGAGGAACTGAGTTTGAAGTTTAAGTGGAACGACAGCGTATTGCTTAAGCGGGAGATTCCGAAGTTATTAGAGTGACGTCGTTTTGGCGTGGCCATCGCCGGAGGTGTTCTTCATCACCGGTCACGCCTGAGTTCGGGGTCGACGACAATTCAACTATCAGGGAAGCTTTCGCCCTTATTTGTAACCATTATTATCGTCAATTTGTCACAGTGTAGCTTTGATTGAATTAGGTCGATATAGGTTATTTTAGGGTTCTCGACAATTGCTTGTACCGAACTGTTTCATCTTAGTGGATTGATCCTCGCCTCCTCCCCTGGAGGCACATCGTGGAGTAGTGGAGGAGGCCCCGAACCACGCATATCTTGTTTGTCATATTTCCTTTAAGTTCCAAACTTTAATTGAACCTTAAGTAAACTTGAGTTCATAAGGAATTTGTCATTGATCATTCATATTAATCTTACAAATTGGTATCAGAGCCCGTAGGCTTATTGATCTGAGTTTCTTGCACCGATCTTGAACTATTTTGGTGGTTAAAATTCATTAGAATATTGCTCTTGAATTTTTTCATCATTTCTGATTCTTCACCTGAACTGGGCTCACCTTTCTTCTGCTGCTTGTTTCCCAGGAACAATGGGATACATGAGGATCCAATGCTTTGATAGAACAAGTTACTTTTCCATCTGGAAAGTCAAAATGCAAGACGTGCTCACCAGAGAAAAGTGCTGGAGAGCTGTCACTGAGTCCTGGGCTGCTGCAACTTCTGATGATAGAAAGAAGGAACTGCAGGAGCAGGCTCATGCTGAGATTATGATGAGACTGTCTGATGATATCATCAGACAAGTAGTAAGTATCACTGACCCTAAAACTCTTTCGGATAAGCGTGATGAAATTTTCCTTTCTAAGTATTTGCCTAGTAAAATCTCACTGTTGTGTAGATTGTTTAACTTCAAGATGAATCAGTCTTGGTCTATTCAAGAAAATCTAGATGTTTTCTTAAAATTGACTCAAGATCTAGATAGGTGCAAAGAAACCATAAAGGAAACCTTTCAAGCTGTTATCATAATAAAGGCACTGCCCCCACAGTTTGATAATCTTAAGGATGTTATACAATATGGTGGGGATGAAATTTCTTTAAATAAAATCCTAGAAGCCATTACTCAGAAAAATGAGACCTTAAAAGTTTTCAAAACTAAAACTGCCCCTAAGGCAAATGTTAAACCTGAACCTAAGTCTGAGGTTATGGTTTTCAAAAACAAAAGAAAGGGACAGGGGAAATTTAGAAAATCAAATGAGAACTCCTCCTCTTCCTCATCTGAAAAAGGTTTTGATAAAAGCACTGTAAAATGCTCATATTGTAAAAAGACTGGACATTTTACTAAAGACTGGACATTTTACTAAAGACTGCTATAAACTTAAAAAGAAAGAGAAGGAGAATGAAAAAGAAAAGGGTAAAGGAAAACATCATGCTAATCATGATTTTTCCAATATCTGTGAAAGTGAAACTTCTTATAAGCATGAGATTATGATGCGTGCTGATAACACTATTGCTTGCTCTTGGATACTTGATTCTGGTTGCACTATACAAGCTACATCTGATAAAACTCTATTTTGTTCTTTAAAATATGTTGATGGTGGTGATGTTATGTTAGGAGATAACACTTCTTTGAAAATTAAGGGCATTAGTCAAGTGACCTTACATATGTTTGATGGTGTCTTTAGAACCATAACTGGGGTAGCATGGGTGCCACACTTAAGAAGAAGTCTCCTATCTGAGTCTAAGTTTGATAAAAGGATGTCACATAGTAACTCATAATGGTGTGAAGGAAATAATTAGAGATGATAGAGTCCTAATTAAATGTATTAACAAGGGAGGGCTATATCATGTAGTCTGTCCTCCTGAACAGATTAACTTCACTAAGAACCAAGAAAAGATTGAGTCACTAACGGAATTGTGGCACTCTAGGCTTGGACATATAGGCAATAAAGGTCTGTCTCATTTAACAAAAAATGGGCTGATAAAAGACAAACTATCAGACCTCCAATTCTGTGAGAACTGTATTTTGGGGAAGAAAACCAGAAATAAGATTAAGCCATCAACCTTCACTGCAGCAAGGCCTCTTGAATATGTTCATTCAGATCTTTGGAGCCCTACTCAAGTGTCCACAGTTGGTGGCAGAAATTATTTTCTGTCCCTAATTGACCAATTCTCTAGGAAGGTTTGGGTTTTTCTAATTAAGACTAAGGATGAAGTTTTTGACAGTTTTAAAACCTGGAAAACCATGGTAGAAAACCAGACAGACCTCAAACTAAAATACCTAAGGACTGACAATGGACTAGAATTCTGTAACAAGGCTTTTAATGAGTTTTGTAATGAACATGGAATTAAAAGACACTTAACAGTCCCTTATACACCTCAACAGAATGGAACTGCAGAAAGAATGAACAGAACTCTTCTTGAGAAAGCTAGATGTATGCTAATTAGTGCTGACCTTAAGCCTTCTATGTGTGGAGAATCTGTCATTACAGCTTCTTATTTGATCAATAGATCACCATGTTCTGCCCTAAATTTAAACTCCCCAAGAAATGTGGACTGCAAACCTCCAAATCTAGACCACCTTAGGCCTTTTGGATGTACAATGAATGTTAGAACCTCACAAGGTAAATTAAAGCCTAGGGCTGATAAAGGTGTAATGCTTGGTTATCCATATGGTGTAAAAGGTTATAAAATCTTATTGATTCAACCTGGTGGTTATAAGGTTGTTGTTGATAGAGATGTTACTTGTAATGAACATGAGTTCCATTTTATGTATAAACTAAGCCTTGTTAATGAGCCAGCATGCACATATGATGGTGTGACCAGCTTCTTTTCCCCATCTTCTCTATTTAGACAGGATGATACTCATCAAGGTGGGGAGGCACTAGGGGACCAGTCACTGGACCAAATGGAACACCAAACACCTGCTGCAACTGCTGAACCAACAGCCATCACTGAGACACCAGACACTGATCATGAGGAGCAAGTTCCTGCTCCCACGGACCCTGCAGTTCAGCACCCTCACCAATCAGGTGGGGAAGTAAGTCATTCTCAACCTTCCTCCTCTATCACCCATTCTACTCCTATAGTGCCTTATGAGCCTAATAACTCTTTGAGTAACTATGTGCTAAGTAGAGATAGAGAACTTAGAAGGAAGATAATAAATAAAAAGTATGCTAGTATTGCTGAAACAGATGCTAGTTTGCTTGAGTATTCCTTAAATGTTATTAAGTTTGCTTTGACTGTTGCTGAAATTGTGAAATATGAAATCCCTGAAACTTTCCAACAAGCCATTACTTGCAAACAATCAAATTAGTGGAAAATTGCTATGCATGAAGAAATTCAGTCTATGTATGCTAATAAAACATGGAAACTGATTAGGAAACCTGAGCATGCTAGAACAATAGATTGTAAGTGGATATTCAGAATAAAAGAGGGAAATGGTGTAAATGATCCTCCTAGATACAAAGCTAGACTTGTAGCTAAGGTTTTACCCAAAAAGGAAGGAATTGATTATAATGAGATCTTTGCCCCTGTTGTTAAATATAAAACACTGAGATTGCTATTAGCTATGACAACTGTCTATGATTATGAACTAGAGCAAATGGATGTTAAAATAGCCTTCCTTCATGGAGACTTAAAAGAAACAGTTTACATGAGACAACCAATAGGTTTCATAGACAAAAATCACCATGAACATGTATGTCTACTGCAGAGATCATTTTATGGCCTAAAATAATCCCCTAGACTTTGGAATAAAAAGTTTGATGCTTGTATGTTGTCTTTGGGCTTTCTTAGGAGTAAATATGATACATGTCTTTACTTTAAGTCTGATTTGGTGCTCTATGTCCTACTCTATGTTGATGATATCCTATTGATATCCAACTCTAAATCAACTATAGCTAATCTGAAATCTGAGTTAAAACAACACTTTGATATGAAAGACTTAGGGGCTGCACAAAAGATCTTAGGAGTGAAAATACTGAGAAATAGAAAAACTGGAACCATGTATTTATCACAAGCTGATTATATAACTAAGGTTCTCAATAAATTCTCAATGCTTAACTCTAAACCTTCACATATCCCCTTAGCAGGGCACTTGGTTCTGTCCAATGCAGATTGCCCTTCCACTGAATCTGATAAACAAAAAATGAAGGACATCCCCTATGACATAGCTGTAGGTTCAGTCATGTATGTCATGCTATGTACAAGACCAGATTTTGGCCTTTGCAGTGAGTGTCATCAGCAGGTTTATGTCAAACCCTGGGAATGCTCATTGGACTGCCATGAAGTATTGATGGATGCACAGTCGTTGTGTGCAAACGTCAAGAATAAATTTATAATAGTCCGCTACTCACGACTTCACTACTGGGTAGCAAGTGGTAAGTAGGGGTGGAACCCAAGGGAATTAGGGGGATAGTCGTTCTTTGAGGGGATCGTACAGCGAGGGAGCGTGTTTTAGGTTGATTGGGATTTTACCGCGGTTAACTAAACTACTGTTTTTTGGTTTTGTTGGTTTTTTGCGCGGAAAAATAAATACAGAAAATTAAATAATGAAAATACAAAGAAGACTTACAGCGGGTGATGCGTGATTGGCAAGTCCTCCGGAAGGTGAGCAGTTAATAGAGCAGTTTACACAAAGCAAGTAAATACGGGTGGTGTTTTTAATTTAAGGAAAGCATTCGGTTTTGGGGACTCTTCTTGTGACACATCTATCATTGACTCCAAATGATTTCTTTTACACTTCTAAGTGTGGTTGTCCCGACAAAGGTGACAACCCAAATACCCCGACAAAGGTGGTACTCCACACCCTTAACCTGTCAAGTTGTGATGTGGTTGTCCCGACAAAGGTGACAACCCAAATACCCCGACAAAGGTGGTATTCCACAACAAGCTTGACAAAGCTTTAGGCTTCTAGTCTTTCGCTAGTTTGAACAACCCGACAAAGGTGTTACTCAAACTAGATCTCAAAGACTAGAGAAGTGTAAAATGACATAAGGTGCAAGATTCTCAAGATGTGGGCACAAGGGTGAGAACCCTCAACCGAATATGGGTTTAGCTACTATTTATCGCGCTAAACATTATAACTAAGGAATTGGAAATTAAAGACGGAAATAAATATCAGAATACTTACTACCGTTGAAGCGCCAAGGAAGCAAACCTTTATTTCCACAACCAAACTTTAGAGAGATAAGTGAATTACAATTTTTGGGATGTTTGAAATGAGGAGGAGGAGGGTTGTATTTATAGCCAAAAGGGGAGGAGATGGGTGGTGGAGATGGTGGCAAGTGTCCTTTGATCCAAGGGTTGAGGAGGAGGAGCAAGGAGGAGCTGCCACATGGGGGGTGGAGGAGCAGCCGGTCACATGGAGGAGCAGCCGCCGGTAGCAGGTGGTGGAATGGGGAGGAGCTCCTCCCTTGGCCACCTTCAAGGGTGGTTGCCGGTCATCTTGTCCAAACGTGCATTATGATAGTTGATTTGGAATGGCCAAGTGATTCTAAGACTAATGGTCGAGCCAGATTTTACAAATTCCATGGTTTGGTCGAGCAATTTGGTCTTGATGCCTATGCGCGAGGCTTTTACTTGGAATTGGGCCAATCTGCTAATCTGCTCAAGCGTTTTGTCCGGGAAGCGAGATTGTCCGACTTGGTAGGCATTCCAAACATCTTGGTCGAGCCAGAATCTCCAGATGCATCCGTTGGGTCGAGCGACTTGGTTTGGGTGCCAATGCGCGCCGGGCCTTTGCCTTTGCATTGAGCTAACTGCCAATCTGCTCGAGCATTTGCCTTGGAGTCTCGACAACTTCCACCTTATTTTCCATTTGGAACATTTTGGTCGAGGTGGAATTGTCAGATGAGGTGGTTTGCTCGAGCGACTTGAATTGAGTGCTTGGTTAGCTCGGCGGAGAGCCTGGAACTGCCTCAACCGGTCGGGTGGTTTCTGCGGCATTTTCTCACCCGGTCGGTTGAGCCTTCAATGCAAATTCCTCTTTGACTTGATTTGTTTGGAGTGATTCCATGTCAGGATCCTTGAGATTTCTTCAGTCAGCGTCTGATCTTGACCTTGGACTAACTCTAAACATCTTTTCAGCGTAAAATCCTCTCCTTAGCGTGTTTTCTCTCTAAGCGCCAAAATACCCTGTAGAAATATATCGGTACTAACAAGCAAAAGTTAAATAGACCAACAGTCTAATTAAGGGGGTTTTACGGTGTTTATGATTCGTATAATTTGGGTCCATCAAGTATCTTCTCAAGTACATAGCAAGGACACAGAACCTAGGCATAGTCTATAAGAAATATGAAGATAAAATAGATCTTAAGGGGTATGTAGATTCATACTATGCTAGTAACAAAGATACAATAAAATCCACCACAGGCTTTTATTTCACTTGGGCTGGAAATTGCATAAGTTGGAAACCCCAGCAACAATCCATTTTTGCTCTTTCTTCCACTGAAGCTGAGTACACTGCAGCTGTGGAAGCTATAAAAGAAGCCATTTGACTTCAAGGGATCTTAGGGGAAATTCAGAATGTTGTCTATATCCCTACAATGAACATTGATAGACAAAGTGTCTTATACTTGTGTAAGGATCCAGTCTATCATGAGAGAACCAAACACATAGATGTTAGGTAATATTTTATAAGGGATAAGATTGAAAAAGGATCTGTTGTGGTAACTAAAATTGCTGGTGAAACTAACCCTGCTGACTTTGGCACTAAGATTGTGCCTTCCCAAAAGTTTGAGTTTTGCAGGGATTTTCTTCACATTGGAGCTGTCACTTGAAAGGGCATTGGTGCTTGAGAAAGGTGACATAGGTAAGGGTCTTCAATCCACTATAGATACTGACTCCCCATGGTCAGTTTGAGCTTGGTACAAGTCTGAGTCAGGAGGGAATTTGTGAGGAATTGGTGCCTCGTACTTACCTTAGTGTCCTAGCGTCTTTAGGCTTAGTGTCAGGCCCGCTAGGGGCTCCTTTGGATTGGTTTGAGTCGTAGACTCGTAGAGCATATGTAGTAGAATATTTCAGTTGTATTTGTATGCTCGTACGATGCTGTGAAGATCAAGTTTGAAGGCCACAAAGGCTGGAGGATGATCAGCATGCCAAAGGGACTTTCTGAGTTGAGACCACAGGAAACGGTGACGTTTCGTGAAGGCGCGGGGAAATGAGTTTAAAGTTTAAGTGGAACAACGGCGTATTGCTTAAGCGGGAGATTCCGAAGTTATTAGAGTGACGTCGTTTTGGCGTGGCGCATTCGAGTTCGAATCCATGCGCTGCGTCGTCGTTTCGTTCGTCTTCTCCCAGCAGACTAAAGCGAGCTTGTTTTGGAATTAGGGCATTCGAGACATCCGAATCAATTGAACGAGCTGGGGCGATTCTTGGAGCGACCAGCGAGCACATTCGATCTTCGAAGGTTCGAGCTTCTCGTTCGAGTGCTTAATTCGATTGACGAAGTCCTGCGCAGTGTTCTCTCACTTCTAGTCTCGTCGGAGCCATCGCCGGAGGTGTTCTTCATCACCGGTCACGCCTGAGTTCGGGGTCGACGACAATCGGCAATTCAACTATCAGGGAAGCTTTCGCCCTTATTTGTAACTATTATTATCGGTCAATTTGTCATAGCGTAACTTTGATTGAATTAGGTCGATATAGGTTATTCTAGGGCTCTTGACAATCGCTTGTACCGAACTGTTTCATCTTAGTGGATTTATCCTCGCTTCCTCCCCTGGAGGTACCCCGTGGAGTAAGGGCAGCCCCCCGAACCACGTATATCTTATTTTTCATATTTCCTTTAAGTTCCAAACTTTAATTGAACCTTAAGTAAACTTGAGTTCATAAGGAATTTGTCATTGATCATTCATATTATTCTTACAGAGATACATTTTGATATATTTTAATATTTATATTTATGTAGAAATAAAAGTGAGTGATGATGAACTTTATATTTGGTCATGAGTCATGACTAAAGGAGAGATAAGTGGATGAGAGAGATGTAATGAATGACATGTTTTTTAGTCATGGTGGGGGATGCTCTTATTTTCTTTATCTTATGTGATTTTGTTGTTATATTTTTTTTAGGGGAAAGTACATAAAGGGTACCTGAACTATCGCCTAATTCCAATGTGTGGGCCTAACTATAAAAAGTTCCAACGAGGGGGCGAACTTTGGTTAGTCTTTCCAAAGAATGAGCACAGTCAAATCTGAACTATCGCCTAATTCCAATGTGTGGGCCGAACTATAAAAAGTTCCAAAGAGGGGGCGAACTTTGGTTAGTCTTTCCAAAGAAGGGGCACGGTCAAACACGCCGTTAACTCCGTCCAATTCCGTCCAACGCGCCGTTAACTCCGTCAAACGCGCCGTTAACTCCGTTATTCTTGTTTATTAATTTATATAAATAAATGTAAATTTATGTTTTGATTTAAAAAAATGATAGTAGGAAAATTTAATTCCTCTTACACATTTGTATCAATTTATAGGGAATATAAAATTCAATTTTCTAGTAGGGAATATAAAATTCAGATTTAATTCCTCTTACACATTAATTTATAGGGAAAAGTACATAAAGGGTACCTGAACTATCGCCTAATTCCAATGTGTGGGCCTAACTATAAAAAATTCCAAAGAGGGGGCGAACTTTGGTTAGTCTTTCCAAAGAAGGGGCACAGTCAAACCTGAACTATCGCCTAATTCCAATATGTGGGCCGAACTATAAAAAGTTCCAAAGAGGGGGCGAACTTTGGTTAGTCTTTCCAAAGAGGGGGCGAACTATAAAAACCTGAACTATCATTTTTTTTAAAATCAAAACATTAATTTAAATTTATTTATATAAATTAATAAACAAGAATAACGGAATTTTATAAAAATGAATTTTATATTCCGTAATCCCTACTACAAAATTGAATTTTATATTCCCTAATCCCTACTACAAAATTAAATTTTATAAAATTCAGATTTATAAATTCAGATTTTGTACAAAATTCAGATTTATAAAATTCCGTTATTTTGTAGTAGGGATTAGAGAATATAAAATTTAATTTTGTAACGGAATTAATAAACAAGAATAACGGAATTTTATAAATCTGAATTTATAAATCTGAATTTTATAAAATTCAATTTTGTAGTAGGGATTAGGGAATATAAAATTCAGATTTATAAAATTCCGTTATTCTTGTTTATTAATTTATATAAATAAATTTAAATTAATGTTTTGATTTTAAAAAAATGATAGTAGGAAAATTTAATTCCTCTTACACATTTGTATTAATTTATAGGGAATATAAAATTCCTCTTACACATTTGTAGTTGGAAATGCTGAAAATATAAAATTCAGATTTATTTATATAAATTAATGTGTAAGAGGAATTAAATCTGAATTTTATATTCCCTACTAGAAAATTGAATTTTATATTCCCTATAAATTGATACAAATGTGTAAGAGGAATTAAATTTTCCTACTATCATTTTTTTTAAATCAAAACATAAATTTACATTTATTTATATAAATTAATAAACAAGAATAACGGAGTTAACGGCGCGTTTGACGGAGTTAACGGCGCGTTGGACGGAATTGGACGGAGTTAACGGCGTGTTTGACCGTGCCCCTTCTTTGGAAAGACTAACCAAAGTTCGCCCCCTCTTTGGAACTTTTTATAGTTCGACCCACACATTGGAATTAGGCGATAGTTCAGATTTGACTGTGCTCATTCTTTGGAAAGACTAACCAAAGTTCGCCCCCTCGTTGGAACTTTTTATAGTTAGGCCCACACATTGGAATTAGGCGATAGTTCAGGTACCCTTTATGTACTTTCCCCTAATTTATATAAATAAATCTGAATTTTATATTTTCAGCATTTCCAACTACAAATGTGTAAGAGGAATTTTATATTCCCTATAAATTAATACAAATGTGTAAGAGGAATTAAATTTTCCTACTATCATTTTTTTAAAATCAAAACATTAATTTAAATTTATTTATATAAATTAATAAACAAGAATAACGGAATTTTATAAATCTGAATTTTATATTCCCTAATCCCTACTACAAAATTGAATTTTATAAAATTCAGATTTATAAATTCAGATTTATAAAATTCCGTTATTCTTGTTTATTAATTCCGTTACAAAATTGAATTTTATATTCTCTAATCCCTACTACAAAATAACGGAATTTTATAAATCTGAATTTTGTACAAAATCTGAATTTATAAATCTGAATTTTATAAAATTTAATTTTGTAGTAGGGATTAGGGAATATAAAATTCAATTTTGTAGTAGGGATTACGGAATATAAAATTCATTTTTATAAAATTCCGTTATTCTTGTTTATTAATTTATATAAATAAATTTAAATTAATGTTTTGATTTTAAAAAAAATGATAGTTCAGGTTTTTATAGTTCGCCCCCTCTTTGGAAAGACTAACCAAAGTTCGCCCCCTCTTTGGAACTTTTTATAGTTCGGCCCACATATTGGAATTAGGCGATAGTTCAGGTTTGACTGTGCCCCTTCTTTGGAAAGACTAACCAAAGTTCGCCCCCTCTTTGGAATTTTTTATAGTTAGGCCCACACATTGGAATTAGGCGATAGTTCAGGTACCCTTTATGTACTTTTCCCTTTTTTTATCCAAAACATATTAAAAGGGGTCTCTTTTTGTAGATTTTGAGATAATAAATATATTGATTTTTTTTTGAAAATTGTTACTTATGAGTTTTCATTTATAACTTTTATAAACCAATGGATGATTATTGACCATTGAAACAAAGACAACTCACACAAACAATTGATGAGTTAAAGCTAAGTCCTATGCATCAAACCAGTGTTGTGAAAATCGGACCTGACCGGCTGGTTCGATCGGTTGGACCGGTCACCGGATCGGTTCGGTTCAGTTCTTTCATCGGATCGGAAATGCATTCGACCCGGTCAAGACTCGGTTGACCCGTTTTTTTATTAAAATCGTAATTTGATCAGTTCAATCGGTTCGATTTAGTCTGAAAAATTATTTATTTAATTTTGACTTGGACAAAACTCGAACCCAAGCCCCTCTTAATAGTTATTCTCTTTCTTTACACTAAGCTAAAGATGATTGTTGTTTTATTATTTGTTTCAATAATGTATATTCATTTATCAAATCTATAAAAGTTATTACTTATTATCAATTTAACTAGAAATTCAATTAGTCTTATAAATCCCTTATTGTTGTGACTTGCAAATTAAGACTAAAATTGTTATTGTTGTATTATTGATTTGTACTTTATCAAATTCTAAATTTGTTATGGTATGTTGTTATAATCAGATCATAATCATGTAATATTTATTCAAGTCATAAATATGTTAAATTATAGTATCATATATAAATTTTTTATTTTTATTTTTTAATATGTGCGGGTCAATCCGGTTGAACCACTGACTCATTGACCCAGTGACTTGACCAGTTCGATGCACGGTTCGGTTTTAATAACACTGCATCAAACTCACGACCAATTGTCCCACAATCTTTTATTTTTGCTCTATTAAGAAGAAAATTTAAAGATTGCATCAATAATCTTAAAAATTCTTCCCTATTAAGGATGGCCTTAAGGCGTGCCAATTGCCATACTTTGAGCCACGATGTCAAGCATTAATCACTCCAAACAACATTATGGAGAGTTACGATCATGATATTAAAGCGATGTTTATTGCACTATATTAAAATAATGCTTTTATTTTTTATCAGACTTTTTTTTGGGTAGTGGGTGAATACAACAACTAGCAACATTACAAAGCATATGAGCTTTTATCATCTAGCACATATATACTGATCTCCGGAGCTCTTAGCAAGACATGCTGATCGGATCCGCAATCATCTGCTACATCTCTTCACTTCTAAAGTGCAGCCCATATTTGGTACCTTTACCATGAATCCGCACACATCCACCCAAATCATCGGTACATCACGCGCGAGGCGTGAAGAGGAAGGTCATGCCACGATGGAGGAAGAACACATCACGCGCGATGCGTGAGAAGGAAGGCATCCACGAGGGATGTAAGAAACATCCACGCGCGAGGCGGGACGAGGCAGAGGAAAAGAAAAAGGAATTAAGAAAATTGGTGACCCCGGGATTCGAACCCAATGCGTAAGGATTCAATCATCTTAAGGTGGAGTCCTTAAGCAACAGGCCACCACCCCTGTTGACTATTTTTTACCTGACTATGCATCGTAATTAGTTATTTAATTGTGCATATTGCTACGGAACGTCTTGTATTACAAATGGCATCGGAAAATATGTATGTGGCGTATTAATGATACATTCATAATGCATTTACCATACATTTAATCGCAAATTTAGAAAAAGTTTATATTGGGTGATGTGTTGTCATCATAGAAAAAGAACCATCTATTTATTTTAGTCTTGAAAGGGAATTTTGTAGCTGTAAATCAACATTTATAAAATTATGGTCTGCAATGAGTATTCTTAAATAAAAAAAATGCATGCTTCCCTTTTCATTTATATTTGGTATAAATATTGCAAGTGTTTTGCAGAGAAGGATAAAAAGCATCTCTCTTAATACTACATTGTAGAGTGCAAATGGCTCCATGGACACATTTTCCTCTCATGTATTTCTTATCTATTGTTATAGTTTTTTGTTATGCTGTTAAGCAACCAGTCACTGCCTTAACCATCAAGCTCATTCATCGTTATGCACCGGAGTCCCCATTTTACAAAGCCAATCTCACTCACCAAGAAATAGATGAAAGGTTAAACTTCCAAACAAGATCTCGTAAACAACAAACGAGTTTCATCAATTCAATCGAAGAAAGAAATGGTACCTTACTTCGTCTAGAAGCTATTCGTCCGTCTCTAGACTTTGAGAATAGTCCTCCTTTGTCTGTCTTTTTAGTGAAGGTGAGCATTGGCACATTTCCTACTAAGGGGGCTTCACATAAGTCATACTATTTGGATCTTGTAACATCAAGTACCATCACATGGCTGCAGTGCGAGGATTGCAAAAGGCCGCCACATCACTGTTTTCACCAAATTCAACCGCCATTTCCTAACAGCAAGTCTAGTTCTTACACACCACTTCCTTGTGGAAGGAATCCTTTCTGTTTTCCAAATGAATGTATTGGAGATTCATGTTCTTACGATCTTGAATATACTGATGATTCTCACTCTATCGGAATTCTAGCCCATGAGAATTTTGTATTTTCGTCAAATACTGGACATGAGGAAATTGTTCGATTAGTTTTTGGATGCGGTATTAATAATAAAAACCCATATGTTCAAGAACGAGACCTTAAAGTGGCTGGTATATTTGGATTAGGATGGGGTCCTCACTCTGTTGTCACCCAAATAAATTCGATCAGTGAAATTCGATTTGCCTATTGCTTACCTTCAACATACCAAGCAGCTCAAGGAGTGCCTATATTTCTACAATTTGGTTCAGATATTCCTTCATATTCTAATTTGCCAAGAACTAGATTGATAAAATATAAAGATGATGCTTCGTACCATGTCAAATTATTAGACATTTCCATCAATGGTGAAAGACTCAATATCCCATCTCTCTATTTTCTAAAGAGAGGATCTTATGAAAGTGGGTGCACTTTTGAAACCGGATCTACGGTGACTCGTATTTCGCCTAAAGCTTATCGAATGGTTCGGAGAGCTGTGGAAACACATATAGAGAGATTTGTTACAAGCCTAGAAATGGTAAGTGATATGTTTTGGTACGATTTGTGTTATCGAGCGTCCAAACCCTCTAGAGGACATATCAACCTGCCTTCAGTTACTTTTCATTTTGATGGGGATAATGCTGACTTGATGTTAAAACCTGAGACTGCCTTTTATCATAATTCGCATAATTCTCGTTACGATTATATTTGTCTAGATATGGCTCCGGGACAGATGACAGTTATAGGGTCTAATTCACAAGCAAATCATTTTATTGTATATGATCTTTCTGGTCGGAAACTATATTTCGGTCCTCGAGATTGTTCTCGAAATCTTTGAGTCTATGTATGTTGTCTCTTTAGTGTTTAAGTGAAAGAGAATAAAGAAATTTCAGATCGTGATGATATAGAGTTATCAACGCTTTAACGGTCTGTGATAGATGTCATCCAAAGTTTTTTTATCAATAAGAAATTTTCATTTGAACAATTAACTTTTATGAATGATATGTTGTTGGTACATTAAAAAAAAGATTTTTTTTTTCACTAGCAAAGTTCTCACTTGCAGATCCTTTATAGTTTTAAAGTCCTTAAGAGTACTCTAAATATGAATTTTTGGAATGAAATAATTTACCATAAAAATAAATATCGAATCTCTTAAACGGTCCATATGTATGGGACCCAAGTGGGGGGCTCTGATGGGCGTGAGTGGTTTTGACTCGTCTTCGCTGCTGGAGTGGTTGGCCCCGTTGACGGTTCGTAGGCTCGGCATCAGATCTTATATGTTTAGGGTGTAGTTTAGTGATAGTCTTATGTTTAGGTGTACGGCGTGTTCCACCTGGATGGTGGTGTTTTCCACCTTTTGGTGGTGTCTTCCATCGTGTCCGATGGTGTTTTCCACCCTTATTGGGTTGGTGTCCTCCCACCGTTTTTTGGTGGTGCTTTTCCCGCCTGTCTGGCGGAGTCCTCCCACCTGTTTGGTGGTGATTTTGTATTGAGATGGGTTGCCGTCTTCGGCTGGGCTTCAGTGTGCTTTAGGTACTAGATTGAGTCAGTGTTTTGGCATTGTCCACTCTTGTACTACTTTTCCCATAAAAAAAACTAGGCTTCAAATCTTTCCACTACAAAATTCAATAAAATCCTTCTATGTGTATATCCAACAAATTTAATTCGAATTTGGATAACATGCAGTTCAGCCAAATACCGCAAGTGTCAAAACTACGTTGAATCAATTACTTTTTCTTCCGAACTTTCCTCCACATTCTCTCTTGTTCCTGAGCTTTCCAGCGTAAGTCCTCCCACTCACAACCTCCATTCGATTCCCACCTTCCTCCGGCTCCATCCGTGGTGGCTTTCCCCGTCCGTACTTCATCAGTGTCCTCTCTTTGGCCAGCGATGGTGACGTGTTTTGGGGGCTCGCGCTGGCGTATTGGGTTGATGCTGGTGGGGTTGTCAGTGGCGGGGTGGTGCGATGGATGGTTCTCGGCGGGTGGGTTTTGATTGGCGAGGCTTGTGGTTTTTTGGTTCTTTTTGCTCCGATTTTTTGGTGACAATTGCTGCTGGGTTTTGTTGGCAGCTCGATCTTGGACTGGTTGTCGTCGAGCCTGTTTGGAGTTTGCGCCGGCGGGTTTTCTTCCCATCGGGACTTCATAGGCGGCGGCGGATGGGCGGCGGTTCCGGTAGGACTGTTGGTTTGGCTGTACATGGTAGTCTGTATAGGTTGTAGTTTAGGCCGGGTAAAATCGGGTTGTTTGTTTTTATGTTCTATCGGTCGGTGTTTCGGCCGGTGGTCTTCCTGCCTTGGGTGTGACGTCGCACAACTGTTTCCAGCTGGAGTGGCAGGCTTCAAATCTTGCTGGATCTCTTTGTAGAAATGTAGTCAGAGCTTGATTGGTGCTTTTGAAGTTGCCTGCTGAGCTGCTTCTTCTGTTTGGCCATTTTGGCGTTTCTTGGGCCTTCACGCCTCTCGTATGTGAAGATTGTATAGCAGCTGACCGCTGGCCTCGCTTTACACGGATTCCGTTTCCATGTTTTCAGTGTTTGTTGGCTACGTTTTCACTGTTGTTGGTCTTTTCATATATTTGGTTGTGTACTAGTCTATGTACGCATTTGTTCTATCAAAAAAAAAACTACTCGAATCAACCACAACGATGTCGTATTGATTCAAGAAAACTTTACAACATAATAAAATAAATGAAGTTGGTTTGACACTCGGCTGCGCTGCAACGATATATATTGTATTGGCATTGGCAGGAAACAATGTTTAAAGTCCTGCAAATTGTTTGGTAGGCCACCTTACCATATACAAGTAGAACGAACTTTGTGAATCAGCACAAAAGATGAAGACTTTCCTTCATTCCCAACCCTCTTTTATTCATTTGTAATGGTCTCCGATCAGTTTAAATTAAAACTGTTTCTATTCCATGTTTTAAAACTTTATGTATTTTTGATAATTTACTTTTATAATGGCGTAAGTTACATTATTTTTTTTCTTTTTATGAAATGTAAAAAAAAACTATTAAAAATACGTACGCCAGATCTGGTGCAAAACTCAAATATGGTGCAAAATACAAACTCATCTCATCCCATTCATTTTGTTAATCCAAAGGCTGATAATAATTGGAGGAAATAAATTAGTAACTACCATTTATACGTGTAACTCTTTACCAAAAGGGTATAATTGACTAACTCAATAAACAAAATATATTTTATATTTTAATATCTCTGAAATTAAGCACATTCTCTCTCTCTCTCCCCCCTTCTTTTTCCTTCTTCTTCGGACTCAACCTCCACACGCTTCTTCTTCGGATTCAACCTCCATGCTTTTTTACACTCTGGATCATCTTCGATATCAATGGAACTCAACACAAAATCAAATCAACAGTTTTCATAAAGAAAAATTCGAAACTGAACATGACGAACTATAAAATGGCCGTGACAAATTATAAAAAATCAGACTAAATTCGATCAAATTGGAGTAAAACTTCGTTGAACTCAATTTTTCACACTCTGGATCATGTTCGACATCAATGGAACTCATCCCAAAATCAAATCAACAGTTTTCATAAAGAAAAATTCGAAACTGAACATGACGAACTATAAATTGGCCGTGACGAATTATAAAATGTCTTGACATATTATACAATGATACTGCCAAAATCTGGACGAATTTTAGTTACATTTGACGAATTATAGCATTGTTCGTTGAACTTTGCTACAATATGTCGTAATTCATGACGAATTATAGTCCAATTTTGACGAACTATGATATAATTCGTCAAAATTGGATTATAATTCGTTAAGAATTTGTCGATGTTTTTTCCACAATCAGATCTGGCCTCCCTTTACATTCAGGAGAGGAAATTAGAGGGAGCAGCCAGCTGCTGAAGCTTACAGAGATCATCATTGCAGACGATCGAATGAAAGAATTAATTTCACAGGATCAAATCTTCTTTTAGCTGCTGTCAGTGTTTGAAAAATCTGACCCGAGTTTCGATCGGGAGAAGAGTCGATTTGCATTTCGTGGTGGTGGAATGTGACAACGATTTTTGGCCATTGAGCTGAGCGGTGGATTGATTAGGGTTGTCTAGAGAGAGGTTTTGGATCTGAAGTTGACGCGGAGGGGAGTCGTCGGATGAGAGACCTAGAAATAACATGTTTCAGAAATCAGGGGAAACGATGAAATGGACGACATTGTTCAAGGACTTGACGGAAAAGGTTGGATTGACGACCCAAGGGCCGCCTTCATCGTCATCTGCATCGTCATCTGAATTCAGAGAGATTCCGAGTTTGAATTGAATTGTACTACAAAATCTGGAGTGATTGTTTCATGAGGGGAGGAGAGAGAGAGAGTTTTTTAATTGAGAGGAGGAGAGAGAAATAAAGATGATGTATTCCATATTTACCCTGATTAAATATCAATTTGAATTTATATTTATTTATTTTCATTTAATCTCATCCATTGAATTTACAAAATCAAAGGATGTGATTGTTTTGTATTTTTTACAAGAATATGAGTTTTGCACCTGATCCTTTCTCAAAATACGTATATTGAAAGATGTTTCAGGAAATTGTACCAAGGGTGAGTTAGTCATCAAACAAAATTCAAATTTATGCTGTAATTTTCTTTTTTTATAAATATATGATAAAAATATATAAATGATGCATACTAAAATAGAAATTTTAACTTTAAGTGTATAGCAGTAACGTTTTTTTTGGCCAAGTGTATAGAAGTAACTTAGTTTAACGTATAAGGGTTTTTGGGTCAAATAAAAACCATATGTTTTTAAATTAATTTTCAATTTAGCCTAAATCCAAATTTGATTTCCTCATGCGGTCAATTTCAAAATTGGTTTTCCAAAATGACCACATACCCTTACGCGCCGTTGCCAACGGCGCTTTAATTCTAGTATCATTTTTACTCGCTATAATGCCGAGTCAGGGCTTATGAGGCAAAATTTTTAGGCACCTAAGTGGAGTGTGGAGATATTTTGTCCTCGATTTTCTCTCTCATGATTACCTGAAGAGAAAATATCTCAATAACAGCGTCTAAAAAAATTGCCACATAAGCCCATGACTCAACATTATATCGAGTAAAAAACGACAATAGGATTAAAGCGCTGTTGTTAACGGCGCTTTATGTCTTAGGCGCCGTTGGAAACAACACATGAGGGAATGTGACCATTTTGAAAAACCAATTTGGAAATTGGCCACATGGGGAAATCAAATTTGGATTTAGGCTAAATTGGAATTTTTTTTATTTTTTTTGGTGTAAAATAAAAATCACATTTAAATATAAAAATTATAAACCAAAAGTCTCGTTTACATTTTGTTAAGTCTGAACATTATCACATTAGTCTGAACATCATGTTAAGTCTGAACATATCAAATAAGCACAATTAAAAAAAACATATAAAATAAGTCTGAACATTAATGTTTATAGTTTTTATAAATAAATAGAATTGTTACCCAATCTCTACCCAACATATAAATATATAAGTACATAAAAGGAACATAATCAGGTACAAAGTTGATTTTTTGGTACAAAATACAAACTAATCATAACCATTGATCTTGTGATTTGAATGGATGAGATTCAATCCTGATTTTTATTGCATTTTATTTGTGACGAATTATAAAATGGACATGACGAATTATGTCGTCCTTTTTCATTTTTCGGCTCAAAAAGTGACGAATTATAGGTTGATTTTGACGAACTTTATATTTTGTACCAAAAATCAACTTTATACCAGATCTTATTCCGTACATAAAAAACATATAAATGGATAACGTTTTTTCATTAGGCACTATCTATAATGAAATACATTAAAAGAGGATTATGATATTAAAGCGATGTTTATATCACTATTTTAAACTGTGCGATTCGAAACTTTTTCAGAATAAATAATAAGTTTTTTTGCAACAGTCAAAAAAATATTGCACTAGCACTAAGATAAGGTACAAAGTATATTTTTGATGCAAAATGCAAAGTTCGTCAAAACTGGATTATAATTCGTCGTCGAGAAATCGAAAGTACAACATAGTTCGTCACTAATAATTTATAATTCGTCACCTAGAAATTAACCATAAACAAGATTTAATCTCATCCATCCAAATGACCAAATTAATAGCTGAGATTGGTTTGTATTTTTTACAAAAATATGCCCTTTGCACCAGATCCTTTTTCCTAGCACTAAATTAAGGTATTTTTCACAAGACATTTACGAAGTTGAGTCATGTTATCACATTATTTCCTTGAAAACGCACGAGCTACACATCTTATTTGATTGTGCATAATGTTGTGCGACATCTTGTATTACAAATTGCATTAGATAAATATGTATGTAGCGGATTTATGATACATTAAATTAATGATGCATTTACTATAATTTTCATCGTGAATTTTGAAGAAAAGAAATATTATACTGGGAAATGTGTTTTTTATAGAATAAAAGATCACATGAGAAGTGACATGTTTGGTGAGAAATGAGAACTAATCTCATCCATTCATCTTTGTTAATCAATGACTAGATTAGATCGAATTAATTTACATTATTCGTATTATTCGTAGCTTTTCAAAGGATAATGCCTACCATTACATTATTCGTAGCTTTTGAAAGGATAATGCGTAGTATTCATATACATAATACTACGCATTATCCTTTGAAAAACTACGAATAATGTAATGCTACGCATTATCCTTTGAAAAGCTACGAATAATGTAAATTAATTCGATCTAATCCTAGCCATTGATTAACAAGATGAATAGATGAGATTAGTTCTCATTTCTCACCAAAATGTCACTTCTCACAGGAACTGGACTCTTTTTTTTTATAAAGGATCTCCTCCCTTAATTTATTGATTTGAATCAAAAGTCTGACTCTACACAAATCAGGCCTTCAGCGCAAGCAGAAGCTGGCTTTCAAAGGCAAAAAATAACTAGTCCTCAGGAAGTCAAAACAACCTTCACTGGACATGGGACAAGAAAACCAATACCAAACAGGCATGTTTTGTTGAATTTTGTGTAAAATAAGTGTGAATAAAATGATGGTGTGCCCCATTTTGAGAATTAATTTTGAGTGTGAAGGAAACCTCGAAATAATTTGATAAAATACCTTGCGACAAAAGTGGGGGGGAATCATCCGGTTCGACGACGTCAGATTTGGCTTCCAATATGTGTGCCTGCGTCGTACGGGACACGAATGCAGCATCGATTTCGCCGCGGTGGCCAAAAATTGGTTTTTGCCTCGATTCAATTCCTTATTGGGTTCTTCAATGCGCGTGGTAATTTGATCTATATTGGTTTCCCAAGATTCATCAGCCGGCACTGGTTTCCCAATGTCGTACTGCCAGTGTTTCCCAACATCAATAGGGCGGCAATCTTGCTTTAAGGACAGTGTTAGCTGAATCAGCTGCTACGACTCCACCTCCGCCGATGGCTATGACTGGGAATGGACATGCGGGTCTAGTTCCAAACACCACAGTGGCACGAGTGCCTACTGCAGTGATGCCGGCTGATAGGCGGGAGAAGTTCTCTGGTTTGAACTTCAAAACGTGACAGCAGAAGATGCACTTCTACTTGACACAGTTAGGGTTATCCCGGTATCTGACCGAGGAAACACCCACTATTTATGAGGAGGAGTATGATCCTCAAGTGCTGATGGCATTCAACACATGGAAAGATGCTGACTACATGTGTCGCAATTATGTGCTTAACAGCCTCAATGACACACTGTACAATGTGTACTGTATCAAGAGCTCGGCTAAGGAGCTGTGGAAATCTCTGGATCAGAAATACCGAACTGAGGATGCAGGCTCTAAGAAATACATTATGGGGCGCTTCCTTGAATTCCAGATGGTGGATCCAAAGACTGTGAGCAGTCAAGTGCAACACCTGCAGCTAATTATCCATGAGATACATAGTAAGGGAATGAAGATAAGTGAATCATTCCAAGTAGCTGCAGTCATTGAGAAGCTACCTCCGGGATGGAAGGACTTCAAGAATTACCTTAAGCACAAGCGAAAGGAGATGTCTATGGAAGATTTGGTGGTTCGCCTCAAGATTGAAGAGGACAACCGAGGTTCTTAACAAGAGGATAAAGTTTCCTTCTGAGAGGGCCAACATTGTGGAGCATGGTGGTAGCTCCAAGGGGAAGAAAACTTACAGCAAGCTTGGACCCAAAAGTGGGGCATTCAAGAAGAATTCTTAGCCCAAGTTTGCTAGCAAGTGTTTTAATTGTGACAAGGAGCGTCACAGAGCTGCTAAATGCAAGAAGCCACTCAAAAAGAAGAAAAAGGCGAATGTAGTCGAGGTGGATGAAGATCTCTTGGTGGTTATTATCTCTCAACTCAGTTTGATGCATTCCAACCCCAAGGAGTGGTGGTTGGATACTGGAGCAACCCACCACATCTGTTCTGACAAGAATGCCTTCTCAGAGTTGAAACTAACTGAAGCTGGAGAGAAGGTATACATGGGCAACTCGGCCACCTTAGAAGTCAAGGGAAAATAAACTGTGATTCTGAAGATGACCTCAGGAAAGGAGCTGAAGCTGACTATTGTCTCATATGTGCCTGACATTAGGAAGAACTTAGTGTCTGGAGCTTTACTTGATAACCATGGTTTTAAGATGGTGTTTGAGTCCCTGAAAGTTGTGTTCTCTCAAAGGTCGGCATGTATGTGG
Organism: Rhodiola chrysanthemifolia; assembly: GCA_033675395.1. Lineage (NCBI taxonomy): Eukaryota > Viridiplantae > Streptophyta > Magnoliopsida > Saxifragales > Crassulaceae > Rhodiola > Rhodiola chrysanthemifolia. The sequence continues at coordinate 30,512,875 of CM066207.1, read as the reverse complement.
GACGTGGCTATGTGAAAGATGGCATGTGGAAACTGAATGTAATTGCTATCAAATCTATCAATAAAGAAAGTTCTTCTGCTTATTTGCTTGAGTCTTATAATCTATGGCATGGTAGATTAGGACATGTGAATTATGACTCAATAAAGAATCTGATGAAATTGGAATGTATACCAAAACTTCAAATTGATTCTGAACACAAGTGCGAAATTTGTGTTGAAGCAAAATTAACAAGAACATCCTTTCATAATGTTGAAAGAGATACTGAACCCCTTGACTTAATACATAGTGATTTATGTGACTTGAAGTTCATGCCCACAAGAGGTGGAAATAAATATTTTGTGACTTTCATAGATGATAGTTCAAAATATTGTTCAATTTACTTGCTTAAAAGCAAGGATGAAGCAATAGAGAAGTTTGTCATGTATAAGTTGGAAGTGGAAATCCAACTAAATAAAAAGCTCAAGAGACTACGGAGTGATCGCGGTGATGAATATGTAGAACCGTTTGGGACATTGTGTGCACAACACGGAATCATACATGAGGTCACACCTCCTTATTCCCCTCAATCGAATGGTATAGATGAACATAAGGATCACACTATCAAAGAAATGATGAATGCGATATTGCTCAGTTCAGGGTTACCTCAGGGAATGTGGGGGGAGGTCGTTTTGTCGGCTAATTATATCCTAAATAGGATACCCCGCAAGAAGAAAGAAAAATCTTCTTATGAACTATTTAAAGGGAGAAAACCTTCATACACACTTGCGAGTGTCCACTACTGTTGGCTCACTATTGGATTAGTAGAGCGGCAAGTAGGGGTCGAACCCAAGAGAGTCGTGTGGAGTAGTTGTTCTTGAAAAGCAGTAAAGAAATAAGGACAGATTGGGTTTTGTGAGTTTTAGACTGAAAGTAAATGCGTAAGTAAATTACTGAAAGTAAATACTGAAAAGTAAATGACTGAAGATAAGTGCTGAAAGTAAAGAACTGAAAGTAAATACTGAAAAGTACGTGCTGAAAGTAAATACTGAAAGTAAAGTGCGTAAGTAAGTGCGAAAGTAAATACTGAAAGTAATTTGACGAAAGATATTCAGTCTAGGGTCTCTTCTTGTGAAACATCCATCATAGACTTCAAATGATCTTACTTTGTGTTCATAAGTGTGGGTTATTCCATTTCAAGACATAGACTTCTAGTTCTAGCTAGTCTAATACTCCATTGCAAGACGTATTAGACTAAGTGCATCCGTTTGATCTCACATTTCAGTTACAACCAAGCGGATTAAAGAGGGATTGAACCACTCGGAAAAGCTTTGCCATTTCAAGCATCCACTTAACTTCGTTGTTCAATCCGGGATAATAGCACAAGAACTAGTTGAACACAAAAAGCATTAAGTACAAAAGTCTCAAGATGCATACACAAGTATGAACACCCTTGACCGAATATGGTTTTAGCCACTTGTATTCATGTCAAAGAATACAAGAGCCATGACTGAAAAGTAAAGGTACCCGAGAGCTTTGACAAGAAGAAGTAAAGAGGGGAGCTCGGAATCAAGAACAAGAACAAAGAAAAGTAAGATTGCAAGAACTTGACAAAAGAGTAGAGAGCTTTTGGTATTGAAGTGTAAAGATCAGAGATAAGCTCTCAACTTTGGTGTATGTACATGAGTTGTTTCTAAGAACAAGAGGTCTGTTTATAGGCAAAGGCTCTTAACTTAGGGGCTAAGTTTTGGTTTGGAATAACTAAAATCTTTGCTTTTGGATTGGGTTTAGTCAAACCCAATCGAGAGGGTTTTGTAGTAGCTCAATTGAACCGACTTGGATTTGATCGGGTCGAAATTTAGGACTTTGGTTCTTAGCCTTTGAGAGGTGGTTCTGGAATGCTGAGGAGATTCTAAACCGGGCTCATGAAGGTCGCTTGGCCAGAACTTGATTGGAGCTAGGTCGTGCCCTAGAATGGCCTGAAATCTCGGCTGTTTGGCCTTGTCGACCATGGGCTGGTTTCACTCGGGCGTTTTGTCTGGGAAGTGAGATCATCCGAGTTATTGGGCATTTAGAACAACTTGGTCGAGCCGGATTTGCCAGATTCGCCCGTCTGGTCGAGCAACTTGGTTTCGGTGTCTATCAGCGTGCCCGGGACTATTGCTTTGGAATTGGGCCAACTGCCAATCTGCTCGGGCGTTCTCCTTGGTTCAGTGACATTGGCTGACTTGTTTTCCATTTTGATCAACTTGGTTGAGTCAGATTTGTCATCGGAGTCCGTCTGGTCGAGCGACTTGATTTCAGCGTTGAACTGCTCGGCCGGGGCCTCGGGCGGTGCTCGGGTGCTGCTCGGCCAAAGATACCTTGTGATGTTTTTGGCACAAAATGCCATCTTTAAGCTCGATTCCTCTTTAGACTCCCAAAATGCCTGAAATGCAAAACGACCTTAACAAGTAAGTGTTCTTAGGACCAAGTGTCGTTTAAGGTGGGTTTAGTTGACTCGATGAGTCGTATAAATATGGCTCATCATGGATGCAAACCACTTGATTCCAATTGGATTTTCACTAAGAAAATGAAAGTAGACGGTACAATTAAAAGTACAATGCTATACTTGTGACCAAAGGGTATAGACAGAAAGAAGGTCTTGACTACTTTGATACTTTCTCACCCGTGACAAGGATCACTTCCATTAGAATGATAATTGCCATTGCAGCACTGCGCAATTTAGAAATTCATCAAATGGATGTGAAGACTGCTTTCTTAAATGGAGACCTTGATGAAGAGATATTTATGGAACAACCTGAGGGTTGTATTGTGCCAGGACAAGAGAGAAAATTATGTAAACTTGAGCCTCTCTATGGTCTAAAACAAGCGCCTAAACAGTGGCATGAGAAATTTGACAAGGTAATATTGTCAAACGGATTCAAAATTAACGAGTGTGACAAATGTATATACATCAAAAACACTGAACATGGATATGTGATTTTGCGTTTATACGTCGATGATATTTTCATTGTAGGGAGCAATGAAATATTGGTCAAATCCACTAAAGGCATAATAAACTCAAGGTTTGATATGAAAGATATGGGACTAGCTGATGTAATTTTAGGGATTAATTACAAGAACGACAGATGGATTTGTGTTGAACCAATCACACTACATTGATAAAATCTTAGACAAGTTTGAAAAAGATAGCTTAGGAGTATGTAGAACTCCTATAGAAAAGAATCAACACTTGTCTAAAAACAAAGGAGAAAGCATCTCCCAAGTAGAGTACTCAAGAGTAATAGGCAGTCTAATGTACTTAATGAATTATACAATACCTGATATTGCCTATACTGTGAGTAGGCTTCCAAGATATATGATGGATCATAATTGTATGAATCATAAACACAGTTAAACCCACCAAATTAGACTCTTTGTCTATTTAACTTTTGCTTGTTAGTTCCGATATTTATCTACAGGGTATTTTGAAGTCTAGAGAGAATACAGGCTAAGGAGGAGTTTTTAAGCTGAAAATGAATTACGAGTCATTCCAAGTCACGACCAGACTTCGACTATACAAATCTCATGAACCTGACATGGAATCACTCAAAATAAGTCCAACCGAAGAGCAACCAGAGTCAGTCCGGAGCTGAAAGGATCCGATGACTTTTGGAAAAAGTCACAAAATCACACAAACTCTCTTCTCTCCTCCATTTAGCCGGCGGCTTTTCCTCCTTGGTGACTCACCACCGGCGGCTTTTGGAGGATGAAGCCACATGGGGTGGCGGCTACAAGCTCCTCCTCCCATCTTGTGCCAAGTGTTGGCCTCTCCTCACTCTCCTTAGCCTATAAATAAGACATCTCCTTCCCTTTGTAAATCATCCCACAATCCTCATTTCAAAACATCCTCCATCACAAAGCTCTAGCTTCTCTCTAGATTTTGGGCACTACTCTTGTAAACACTTGTTTTAAATCTATAATACTCCTGTTAGTTCTTGAGTATTCTAGTTGTTCTTGAGTTTACTCCTGTTGGTTCTTGAGTATTCTCCTTTTACTTTACTGTCTTTTGAAAACCTTCAAGTATTTAGCTATGATGTCCTGTTCCATGGATATTCGTAGCTGAACCCTTCATTCGGTTGAAGGGGTGTACTTGTGTCTTAATATGTTTTAGGCCCTACTCTTAATGCCTCTATGTGTTCAAAACTTGTTCTATGTGCCACATATTAGGTTAGAACTTCCAAGGTTGAGTGGATGCTTGGAATGGCAAACCTCTTCCGTGGGGTTCGTAAACATACTCGGATAAGTGGATGCTTGGAATGGAAAAACTTATCTGAGGAGTTTGACCTCTTTAAAACACCATTTGGTTGATCGGGTGATTGATCAAATGGATGCACATAAGGCTAATATACCTTGGAATGGGGTATTAGTCTGAATAGAACAAGTGCTCTATGTCTTGGAATGGACTAGACAGTGTGGCAAATCAAGTGCTTGGAATGGCCTTGATACACTTTTGAATACATAGTATGATTATTAGAGGTCAATGATAAACAGACTATGATACAAAGCCCCTAAAACCGAATACTTTCCTTAACTTAAAACATCATCTGCACTTTACTTTCAGTCTCAATATCAACTGCAATATCAACCGCTTACTCTCCGCAAGACTTATCCTTCAAGCATCCCACTTGCTGCAAGTCTTCTCCTTTTACTTTCAGTACTTTACTTTCTGCACTAAAATCCCAACCAACCCACTTACTTTTCTGTACTAAAACTAAAACCAACAACCAACCACTCACTTTTCATCGCTAAAACCTCAATCCACCTAAAATCACGCTCCCTCTCAGTACATTCCTCAAAGAACAACTATCCCCCTAATTCCCTTGGGTTCGACCCCTACTTACCACTTGCTACCCAGTAGTAAAGTCGCGAGTAGCGGACTTATAAATATATTCTTGACTTTTGCACACAACGACTGTGCATCCGTCAAAATTGGCGCCGTTGCCGGGGAATTAGTCGTGGGATTAGTTGTTCTTTTCTTTCCCTTCTCATCTCTTCATCACACTATGTATGCATGGACTACGCGACATCTTCCTCAGTTCGGAGGAACGGATGGAGAAGACCCCGTAATACATTGCCAAAACTTCCACCATATTTGCCGCCACATAAAACCTGAAAACGAAATGTTAGAGGAATTTAAGTTAAAATGCTTCAAATTTGCTTTAACTGACTTCGCGACAATTTGGTATTAGACATCAACCGCTATGCATGCTGAATATTATGTGGACCTTCGCACTCAATTTCTGAAAGAATTCTCCCCCCCATCCTTACGACATGACACCCGCGAGAAGATCATCTGCCTTCAGCAATCCCGGGATGAGACTTTAGATGAATACTACACGTACTATGACACCATCGTCTCACGCTGCCCGCACCATGGATTCACCGAAGTATTCCTTCTTCAAAAATTCCTTTGTGGAATAAGGCAAGATGAGTTCTCAAGGATCAATGACGCAGTGGGAGGATCAGCCATGCACTTATCCCTGACTCAAATGTGGGATGTTATAGACGACTTGGCCGAAGCCACAAAACGAAGGCCAATGCCCCGACCTAATAGAGGAATACAGAGGATAGAGGCTAGTCCAGAAAGGAATGAAGAAGGCATTACAGAGGACGAGATGGACGAATCAGATGCAGAAAGCTCTGAAGAAGAGCCTACATTGGATATCACACCTGAGCCATCAGAAGAATCAGATATAGAAAGCACCGGAAGCAACGAGGAAAAGCCTTCATGGGAACTTGAGACCGTGCCATCAGAGGAGGAAGCCCAGAACACCACTGGCAAGCTGCCCGAGTCATACCCAACTATCATTACCGAAGCAGCCAAAACCATCCGAGACCGGATCCTCACAGACAGACAGGACGGGACAGGACCAAGCCTTAAGATGCAAGCTTCCCAACTTTTTCCCTTGATCAATAAACAAATTGCAGAAAACTATGTGATCAATGAAGAGGCTAAAAGAAGGATGGAAGAAGGGCCTAATCAGAACGACTCCTTGATGGAGCAATTTTTCGCCACAACTAGACACGGCAGCCCTGAACCGAAGAGAACCCAATTCAAGAGACTAGTAGTGAAAGGTCCCTCGCCTTCTCAGAGACGATGGAAGGAGAAACCACCAGAACCATGGGAACTGGACCCAAGCCCATCATCCCCCAAAAACCCAGGAAAAGTCAAGGCTAGAATCAACGCAGGTGCTGCGGCAAAATTTGACTTGAGCCACCCATGGGATCCAAACTTGTGATCCCCATGCGTCGAGCCAACGACGTTAAACAAAGGCACTGGTCGGGAGGTAACCCGACACCTATCTTACTTTCAGTCATTTATTTTCTGTCATTTAGTTTTTACCTTAACAGTCGCTCTCACCCACTTTTTTGTATAGAAGGAATGACCCCTTGTAGGAATCGATTCTTGGAGCAAGATCAGATCAGCCAGGCAGCTTCCGAGAAATTACCGGGCCCGCGCTGAGAGTTCAAGGCCCCAGCCGAACTCCCTCGATTATCCAGCTCAAGCTATGACGTTCCACGACACGACACAGTAAAAGGGAGTTCAGTTCTTCTCTTTTCCTTAATATCATTTCCTTCTCTTGTATATATTTGCATGACTTTTGAACTAAGTCGTGCTGAAAGGCACGCCTTCGTTCAAAAGTGTGGGGTGAGAACTGCTTGTGTACACAGTTAACATGCTTTTTCTTTTTCCTTTTCCCTTAATATTATCTTTTTGAAAATATGAACTTGAGAATGTGAAAAAGAAAGATCTAAATTCATGCATTTACCTTGTGAAAATTCAACTGTTTAAAAACTTAGAATTTAACTTCTCATTTGTCCCTTTGTGCTGAGATATACAGGGGATGTGGAGTTGACATAAACTGCCATAGAGAGGCTTGGCAAGCACTCGAAGGATCGAATCTAACTATATGGTTTACGAAGTCAGTGGAGGCTGCACTTCGGGTTTCAGTAAAGATTGAAGTCATCTCCGCCATGCAGTGTTTATGCAAGAGGCGGGACGGGAATCAAACCGTCCTATCTCTAGTCAGAGTAGCCGGGAAAATAAATGAGCAACCCTCATTTTGACCCGCGCGAAACGACGAGGATGAGAAAGAGCGGGGAGGTATTTCCATATGCTTGCGGGCGACGATTGGACCTCCCAAAAAGGCTGAGAAAATGGACTAGCAAGTCACAAAGAAGTAAAAGCTCAAAGAAGCTAATCAAAGGCCAAAGGCCAAAATTGTGAAGGTTTTAACCAAACAAAAGTGAAGAAACTCCAACTCAATATCAAAGGCCAAAGGCCGATTCACTACAGAAGCTGTCCCTCGCCAAAAAGAAATCAAAGTGCTCAACTCAGTGAAACCCGAACCGAATCACGTGCTAGAGAAAGCTACAAGGAAACCATATAGTGCGAGTCGATCCCGAGAATGCAGTCCAGGAGCCTAAAAAGGGCTATCTCCCGAAACATCCGAATTAATTTGCATCTCGGCACGAAGGTACAAGTATCAAGTTTCTTCTAAGTATTTACACGGTTTAGTTTGGTAATAAGTAAGTAATGCATGAATTTGGATAAATCCAGTCCCATAGTCTCACTTTCATATTTAAAAGTTTTTACTTAGATTGTGTTCCGCCCTTAAAAAGCATTGTTTGGGACGAACAACTAAAAGTGTGGGGTGATCTGATGGACCATAATTGTATGTATCATAAACACAGTTAAACCCACCAAATTAGACTGTTTGTCTATTTAACTTTTGCTTGTTAGTTCCGATATTTATCTACAGGGTATTTTGAAGTCTAGAGAGAATACATGCTAAGGAGGAGTTTTTAAGCTGAAATGAATTACGAGTCATTCCAAGTCACGACCAGACTCCGACTATACAAATCTCATGAACCTGACATGGAATCACTCAAAACAAGTCCAACCGAAGAGCAACCAGAGTCAGTCCGGAGCTGAAAGGATCCGATGGCTTTTGGAAAAAGTCACAAAATCACACAAACTCTCTTCTCTCCTCCACCTAGCCGGCGGCTTTTCCTCCTTGGTGACTCACCACCGGCGGCTTTTGGAGGATGAAGCCACATGGGGTGGCGGCTACAAGCTCCTCCTCCCATCTTGTGCCAAGTGTTGGCCTCTCCTCACTCTCCTTAGCCTATAAATAAGACATCTCCTTCCCTTTGTAAATCATCCCACAATCCTCATTTCAAAACATCCTCCATCACAAAGCTCTAGCTTCTCTCTAGATTTTGGGCACTACTCTTGTAAACACTTGTTTTAAATCTATAATACTCCTGTTAGTTCTTGAGTATTCTAGTTGTTCTTGAGTTTACTCCTGTTGGTTCTTGAGTATTCTCCTTTTACTTTACTGTCTTTTGAAAACCTTCAAGTATTTAGCTATGATGTCCTGTTCCATGGATATTCGTAGCTGAACCCTTCATTCGGTTGAAGGGGTGTACTTGTGTCTTAATATGTTTTAGGCCCTACTCTTAATGCCTCTATGTGTTCAAAACTTGTTCTATGTGCCACATATTAGGTTAGAACTTCCAAGGTTGAGTGGATGCTTGGAATGGCAAACCTCTTCCGTGGGGTTCGTAAACATACTCGGATAAGTGGATGCTTGGAATGGAAAAACTTATCTGAGGAGTTTGACCTCTTTAAAACACCATTTGGTTGAGCGGGAATGATTGATCAAATGGATGCACATAAGGCTAATATACCTTGGAATGAGGTATTAGTCTGAATAAAACAAGTGCTCTATGTCTTGGAATGGACTAGACAGTGTGGCAAATCAAGTGCTTGGAATGGCCTTGATACACTTTTGAATACATAGTATGATTATTAGAGGTCAATGATAAACAGACTATGATACAAGGCCCCTAAAACCGAATACTTTCCTTAACTTAAAACATCATCTGCACTTTACTTTCAGTCTCAATATCAATTGCAATATCAACCGCTTACTCTCCGCAAGACTTATCCTTCAAGCATCCCACTTGCTGTAAGTCTTCTCCTTTTACTTTCAGTACTTTACTTTCTGCACTAAAATCCCAACCAACCCACTTACTTTTCTGTACTAAAACTAAAACCAACAACCAACCACTCACTTTTCATCGCTAAAACCTCAATCCACCTAAAATCACGCTCCCTCTCAGTACATTCCTCAAAGAACAACTATCCCCCTAATTCCCTTGGGTTCGACCCCTACTTACCACTTGCTACCCAGTAGTAAAGTCGCGAGTAGCGGACTTATAAATATATTCTTGACTTTTGCACACAACGACTGTGCATCCGTCAATATACGAGTAATCCAGGAACAGAACATTGGAATGCAATCGTAAGAATACTGAAGTATTTACAATTCACTCGTAACTACGATCTACATTATACCAGATATCCCGAAGTCATTCAAGGATACACTGACGCAAGTTGGATATCTGATTGACAAGACTCAAAGGTCACAAGTGGATATGTGTTCACTTTGGGAGGTCTAGCCGTGTCGTGGAAATCCTCTAAACAAATAACCCGATCCACGATGGAAGCCGAGTTCGTGGCATCTGACAAATGCGGCAAAGAGGTAGAGTGGTTAAGGAATTTTGTAGAGGATATTCCTGGTTGGAAAACCCCTGTGCCACCAATCTGTGTATATTGTGATAACCAAACAACAATTGGTAGAGCACAGAATATCATGTATAATGGTAAGTCTAGGCACATACGTCGAAGACACAATACCAGTAGACAACTTCTCTCATCCGGAGTCATAAGCATTGACTACGTGTGGTCCAAAGAAAACATAGCGGATCCGTTAACTAAAGGGTTAAACAGGGACCAAGTAGAGATAACGACAAATGGAATGGGACTGAAGCCTTTTGATTATTAATATCAAAACACATGCTTAAGCCCTTTTGGAAATAAAGTCGAGGCAACGAAAAACCCTTCCATGATGACTGGAGATCCCAAGAACTTGGATCAAAGGGACCACCTAATTGTTAAGACTATGAGGTCACTGTGGGGGGTAACACCCCAGTCCTATTCCCAAATAAAATAGTGACTCCCGCACGAGGTTAAGCTTGAAGCTTTTAATGATTCTAGTAATTTGAATAGTGAGATTAAAATAGGTAACGCGGGATTACTTTAAGAAAGAATCACATATGTGAGAGCGAAGTGAGGCCGCTTCAAAGGAGAATTCAAAGGGCTTAATTCTTTATAAACTCTTGCAGAACTAGGAAAGGGGAGTCAGGGCCAAAATGAACCCACCAGTAAGAGTCAAGTATGGTCAGGAAGATATCTGTGGGGGACATTACTTTCGTTTACATTATAAGATGAAAAGTTTAAAGACAATCACGTCTACTGAATAGTCAGTAAAGAGAACATGTTTTCCCAAAAGGAAGGTTCAAGGGCGTAGCCTACCTATCCTATGCTGATATCAACCGTAGAAGCTATCACCACATTGAGTCGAGTCATGATTATCGATTTGGATTATTTATCGTTTTCACCACTCGATTTTCTTCATGTGGGGGATTGTTGAATTTTGTGTAAAATAAGTGTGAAGAAAATGGTGGTGCGCCCCATTTTGAGACCTAATTTTGAGCGTGAAGGAAACCTCGAAATAATTTGATGAAATACCTTGCGATAAAAGGTATGAAATCGAATGTAGAAATGCCAAAATCGAATTGATATCGAATGTGAAATTGTTCCATAGTTGGACCAAAACTAATGGAAACATGACTTCGGTAGGAACGAATATGTAGATTGATTTCACTTGAGTGAAATCAATTGTCCCACATTGGAAGCTAAATAGGAACAATTTGTGTTCATATATGATTTCATTATTATGCTTGTTAAGATAATAAAAGAAACTCTCTCCCAACACCCACGTGGGTGCCCAGGGGGAATCATCCGGTTCGACGACTTTGGCTTCCAAAGTGTGCGCCCACGTCGTACGGGACACGAATGCATCATCGATTTCGCCACGATGGCGCGATTCGGTTTTGCAAACTTTTATTTTGGTTTTTGCCTCGATTCAATTCCCTATTGGGACTTGGTTTATGAACCATAGCAGCACTTGGTAACCCAATGTCTTTATTGGTCTCCCAAATCACTTGGTTTTCGAACCATAAGCCGCCTTGGATTTATGAGGCAGAGACAGACCTCTCCTATAAATTCATGCTCGTTCTTCCCTTCAAAGGACCTGAAAAAAAAAAAAAAACTTTCCTCCTCAATTTTCTCATTCGTTTCGTCTTAGTCTGCTGGTGATAGTAAAAAGGATTGTTTTTTTCTGTATTCATATATGCATCAGTGTCTTTTGTTCAGTAACTTCATCATATTCCGCCTGTAATTTAAGCGATGGTTCTAACATGTTTTACACAAGCAAGGTAAAGCACTTTGTAAGATCTCCTAATGCTGCCATCTTCGTGAGTCTGCCGGTTACGAGAAACTGTAACATGTTGATCACAAATTTGGTGTTCGCAGAAAAACCTTCTGTTAGCGTACTCACTAGCAGTCGCATTAAGTACAAAAGGTGGAGGAGCCTCCTCTGTCGCGCCTTGAGCAATTGCAAAAGCCCATGCAATTGCCGCACCATTAATATTAGAACAAACCCTCTGAAACATAATGTCCTTATACTTTCTCCTGAAAACACCCTGCGGATAAAGTTCATTCCAAGGAATATCGTCTCTCTTGTCATCCGCGATACATTTCATATATGGGTGACGGAGCGCACTGCACTGTCGTTAAGGTGCAATGTCTCTGTGCAAAAATAAATTTATAAGTCCGCTACTCGTACTCTACTATTGGGTAGTAAAGTGGTAAGTAGGGGTCGAACCCAAGGGAATTAGTTGATAGTTGTTCTTTCGAAGATGGAAATTAAGACAGTTGGGGGTTGGTTGCGATTTTAGTACTGAAAGTAGCGTGGGTTGGTTGTGATTTTAGTACTGGAAAGTAAATAACTGAAAGTAAAGAAAGTAAATACGAGACTGAAAGTAATTACTGAAAAGTAAAGTGCTTGAAGGACAAGACTTGCGGAAATTAAAGTGCTTGAAGGACAAGACTTGCAGAAAGAAATTGCTTGAAGGACAAGACTTGCGGAAAGTAAGCAGTTGATATGGACTGAAAGTAAAGTAACAGGTGTTATTGCAATTAAAAGAAGATTCGGTATCAGGGGGCCTTGTATCATAGTCTGTTTATCATCGACCTCTAATGATCATACTAAGTGTTCAAAGATGTATCAAGGCTATTTCTAGCACATGACTTGCCACATCATTTAGAACACTTGTTCTATTTGGGCTAGTTCCTCCTTTCGAAGTATCTTAGCTTATGTGCATCCATTTGATCTTCAGTTACGATCAACCAAATGGTGTTTAAAAGAGGTCGAACTCCTCAGATAAGCTTTGCCCGTTAAAGCATCCACTTACCCGAGTATGTTCATGAACCCCACGGAAGAGCTTTGCCCGTTAAAGCATCCACTCAACTTTGGAAGTTCTAACCTAATATATGGCACATAGAACAAGTTTTGAACACAAAGAGGCACTAAGAGAAGGGTCTAAAACATTGTATGATACTAGTACACTCCTTCAATCGAATGAAGGGTTTAGCTACGAATATCCATGGAACAGGACATCATAGCTAAGTACTTGAAAAGTAGAGGTTTTTGAAAGACAGTAAAGTAAAGTTTTCAAAAGTAAAGACAGGAAAGTAAAAGGAGAGTACTTCAAGAACCGACAAGAGTACTCAGGAACAGTAAGGAAAAGCTTGAGTACTTCAAGAACCGACAAGAGTACTCAAGATCAAACTTCAATATCAAAGTAGTGTGATTACATGGATGGTGCCCAAACTCTAGAGAGATAAGTGAATTGTGTTTTTGATTTTTGGAATGAATTACAAAGGCAATGGAGGTGTCTATTTATAGGCTAAGGGAAGTGAGGAGATGAAGACACATGGCTCAAGATGGGAGGAGAGGAGCAAAGCCGCCGGGTGAGGTGGAGGGGAGGGGGAGCCGCCCCCCATGTGTCATCTTGACACTCAAAGCCGCCGGCCATGTGAGGTGGAGGGGAGTGGTTGAGAGTTTTGTGATCTTTTCCCCAAAAGTCATCGGTCCTTTCAGCTCCGGTCTGTCTCTGGTTGCCCTTCGGTTGGATTTGTTTTGAGTGTTTTTATGTCAGGTTCATGAAAATTGTACAGTTGGAATCTGGTCGTGTCCTGACTCGTAATTCATTTTCAGCTTTAAAACTCCTCCTTAGCTTGTATTCTCTCTGGACTTCAAAATACCCTGTAGATAAATATCGGAACTAACAAGCAAAAGTTAAATAGACAAAGAGTCTAATTTGGTGGGTTTAACTGTCTTAATGAATCATATAAATATGGTCCATCAATGGGCTAGAACAAACAACAAGCTTCACATCCAAGCCCTTAGCTCTGGCTGCATCAATAGCCCTTACCACTGAAATCCATGAGATCACCAAAGTCATCTAACCCCTGCACTTCTCTGCCGAAAAGGAACTTGGAACACCCATTGAAGTCCCTACAAATAGGACCACAAACAAGCCTTTCCAGCTTTCTCACAATTGCCATGGCCATGGTCACACCAGTCACATGTAAGGGGACTCTTCTCTATATGCTAATCTCCTTAAAATGCTTGATAACCGTGATGCCAAGTAAGTTGATGACTCTTTGAGACTCAGGAGGCCTGGGATAATTACTGGGAATCAAGTGTGAAATCTTCCCCTGGTAGATGAGACGTTGTTCTGGTCGGGTGCAGAACAACAGCAAGAACAACTTATGCGAAAAATAAATGCAGTGCAGAAAATAAACGACACGCAAAGTTGTTACCCAGTTCGGCGTTAACGAGCCTACTCTGGGGGCCGTCTCCTAGCCCGATGGATAGCAATTCACTATTAGTTGAGTATTGCGAGTACAGGAATTACCGTTTACAGAATCCCTCTTAAAAAACCTGAGCCTCGGACACTCTAGCAATTGCACTCTAGGTCTCCCCCTAGATCTTTGCTCCCGCTCCGTATCCACCAAAAAGATTCTCCGTGAGAATCAACGCCTTCTCCCGAATGCACAGAACAGAATAGCAGTGCGTGTACCTTCAGTGTTGTTCTATGATCAATCTGCTGAGCACCAGCACTGATTGAATCCGAGCGCCTTTGAGTAACCAGTGACGATTAACTCTCCAGCCGATTACGAGCGTCGTGAATAACCAGTTACGATTAGTTCACCGCCGTTAGCCTCCTCCTCCCTTCAGTGAGTATGAGCGTGATTTATTTCTCCGTAAGTGCTGACTAATACCTAAGCATTAGCCCTCCTTATATAGAGCGGTAGAAACCCTAAGGCAATTAGGATTCCTAAACTAAACCGCCTATAACCTTAGGAAATCTTTCCTAATCAATTGCGCATATCCCTTGTAGATAATCCTCTATTCGAATCTTCAATTCTTGATTAGGCAATCTTCGATTATCTTCTAGACTAAGATAGCTTCAAACGCAAGCAACCGACTCCAAGGAACTCTTCGATTATCCATATGCACCGACTTGCCAAAACTGATCTTGGAAATATCTTCAGGCGAAGTTGTGCTACGTCGGTTGAAACAAGTTTCCAAATCTGAATTTGGAAACTTTCAACATCTGTCCATTGATGTGCAACCGCCTTACTCTTCCAACGGTCATCTGAGTTTCCTAATCTGAATTAGGAAACACTCCATCTGCTTCAACTTGTTCCAGGACAGTTGTCTCTGCTAGACTCGAACAACAGCTTGAACAACTATACTAAGTTTTGCCAAACTACATGCCATAAGACTAACAATCTCCCCCTTGGCATTTTTGGCAAAACTACCTACTGTAATCTACCTGTACTAGTATTACAGTTGAATCTTTGAGGAGATTTCAAACTCCCAAGCTGTGCTACTAGCTAAGCTACTGACTTGAATCTTTGAGGAGATTTCAAAATCCGAACAAAAATTAAGCATACGATGAATCTTTTAAAGAGATTTCAAACTCTCAGCATAAAAACATACCAAGCACAACTGAATCTTTTAAGGAGCTTTCAAACTCCGAAACTACTCCCCCTTTTTGCCACAAAGTGACAAGGGAGCACCAAAAAGATAAACAAAACTAGAGTTCAACAAGCAGATACGATTGTTTTAAAAAAAACAGAAAATATCACCAGGAGCTAGTAGTCAGAGTCTACACTAGCTTCATCATCAGCTGAGACAGCTTCATCTTCTTCCTCGGGATAGCGAAGTCCAACCAAAAGCTTCGTGATCTTTTTCTTTCTTGCCATGAGTAGCACAATTCTTTCATTAGCATCAGCAAGCTCTTCTTCGAGATGCGTGATAATCTTTCTTCGAGTAGCCGACGGAACATGAGCACTTAATTCCTCCAGAGTTGTCTCAGACAACTTCTTCTTTGGCTTGACAGTAGCATCCAGGTCTAGATCAACAATATGCTTTCCAGAGAAATGCTTGTGATCTGCAAGAAAAACCTTTGGAGAGCCAGTCAACACATCTTGACATGTTAGGATATCTGGATGTTGTGCCACAACAAGTTGATGAATCAGTGATGGGAACCCAAAAGGATGATTGACCCTGATGGAGCTAGCATGGCCAGTTTGGGATGATTGACCCTGATGGAGCTAGCATGGCCAGCAATCTGATCATATATGAGACGACCAAGGTCAATTTTCTTTCCAGCTCCTAAGGACTTCAGAAAGGCTCCCATTGATCGGCCAAGAGTTGTGTGATGGTTGTTCGGCATCCAGTTGTGAACTGCAATGCTGTGGAGCAAGGAGCGCTTTGAAGACAGGTCCTTGACTGGAAAAGACATGGTAGACCACCTTGAACGAACACCACCTGTAAGAGCAGCTGCAATCTTGTGCCAATTGGGGTTCTCTCCAATATTCAGAGTTCCGGCTTCAATTCCAAGGAAGTCATTGATACTATCTGGAGCGATGACCACCATCTTGCCCCTCACACTAGCCATGCCGAAGGAGGCATTCTCAATGTCAGCAAAGCCTTCTGGAAGATTCACAATAACTTCCCTTACCAGATTAGCTGCAAACGGTTTTGCCATTGACACTGATGGCCACAAGTCAAGCTCTTTGATCAGACTAACAATCTCTTTGGCTGCATATTTGTCAGCCTCCAACACCCTTTCAGCCACGATCTTCCTCTTTTGAACAAATTCCCACTTCTTAGCATGATCGTCTGACACAAACCACACACCATTCACCACAACTCCAGATTCAAACTGGACTTTCTTACCTTTTTCTTTTATCTTCCCAGCAGGAGAACTTGTCTTAGCTTTGTTTGCTGCAGGAGCAGCAACCTTCTCTTGAGCAGAGGAGTCAACCAAACCTGGAATCTCCTCAGGGGTAAGAGCAGACGCCTTTCGTTTCTTTGGCGCTTTCTTTGACCTTGATGCTGGCATTGATTTGGCGACATGTTCCTTACTTGCTGGAATATCTTTCTGAATTTCTTTGACTAAGTCGGACAGCTTGATTGATTCATCTTCAGATACCTTACACTGCTCCTCTATCTCTTCATCCACAACCGCTTGATCTGGTTGATTGACTTCACCCTCTTCAGTAATTTTAGAGTTGAATTCTTCTTCAACATAGTTCTCCAATCATCAACTTCATTGGACTTATTCTGGGAAAGCTCTTTTTCCACAATGATTGGCACCTCAGTATCTACTTTCGCATGATCTGCCTGTTCCTCTGAACCAGCACTTCCAGCTTCTTCTTGTTCTTCCTCATCAGAACTCTCAACAGAAGCATCACTCTGCTCCTCTTCACTAATATCTATCTCAGCCACATCTACACATTATCTTTTTCACCAGATTTTTCTTCATCATATTCAGAAACAACCACCTTTCGTTTCACAACTCCAAACTTTCCTTTCACAGGTGTTTTCTTTCGAGCGACTAACTTAATCCTCACGCCCTTTCCCACAGGAGAACTCCCCCTGCACAGTAGCCACACCCTTTGGCTTTTCTACAACCACTTTAGAGCCTTCCAAAGACCCACCAGTCGAACTAAGACAACTTGCTTTAGTAAATTTGGAAATTTTAGCAGTTACCTCTTGTGATGTCTTCTTTGCTGGTTGTTTGGTAGAAAGAGGTTTCTTGGGGTTTTGCTCCGGAACAGAATTAGGTATTTGCTTCTCTTTTGCCACAACAACCTCCGTTACCATCTCAGGTTTGTCAGACACGGCCTTCTTAGGAGCGGAAACCTTTGCCACCATAGTTTTAGACTTCTTCAGGACGGTTACCTTTTCTATGGCATCCGATTTTGATTTTGCTGTTGTTGCTTTATTGCTCGCCGGTTTAGGGTTTTTATTGACCATCTTTGGATCATCAACAGTCTTCGATGATGCTTCAACCATCACTGCTTTAGACACCTTGTTCTTCCTCGTGACTACCATTGATGAACTTCGTCAAGCTTCGTCTAAGGTTTTGTCGGGAGAGAAAGAGCGAGACACGAACAGTTGAATTGAGCGAATTTTGATTTTTAGAAACTCCATCTTATTTTGGCAAGGCATAAATATCTTCTCGAGACTCCCAGGCTGCCACGTCACTTTACACTATTAAAAAATATTTGAATATTTTTGAATATCTTTGGTAGACCAACCGTTTCTTCTTTTACCAGCCACCGCCTTCCACGTCAGCCCTAAACATATCTCCTTCTGGCTCTAGCTGACGGACATGTGCTGAAACAACTTAGTTGTTGGTGACACACAGATCCGGTGAGGATCTAGGTGTCTGAATCCAAATGTTGTTCATCATCACTTGTTCCAACCTGTATTGTTCCAGAATCGACTTTTTCAACAGCTTCCTGGTGTAACTTCCCTCAATATCAACTTCTCTCAACATCGACTTCTTCCATAGCATCTTGGTGTAACAGCTCTCAAAGTCAGATCTTGCATAGTTGGCGTAGCTTCCCTTCGTGTTAACACCCCTTCGAACATAGCCATGGTTGTGACAATCAACCTATGCTGTGGGCGTCTTCACACGATGACAACAGTGCTTGAGCCTCCTTCTAACATTCTTAAAGTGAGAAGTCTTCACAGAGGTTGGAAGACATGTAACCCCACCTGGTGAATGAGCATGCATCTGCCTGACTGGAGTCTTTATGTCTTTACTCGGTATGTATGGAGTCATAGCAGTGGGTAGACCAAAATCCACTAAATAGCAGTTGTTTGAGGCTCTCCTTCCAGTGAGAACAATTTGATTTTGGTTGTTCTGCACGATACACTTGTCCTGTGTGAACTGGACACGGTTATCCCTATCGCATAACTGGCTTATGCTGATTAGATTTGCCTGCAAGCCTTCAACGAGAAAAACCTTGGTTAATCTAGGCAGGCCTGGAACCTTCAATGTTCCTCTTCCGATAACTCTGCCTCCTACTCCATCTCCAAAAGTCACAGATTTGCCTTTGAATCTTTCAACGTTAGTTAGAAACTCAGGATTGCCAGTCATGTGTCTAGAACATCCACTGTCAAAATACCATCTTTGCATCTCCGGAAGACTTGTGGAACTGAAGGCAGCAAGGCATACATCCCCTTTTTGTTTGGATTTCCATACTTTCTCCATGAGGGGTTTTGATACCTCATGACGTTGACTCAACTTCCTGAGGAACTGGTGGTAGTGAGGGCATCTTGACTTGAGATGTCCCACTTGATTGCAGTAGA
Organism: Rhodiola chrysanthemifolia; assembly: GCA_033675395.1. Lineage (NCBI taxonomy): Eukaryota > Viridiplantae > Streptophyta > Magnoliopsida > Saxifragales > Crassulaceae > Rhodiola > Rhodiola chrysanthemifolia. Next base: position 30,494,195 of record CM066207.1, on the reverse strand, counting down.
AGCACCTTCGTGTGTTCTGCCTCTTTGTGGTGGACCAACCAGAGTTTCTTCGTGCGAGATGATCTTCTGGAACAACATATGTGCTAGGTTCAGCTTTCTCCAATGTTGTCCGTACGTTCTTATTAGTTCCCAGGCAGTCTTCTGGACACGAGTTGAGCATCTTGGTAGATTTCTTAAGATAATTCAGTTCTTCCAAGGTTTCGACATGAGCTTCCTTGTCTGTCTCAATCTCAATTCTTAACGCATCTATAGTATTAAGAAGAATTACCTCTTGTCGTTTCAATGCAGCATTCTTCTTCTTGAGGTTAGTCAGGACTTCTGGATGTTCACCATGACTCTTTTCAATCTGCACCCTTAGTGAAGAGATAACTGCTAGTAGTTCAGACTTCTGAGTAATAAGGTCATTTCGCTCATCTTTTACTTCAATCAACTGGGCATGAAGATCGGTGATTGTTTGATGAAGTTCCACCTTCTGAGTGACAAGGACAACAGCTTCTTCCCATAACTCTTCCTTTTCTTTCGTTAGATTGGTCAGATTGCTGCGAGGAATCTTGTTCACCTCAACTTCTTTCAGCCATTCCTGGAACACCTCCTGGTATTTGTTGGCACAGTCTTTATTAGAGACATCTTCTATACTGCTACAGCTTGAGTGCTGGGTGGGATTTTCCGAGGATGACTCCGACCCTACTTCGTTGCTTATTTCTTCTTCATTGTTGACATAGGAAGTAAGTGCGACAAAGTTATTAGTCTCACCCTCTTGATCAGATTCACTATCACTCCAACTGACTGCATATGCATTCTTCTTCTTCTGCGTATTGATACATTCAGCCTGAATATGTCCATAACCCTCACATTCTCTGCATTGTATCCCTTTGCCTTTGTTGTCATGATTGGAGTTTCCAGATTGGTTCCCCTTCTGAAAAATACCATCCTTTTGGAATCTTGATCTAGATCCCTGATCAGAATCAGTTCCTTTGCTGTATTGTTTTCTCATAAATTTCCCGAAGTTTTTCGCAAACATAGCATATTGTTGTTCTGATGAGTCTCCCATCTTGTCTGGAACAACTGAGACTTCAGATTTTAGACCAACACTTTTATCCTTCACGAGTTGATCTTCTCCATCCATGTCCATCTCATGGGTCTGAAGAGAACCCATCAGTTCATCCAACCTCATGGTCTTCACATCATTTGCTTCCTTGACAGCAAGAGCCTTCATAGCGTACCGCTTTGTTAGAGATCTTAGTACTTTTCTCACCAGCGTCTCTTCGGTCATTGGTTCTCCAAGAGCGAAAGCTTCATTAGCGATATCGAGAACCCTTGTATTGAAGTCAGCAATCGTCTCATCCTCCTGCATTCGTAGGTTTTCGAATTTTGACGTGACCATCTCCATTCTAGATATTTTAACTTTGGTTGTACCTTCATGAGCAGTTCGTAGAATGTCCCAAGCCATCTTTGCAATCTCACAGGTAGAGATCATCTTAAAATTCTTTCCATCAACTCCTGAGAATATGGCATTCATCGCTTTAGAGTTCGCCGCTTCAGCATTCTTATGAACCTCAGTCCACTTATCTTTAGCCAGAAGGCCTACATTCCCTTCCTTGTCAGTAGCCACTGGGTGCGTCCATCCTTGTTAAACAGCCTCCCAAATGGATTCATCTTGAGACTTTAGAAACGCCTTCATTCGTACTCTCCAATAACCATATTTGTTTCCTTCAAGTAGAGGAGGTCGCGTGATGTTCTGTCCTTCTCTTAAATCCATCTCACCAGCCTTCGGATCTTACTCTGTGTGTCGAGTATTTGTTCTGATACCAATTGAAATCTTCCCCTGGTAGATGAGATGTTATTCTGGTCGGGTGCAGAACAACAGCAAGAACAACTTATGCGAAAAATAAATGCAGTGTCGAAAATAAACGACACGCAAAGTTGTTACCCAGTTCGGCGTTAACGAGCCTACTCGGGGGGGCCGTCTCCTAGCCCGGTGGATAGCAATTCACTATTAGTTGAGTATTGCGAGTACATGAATTACCGTTTACAGAACCCCTCTTAAACAACCTGAGCCTCGGACACTCTAGCAATTGCACTCTAGGTCTCCCCCTAGATCTTTGCTCCCGCTCCGTATCCACCAAAATGAATCTCCGTGAGAATCAGCGCCTTCTCCCAAATGCGCAGAACAGAACAGCAGTGCGTGTACCTTCAGTGTTGTTCTACGATCAATCTGCTGAGCACCAGCACAGATTGAATCCGAGCGCCTTTGAGTAACCAGTGACGATTAACTCTCCAGCCGATTACGAGCGTCGTGAATAACCAGTAACGATTAGTTCACCGCCGTTAGCCTCCTCATCCTTTCAGTGAGTATGAGCGTGATTTATTTCTCCGTAAGTGCTGACTAATACCTAAACATTAGCCCTCCTTATATAGAGCGATAGAAACCCTAAGGCAATTAGGATTCCTAAACTAAACCGCCTATAACCTTAGGAAATCTTTCCTAATCAGTTGCGCATATCCCTTGTAGATAATCCTCTATTCGAATCTTCAATTCTTGATTAGGCAATCTTCGATTATCTTCTAGACTAAGATAGCTTCAAGCGCAAGCAACCGACTCCAAGAAACTCTTCGATTATCCATATGCACCGACTTGCCAAAACTGATCTTGGAAATATCTTCAGGCGAAGTTGTTCTACGTCGGTTGAAACAAGTTTCCAAATCTGAATTTGGAAACTTTCAACATCTGTCCATTGATGTGCAACCGCCTTACTCTTCCAACGGTCATCTGAGTTTCCTAATCTGAATTAGGAAACACTCCATCTGCTTCAACTTGTTCCAGGACAGTTGTCTTTGCTAGAGTCGAACAACAGCTTGAACAACTATACTAAGTTTTGCCAAACTACATGCCTTAAAACTAACAAAGTGAACCAAATCAATACCCCACTTGACAATTGACTTCCTTATATCCATATTCAATTTCTCGTAAATTTTGATGTTCCTTTTTTTCCATAACTCCCAAAGAATACAACAGGACAAACCAAGCTTCAAAGCTCCCAAGAAGCAAGCAGGCTTGACCTTAAGAATTAGGCTGCTTAAGGACCATTTTCCCCTGATTCTTGGCCCCTGAAACATGATATTGAAAAAACTGCCGAGCTAGTTTTGCCATATCAGTTGAGAACAAAAAATGTTCAGCAGTCTCAATAGTAGGAGAGTCGCAGCAAACATAAAAGAAGGCCAAGGACACACCAAAATTCTTAACTCTATCATCTGTTGGCACTGCTCTAAGAAAAACCTTCCAAACAAAACAGCTAATTTTGGTTGGGATCCAATTTTGCCACAAATATTCAGCCCAACTAAGGATAGGCCATTTGGTTTGAAAAGAAAGCCGAAAGACTTTAGATGAGAAGGCCCCAGTGGATAAACCTTCCCACACCAGTCTATCCTCCCCTAACACCAAAAGAAACATGCTCATATAAGCTTCTTCTACCCTCAGGAATCTCTTTAATAATTAAATTCCACGTGGCAGTCTCATTTATCACACTGGCAATACTTCTGTTTTCCAAGCCTTCCGGGCTCAGGCTCCCTAAAGTTCTGCAAAATTTGGTCACAGAGATTACTCCATCGCCAAAGATCCATCTTGAATTTTCACGAAGAGAGCTGACCATATGAGCCAAACTCTCCCAAATACAAAACCCTCTCACCCCATGTCTGAATCTCCTTCTTGAATAACAAGCCCACAAAGAGTCGGAAACAATATAACTCCAGGCCAGCTTGCCATGTAAAGTCATAACATGATATCATCGAGACTTTTGATCCCTAAACCTCCAGCCTTTTTCTCTCTGCAAACTAGCTCCCAATTTACCCAATGTCTCCTCTTATCACTTACTTTATCCCATAAGAAGCTACAGATCATACTACGGATCCGATTGATCACTGTTTTAGGGATATTGGTAAGACACAGATCGACATGCTTTGAATACCAATGGAGTTAAGCACAACTTCAATGATCAAAGTGATTTTCCCTCCCATAGTGAGCAAATTCCGCATCCACCCACCAATACGACTCCTAATCCTGTCTTCTAACCCCACTCTTCCCACAAATAAAGGGACTCCAAGATAAGTACATGGGAACCGACCTCTATTAAAAGTGGAGATATTAAGAATATTATCTTGGCAATCAACTGGGATGGGATCCCTTTCGAAAAGTAAATGTGACTTTTGGCAGCGTTGAGCTTTTGCCCTGACAAACTACAAAATTCCCTGACAAGATCCAATAGCTTTGCCATTGATTCCTCAGAGCCATTGGTAAAAAAGAGAATGTTATCAGCAAAACGCAAGTGATTAATAGAAGTGGAATTAAAACCAGTTTAAAAGAGAATGTCATCAGCAAAAAGCAAGTGTGTTGTGTCATCTTAGAAAGAAGAAAAAAACCATCTTTTTATCTTAGTCTTGAAAGGAGATTTTGCAGATCTAAATCTATTTTTATAAAATCATGGTATGCAAAATGTATTCTGCTATACAAATCAAAAATAAAATTCATGCTTCCTTTTCCACTTCACATTTTATAAGATACCATGACTTACCATTAGCATAACATATTTGGTATAAATACTGCAGGAGTTTTGCAAAACAAGATAAAAAATAATCTCTCTATGGCTTCGCATGTACTTCTTATCTATTGTCATACTTTTCTGTTATGTTATTGAGGAACAAGTTGTTGCCTTAATAATCAAGTTCATTCATCGTTATGCGCCGGAGTCCACGTTTTACAACGCCAATCTCACTGACCAAGAAATAGTTGATAGGCTAAATTTTCACACAAGAACTCATAAACAACATACGAGGTTAATCAGCTCAACCAGAGAAGAAAACGGGACCTTACTAAATCAACAACATATTCGTCCGTCTCTAGAATTTGAGAATAATCCTCCTTTATCCGCATTTTTAGTGAAGGTGAGTATAGGCACTTTTTTAGTGGAGGGGCTTCACATAAGTCATACTATTTGCATCTCAGTATAGGTAATACCATCACATGGCTGCAGTGCGAGGATGGTAAAAGGTCGTCGCATCATTGTTATCGTCAAATTGAACCGCCATTTCCTAAAAGCAAATCTAGTTCATACACACCCCTTCCTTGTGGCGACTGGAATCCTTTTTGTTTTTCAAATGAATGTATTGGAGATTCATGCTCTTACGATCTTGAATATGGTGATAATTCTTACTCTATCAAAATTGTAGCCCATGAGAATTTTGCATTTCCATCGAGTACCGGGTATGAGGAAATTGTTCGATTAGTTTTTAGATGCAGCGTTGATAATAAAAAACCATATGCTCAAGAACGAGACCTTAAAATGGCTGATATATTTGGATTAGGATGGGGTCGTCACTCTTATGTCACCCAAATAAATTCGACCAGTCAAGGCTGCTTTGCCTATTGCTTACCTTTGATAAGCCACGCAGCTCGAGGAATGCCCGTATTTCTCCGAATTGGTTCAAATATTCCTTCATATTCTACTTTGCCAAGAACTAGAGATTGATAAAATATCAAGATGATGCTTCGTACTATGTCAAATTATTAGACATTAGCTTCAATGATGCAAGACTCTCTATATCCCATTTCGGTAGACATTTCTGTCAATGATGCAAGACTCTATATCCCATTTCGGTATTTTCAAAAGAGCGGACTTGGTGAAGGTGGATGCATTTTTGACACCGGATCTACGGTGACTCGTGTTTCGCCATCAGCTTATCGAATGGTTAGGAGAGCTGTGGAAACACATATATCAAGATCTGTTACAAGCCTAGAAATTGTAACTGATATGTTTGGATACGATTGGTGTTACCGAGCGTCCAAACCCTTTAGAGGATATAGCAACCTGCCTTCAATTACTTTTTCATTTTGAGGGGAATAATGGTGACTTGGTGTTAAAACCGGAGACTGCCTTCTATCATAATTCACATAATATTCGTTACTAATATGTTTGTCTAGAAATGGTTCCGGAAGATATTACAGTCATAGGGTCTAATTCACAAACAAATCATTTTGTTGTATATGATCTTTCTGGTCGGAAACTATATTTCGGTCATCGAGATTGTTCTCGACATCCTTGAATGTATGGACGTTGTCTCTTTGATGTTCAAGTGAAAGACAATAAATAAATATATTTGGAGTTGTGAAAATTTAGAGTTACTAACGCCTTAACGACCTGTGATATATATAGTACCTGCACATATTTATGTAAACAGTACTAGCTAGTATACCTTGGAAAAGAATTATGTTTGTCGACCCCAGTGTACTATGGATAAGAAAACGAGTTTGTTGACATAAAACTGAATTCTAACATAAAAATCCACAAGATTTTTCAACTTAAAATGAAATGCAGCATGAAAGAACCACATTACACAAACTCAGAAAAACCAGTACTTGCAGCACAATTTCTAGGCCTGAACTCACTTGCTAGAGTTTAAATAGCTATGTTAGATCTTGCGGTCCAGGCATAATCCAAGATGATGGAAATTTTAAGAGTAAGTAGACCCATGACTACTTTTTTAGGTGCTAATATGCATCTTGGAATTCATCGTCTCACATGGTGTACAATGTTGCTAATGCATTTCAATTTTGAAGCATACTATCATGAGGCATAATGATACCATCCATTCCAGTCCTCCGTCCAAAACTTTGGTTTATTGGAAGCTGGCTTGAAACCATCGCAATAAGATGCATTGCAAGTACCAACATGCATATATAAAAGTGGACATTTTTCCGTAAAACAGCATGTTAAGCAATCAATCAACGAGAAAATACAATGTATCGATCTCTAGGCAGATGTATGAGCATGAGTTTGAAATAGTGCCTTTAGTAAAACATGACACATAAAACTTGGATAAGGTAATAGCTTAGTAGAATCAGGGGCATCATCTTGCCGGCCCGCCTTGCCAACAGAAAAGCTTCTCTTGTCGCATCACTATCTTAGTAACAAAACGCTGCATTTCCACCACTACTAATTTTCCAAAAATTTCCGACGTCAAGAAACCGTCGGAAAACGGACGGAATGTTGACGGAAAAAGTGTTATTTCCGTCAACGTTCCTTCAACGAAGTTGGTGACGGAAATTTTCCCGACGGTAAAACTTTTCCGTCGACGTTTCGTCGTTTCATTCTGTCATTGTGTCGTGGACATTCCGTCATAGTTCCGTTACTTATAATTCTGTCATCAATCCGACATGTATCCGTTCAAAACCTCCGTTAAAATATCGTCTAAATTTCGTTAATAGTATTTTCCGTCTATATTCCAACACATTCCGTCACAAATATTTTGCGTCTATATTCCGTCTACATTACGTCAACTTTCATATTCCTTCCAAATTCCGTCTATATTCCATTAATACTATATTCCGTCATTATTCCGTCTTACTTCCGTATTCATCTTTCCGTCAAATTTCCATCTTACTTCCATCAATAACATTTCCGTCAATAATTCGTCTCCATTACGCTACTCAGCTTAGCGTGATCTTTCCGTCATTATTACGTCAATCATCTTTCCGTCATCTTTCCATCGTAATGCCGTCAATAGTAAATCATCGAAATTCCATCTACATTTCGTCATCTTTCTTTCCGTTTACATACCGTCCGTTTTCCGGCATTATTTTAATTAAATTGTTTACTTTTTAATATTAAAATGTCAAATTTCTGTCTAATTAAAATGTCTAATTATTTTTAAATTGCCGTTTACACACCGTCCCTTTTCCGGCATTATTTTAATTAAATTCTTTACTTTTTAATATTATTTCAATTCCGTCATTTTTTTTAAAAAATTATCAAAAAAGAAATGATAAAAATTCGAAATTTCCCTATTTAATTAAAAAATTACGAGTCAAATAAATATATCATGGGAATTCAAGTCAAACAAAATGAAAATGTCTAATTTCTGCGGTTGTCTTCATTCGATCCATGATTACGCGGATCAGGGTTGTTTTCGTCCGAGCTTCGACTGGAGGGCGGCTGGTATCCAGGAGTAGTGAGCATCCTCATCATAGCAGCCCGCATTTCCATCATCCGATCTTTGCTGTCCTTCAGGGCCTCCTGTCGGGGTTCCATGCGCCTCAAATCAGCCTCCTGTTGGGATTCCATGCGCTCTAAACGCGACATCAGCTCCTGAGTGGAATCGTCCGATGATTGGCCCCTTGCTCTGTGCGAGCTGGCACACGACTGGCTGCCCCGTCGAAGAGAACTTGTCCGACACTAATGTGGCTGCAGGACCATACAAATACGGTATTCCCGACCTCGGGTGAACTCCCATGACAGTTGCAGCGGCCTCTACCAGCTTTTCATCCGGTACCCTTTCATCTGCAACGCGATCCTTCAGGACCAGAGCTTGAGCATCAGCAAGCTCTTTCTGCACATTTGTACAAATGAAGCAAACAAATTGTGATCAAGTCCCAAATAAATGTAATCAAGTTACACAATAAGAAACATATTAGTTGTCAAAACTGATTATACAATATAATAAGATAAACAAATGTATTAAATAAATATAATTTGGTAAGTGTATACCCTTTTTTTCTCCCCGTCGGGTATCAAATACGTCTCATCCTTCCGCTTGTATTTCTTGTCAAATATATCAGTTGGCAACACTTGTCTTTGATTATCCTTTTCCTGCAAATTTAATGATAAATGTGTTATAATATATTATATTAAAAATTGAATTATTCTAAAATATTATGTATTACCAGCTTTGCAAAGTGAAAGTGTGCTGGTCTAGACCCAAATGCGTGTAATGCTGGGCCGTTTCTGGCATGCTGGGCAGAATAAGTTTGCTTGTTCTTTTCACTGCGGGCTATGAATGCTGGGTCCGTGTTAAATCGAGCTCTTCCCGCAACTTTGTGATCTTCAGTCAACCATTTCGGGCCTTTTGTTTTACCGGTTCGTAAACCTCTCCAGGTATCTTGTAGAATCTTAGCCGCCTTCTTCCTGAAGTTGGCCACAATTTGGTCGGTGTGAATCGGATCCCACCGGTACAAGCTCAACATATACATTACATAGTTGTGTTACGAACAATTTATTAGAAACATAAAACTATGTAATCGAAAACAAATTACCCAAAAATTACGCAACTACTATAATTTTACCACATTTTACCTTGAAGTGTCGAAACCACCTCACCGGAGCTTGTGGATCACACGTCCTCATTGTCGTCCAACCAATCTTAAATCCAGGCCCAATACATTGAAGCCCGATTTTGTTAACAGCGCAAGGGGGGTCAAAGCTGAAAGTAATACAAGGTATAACATTTATAATATGGTTAGTATAAACAAACTGCACAAATTTATGTACAATAAAAATTACTCACTTGCCATCCCCAGCTAGAATGATCCAAGACCGAGTATCATGTGGCATCGAACCCAACGGTGTCTCCTCACTGGGTCCGCCACCGGCCGAAGTCCCTCCTCTAACGAACTCTGGCCGAATTGCATCATCATGATCGTCATCATATGCCGAAGGTGAGGCCATCTCTTCGGCATCCTCGTCAACCTCCCTATTCTCCGCCACCAAATTCATCAGGTCGTCGAAGTCGTAATCATCCACTTCTTGTAAGTTTC